>CM061142.1:302578445-303778445 GCA_030789695.1 Scilla litardierei | reverse complement strand
ATCTGGATTTATTATATTATATTATATGTTTTGGTGGATTTTCTCCTCATGTGTGGTTTTCGTTTCCGTAGCTTCATTTTCGATCGTTTCGTCGTGTTTTTCTAGCTTCTTCTTTAGAATCGTCGACTTCGGAGTAAGTCATTCGTGACGGGCTTCATATCGGTCATATCTTATTGTTAGATCAAGCCTAGGAGTCTTAGGAATCGATCCCAGAGCTTCGCGCTCCATTTCGGAACTTTTGGTGCACGTTAGCCGGTACAAGAAGGGGAACCGACCGACTAGATGACGATTTAGTCGGTCGGCAAACCTTCATGGAACGACTAGTGGGCTTTGTAAATTATTCAGGAGTTACTGTTTATCGTTAGTCGGTCTAAGAACATTGGTCGACCGACTAGGTTGCAAACTAGTCGGTCAGCAATCGTTCTTTAACCGACTAACTCTATGATCATTTTTAATACCAAGTACTGTTCATTCTTAGTCGGTCTAAGAACGTTCGTCGACCGACTAGATGAGAAACTAGTCGGTCAGTAGTTGTTCTTTGACCGACTAAATCTAAATCCTATTTTTGTACAGGAGTTACTGTTTGGACTTAGTCGGTCTGCGTTGGTCAACCGACCGACTAGTTTCCAAACTAGTCGGTCAGTGGTTGCTCTTTGACCGACTAACTAGTGTCGAAACCCTAATTTCTGGGCAGCCGCCAGCACTCCCTATTTAAACCCCACCCACGATTTCTTTCATCCCTCTTTCATTTTTCTGAGCCCCTTTCTTCCCCAAATAACTCTCCAACATTTCTCTAAGCCATTCCTTCCTCCCTTGGAGTTTCCCTCTCCATTTTGGTCTACCACCATGCCCTAGGTCATCTCCAACCCCCAAAATCCCCCAAAACCCCATTTCTCCATATTTTCCCTATCCATTCCAGATCTAAACCCTAGGTTCCCCGGAGCATTTCTTCCGTTGCCGTGCTTGCTCGGCATCATTCTTCCGCTTCCTATACGGTAATAAATCGATCTCTTAATGTTTTCATAACCCGTTGTGTTTTTGTGAAACCCTAATGAAATGAATGTTGTCTTGATGATTGTTTCTCCATAACAGCGACTTCCCCGTAGATTAGCGTCCGTGGGACGAACCCTCGTTGATCATCATCATCGGTGCTAGGCAAGTGAAACTTGCCACTTAGGGTTTTGGGTCATGTCTTAGGCCATTTGCTTGTTGTAGGCGTAAAAGAGACTAGGCGACGAAATGATACTCGCCTAGGCGCAATTTTAGGAACTAGCTTGACAACGAAGCTAGATCCGACATTTATCATGTTGCACAACTACCATGTCATGTTTAATTTCCATTAACGGTACGCAAATTAATTGTCATGTCATTGCATTCTTTAAGTGTTCCCGTGATTGCGTAGCTCTCCTACACCTTGTGAAATGATTGAGGCTAGGTGCACCCGTATGCCAAATGAAATACGCTCCTGGTTGTGATCCAGGAAACGAGCTCTTGTGCAGGGCAACCCTGGCTCATTTACTGAGCTCATGTACAGGGACCCTGGCTCGTTCACATGTGGGTATTGGGGGTAAGAGTTAAGCGGCCATTCAACTGGGAGTCTGCCCGATCAGCAACTGCAGTTGTAAGGCGTAAACTCTGGGTTCTGGGGTAGTGTTAAGCGGCCAATCAGTGTGAACGCCAAACCGTTCAGCTGAAAGGCGTAAACATCTACAAACAACTTGAAACGTGACTAGTGAAAAGATTGAGATTGTTAGTAGCTTGGCTACTCTTGACTTGTCCTGATAAATTGTTCTCTTGTACTTATTGTTTCACCATGTCTTGCTTGTGCACTCATGTTATAACTGCCATGTCATGCATACTATAACTGCTAGGTTGTTAGTTTGCCTTACTTTCAGTTTCCTTGCCCAAGTCTTTTAGACTTGCTGACATGTGCCCCTTTACTCTTTTGGGTGACACATGTTAGACCCTGAGCCTGAGTACATTGTTGAGGACGAGGTGTTTGCTGACGCCGAGCCCGAGCTTGTGTTTGGAGAGGAGTACGTGGACACTGGAGACCCGTCCTAGTGTCTTCGTTGAGCTTTCCCTTTTGTTTAGACTGCTGTTTAGTTGTCGGTGTGTGGCACCTATACTTTGTTTTGTCGTCCCTTTTGTTGGCCTTGTTCTGGGCCTTTAGACTCTTTCCTTTAGCCTGGTGGCTTTTCTGGATGTTGAACTTAACTTTCATGTTGGACAAATTCTGAGATTTGAGGTTTTATTTCTGTCTCTTCTTGTGTTATTATTGTTGTTCCGTTTGTGGTTACAGGGACCTGCTTATGTTTTATTGACGCTTATCGGGTTTGGGGCTTCACAGCTCCACTCTCGTGCGGACCTTTTCACGTCTCGCCTCCATTTTAGGGAAGCGGGGCGTGACAAAAGGTCAGACCAATCTCTCCCCCCTGGGCAGAGCCGTCAGGGATTTAACCGCCCCCCGATCAGCCTCTGAGAGGTCCAGCACCAACTCGTTGGCGCCTGAGCTTCCCCAGCCAGTTAAAATTTGGGCATCCCCGGGGAAAGTGACGAAAACATAGTCGTTCTTCCAATGATCGACCCAGTGGGGCAAGCCCAGCAGACCTTCCCTGCCCCTCCTAACATCAATGTGGAGCCACGTTGCCGAAGAAACGGCCCTAATTTTGTAGAAATGGAAGAAGAATGATAATGACGGTTCGAGCCCGTGCAGACGATAGATCACGACAAAGCCGACCAGGACCAGAGCTGAGTACGGGGTCAGCTGGCACATGGACACTTGCAAAAATTCCAAGACCTGGATAAAGAAGGGATGAAGAGGGAAGTGAAGCCCCATCTAAAACATATCGACATAGACGCCTATCTCACGGGCCCGAGGAAAACAGATTCTCTCATCTTGGAACGGGACCCGAACCCCATACGTGTAAGAAAGATATGATGCCCTGACTCTCTCAGCGGTGGAATACGAGACAGTAGAGGTCGCTTCAAGAATCACCGGGGAAAACTCGAATCCGTCAGCTCCGGAAGGATTCCCTCGCTGGATCAGATCCTCAAATAGCAATACCTTGCCCTTCTCACGGGACGAGGATGCCCCGACGGCTGCGACGAAATCATCGGCATCAGGTGGCGAAGTTCCTATTCTAAGTGCCCTCTCCATTAAGCAAGACAAAAACGGAAGTATGAAAGGGGGTTACCTTGCGAAGGCTGAAGAAGGGGATGTCGAAGAAGAGACAAAGAGAAACTCAGCAACGACGAGAGGAATCGAAAGCTAAATAGAGAAGCGCAGAAGGAATCCCAAAAACCTGTCTTTTTATATGGAAGGCTGCTCCAAATCAAGCTGCTCCAAATCAGGCTGTCCAAAGAAGGACACACTTTAACCTCCCCCTGAAGGTGGCTCTCCAAATCCCACTTCCAAAGGGCGGGAGAATTCCTGGCTCACAGCGCCATGGTGACTTTCATTTAATGTGTCGCCTCGACTGACGCGCCCGTCAAATCCACACGAATCACTTCCCTCGGATCGAACCATCAAGAGCCAAACGACCCGAGTGATGGGGGGCAATTGATACAACCCCCCCAAATGAAGCAGGCCAAGCCCATAGCCCAGGGGGGATTGGGCCCAAACCAGAAGGCCCCGCGAGCGTATCAAGTCATGGCAGCCCAAAACCAACATCGAGGGATCTGCTAACCCTCCATGATTAAGGAAACTGCCCCCAGATCACGCTTGCCTTGAACACCAGTCAATGCTCCATCACGACTGCCTTCATGACCCTTCAAGGGACCATCAAAGCGGGTGGGCATGAAGGGCGAGACGGCAGGACGCCATAAACGGCGTTAACACACAAACTCCTATAAGAGGCCAGAAAGATGAAATGCCAAAGGATGGAATCCTGAATACTCAGACCTCGGGTACTCCACCTCTCGAGACCTTTTCCTTGCACCTAACATTTCTCCTCCAAAACTCGGCCCGAGGACTCGTGTATTGGTCTCTCCGTGAACCGTACTCGATCCCACCGAGAATCCTTCAGACAAGTGTTGACTTAGGCATCGGAGGGGACTTAGTCAGAACCAAGGTCCGACCCCCCCCCCCCCTGACGAGCTTTCTCGTCTGTGCAGATCGAAGGAGACGTCAAGCAACCGAAGCCAGGTCCGAACGCTCTTGAGCCCCAGGCCCGTTCGACCGATTGTCTCAGGAAACCGTCGCTCTACCGAAGCTTCCCTTTGGCATGTCGACGCATGGATCCGCATGTTCCAACCCAAGCAAATGCTCGAAAAACCAATCCCAGAGGCCACACCCGTCCCATGTGACCGCGACGACCCCCAGACCATCAAACTATCAATCAATAGTGAGAAAACACCATGAAACAGTATGTATATATGTATGTATGTATGTATTTAGAGAAATTTTCAATTATGGCCAGCCACTCCAAGTGCCTCAAAAAATTTGAAAGAAATTTTTTTAAATATTTTTGGTACATGTGACGTAAATGTTCTAAAACCTCAATGTATAAAATTTGAGAAGAATCTGATTCTATTTGACCCTCGACCAATCCTTTGCACTATATATATATATATATATATATATATATACATACATACATACATACATACATACATACATACATAATACATACATATACATACATAAATATATATATATATATATATATAAATAATATATATAAATATATATAATATATATATATATAGGATTTAATGGTTTCAAAAACAAAAAAAATTTTATGGCTTGATCGAGTGTCAAATCTCCTAGGATTCATCCTAAATTTTGTGTGTGTGCATGTGCATGTGCATGTGTATGTGTACATACATACATACATACATACATACATACATACATACATACATGTATGTATGTGTGTTGACTATGATACATTCAGATGGATCAAACATGTGTATCCTTTCAAGTTATATTTAAAATTAGGCAACCGAAATGGAAATTTATTATGTTGGATGTGATATAACATGTTTAAACTACCTATAACAAAATTTCAAATGATTTGGATATATTTTACACATGCATTAAGTGGTTGCAAAATTAATGTTTTAGAATAGTCATAAAAACGACTAAATTTGCAACCACCGGATGCATATGCATGACATGTCTAAATCATTTAAAATTTTGTTTGTATGTAGTTTAGACATACTAGACACATCCAATGAAATGGATTTTCTATTTATGTTGGCCGATTTTAAATTTAATTTAGATGGATCTGTTTGTTTGATCCATCAAAAAGTATCCTAGTCAACATAGATATACATGCATGCATGCATGCATACAGATACATACATACATAGACACACACACACACATGTGGAAAAATGGGTATGTACACGTGCATGACTAAGTTAGCTATGCACGCGCACAAAAAACCCATTTTCACTTATTTTTTTTGAATTTTTTTAATATAATTGTTGTACACCTCATGGACGATCAACACTCCAGAAATCAAGTGAATCCAATGCTATTTAATCCTCTAGCTAACTCATGCAAATTCAATGGTTTCAGAACAATAGAACTTTTTGCAACGTGTGGATCAAAGGTCAAATACCTCTAAGGTTCACCTATATTTGGGATTTTAGAATGTGTACAACAATCTTATAAAAAAAATTTCAAAAATAAGGGAATATTGGTTTTTTGTGCACGTGTAGAGCTAACTTAGCTGTGCATGTGTATAACTACATATTGTGCGCACGCGCACAGACACATGAGTAAAATGGGAATCAGCCACCCAATGAGGAATTTCATCCTTGGACAGCTTATAGCACATATCATTTATTTTTCTTGAATTTTTTGGGATATGTTGTACACCTCATGGATGATTACTACACCAAAAATCAGGTGAATCTAATGCTATATAACACTCGATATACTTGTTACAAATTCAAAGGTTGCAAAACATGGTTTGGATATATTTTACCCAAGCATTAAATGGTTGCAAAATCAATGTTTTAGAGTAGTTATAAAATTGACTAATTTTACAACCACTTGATGCATGTGAATGACATGTCCAAATCATTTAAAATTTTGTTTGTATGTATTTTAGCCATAATAGATCACATTCAACAGAATGGATTTTCCATTTATGTTGCCCAATTTTAAATTTAATTTAGATGGATCCGCATGTTTGACTCATCAGAAAGTATCCATGTCAACATATACATACATACGTACACATACATACACATAGAAGGAAGAGAGAGAGAGAGAGAGAGAGAGAGAGAGAGAGAGAGAGAGAGACATATATATATGGAAAAATGGGTCTGTACACGTTCATAACTAAGTTAGCTGTGCACGCGCACAAAAAACCTATTTTCACTTATTTTTTGAAATTTTTATATATGATTGTTGTACATCTTATAGATGATCAACACTCCAAAAATCAAGTGAATACAATGCAATTTGAACCTCTATCTAAACCTTGCAAATTCAATGGTTTCAAAAAAAATAGAACTTCATTCAGTGGGTGGATCGAAGGTCAAATACCCCGAGGGTTCACCCATATTTGGGGTTTTAGAATGGGTACAACAATCTTATAAAAAATTTCAAAAAGGGGAATATGGGTTTTTGGTGCATGTGCACACCTAAATTTTGTATATGCATACATACATACATACACATGTGCACATGCACAACTAAATTTTGTATATGCATACATACATACATACACATGTGCACATGCACAACTAAATTTTGTATATGCATACTTACACACACACGTGCGCGCATGCACATACATGAGTAAAGTGGGAATCGGCTACCCAATGAGAAATTTCATCATTGGGCAGCTTATGGCCCATATCCACTATTTTTCTTGAATTTTTTGGGATATGTTCTACACCTCATGGATTATTATCACACCAAAAATCAAGTGAATCCAATGCTATTTGACACTTAATATACCTGGTACAAGTTCAATGGTTGCAGAACATAGAATTTTTTTTGCAAATGGTGTATCGAGGGTCAAATGCAACGAGGGTTCACCCATATTTGGGGTTTTGAGCTTTTCAAATGGGTACATCAAATTTTTTAAAAAATGCAAAAAAGGTGGGCCAAGGAGGATTTTCCGCCTTGACCCGCTGAGGCATATTACAGACACAAACACACACACCTGCGCGCGCACAGAAAAAGTGTTCATAAGATGACTCGTTAGGAAATTATCTAAGGAGTCATACTAAAATCATATGGTTCGGTTACTTTGTGGATGATCCAATTCATCTATCATGATCTGAACGTTAATATAGACTTATTTACAAAAAATCATGCATTTTTAATGTGTTTTTTGCCATGCGTTATATGTTAGGTATTGGATTTTTAGACCAATATAGTTTTGATGATGATCACAACATTATGTTGTTGCTAATGACTCTTAATTTTTTAGTCTCATGTTTAACAATTAAGAATAACATTTTGGAGACTGAAAGCTTGGTGCAATGATGGACATCAAAAGAAACATTGCCATAGCTTGGAGCTTGATGAAAGGAAGCTCATCAAGAGATGCTAAATCTTGGAAGATGATGTGAAGAATCAAGGCTACTGAAGCTTGAAGAGTAGTGCACTTAAAAGTAAATGCATGTAATCCATGTAATATTTTGATTCATGTATTTTACTTCTTTGTGTGAGTTGGGTTGCCTTGATTAGATAGTCATACGCATTCATGCATATGCATTAAACATCTTAATAAACCTTAGGATCTTATTAGAAACCAATCCAATAGGTTCCCCATGCCAATAACTCAATTGGAGTTATTAGACTTCCAATAGGTGCCGGTTGAAGGCATGACAGGTGACTGGTGATCACCAATCGCTTGGCCATCCTCCAATAGACGGATGTTCTGCACAAGCTCAAGTCAATACTTCTTGACTCCATACTTGAGTTTTGGTACATGCAACTGAAGTACAAATGACAGGCGCCTGTCAACCAACGGCGCCTGAACATTGTTCAACAGTCGTCCAGTGTGCCAATGTGCGTAGCTTGTCATTTTGATCTGCAATCCATCTTGTGTGACAGTCGACTGACATAGAATTTTTAGGCGCCTGCCAACCATCAAGCGCCTAGACGTTGTTCATCAATCGCCTGAATGCACAAGTGTGTAAGTTGTCTTTTCTCAGCTCAAATCCATCTTGTATAGCAGTCGCCTTCTGAAGCCTTTACAGGTGCCTGCATAGTGGTACATGTGCATATGTAGTCTTTTACAGTTGCAAGTCTTGTCTCAAATTATAGTCGTTGAGAAATTCTAGCCGTTACACCAGTCGCCTGTCCCTTTGCCTACATGCGCCTGTCCGAGTCGTTTTTTTGCCAAAAACTAGCCGTTGCAGAAATGTTTGTTTTGACTTGTTGCTTGGATTTAAGGGGGTTTCTTGGCTTCATATATATATGAGATGTATTAGTTCTACGAGAACTCTTGATCAACATTGAATATCTTTGAAAAACAATAAGCCACTCATATTTCTCTCATTTCCCTCTCTTGAGCCTGTTTCTCTTCATGCATTGAAGCTAGCTCATAGGGAAATCCTCCAAGTGCAATCAAATCTCATCTCAACACTTGGAGGTAATCAAGGTATATGTAGAAGTCTATTTATTTCATCTTTGTGATTGAAACCCTAACTCTCTTTGTGAGAGTTAGTTTCCCCCTTTGTGGGAGTTTTCGTCCTTGTGTAGGACTAACTCTTGTGTAGGGTTTGTTGTGTACTTGTGTAGGACAAAATCCCTTGTGTAGGGATTATATTCACTACCTTGTGTATGATCATAGTGAATATTTGGTGTGGCTGGATGTACCCAAGTTGGTGAACCTGGGAAAAATCATTCGTGTTTGTGTTTGCTTAATTGATTAATCTCCTCTTGCACCTATAATTCCGCATTTGCATGTTTAATTTTAATTACATAATTATTGCCCTTACACTATTTACCCCCCTCTAGTGTGCATGTGTGTTGTTTGGTATTACAAGGTAGATGGTCCTTACAATTGGTATCAGAGCGAGGTTGAAGCATTCAAACAACTATGGCATTCAACGCTTCATCTACGTCTCAAGAAGACGGTCTATCAACTGTTCGACCCCTGCTTTTCAACGGAACGAACTATCTAAGTTGGAAGATCAAGATGATAATCTACTTGGAGGGTCAAGAACTATGGGACGTCGCGGTGTCTCCATTTGTGAAGCCTACAAAACCTTTGGCTACAAGGACAAAAGAGGAGAAAGATTTGATCAAATCTAATGCGATGGCAATAAACGCATTCCATTATGCCATTATCCACAATGAGTTCAACCGCATCTCCGTTTGCAAATAGGCCAAGGAGATTTGGCATACATTGGAGATTACTCATGAAGTGACTTCAAAGGTAAAGAAATCTAAACGAAGTGTCTTTAGATCTAAATATGAATTGCTTAAGATGCAGGAAGGAGAGTGCATATCGGAAATATTCATAAGGTTCACGGATATCATGAATACTTTGGAAGGACTTGGAAAGGTGATTTCTCAATAGGATCGAGTGGAGAAGATCGATCATTGACTCTATCACACCTCAATGGGAGTTAAAGGCCAACGGTATTGTGGAGTCAAATAACATGTCCAAATACATTGTTGAGGAGTGCATTGGGAATCTCATGGCTTATGAAGTAAAGCATCAATATGAAGGAGATTCAACCACCCAAGCCCGAGAAGCCATAGAAGTAAAACGGGATTGCATTTCATGTTGCGAAGGAGCCAATCAAATGAGAAGGAAATTCCATTAAGAAGCTTTAGTGAAGAAGATGGAGAGAATGGGGCTAGTGATGATATCATGGAGGTTGCCAATCAACTCAATACATTCTTAAAGGACAGGTAAGGTAAGTCTTTGTCAAAGTTTGTCTCTAACTCTAACAAGACTACTTGTTTCAATTGTAGAGGTAAAGGTCATCATTCTACTGAATGCCCTTCCAAACCCTCCAAAGAATCTTACAAATGGAACGGAAAGAAATCGTGGAAAGGCAACTCCAAATACAAGAACAAGAAGAAGGTTCTTGTTGGCATATTTGATGACTCAAGTGAGGACACATCAAATGATGAAGATTAAGATGACAAGGAGGAAGCTCACATGTGCTTCCCGGCATTCGATGATCTCTCTTCAATCTCAAGTGATGAAGAGGTTATGGCTTGGCTCAAATCCAATGAAGAGGTATGCTTCATGGTAAATAGGGGAGATTCATCATCTAGCTCTAACGATGAGGAATATGAAAATGAGGAAGATGAAGACGAGGAGGAGGAGCCAAGGATATCATATGAAGAGCTTGAACATCCCAATGAAGTGCTCTCCAAATGGGTAAGTAAATTCATTAAAGCTTACTCTAAATTAAAATCAAAATTTGTTAATGCTCAGAGTAGGTTGGATGAATTAGAATCTACTAGTGTAAATAATAATGCATTGCATATTTGTGACACTGGTGAGAGAGACATACTTCTCTCTCAAGTTAAGAAATTGAGCATTTCAAATGAAACATTAGTAGATCAAAATATTAGCTTAGAATCTTGCATTCAACAACTAACGTTGAAATGCGAAGAGGAATCCCAAAAGCTTTCTAGGAATTCACTCCACAATTTGTTGGAAAAATAACATCCGACAAATCATAGAGGAGGATTGGGTTATATTCCAAATGCGGTACCCAAACCCACCTCTAATTCTTCAATTGGTGCAAAGTCAAGACATATTGCTAAAGCACCTAAGAAGAATCAATGTGCTTTCTTGTATAACAACAACACTAACAAGAAGTATATAAATCACAAGGTGATGAGTTAGAATTAAAATTCTTCATTTTTGCTAAGAAGCAAGCCCCTCACTTTATGCATGCCGAGAAACATACTTCTACACATATGCATGCCACATCCATCTCTCTTGCAAATGCAAAACCTCTGCCTATGAAATCCTTAAGTATTTGGATTTCCACTAAGGTTGGTGTGCAATAGATGAATAGATATATCAACTCTTTAGTTAGGGATGTGATCACCTCATGTGATTATGCTAGGAAATCAAACTCTTCTTGGGTTTGGTTCCCTAATGTATAGGTCTCCCACACATGTGATATTGCATGTGTATTATGCTTACATTTCTTTATCTTAGCATACCAATTGATTGTGTGTGATGGTTCATGATTTTGAAAATATTTTCGAATTATTGTTCATGAAAATGGGACCTTGGGGATTTCATTGTCATACATGCAGTTGTTATTCTATATGTATGACAATGTGGGAGTTAGTATGTTATGTATGTTTAAAATTATCTTAAAACATATTTTAACTCTCATTTTGGGTTATGTTTGAGATCATTATCTACAATTTGTTTTTGTGGTCTCAAACTCAACCCATTGATATTGCCAACATTGTATATGCTTTATTCTCTTTTGGCAATGTCATTTGTATCAATGATGCTTGATTTTTCTATATCAATGCATTGATACAATTTATGCTCATGGCTCCAATTAATTGTTATTAGATCATAAAAGTCAACATTTTGACCCTTTCTATGATCTAGGTAGAGTATGGGATAGTGATTGATACCCACATAACATTTCATATTAGGTATCGAACATCTCTTAATCTCTTGGATTTTTGTCACATTTTTGAAGGGAATCAATGACAAGAGTTATTTCTTGTATGTTATGTCCACCTTTTTGACAATGACAAGGGGGAGAGAGATATGGATTATGTAAATCATGTATGGGAAGAGAGATATGAGAGATATTGTTTATGTAATTTTTGCCTATTATATGTCACAATTGATTTGAAGCTTTATTGGATTATTTATTTTCAATTGGTGCATATAAGTAAGGGAGCTCATAGCATTGTGCTTTACTTATTTATATTTTACATAATGTGTGTCATCATCCAAAGGGGGAGAATGTTAGGTATTGGCTTTTTAGACCAATATAGTTTTAATGATAATCACAACATTATGGTGATGCTAATGACTCTCAATGTTTTAGTCTCATGTTTAACAATTGAAGAATAATATTTTGGAGACTAAAAGCTTGGTGCAAGGATGAACATCAAAAGGATCATTGCCATAACTTGGAGCTTGATGAAAGGAAGCTCATCAAGAGATGCCAAATCTTGGAAGATGATGTGAAGAATGAAGGATAATCAAGCTTGAGGAGTAGTACACTTAGAAGTAAATGAATGTAATCCATGTAATATTTTCTTTCATGTCTTTTACTTCTTTGTGAGAGTTAGGTTGCCTTGATTAGATGGTCATACTCATTCATGCATATGCATTAACCATCTTAGTGAACCTTATGATCTTTATAGAAATCAATCCAATAGGTTCCCCATGCCAATAACTCAATTGGAGTTATTGGACTTCCAATAGGCGCCTGCAAAAGGTATGACAGGCGACTGGTGATCACCAGGTGCCTGTCCATCATTCAACAGACGACTATTCTGCACAAGCTTAAGTCAATACTTTTTGACTCTATACTTGAGTTTTGGTACATTAGTCTGATGTACAAATGACAGGCACCTGTCAACCAACAGACGCTTGAACATTGTTCAACATGCGCATAGTGTGCCAATGTGTGTAACTTGTCATTTTGAGCTCCAATCCATCATGTGTGACAGTCGAATAATATATACCTTTCAACTGCACGTCAGCCATCAGGCACCTAGACATTGTTCATCAGTCGCCTGAATGCACAAGTGCGTAAGTTGTCTTTTCTCAGCTCAAATCCATCATGTGTGGCAGACGCTTGCTGAAGCCTTTACAAGCGCATGAACAGTGGTACAAATGCCTGTGTAGTCTTCTACAGTTGCATGTCCTGGCTCAGACTATAGCCGTTAGAAAAATCTAGCTGTTGCACCAGTCACATGTCCCCATGCCTACAGGCGCCTGTCCGAACCGTTTTCTGCCAAAAACTAGCCATTGCAGAATTGGTTGTTTTGGCTTATTGCTTGGATTTAAGTGGTTTTCTTAGCTTCATATATATATACATGTATATATATATACACATGTATATATATATACACATGTATATATATATATATAGACACTTGTGTGTGTGTGTGTGTATATATACTTGTCATAACCCGCGCCCGTGGGCCCAGTTCATTTAAGATTTTCCCCCGTGAAATATTTATTCCCCAAAAAATTATTTACACAGCCAAAATTACGCGGAACAACAAATTAGCATAAAAATATTTAGCGGCATGGGCGCCTTCGGTGCAGAACAACAAATTCGGTGCGGGTGCCTTTGACATGGAATAACAAATTAGCGTAAAAAAATCGGTGCATGCGCCTTAGACACGGAACAACAAATTAGCGTAAAAATTCAGCGGGCGTCTTCGGCACGGGCGCGCATCTTTGCCCCATGAGTCGAAGAGACGGTGTGTCCCACGATGATGGAGAGATCATTCAATCTACAGCAGCATGCGATTTGCAGCATCAGGTGCAAGTTTTTGTTTTTTTTCCCAAATGCATTAATTGCGTGCACTCTGCTATTCCCAAGAAACTTTCATTTCTCATAAAGTTTCATTTTCCTAGAAATGTTTTTCCCTCCAAAACTTTCCACAAAATCTCACCCCAACCATTCATTCCTCAAGATTAAATCCAAGCCGTCATTCTATCAACCTGTTTGTCCTAGTCAGCTTATCCTAGTTAGCCCTAGAATTTAAAAACAGTTGTGTTTTAATATATAGGTAGTCATAACCCGTGCCCGCGGGCACGGTTCATTTAAGATTTCCCCCGCGAAATCTTTGTTCCCCGAAAAATTATTTCCACAGCCAAAATTTAGCAGAACAATAAATTAGCGTAAAAATATTTAGCGGCAGGGGCCCCTTCGGCGCGGGCGGCTTCGACGCGGAACAACAAATTCGACACAGGCGTCTTCGACGCGGGACAACAAATTCGGCGTCGAACAACAAATTCGACGCAGGCGCCTTTGACGCGGGACAACAAATTCGGCGTCGAACAACAAATTTGTCACACGGGCCTTCGACGCGGAACAACAAATTAGCGTAAAAAAAGTTAGCGGGTGCCTTCGGTGCGGAACGCGGAACAACAAACCTCAGGGTACTTTTACGCTACTTTGTTGTTTTACTAAATTGTTTTACGCTAAATTTTTTATTTTGTTTAATTTAATGGATCATGCTTCTCTACAATCTTTCCCAAGGCACTTTTAATTTTAAAGTTTAGGTTTCCAATAAACTTTCCCCCCAAATTTAATCTTCACAGTCTTTCCCAAGGCACTTCTAATTTCAAAGTTTAGGTTCCAAAGGCACTTTTCCCGCCAAATTTAATCTCCACAATCTTTCCCAAGACACTTCTAATTTCAAACTTTTGGTTCCCAAGACACTTTTCCCACCAAATCCCATCCTAACCATTGATTTACCAAGATCAAATCTCAGCCACTCTTTATCTTGTCCTAGTCAGCCATAGAATTCAAAAAACGTTGTCAAATGTATAATAGATATCCCTCAATATCTCATCTCTTGTCCAATTTCTCTTGTCCAAAATCTCTTATCCAATTTCTCTTGATAACATCCATCTTTTATGTAATAGATATCACTCAATATCTCATCGCTTGTCCAATTTCTCGTGTCCTATTTCTCTTATCCAATTTCTCTTGATAACATCACTCATTTGTATAATAGATATCCCTCAAAATCGCATCTCCTGTCCAATTTCGCTTATCTAACTTCTCTTGATAACATCACTCATTTGTATAATAGATATCCCTCAATATCTCATCTCTTGCCCAATTTCTCTTGTCCAAAATCTCTTATCCAATTTCTCTTGATAACATCCCTCTTTTATATAATAGATATCCCTCAATATATCATCTCTTGCCTAATTTCTCTTGTCCAAAATCTCTTATCCAATTTCTCTTGATAACATCCCTCTTTTATATAATAGATACTAGTCATAACCCGTGCCCTCGGGCACGGTTCAATTAAAATCATTGTTTCCCCAGAAATTATTTCCCCTCCAAAATTTGGGATATATAATATTCCAATTCACAATTTAAAAGAACAAATTCCAATTCACAATTTAAAAGAACAAAAATTTAGCAGTTGCCTTCGGCGCGGGCGCCTTCGACATAATTTGATGTAATTTAAAGCATTTGAGTGACTATATCCAAAAATTACAAGTTACAAAATTTAACCAAATGGACTAATTTACTGTAACGTACAGTATTTGAATAATCAGTTTCAAAATGCAAAGATTTGAGCGTCTGATATCAAAATATGAATAATTTAAGAAACGGATATTAATAAAACCCTAAAATGTAATAGTAATGACAATTATTTTCTCGTGAGTTCTTGTAGTCTTGTTTGCAGTGTTCTATAAAGCATGAAAAAATAAACTTATTTTTTTCTCATTGGGACCAAGAATAAAAAATATGTATGTTATTCAGTTCATATTTTTATTTCAGGTGTTAGTTAAATAGATTTTGTTTTTGTTTTTGTTTTTGTTTTTGATATCTCGAACATATCCAGACCAATTACAAATGTCCAGTTTCATAACAGATACATAGATGAAAGCGTCAAGCTTTATCAATCAAACTCACTAAATTTGAACGTAATAACATATTTCGAGCCCAGGCGCACATACAATCAAATCAATAGAATAATTTAGATAATGTGTTGTTGCTATCAACTGATTTACTACGGACTAAGCACACATATACATACAGCTTGCAAGCTTCTCAAGTGAAATATTAAGTGATGTCGACCCTATATGGCCCAAACGGTGGGGCATGATGTTGCTGATATAAGCTCAGTAAAAGACCGCTCTAGCCGCTTCAATGTCCTTGCTGCTATAACCACTTCAAACCCAGCGAAACCTCCCATGTGGAGAAGATGGTGGGACTGCCATCGATGTTGGTGGTTCTTTGGGAAAAGCTACAAATTTCAAAACCGTTAGCAGGCATAGCCTTCTCGAGCTCATCTTCCACAATTTTTGCAATGACGTTCTTCTGCTCGAATGCGTCGTCCAGGTTGAGCTTTGGGACATTCGCGTGCTGATCACTGCCAATATAGTTAAAGATTGTTATAGGTTCCAAGGAAACATCAGAACAACCCACTATAAATTGCTCCAAATTCAAGACTTGCATGGATGGATCCATGCCATCAAAAACCTAGGCCTGGATATGCGATCTTGTATTGCTCAGCTTGTAGAATGCATCGCTTGCCTTGTCTGCCAGGGCACGGTATTGGATTGATGCAATAACATTGAAATCTGAAACTTATGTTCTGCTGGAGCCTGGCAAAGCCGAGGAGTTTGTTTCAGAGGAAGAGCTCAAGGTCAGGTTGATGGCCTGGCTAGAAAACTGGCCCAGCAATGAGCTGTCGCCTGATCTCGCCAGGTTCAACTCAATCGATGATACTGTCTCTCACCTTGTCAAATGTGTTTGTGAGCTTGAGATTGATGGCGAAGTTGGATCAGTTCAATGGTATCAGGTGCAGTTGGAGTAAGAAGAATGGCCCTCGACATTGCTTGTCTCAAAAACTTCATATAATTTGAATCTTAGTATTGAAAATCTGAACACATCTCACTACTTCTTATAGTGATGTATATAAATAATTGTTGCATGAATGGGTGTCCAAGGATCCAAACAGCCCCTCGACATAATGAGTATTGTATTTGCCAGCAATTAAGTTTTCAACACCATTTCCAGTGAGATTAAACATGAGCAAGTATAAAAGTAGCACAATATATTACATACAGAAAATCTTGAAAAAAAACCTGTGGTGTGATGTAGCTTCAACACGAATGATGACAGAACTTGCCAATGCTCCCAATAGAGTATTATATTTGCCAGCAATTAAGTTTTCAACACCATTTCCAGTGAGATTAAACATGAGCAAGTATAAAAATCAACTGGTTCCTTTCAAATACAGTTTTTGTTATTTTCTTTCTTCTCTTGTGCAATGTAATTTCTTGGCCCTTGTTAATTCAATAAAAAATTTTGATTCAAAAGAAAATTGGTTACCAAGTAAAGCAATTTATTGGTTTTGTGAATTCAACTTGGATTACTACTATTTCCTGCTTTGCCATGGAAACTCTTTTGGAGGAAAAAAACAATTTTTAGTTTTAATGAACATATAGCTGCCAAAAAGATGGCTAAAACAATGTAAATCCTGATCAGCAAGAAATGGCCATTAGGAAGTTATAATTTTGTAAGTATAATTACATGGGTATGCAATTTAAGCACCAAAATGCTAAAAAGAATACTTTGATAAACACTATATTCATAGAACAATGTCATGCAAAAAAGGATACTTTGATAAACACTATATGCAATTTGCTTCCAAGCCTTCACTGAACAATGTCATGGAAATGCACATTACAATTTTCTATCATTACACATTAAGAACAGAAATTCCAGTAAGATTAAAGATTATGGAAACGCACCTGGGAAGTAAAATTTCAGTAAGAACATGCGAGAAGAATTTCAGAAATAGGCGAGATTGTCGAGAAGAATTGATCTTGCTGCAAGTAGCATTAAACACCCCCTCAGATTCTAATGATCTTCAGATCAAATGATCAAAAATAGGCGATTCTTCCAGAAATAGGCGATTTCATGGGTTTGATTCCCAAAGCGCAGTAGTCAAGAGGCATTCTGCAATTTCCTGGGTTTCATCCAGTAAGAACATGTTTGATTCTTCCAAAAATGATGCAGCTGCCTTCATGGAGCTGAACGAAAATAGATTTCATGTAGATTTCAGAAGAGTTGAACGAAAATAGACGAGCTTAACATCAAAAATTGATAGAATCAAGAATCTTAACATCAAAAATAGCGAAATCTAGGGCTTGATATTCGTAGAAAAGACAAAAATCAAGAATCTTAACATCAAAAATTGACAGAATCAGACCTGGTGGCCTCGACGCATAAGCATCGCTGATCTGCTTCTCGCAAAAGACTATCGCTGACCTGGTGGCCTCGACGCATACGCATCGCTGATCTGCTTCTCGCATAAGCCCTCATTGATCTCGGGGCCGAAGGTGAGGCGGATCATCTCCTTCTCGCAAAAGAGATAACAATCAGTGGCCCGATTGGGGGGGTGTTGGGAACTCAGGAACTGAAAGCACAGGGAAATATTTCGCCATCGATTCTTGGACGGCCTCCTCTCCGCAAAAAAAAGCATCTTACTTTATCCCAAAAGACTTTTGCTCTTCTCCAAAAAAGACTATTGCTCTCCCCCATGTCACGCAAATGAACAGGCTGAGTTAAATGAGACCCAATTGGGACCCACAAATCTCCAAGAAAAGCATCATCCCAACCGTTCATTTCCATAGATTAAATCCTGGCCGTCTTTTATCAACTCCTTTGTCCTAGTCAGCTTGTCCTAGTCAGCCCTAGGATTCAAAAATCTCTGTCAAATGTATAATAGATACCTCAATATCTCATCTCTTGTCCAATTTCTCTTGTCCAAATTCTCTTATCCAATTTCTCTTGATAACATCCCTCTTTTATATAATAGATATACCTCAATATCTCATCTCTTGTCCAATTTCTCTTGTCCAAATTCTTTTATCCAATTTCTCTTGATAACATCACTCATTTGTATAATAGATATCCCTCAAAATCGCATCTCATGTCCAATTTCTCTTAACCAATTTCTATTGATAACATCACTCATTTGTATAATAGATATCGCTCAATATCTCATCTCTTGTCCAATTTCTCTTGTCCAAATTCTCTTATCCAATTTCTCTTGATAACATCCCTCTTTTATATAATAGATATATAAGATGTCTTAGTTCTGTGAGAACTCTTGATCAACATTGAATGTCTTTGACAAACAATAAGCCACTCATATTTCTCTCATTTCACTCTCTTGAGCTTATTTCTCTTCATGCATTGAAGCAAGCTCATATGGAAATCCTCCAAGTGCAATCAAAGCTCATCTCAACACTTGGATATCCGCTTCCACTCCCTGCATTCATTATTGAGTAAGTTCATCTCATCAAGGCATAGGTAAGAGTCTATTTATTTCATCTTTGTGATTGAAACCCCAACTCTCTTTGTGAGAGTTAGTTTCTCCCTTTGTGGGAGTATTCGTCCTTATGTATGATTAACCCTTGTGTAGGGTTTAGTGTGTCCTTGTGTAGGACAAAATCCATTGTGTAGGGTATCCCTTGTGTAGGGATTGTATTCACTACATGTGTAGGATCATAATGAATATTTGGTGTGGCTGGATGCACACAAGTTGGGGAACCATGTTAAAATAGTTTGCGTTTGCGTTTGCTTAATTGTGTAGATTAATCTCCTCTTGCACTTATAATTCTGCATTTGTAAGTTTAATCTTTATTTACACAATTATTGCCATTACACTATTCACCCTCTCTAGTGTGCATGTTATTTAGTATTGCACGGTAAACGGTCCTTACATTATATGGTTACAAATATAACAATTTCTTAACATTAGAACAAATAATGCCACTTGATCAATGGTCAAACAGTATCTAAATCAAATAATTTTTTAAAGACAACCATTTTTAATTATGAAGAACATGATAGACGGATTGGATCATCCACGAAGTAGCTAAACTATATAATTTTAGGCCGACTCATTAGATAATTTCCTAAGGAGTCACTTTAGGAACACTTTTCTTATGTATATATATGGGCATGGTGTAGAAGTGCGGGTGCACAACTAAGTTAGCTGTGCATGTGCACACAAATATCTCTTTTCCCATTTTCCCTATATTTAGATTCTTTTTATTGGATTTTTGTCCACATTTTAAAACCCCAAAACATCAAATATGGGCGACCCTAAGGATATTTG
The DNA here is from genome assembly GCA_030789695.1 of Scilla litardierei. Taxonomy (NCBI): domain Eukaryota; kingdom Viridiplantae; phylum Streptophyta; class Magnoliopsida; order Asparagales; family Asparagaceae; genus Scilla; species Scilla litardierei. Next base: position 303,758,668 of record CM061142.1, on the reverse strand, counting down.
ACATTCAATCCACCCGTTCTGAAAAACGTGTGTAAAGGTTAGTTGAGAGTTAAATAGCATTAGATTAACTGGATTTTTGGTATACTGATCATCCATGAGGCGTGCAAAAAGTCTATAATTTTTTTTCAAAAAGATATGGAAAATGGGGTTTTTGTCCATATGCACAGCTAACTTAGCTGTGAATGTGCACAAACTCATTTTCCACATACATACATACAGACATACATACATACATACACATATATACATATACATATACATGTACATATACGTATATATATCCTGTATACAATTGAGATACGTTGACGAGATGTTTGTTCTACTAGGACACACCCATGTGACACCCTTTGTCCCATGTGGAAAAGGGGTATGTGTGTCAAATTAACCCACCACATGGGGGGTGGGGAGTTGGGTTTGGATTGGGGTGTTGTTGTGGAGCATCCAAATAAAAGCCCCACATTCCCATGAATTACAAGCTTGCCATTCGGATTTATGCACTTTGCCCCCTAAAGTTTTTTTACAATTTAACCACTGCCTTTTCCTCTTTTATCCCCCCAACGATACACACACCCCCACACTTCTCACTCCTTTTCGGTTGCGCGCATTCACCGCATCATGTGTATGGGTTTTTTGTCATGTGCACAAGTTATTTCTAATGTGTGTGTGTATATATACATACATGTAGGATAGATGGCACCTGATAACTTGGGTCAGGTGCGCTGACGTGGCAGCCTCTCATTGGCCGCCCGATGAGAGGCCGCCACATTAGCGCAGTTGGTCAGGTTCCATCTGTCCTACATGAATGTGCGTGCATGCGCGCATGCAATATGGAGGTGTGCTGACAGCACAAGAAATTTCCCTATGTTGTCAGCTTTTTGGAGCCAAAAAACATTTTTAATTTTTTTGCAATGTGTTATTCAACTTGTTGGCTACCTCCTCACCAATTTTCAAACGAATATAACACTTTTTGGGTCTCCATCTATGCATTTCAAAAAGACAGCTCAAGTACTAAAACTGTCGGCACAGTCTTATTGAAATGCATGGATGGAAGCTCGAAAAGTATTGGATTCATCTGAAAATTGGTGGGGGAGGTAGCCAACAAGTTGTAGAACACATTACAAAATTTTTTTAAACCAAAATACCTTTTACCCTCCAAAGTGCTGACAGCACAGGTAAACCGAACCTGTGCTGTCAGCACACCTCCATATTCATATGCGCGCGCACATGCGCGTGTCCCCCCCCCCACACACAAATGTAATTGAGCATGTATATATATGTGTGGAAAATGTACAAGTATGTAAGCCACATAGGCAATGCCAAGGCAAGAGATCGACTCGGGAGAGGCTGAGAAGCAATCACTAAGTACAAGAGAAGCTTAAAACAGAGCCAAACCAAAAATGCAAAAAGAAACTAGGCTGATCCCCAATTATCAAAAAGGGTGGAGATAGCCGGCTCAAGCTCATCACTGTCAAAAGGGGGAGGAGAGGAAGCCACATCGAAGGCAGCTCTAGAGACGATCTGGACCTTAGATATGGCCTTAAAGAGGAAGATGCGGCTATTCTGCTCCTTCCAGATATGCCAAACAATAGCGGAGAGGTTGAGTCTACACAGCCAACCAGTAGAATGGGTCTTCCCTTTCGTTCCAAATCGACGGATGATGGCGGCATCGACATGGTGCAATCTGGAGCGGGGGAAGCACCAACTTGAGATTGGTAGCAGCCCAAACATAATTGTTGTAGTCACATTGAGAAAAAAGGTGACAAGTGGTCTCAAGATGGGAGGAGCATAGCATGCAAGTGGGGGACACTTCACGCCTCTACAAATGAGATGGAGCATGGTGGGAAGCTTGTCGGAGAGGGCATGGAGAAGGGCGAAGGAAAACTTGGGAACATGGCCGGGAACCAGACAGTATCATGAAGTCTGTAGGGGGAGGAGGATCCGACGGAGGACCAAACTGAAAGAAGTTTGCAGCCCCCACCGCAGGAGTCCCACCCCAGGAGTCAGGGGTGGAATCCAGGGAGATCGAATGGAAGAGATCGATGTGAGGGACCAAGGCATCAGGCAGGCATTAAGCGGAACCATCCCAGCAGACAGTAACACGAAGATGACAAACGTGTGGCTTGGGGGAGGGGGCAGAGGTGAGCAAGGGGACCACATGGAAGCCATGGGTCAAACCAAAGGGAGGCAGAAGCACCATCCCCAATAATACAACGAAGGCAGGGGCAGTTGCATCCTGGCATTTGAGAATATGCTTCCAAGTACCAGAGTCAAGTGGCGAGGAACTACACTAAAAAAAGGAGTATGTTTCAGGTAGGTAGCCCTCATATAGATGCCTGATGTGTCCATATTTTACATCTTTTCATAGCATCATCCCATTGCATTTCATATCATTTTCGCATCCAAATCGCGTATTTTACTACGATATTTCAATTCTAACGCCATATTCGAGTTTCGTAGAGTTTTGTGGATTTTCAGGGATTTTGGAGCGATTCGGGACCCATTTTGGATATGTACACATCCGGCATACCCTGGAGCCCATTGGCGTAGCTCTACAGGAGTTCGCCAAGTTTTGGAGGCCTATGGGGGGAATAGAGGAGATTTCCAAGAGAGGAGGAGAAGCTGCAAGAAGCAGCTCAGGATTTCCCAGGCGACTCGATCGAGCAGATGCAAGATGAAGAATGGGAGCTGATACACGAGCCGCTCGGACCGAGCAGTTGGTGACTCGGCCGAGCAGCCTCTAATTCCGAAGCTCAGCCAACCTCCGACTCGAGCCGAGCAGATCTAACGGCCACCGAGTCAGCTGGCTGCTTGGTCGAGCACAGCTGACTCGGGCCGAGTAGACAAAGTGACATTCTTGTGGAGGAGCCCGACTCACTGATGTACCAACCGAGTAGGAGGGCTGCTCAACCGAGCAGCCCGACCGAGCAAGCCTCTGCTCGACCGAGTCACTGACTCGGTCGGCGACAATGAAGGCTATTTTTGGAAACTTCGTGTGGCCGTCTGTTGCGCGTAGGGGAGTGAAGTGCGGATCTGGGAGTGATGTTTTGGGGGAGAGTTCATTCTATTGTAATTTTTGAAATACTTTTAGAGAGAAAAAAGGGGATTAGAAATATTGTTAGATCTAGACCTAATTTTTGGGAGATTATTGAATAATTTTTGGAGATATACTATTCTTTGCGTTCTGGAATTTTTGGGATTTCTTCGGATTACTATTTGCTGCTATTCTTCTTCGTCTTCGGTACGTAAGCTATTTAATCTTTATTCGATTAATCTGCTACGATGTTTTCTCCTATAAAATCGTATTTTTATTCGTTAAAATCGTTATGTGTGAGTAGTCTCCTCTAGGGTTGATGGGTTAGCTCTAAGACTTTAGGGGGGATGTAGATCTGGATCTCTAGGTTGAATTAGGAATAAAGGGGAGTATTTCGGTCGATCCTACCGGATCCCTAAGATAACTCGCACTGAGATCATACCCACGGTCTGTGAAATTGATGAGCTTAAGGGGTATCCTTGAGATTTGAACAGGGAAATCGATGGATCCAACCAAGGCTCGTGACCATGCCCGGCTCGTGCCTTGAGGGGATTCACCGACGAACTATATCGCTACATTGACGGCTACAGCCATTGCGTCAATTAGAGCCATCGAAATACCTCGAAATTCTAACCCACAAGAGTGGTATGAATTGAGAGCTTAATCCCCTAACCCTAATGCAACGTAAGGATCCTATTCCAACATCGATCTTCGATGGTCTTAGCGATGATCCCTAAAACCCTAGTTCTTTTTTTGTCAAATCAACAACAAACACCACAACCAAACTTTCTCAACCGAAAGTTATCTCACTTCGAGATATAAAAATAACCCGAGACCGCAAATACACTGTCACCGTCCCTTTGGGATCCGACGTCTTTTATACTATAATTTGACACCGTCCGATTGTGGATAGAGCCCGGAATTGACACCTAGGGGCCATACTACGCCTAGCGACCGTGACACCGCTAGGTGGAATTTAGGTGTAGGTTCTGGCCGCGTCAAGTTTTTGGCGCCGTTGCCGGGGACGACAATAGTTTATCTCGATTTATTTTTATTTCGAAGAAGTTTGCTAGCAATTCTTATCATTCCTTATCTTTCCACCCTTTTTATTCTTTTAATTATTACCTTGCTACTGACGGTATTTTTTCTGAGTTGTTTTGGTGCATGAACACTCGCTTTGGGACATTTAATCAAGAATTATTATTCGACCCTGAGATCGAGAAGACGGCAAGGGCTCTGATGACTTCAAGTAGAAATCAATCTCCCTCTGGTCAGATGGCAGACAATACTGCTGCCCCACTTTGCACCGGGTCCATCAGGGACCACATGAAGCCTACTTTTGGAAATAATTCTTCTATCCTGAGACTGCAACTGGCGGCAACTAGCTTCGAGCTGAAGACTGGGCTTATAAATTTAATGCAGCAGGATCCCTTCCATGGGCATCCTCACGAGAACCCCAATCATCACATCGACACTTTTCTGGCAAAGTGTGACACTTTTAAGGCTAAAGATGTGAGTGACGACGCCATCAAGCTGAGGCTTTTTCCATTCACCTTGAGGGATAAAGCTTCGTACTGGCTACGGGCCCATCCACCCAACCACTTTACTACATGGGAGAAACTGGCGCTCGCCTTTGTGGACAAGTTCTATCCACCCTCAAAGACGGTGCGGATCAGGGGGTCTATCTCCATTTTTAAACAGCTTCCGCAAGAATCCCTTTACAAGGCCTGGGAAACGTTTAAGGACCTTCAACATCAGTGCCCTCACCACGATATCCAACCCTGGGACTTGGTTCAGAGTTTTTACAATAGGCTGCAGCCCTGCACCAAAATGATAATTGATGATGCCGCGCAAGGCGCCCTGCTGGATAAATCGCCTGAGGAAGCGACAGACCTACTAGAGCATATGTCGGCAAATAGTCAGCATTGGAGCGAAGAACGAACCATTGTGACCAGAACCCCCGAGGTCAAAGCTGCCAGCCATCTTGATTCTCACATCGAGACCTTGTGTAAACAGGTGGCCAGAATTGAACAACGTTTGGACTCCATCCCAACGACCACCAGCTCCTCTGCTTATCATCCTTCAGAGGAATATGGAGAGCACAGTTATGTTCCCAATGAGGGGCATTACGATGGTACTGAATCATCTGAGTCTGTGCAATATTTCCAAGGAGAGGGACGTAACCAATGGCAACATCCGGCTTCTAGAAATCATCCGAAATTTTCTTACAGAAACCCAAGTGGAGGGCTGCAACCTTCACAGTTTCAGATACCATCACCTGATGGGTTTTATCTGATCCAAGGGCTCTCTTTCAACTAGTGCATCGTCCGTCCTTCGCCCTACTTGAGAGCGAAGGTCGGACAACCTTGCACAAAATTAACGCAGCGGAAGCGGGAAAAAATAAAGAGAAAAAACTTTATATAAACACTTTATATAAACTAGCCCTATCTTCATAAAACCCGAGCCAAGAAAACGCTACTATCCCGGGGTTGGGTCCAGACCAACCCCAAAGGATACTACTATCTAATTAACTACATTAGCTACTGCAATTAAAATAATGCACATAAATTAAAACTAAGGTTGAGGAAACTCAACATACCCGTAACTCTTGCCTTGCAGCAAAAGTGTTACCGAAGGCAATCAATTGCCCTTCCCGCATAAGCCGCTCCGATCCCAGCAACTGCTTGCTCCGATCCCAGCAACTTCTGGTCGCCGAGCCAACCACTTGCTCCAGAAAGTTTCACTTGAATGGATCCAACGCCTAGACTTCAGATCCGATCTGAGTTCCTCCGATGCCTTGCTAGGGCTCGACCGGAACAAAGAATGAGAACGAGAACTTTTAATTTAGCTTCCAGATCAATGCTTGTTCTTAATTTGAACTGCCTTGATCATCGGCTGGTGCCAGTTTCAATGAGGAGACCACCCTACTATTTATAGGGGGAGAGAGGAGCTCCTCAATTGAAATAGTCGATGTGGGACTAAATAATGGGAATGGAATCTTATAGTTCAAAACTATAAAGAGCCATAGTTAATTCGTTTCTCAAGCAAAACGTACACATCATATATGTAAATCGGAGTGCTCGACGAGACGAACGCATAGGAAGAAACAGAAACTCATTTGGACTTCGTTTGACCCTTCAAACCTGAGTTTTAGAATCTGATTCCAAAAATAATAGGAGAACGCGATCTGATCGCGTTCTCTCGGGAAACCCAGCGCCACGTGGCACGCCCGGAGCGCGCCACGTGGCACGCTCCCATTTGCCGCGCCGCCCGCATGAATGCGGGCGGCAATTGGTTTCCGCTGCGCCCGCAGAAGCGGGCGCAGCACGAGATGCGGGCCCCGCTGCGGGGCCCGCGAGCCGCGTCAGCGCGCTGACGCGTGCTGACGCCAGCGGGCCCCGCAGCGCGCCAGCAAAGGGGGTTGTGGTTTACTTTTTCTCTCTGTTCTTTTACAAAAAGAACCCTGTAATTCCACTAATTACAAAAAGACTCTATTGAGCGTAACTTGCTCATTAGATCTCCGATTTAAGTGCGGTTTCTTCCTATGCTCTTCTTAGAATGTCCACAACATTCCTAAGCATATAATGTCCCATTTATTTATTGTATCGTATACAAATGATCTGAGGGCACCATCCCTCAACATCTCCCACTTGCACTCAGGATCATTTATCCCGAGTACAAACAATCTGCAACTTCCTTGCAGTATTAGTTCTCATGCATCATCATGCATTATTCTATTTTCTTTTACTAGACGTAAGACCACACTCTTTGTGAGACCCTACAGCCTAACCCTACTATAGGTTCGGGTTCGTGACCCTAGACGGTAGTGACCACGAGCAGTAGTTGCCGTCCCTGTTTCGGCATCATAATTATGTGGTTTAACCCATTGACAAAATCGTCGGGACTACCAAGACTGTATCCGTGATGAATACCGCAGTTTTAATCCTTTCGTCAAGACTATGTTGTTTATTCAAGTTTAGGGTATGGTAACATGTCAACCCCACCAACTTGAAACCGGTCAGTTACATCGGTCTTTAGTTAAATACATGTTGAACTTCTTTCAACATACTTTGATCAAAGATTTTCACTAAAGCACCGAACCAACACATACAACACTAACTCTCCTTAATGAGAGAGACGAATCCTTTCTTAGACACAACTCCCCTCACACGCTTCAAATGCCACCCAACCAAAATCCTTTCGACAAGTAAAGTCTTGAAGCGAGGAAAAAGATCTAAGTGACACCATTCACATGCAGGTTTGTTCAATGTCTTCAAGTCATAGGACCAGCTTGCCTATCATCACAAAAAGTTATCATTGACATTTTAAATTAAGTTTAACCAAATGATAATCTTTTATGAGTCGTTCAGTGAACTCATTCTTTAATGAGCACCTGCGTCTTGTTTCTGACTTCACCAAGTCAAACGATTACGAGTCCATCGTTACTAATCCATAGTGAATACAAAGACACAATGGTCTTATCGATGTGTCGATATCCTTTTCTCGACATATCAATGACCACGAACCAGTTTAAGACTTTAAGCTCCAATCGGTAAAAACACTTTCTCATAATCGTGATCGGCATCAAGATAAGTGTATACCTTGCTATAAGTCTAAGGAAATTATCTAAGTATATAAGATGACACGAATGCACAAAGATAATTTGATACCAATAAATTTATTTTATTCATGAATAAGATGTTTTTCAGGACAATGTGCCTCATAGGCATACAACTCTCAAAACATCTACCGCTCACTACAAGGCCCACTCTTTATGGTATTTCATACCGCTTTTACACATTAGTTTCTCCAAACGATCACGTGCAAGGGCCTTTGTAAATGGATCAGCTAAATTCTCTTCAGACGAGACTCTGAGGATTTCTATGTCCTTCCTCTTCTCAATATCACGTATCAAATGATATTTTTGAAGAATGTGTCTGGATCTCTTGTGGAATCTGGGTTCTTTGACCAAGCTCAATGTGGCATTGTTATCACAATACAACGGTATTGGATCTATAACAGTAGGCACCACTCCTAGCTGGCTCACAAATTTTCTAATCCAGACAGCTTCCTTTGCTGCATCATTGGCCGCTATATATTCGGCCTCCATAGTTGAATCAGCAACGGTGTCTTGCTTTGAACTCCTCCAGCTCATTGCACATCCGTTGAGAGTGAAAATGTATCCTGAAATTGACTTGCTGTCATCCACGTCACTCTGAAAGCTGGAATCCGTGAAGCCCTCAATTTTGAGTTCTTCACTTCCATAAATCAAAACTAGATCCCTTGTTCTTCGTAAGTACTTGAGAATCGTCTTGACTGCTTTCCAGTGTTCTTCTCCATAGTTAGACTTATATCGACTTACTGCACCTAGTGCAAAAGCGACATCAGGTCTGGTACATATCATGGAATACATGATCGATCCAACTGCCGAAGCATATGGAATATTGCTCATGCGATCTCTTTCCAAGTCAGTCTTTGGAGACATCTTCTTGGAAAGACTTATTCCGTGATTTGCGGGTATAAACCCACCTTTACTGTTTTCCATGTTAAACCGTTTTAACACAGTATCAATGTACCTAGATTGGGAGAGTCCTAGCATCCTTCTAGATCTATCTCTATAGATCTTCACACCTAGTATGTAGGATGCTTCTCCCAAATCTTTCATGGAGAAGTTAGTTGATAACCAATCCTTAACAGACTTCAACATCGGTATGTTGTTACCTATTAAGAGAATGTCATCAACATAAAGTACGAGGATGACTAAATTGTTTCCACTGGTTTTCTTATAAACGCATGGCTCATCTTCATTTTTAATAAAATCAAACTCTTTGACTGTATTATCAAATCGGATGTTCCAGCTCCTGGATGCCTGCTTCAATCCATAAATGGATCTATGCAGTCTACACACTTTCCCTTTGCTCCCACTGACTTCGAAACCTTCCGGCTGAGACATGTAAATATGCTCTTCTAAATCACCATTTAGAAATGCAGTTTTTACATCCATCTGCCAGATTTCGTAGTTGTGATAGGCAGCAATAGCGAGTACAATCCGGATGGATTTGTGCATGGCTACGGGTGAGAAAGTTTCGTCATAATCTACACCTAGAATCTGACGATAACCTTTCGCAACAAGTCTAGCCTTGTACGTTTCTATTTTTCCATCTGCACTGATCTTCCTTTTGAAGATCCATTTGCAGCCAATAGGAACACTTCCCTTGGGCACATTCTCTAAAGTCCAAACTTTATTAATGTGCATGGAATCCATCTCAGATTTCATTGCATCCAGCCATTTCTTAGAGTCTCTACTCTGAATTGCTTCTTGGAAGCTAATAGGATCATCTTCAACTAAGATGCTATCCTCAACTCCTCCATCTATGAGAAATCCGTAGTATCTTTCTGGAGCTCGAGGAATCCTATTTGACTTCCTAATAATTGCTTCAGGAGCATTAGGCTCTGCCTCTCCCACTGGTTCCGCGATCTGTTCATGTGTTGATTCAGTCTCTAGACTTTCGTCCAGTTCTATTACCTCGCCATTAGACTCCTTCACAAGGAATTCCTTTTCAAGAAAGGTGGCGTGTTTGGACACAACAATCTTTTGTTGTTCCTGGTGATAGAAAATGTGTCCCGTCGAGTGACTAGGATACCCAATGAATCTACACATAACAGACCTATCCTCCAGTTTATCTGGATTAAGCTTCTTGACATACGCATGACAACCCCATACATTAATATGCTTAAGGTTTGGTTTCTTCCCGTTCCATATCTCATATGGTGTCATTGGCACGGATCTAGATGGAACTCTATTAAGGATATGGGTAGCAGTTTCTAGGGCATAGCCCCAAAGGGAGATAGGTAACCCAGAGTCACTCATCATTGATCGAACCATGTCTAATAAGGTACGATTCCTTCTCTCTGACACATCATTATGTTGAGGTGTGTAAGGAGGAGTGATCTGAGAGAGAATCCCATTCTTTTTTAAATGCGCAAGGAATTCATGGCTCAAGTATTCTCCTCCTCGATCAGATCGAAGAATTTTAATACTTTTGCCCGTCTGTTTTTCAACTTCGTTACGATACTCTTTAAATCGCTCAAATGTATCAGACTTGTGCTTCATCAAGAACACATGTCCGAACCTAGAGTGATCATCAGTAAAAGTAACAAAGTATGAATATCCTCCTTTCGCTAAAGTAGACATTGGTCCACATACATCAGAATGTACTAGACCCAAGAGTTCACTAACTCTTTCCCCTTTACCCGTAAAGGGAGTTTTAGCCATTTTACCTTTGAGACAAGACTCGCAAGTGTCGTACGACTCATAATTCGAGAGGTCAAGAGACCCCTCTTTATGCAACTTGCTAAGTCTTTTCTCTCCGATATGGCCTAGTCTACAGTGCCAAAGGAAGGTTTCATTAAAACTAGATTCCTTACGTTTTCGTGTGTTAACACTTAACACAACGTCATTAGACAGAGTGTATACACCATTATTCATTGTTCCAAATCCCAGCAATTTATCATTAAAGAAAATGTTCATAACAGATTCATTAATGGTAAATTTATATCCGTCTTTGGCCAAAGCCGAAATGGAAATAACGTTGCATAGAAAATTTGGTATATAATAACATTGTTTCAAAAACTATGTGGCACCGTTTGCCAAGGTGTGCTTTAGGTCTCCAACGGCTTTAGCGGCTACATTAGCTCCATTACCAACTTGAAGAACTATTTCGTCCTTTCTTAAGTTTCTAAATTTGCTCATACCTAGTAACGAATTACAAATGTGAGTACCCGCACCAGTATCCAATACCCATGCGTTAGAAGTTACAGAAAGGACTATACTCTGTATAACTAATACCTTAGAAGTCGAGACATCAATATGTCCATTCTTCTCTCCGTTAAGCCCAAAGTTTTCTAAGCAATCAATATTTAAACCAGTCAATTTATTATTCAGGATAAGATTCATATTCGTTTTCATGCTGCAAAAGAAATAGAATGAATTTAGTGTAATTCATGATAAAATAATATAGTTAATATGGTTTTTAATTAACTATGGTCTCCCACTATTTTACGATCATTCTCGGAAATGAACGAATTTTAATATCTTAAAATATAGTGAAAGAGGGACCCAATCATCATGAACCTCACAACCTTGAGGAGACTCAACAAGTTGATTGGTTCCATGATTGGTAGACTAACTCTTAGTCAATCACATCACATGTGACTCCCTATCGATTCTTACCCACAGTTACTTATGATCTTGAGGAGACTCAACTAATCATAATGACTGGTCTAGTCAGACCCTTGATTTCGTGTTCAGATTTGACTTAGATCGATGCTCGAGGAGACCCGACGCATCGATTTGGGTCAAGTCCAGACTACATCACATGTATGTTGGAGTTTGTTCCTTAAAGAAAAACATGACATAGCTTGAGGAGACTCAACAACTACAAATGTTTTCTTTGAGTTATAAAGCTCCAAAATCAAGGATGGATACGAATTAATCTTTAACAAGATTTATAACGCATTGACTAGATATAACCAAAGCTAACACATTTTATTATCAGCAACTTTGCGGTACAAGCGGGCATGACCAGGGTTAGGGCCGGGCAGGATCACTTGCGCCCAGCAAAGCTGAGTCGATCCACAACACCTTCCATAACTACCTACCCATACCATTCTCCATTGAAAGTGCTAATGATAAAAAGTGTTATATTGATTTAATCTGGTTGTTATGATTTATTTAACTAGTTAATCCTATCAACTAGTCATAACCTATAATTCAAAATTATTAGGATGTGTTTCATAACTTTTATTAGAAACCTATCAACTATAGGATTTTAATAAATCACATCAGAATTGTTTCAACAAACAAAGGGACAATCCTAATCATTCATTAGGATGTGTTATTTAAAATATTGTGAACAACATTTTAAAACATAGCCAAAGCTAGTCATTTAAATTTAATCAGATTAAAGATTTAAATGAATTTTAATGGCTAGCCCTACACGTCTTTCTTTTAGCAATTATCAAATAAAAGCAAAAATAAAACATAAAGACATTAATTATCACATAATTAAAAGGATCTAATCTTGGTTCTCAAAACAATTTTCGAAAAATTTGAAAACCAACATATAGTTAGTTCAAGACTAACTACAAGTTTTAATAACATGCATTTCATAAAAGCAGTATTTAGATAGTCTATGTAGCCTGGCTCTGATACCAATGATGGGTTTTATCTGATCCAAGGGCTCTCTTTCAACTAGTGCATTGTCCGTCCTTCGCCCTACTTAAGAGCGAAGGTCGGACAACCTTGCACAAAATTAACGCAGCGGAAGCGGGAAAAAATAAAGAGAAAAAACTTTATATAAACACTTTATATAAACTAGCCATATCTTCATAAAACCCGAGCCAAGAAAACGCTACTATCCCGGGGTTGGGTCCAGACCAACCCCTAAGGATACTACTATCTAATTAACTACATCAGCTACTGCAATTAAAATAATGCACATAAATTAAAACTAAGGTTGAGGAAACTCAACATACCCGTAACTCTTGCCTTGCAGCAAAAGTGTTACCGAAGGCAATCAATTGCCCTTCCCGCATAAGCCGCTCCGATCCCAGCAACTGCTTGCTCCGATCCCAGCAACTTCTGGTCGCCGAGCCAACCACTTGCTCCAGAAAGTTTCACTTGAATGGATCCAACGCCTAGACTTCAGATCCGATCTGAGTTCCTCCGATGCCTTGCTAGGGCTCGACCGGAACAAAGAATGAGAACGAGAACTTTTAATTTAGCTTCCAGATCAATGCTTGTTCTTAATTTGAACTGCCTTGATCATCGGCTGGTGCCAGCTTCAATGAGGAGACCACCCTACTATTTATAGGGGGAGAGAGGAGCTCCTCAATTGAAATAGTCGATGTGGGACTAAATAATGGGAATGGAATCTTATAGTTCAAAACTATAAAGAGCCATAGTTAATTCGTTTCTCAAGCAAAACGTACACATCATATATGTAAATCGGAGCGCTCGACGAGACGAACGCATAGGAAGAAACGGAAACTCATTTGGACTTCGTTTGACCCTTCAAACCTGAGTTTTAGAATCTGATTCCAAAAATAATAGGAGAACGCGATCCGATCGCGTTCTCTCGGTAAACCCCCCCCCCCCCCCCCAGCGCCACGTGGCACGCCCGGAGCGCGCCACGTGGCGCGCTCCCATTTGCCGCGCCGCCCGCATGAATGCGGGCGGCAATTGGTTTCCGCTGCGCCCGCAGAAGCGGGCGCAGCACGAGATGCGGGCCCCGCTGCGGGGCCCGCGAGCCGCGTCAGCGCGCTGACGCCCGCTGACGTCAGCGCGCTGACGCGTGCTGACGCCAGCGGGCCCCGCAGCGCGCCAGCAAAGGGGGTTGGGGTTTATTTTTTCTCTCTGTTCTTTTACAAAAAGAACCCTGTAATTCCACTAATTACAAAAAGACTCTTTTGAGCGTAACTTGCTCATTAGATCTCCGATTTAGGTGCGGTTTCTTCCTATGCTCTTCTTAGAATGTCCACAACATTCCTAAGCATATAATGTCCCATTTATTTATTGTATCGTATACAATATTTCCAAGGAGAGGGACGTAACCAATGGCAACATCCGGCTGCTAGAAATCATCTGAGATTTTCTTACAGAAACCCAAGTGGAGGGCTGCAACCTTCACAGTTTCAGATACCGTCACCCCCCTCAACAACAACAAGGGCAGCCTCAGAATCAGCAGCAGAGTTGGTTTAGGCCAGTTGGGCCATATCGACCACCAGACTACTAGTTCAATCGTCCACCTCAGCAGGGATATGTACCATCTCCGCCTCGGTCCAACTTGGAGAGCACTTTAGAGACATTTATGAGTGGACAAGCCAGATTTAATCAAGACACCTACGCTCAGTTCAAAAACATAAACACATTGCTCGATGAGCTGAGGGGCCAGATGTCCCAGCTACTGAAGAACCAAGGGAGGTTGCCTTCACAACCGGAGTCGAATCCGAGGGCTCAAGCCAACGTTGTGGTCTCCGTTACCACACGTGGAGGACGGACAACTGACCCCGTTATGATTCCGGTTGTGGGCAAGGATCAATTCATAACTGAGGAGGCCGTTATTGGCGGTGATAAAGAAGAGGTTGCGGGAGAGCCTACAAATAATGAGGAGAAGGCATATTCACCATCCATCACACCTACAACAACGCCGTCTCCTAATGATGTCGCAAGAAACAAAGGAAGCCGACCTCCTCCGATGTATCCAAGGACGTTGTCTTTGGCCAAAATGGAGAAGAAATATTCCAAATTCACGGAGCTTCTGAAGGGCATCCAGTTAAATATTCCATTCATGGATTCCGTTATGGAGATTCCCATCTATGCAAAGTTTTTAAAGGACCTTATCACAGGGAAGAGGAAGCACGAAGAGATAAAGCTCATGGAGGACTCTACCTCCATTATAAAGAATCATCTCCCACGGAAGCTACCAGATCCAGGAAGCTTCACGGTTCCATGCTCCATAGGAGGTACGCCCATCAACCGTGCCCTAATTGACTTGGGAGCGAGCATCAGCTTGATGCCGCTATCCATATTTGAAAGACTGCAAACTGGGAGAGAGCTGGAACCTACGAACATGTCCATACAGCTAGCGGATCATTCGATTACATATCTGGTGGGCATCGCCAGGCACATTATTCTGCAGATACCTCCTGGGTTATGAGTTCCAGTTGATTTTGTTATTATGAATATGCCTGCGGGAGGGAGCTCCCAGCTTATACTTGGCCTCCCCTTCATGGGGACAGCCAGCGTCTTGATTGATGTCCGTGAAGAGACTCTCTCGTGGAACGTGGGCAACATTGATGCCCAATTCAGGCTGCAGAAACCTATGAGGGAGCACGTTCGTGAAGAAGGAGTTAGCTATTTGGAGCTCCTAGAAGATGAGGCCGTATGAGATTATACTTCTGAGGGGGTCATGAAGGACCCGATAAGAATAGTTGTTGACGACGACGGCGACCGAGTTTACCATGAAGCGGTCGTCTCATATATTCGTGTGTTGGATGAGGAGCTCTTGGACCATACTTTGCACCACGAAAAGCCGGAGGTCATCAGTTATGCCGCCGAGGAAAAACCTAGAGTGGAAGGATACCAAATACCGTTACACGGTATCATTGGTAAGAACGATCCGCGAATCTCATGCACACCAAACGACCATTTAAGAACCCGAGGGAGTCGAGCTCATGACTCAAAACGAGCGCTTATTAGGAGGCAACCCAATCTCTTAGATCTTGGATTTTCTTTTTCAATTTCTAAATTTTAGTTTATCTATTTAAGAAAACCAAATAAAAACGATATTTATTTCTCTTAAAAACACAAAATCATAAAAATATGATGGGTTCTTCCTTTTTACAGGTTGAACATGAAGGGGCACGCAAATTGACGTTTTAAATGGCAGAAATTTGGAGGAGAGCAGCAAATTTGAAGAGCAGATCAAAGGAGAAGAGCAAAAAAGGGGATACAGGTTGCTTGACCAAGCAGCCACCTGCTCGGTCGAGCAGCACATGCACGAGAAGGAAGCTCAAAATGTCGCTCTGTCTACATGGCCCGAGCAGCTTTTGCTCGGTCCGAGTAGACACCGACTCTACCGAGCAGCCACCTGCTCGGTCGAGCAGCGCAGGCTCGTGAAAAATGGGAAGAAACAACGTTCTGTCTGCGCGGCCTGAGCAGCCCCCGCTCGGTCTGAGTAGCGATCTGCTCGATCGAGCAGCTCCTGCTCGATCGAGCATAAGAGGGAGTGTTCTAAACTTAATTTTGTGTTTATCCGACTCGACCGAGCAGCTTTGCTGCTCGATCGAGTCGGTTTATCCTATTTTTTTTTCGGGGCCCACATCCGAACGAGTTGGGTATTTAAAACCCAACTTGTTTTATCTTTTCCCTCAGCTTTCTAACCTAATCAAAATCCGCACGAGCAAACCCCCTCCATACCCTACTCGATCTACCCTCCCCCGTCACCGTTCACCCCTCCACCGCTCGCGCCGTCGCCTGCGCCACCTGTACGGTCAGCCCCTCTCCCTCTCTGGTCAGTCTCTCCGTCTCTCTCTCTCTCTCTCTCTCTCTCTCTCTCTCTCTCTCTCTCTCTCTCTCCCCATCCGCCCCTATTCCCTTCCCCCCTACCGATCGCTGACGGCCGTTGATGGGGCCAACAGCGCCGCCCCTACAAAACCCCCTTCCAATTAAAACCCCCACCACATCCACCCTCCACCACCCCCCCTCTCATCGCATATCACAACCCCTCCATCTCCCCCTTGTCGCTGCCCTAGGGCATCCCCGCTGCTCGATCGAGCACCCATGGTGCTCGATCGAGCAGCTCGTCTCCTCCCCTATAGCGCTTGCCGCAGCTGACCGAGCACATTTGCTGCTCCGTCAGTATATCCCAACGAGCCAAACTGCTCGATCGAGCAGTACAGCTGCTCGATCGAGCAGTACAGCTGCTCGGTCGGGCAGCCCCAACTCAGCACTCTCTCATCATTTTCACCGCTCGACCGAGCAAGGCTAGTACTCGGTAGGCAAGGCTAGTGCTCGATCGAGCAGGCGCATAGATCCCTTATTATAATTTTCATATAATGACGTTTTATTTGTTTCTATTTCAGATACGATTCGCCTACGTCAGCATACACGTTCGGGATTAGCTTGGGGAAGACTTTCGCTGCTATTTATCTGTCGGTACACTCTTCACCCCCTTTACTTTTATACCGACACATCCTCCTGCCACTTCCACGATGCCTCGCACTAGAGGGGCCCACACACCTGCGGTTCATGGGAAGAGGAAGGCCATTGCCGCCGCCTCTTCTCGACCCCCACGATGCCCCCACCATGCCACTACCCCCACCTCTGAGGAGGAGCACGTGGGCCATCCGTCGTCCACGTCCAACTCTTCTCCCACATGTCTCTCTCTCACACACCCACCACTTCTGCACCTGTCCCCACCACTGCACCCACCATTCCTCCCGCACCACATGCCGTTCCCGTCGCTCTGTCGCCACGTGTGCAATGTTCGGCATCACTTTCTGTAACGACTGGTTTTTATGTATCTGGATTTATTATAATATAATATATGTCTTGATGGATTTTCTCCTCATATGTGGTTTTCGTCTCCGTAACTTTCATTTTCGATCGTTTCGTCGTGTTTTCTCGTTTCTTCTTTAGGATCGTCGATTTCGAAGTATGTCATCCGTGACAGGCTTCATAACGGTCGTATCTTACTATTAGATCAAGCCTAGGAGTCATAGGAATCAATCCCGGAGCTCCGCGCTCCGTATCGGAACTTTTGGTGCACGTTAGCCGGTGTAAGAAGGGGCACCGACCGACTAGATGACGATCCAGTCGGTCGGCAATCCTTCTTGGACCGACTAGTTGGCTTTCTAAATTATTCAGGAGTTACTGTTTATCGTTAGTCGGTCTAAGAACGTTGGTTGACCGACTAGGTTGCAAACTAGTCGGTCGGCAATGCTTCTTTAACCGACTAACACATCATCTTATTTTTGGTATCAATACTGTTCACTCTTAGTCGGTCTAAGTTCATCTCTCGACCGACTAGTTGTCAAACTAGTCGGTCAGTATTTGTTCATCGACCGACTAAATCCAAATCCTATTTTCGTTCAGAAGTTACTGTTTACACTTAGTCGGTCTGCGTTGGTCGACCGACCGACTAGTTGCCAAACTAGTCGGTCAGTGGTTTCTCTTTGACGGACTAATCTGTGTTAAAACCCTAATTTCTGGGCAGCCGCCAGCCCATCCTATTTATACCCCTCCCAAACGTTTTCTTCTTCCGCCACTCGACCCAAAACCCTAGTTTCTCCCCCTTTGAGCCCCCATCTTCCTCAAACCCTTATTCCTTCATTCCAAGCCCTAAATCCATCATCTAAACCCTCCATCAACTCATTCTACCTCTCATCTTCCCCAAAATCTCATCAAATCCCCAAAATCCCCCCAAAACCCTAGTTTCTCCAAACTTCTCCATTCGTTTCCAGATCTGGTCCCTAGGTTCTCTGGAGTGTTTCTTTCGCCTCCTCTCGGTAAGAAATCGATCTCTTGATGTTTTCATAACCTATTTGTATTTTTATGAAACCCTAATGAATGAATGTTGTTTTGATGATTGTTTCCCCATAACAGCGATTTCCCCGTAAATTAGCATCCGCGAGACGAGCCTTCGTGATCGTCATCCCCGGTGCTAGGCAAGTGAAACTCGCCACTTAGGGTTTAGGCCATGTTTTAGGCCATTTTGCTTGTTGTAGGCGTAAAAGAGGCTAGGCGACGAAATGATACTCGCCTAGGCGCAAATTTAGGAACTAGCTTGACAACGAAGCTAGATCCGACATATATCATGTTGCACAATTACCATGTCATGTTTAAATTCCATTAACGGTACGCAAATTAATTGTCATGTCATTGCATTCTTTAAGTGGTCCCGTGATTGCGTAGCATCGCTACAATACTTGTGTTTCCTGGCTCGTGACCAGAAGCGAGCATAATGAGTTGCTAACCCCAACGCTCGATATTGAATTGTGAAATAGGAAAACAAGCTCCCGTGTGGGGCAACCCTGGCTCACTTGCTGGGCTCATGTACAGGGACCCTGGCTTGTTTACATGTGGGATGGGATAAGGGTTAAGCGGCCATTCAACTGGGAGTCTGCCTGATCAGCAACTGCAGTTGTAAGGCGTAAACTCTGGGGTGGGGTAGTGTTTAGTGCCGATCGGCGTGAATGTTGTACCATTCAGCTGAAGGGCGTAAACATCTACAAACAACGTGAAACGTGATTAGTGAATTGATTGAGATTGTTAGTAGCTTGGCTACTCTTGTCTTGTACCGATAATTGTTCTCTTGTACTTATTGTTCGCCATGTCATACTTGTGCACTCATGTTATAACTGCCATGTCATGCATACTATAACTGCTAGGTTGCTAGTGCCTTACTTTCAGTTTCCTTGCCCAAGTCTTTTAGACTTGCTGACATGTGCCCATTTACTCTTTTGGGTGACACATGTTAGATCCTGAGCCAGAGTACCTTGTTGAGGACGAGGTGTTTGCTGACGCCGAGCCCGAGCTTGTGTTTGACGGGGAGTACGTGGACACTGGGGACCAGTCCTAGTGTCTCCGTTGTGTTTTCCCTTTTGTTTAGACTGCTATTTTGTTGTCGGTGCGTAGCACCTAATACTTGTTGCGGTGTTGTTTTGTTGGCCTTGTTCTGGGCCTTTAGACTCTTCCTTTTAGCCTGGTGGCTTTTCTGGATGTTGGACTTATTTTCATGTTGGACAATTTATGAGATATGAGAATTTTATTTCTGTCTCCCCTTTTATTATTATTGTTGCTCCGTTTGTGGTTACAGGGACCTGCTTATGTTTTATTGACGCTTATTGGGTTTGGGGCTTCACAGCTCCACTCTCGTGCGGACCTTTTCACGTCTCGCCTCCATTTTAGGGAAGCGGGTCGTGACACTTTCCGTGACGATGCACACCGCGAGCGCTTCGTCAGGCTCTCGCAGCGTCGTCTCGTCCCCACACTGTTCATAGAAGTCCCCACCCTCCGATCCATTGGACTCTTGCAGGGAGTCCATTGGACTCTTGCAGGGAGTCCATTGGCTCTACTGCACGATTGGCTTTGAGCAGCTCCTAGCCGTCCACGCCCCCACATACTCCCACCTCACCCTCGAGGCACTGTGCTCCATCACATGCACACAGGCAGGTGATGGCATCACCTTCTGCCTCATGGATCATGAGTACACGATCACTCATGCCATGATCTGCTCTCACTTCCACTTCCCAGCCATCCCAGACCCCCGAGCCGCCTTCTCCACAGATTACGACATAGGCACGTTCGATGCCACAGCTTTCTGGCATCGCATTTCAGGTCTGGACCACTACCGCCCCAGCCGGGCGAAGGCATCGTGCATTGTGCACCCTTTCCTTCACTACCCGCAGTGTTATCTCGCCACCACCATCTTTTGCAGGCCAGAGGTCGGGACCATGTCCCTTCCTGAGCTTTTCCATCCTATGGGAATGACCCGACCGATGTGCTTCCACCCAGATGGCTCCCCCCTCCACCCTTTCGTGCTATCTGACGCAGCCCACTGGCTGTGTCATTGCTTTCTGCATACCGCCACCACCCACTGCGCCATCGATATCTGCTGCGGTGGATTTTTCACCATATTTGCATATATGCTTGGTATTGATCTTCCCGATGATCTAGTGACCCCCTGCTGGCCCCACACGCTTGACTCTAGGCATGCTTGAGCATATGCATATCATCAGGCTGTATGGAGACCGTCACTGGACCTACCTTATTGGCACGCACCACACACCCCACCTCGTCCTTCCTGCCCCTCACCTCACCACCATTGCACCCGTCCAACAGAGCTGGATGATTGACAGGGTCCACCCACTACCAGCTCTCCACGTACTCGAGCCCCTAGGAGCTCCCGTCGAGGCAGTCGCCGATGACCCGGTTCCCCGCTCCTCCGAGTACGAGGACCACGACCTGGTGATCACTCCATATTTTACACCTTTTTTCTTCATGTTTGCATGCCATTTTGATCGCTCGAATCGTGTTTTTCACGATTTTTCGGCAATATTGCGATGCTTTTCACAATTTCTTGTTTTTATCGAATTTCAGGAGATTCGGAGCGATTTGGAGTGATTCTGAGATGCACCCACTCCGGAGTGTCACCCGCGACTCTTTTGAGGGGAATTCTGCGATTGGAGAGGAGTGGAGGAAGAAAGTACATCGTAGGAGCGACGAGGGAGCAAAAATACGAAGATTGGGCATTTTCAGCATGTCACTCGGTCGAGTGAAGGAGTCACTCGGCCGACCATCGAGAGCCCGCTCGGCCGGCCAGATCGGACATGCAGCAGACTGAGTATCAGCGTGCACTCGGCCGAGCATCGCCATCCCACTCGGCCGAACCACGGAGACACCACTCGCCCGAGTGGCATAAAGACGACGGCAAGAAAAATCCCAGACTTACTGTAATCTGTCAGTCGACTCCCGACTTCCGACTCGGCCGAGTGAAGAAGTCCCCTCGGCCGAAGCAAAGAAAGTCACTCGGCGAAGTGACTCCCGAGGAGCCGACCCCCAAAAGTCCGAAGTTACTGGAATTTGTCAGGGTTTGTCACTCGGCCGAGTGAGCCGCGCTGCCTGTAGCGTAAATTGCGATTTTGAGGCTGCGCAGGGGCAATTTTGTCACAGTTTTTTGGGCAAATTTGGGGGGTATTTAACCCCAGTTTTTAACCTAGTTTAGAGAGCTTTTTCAGAACTTTTTGCAGCCCTTTTAGATTACTTTTTTAGGAGATTAGATTGAGTTCTTTTGGGAGAGAGAAAAGTGTTATTTTGTTGGATGCTATTGAATCTTCATTGGTTTGTCACTCTCTCTATCAAAAACCTCATTTTTATTGATATATTGAATATTGCAATGAATTCTACTGTTTTTATTATTGAATTTCCATTGAATTGCATTATGAATTGTGAGTAGTTATATCGGCTTAGGGCGTAGGGATGAACCCTACGAACCCTATTTCTAATTTGTGATGAATTGGTAAAATTATTGCTAGAATTGATTAGGGTTAGTTTGGGATTGATTTAATACGAATAGCTAGGGATTCATACCGATTGGGATTTGCAAGAAATTGGATCCCAACTCGATAGGAAGCCCTAGAAATTCGAATTGGGTTGCAATTGGATTTCTCCGGAATCGGTTTGCAAGAGATTGGACCGAAACTAGGGTTTTCGATTGCAATTCTATACCAATACCTGTTTGCAAGAGATTGGACGGGTAGGAACTATCCCAACCTAGGTTGTAGCTCGGGTTTGCACGAGAGTGGGCCCGAGATACGATTGAACGATGATGTTGTTCTTCAAGCTAGCTTGCCTAGGTTAGGGTTTGCAAGAGATTGGACCCTACCTTAGGTTTGCTATAAACCGGTAATAGCGTGAGAGCGTGAGCTTGGTTCTACATTTAGTTGCAACTAGTTCACCTGAATTGCAATTCTAGCAATTGTGAAACTTGCGAATCACAATGACGAGATACGGTTTGTAGCGGGGATTCCCTACCCCTAGGCGTTTTTATTAATTTGATATTTCATTTATACAATTGAACGACTGTGACCGCTTTATTGCGAACATTTCTCGACTGTTCTTATAGCCAGGTGAATTGAGGAAGACACTGTCATTTGCCCTCCTCGTGTTCGATACCCGCTCGCCGCTACACCGTGCGCTTGCAGTAAGACTAGCGAGTCGCTCGCCCCGGGTGTGTATCCGGGGCGTCGATCAAGTTTTTGGCGCCGTTGCCAGGGAGGCGATAGTGTTTGATTCTACCTACCTAGCTATTTTTCTTTTTTGTTCTATTATTTCTATTTTTATTTTACCCTTCCTTTGTGCTAACTATTTCTTTGAAACTCTGTTTTCCTTTGCGTGTACACGAGATCCACGGCGAACCCCGAAGAAATACTATACGATCCGGAGATCGAACATACATTGAGGAGGATCAGAGCGGAGAGGAGACCCGATACGGAAGGGAATTTTATGACCCATCCTGGGACACCCGAAGAATTGGCGGAGCGAATGGCGAGGATCATTTCCATTAGAGATAGGCTTCGGCCTAAGACTTCCTCCACGACCTCATCCATAGCTATGTCGGAGTTGGCGGCCGACAAAAATTTCGAGTTGAAGACCGGATTGGTAGTTCTGATGCAGCAAGACTCTTTTCATGGGAATTCCCATGAGAACCCTCACTACCACATCCAGCTCTTTTAATCAAAATGTGCCACCTTCCAAATGCCGGGCGTCTCCATAGATGCTATCAGACTGCGTCTCTTCCCCTTCACACTCAAGGACAAAGCCTTATATTGGTTGAGGACGCAAGCTGAAGGAATCTTCACTACTTGGGATGAATTGGCGAGTGCCTTTGTCGACAAATTTTACCCGCCCTCCAAGACGATGAAGATAAGAAGTGCCCTCATGTCCTTCAAGCAAGGACCACAGGAGACTCTCTATGAGACGTGGGAGCACTTCAAGGACTTGCAACATCAATGCCCCCATCACAACATTGAAGATTGGGAGCTTGTCCACAGTTTCTACAATGGACTCCAACCGGGCACAAAACAGATTATTGATGCTACCGCAAACGGAGCCATTTTGTCAAAGACTCCCGATGAAGCTACGGCCTTACTAGAGGAGATGGCCTCGAACAACCAACAATGGGGGACGAGCGAGGACATTCTTCGTCCTCCTTGAAGCCCACGAGTATCTATGAGGCCAAGGCCGTGGCGGAGCTTGCTAGCAAATTTGACTCTCTCCACAAGGTAGTGGAGAGGTTGGAGAAATACATTACCGAGCCGTAAGGAGCCCCTACTACATCTGCACCGACAAACCATATGAGTGATTGGCAAGACCAATCCCAAGCCATGTATGTAGGAGGAGAGCATGGAGAAGAAGCTTTGGAGCAAATTCAGTATGTTGCGGGGAATTCCAGATATTGGGCCAACCCTGCCGCTAGAAACCATCCGGGTTTTTCCTATGCTAATAATGATGGTGCCTTGAACCCCCCGTCCCAACAACCTCCTCAAGCTCGGGCTTCACCACCACAACCGAATTATCAACCAAGGGGGCCACCGCAACAAAACTTCCCACCTAGGCAACAAGTGGGACCTTATAGGCCACCCGTGTATAATCAAGGTTGGAGAAATCCCAACCCTCCGCAAGCTCAACCACGTTCAGATTTTGAAGCTAAGGTGGAGGAGTTTATGGCGGAGCAGAGAAAGATCAACGCCACGTTGAAGGCGGGACAAGATTCTCTCACCACCGTCGTCGCTCAAATTGGGGAGCAACTTGCGTTGCTCAATAGAAACAACCAACAATTGCCGGCTCAACCCGAGCCAAATCCACGGGGCAACACCGGCCATATCAACACGGTTGTTGCGGTTACAACAAGAGGTGGGAAGGATACCACTCCCCCCATGACTCAAATCAAGGAACCCGTGGTGGAGATTCTAGAAGAGAGCGAGCCGGTAATTGAGGTTGAAAAAGAGAAGGTGCCGCAAGAAGGAGCAAAATCTAGAGTGGAGGAACCTATTGATGAGCGCCGATTCATGCCACCGGTACCTTTCCCTCAACAGCTACCTAGAGCCAAGATCGAGAAGAGACTAGCCAAGTTCCTCGAATACTTGAGAGGGGTGAGCCTCAATATCCCTTTCCTTGACGCCATAGTGGAAATACCGTCCTACGCGAAGTTCTTAAAGGACTTGATTACGGGAAGGAAAAGGAAGGTGAAGATCATGCTCGCGGAACAAGGAACTTGGTTCACTAGGAAGGAGAAGGAGCCCACCAAATTTAAAGATCCCGGGAGTTTCCGGATTCCTTGCACACTCGGAGGCATCCCCCTACAAAAAGCATTGGTTGATTTGGGCGCTAGTGTGAGCCTCATGCCTCTCACCATGTTCCGGAAGTTGAATACCAGCACGGATTTAAAGCCAACCGACATGAGGATTCAACTCGCAGACAGTCAGATTTCAAGGCCGGTTGGGATTGCGGAGAACATCCCACTCCAAGTTCCGGTAGGCATATGCTTGCCTTGTGATTTTGTGATCATGGACATCAAGGAGGAGGGTGACACATCACGCATACTTGGACGCCCATTCCTCGCCACCGCCGGTGTAATCGTCGATGTACGGGAAGGGACTCTTACCTTGAACGTCGGCAACATTGAAGTCGAGCTCCATATACCAAAGGCTATGAAGCACATGCTGTATCATGAGGAGCTAGATTATGTGGACCTCCTTGATGATGTCATTGAAGAGGCTATCCCCTACTCCATCGGCGCACTCCATGATGACGGCTTCGAAGAAGGCCAAGATTTGGTCGAAGAAGAGAAGATGGAGGACTCTCCCAATAGCCCCATGGTGAATAATGATGGCGATGCTGATGTCGCGAGAATACGGGAGCTTTGCAAGCTCTCGACATTGAAGAAGCTGAAGAAAGCTCCACCGATTCGAAGATCGGTGTCACCGGCAAAGTCAAGGACCGGAACAAGCTCAAGCTTGGGGGAGCCACCCCCCAACATTGCCCAAGATGAAGGGGTGTTGAGGAAGGCCACACACCACCACGATCCAAATCCGAGCGGTCTTCCCGGTAAGTTCGACGGGTGCATCTCATATGCACCCAACATCACGCGTTAATTGAAAATCCAAGGGGGTCGAGCTTAAGACCTTAAACGAGCACTTGTCGGGAGGCAACCCGACGGTTTTTGTATTATTCTTATTTGATTTTCATTTTTGGTTTAGACTTTTGTTAGTTTTTAGAGTCTTTTTGCCCACAAAAATCGTGACAACGGGTCTTAATTTCTATGACAGGAGAGGAGAAAAGGAGATCTCTCGTATGGAGGAAGATAGAGGCAAGGAAGAGCACTCCAGGAATGCGCTCAGGCCTTGGGAGGAGGAAGAAACCAACTGGAGGAAGAAAAACAGAGAGTAGAGCGAAAACGGAGCCCCGAAGCAGAAAACAGCATGCCACTCGGCCGAGTATCATATGCAACTCGGCCGAGCAAAGGACCCCATTCGGCCGAGTGGGGCACCAACCAGGGAAGTCTGCGGAACCCAACTCTCTGTCTTTTTTGTGCATTTCAAATTAACTGCCACTCGGCCGAGTATGTTTAGTCACTCGGCCGAGGGAAACGGATACCCTCCTAGCCTAATATTACCGAGTAGCTTGTGCCACTCGGCCGAAGGAGTTCTCTCCCTTCGGCCGAGTGAACAAAAGCCACTCGGCCGAGTCGTAAGTGATGGGGAGAAATTTAAATTTTTTTTTAAACGTTACGTCACTCGGCTGAGCAACATAGTCACTCGGCCGAGTCGTAACTACCCATATATATATCGCTGCGGGCTCGGCGCGATTTTCGAAACGCCTAATCCCCAATTTCGCCCGAGCCCAGCGCCTGTTCATCTCCCCTCGCCCGTGATCGCACCCCCCTCGCCTGAATCGCCTCGCCGCCGGCCCCACTCGCCCGACCACCGCCGACGATCATCCCACCGCCGACGCCCCAACCTCCGGCGAGTAGACTCGCCGTCGGCCGACCCCCTATCGCCTCGGTTTGCCCCTAAACTCCATTTTTCTCCTATTTTGCTCGATCCGTAGACCCGTTGAGCCCAAATATCAAATTAATTTGTTTATCTATCTATTATACCACATCTCCCCCATGTATTTTGAATGTTATCCGCTGATATCGCTGTTTGATTTGCAGGCTATCTTGGGGGAGCTTAGGAGAGCTTCTGGACGCGCTTTTGGCTTCGCGGAGGCGGCGCTCTTCGTACACATTTGCTGATTTGCTCTCGCGGCGTGTACAGGTACACTCACTCCTTTTATTGAGCACGCCGCACTATATTTTTGTTGGGTGAGCACTCGCGGCACATATGCTGCCCCGCACTAGGCCACACACGCGGGGAGCCTCTTCCAAGCGGAAGAGGACCGATGATGCCGGTCCTTCTCACGCTAGGGAGGACTCCCCTCCACCTAGCCCGCCACAGCCACCACCACCCACACAGCCACTTCCCGCCGATCCCATCCACGCACAGCCTATCCCCGCCGATCCTGTCCCACCACCGGCTCCCGCCGTCAGGCCGCTGGGGATCACGTTCAGAGACGACGCACAGCGCGTCCGATTTGAGCGTATCACCCAGTGCTCTATAGTGCCCTCTAGGTTCGCACATTTAGCAGACCTTGATCGCCTAGGGGTACTAGATGGGATGCCCACGTTGTATGACAACGTGGGTTGGCGCGACTTCTTGTCTGTGTCGGCGGACACCTACGTCCGTCCGACACTTGAGGTGCTTAGCTCGATAGCCCGGACCCCTGGAGGATGCACATTCCGACAGATGGATCGAGAGTGCGAGGTCACTCTCGCCATGCTTCGTGCGTTCTTCCAGTGGCCCGATGTCCCCGTCCCCGACCGAGCCTACGCACCCACTCACATCCCACCGCCGTCGTTTGACACTTCCACGTTCTGGACACGGATCACAGGCTCCCACCATGGCTTTGACCCTAGTAGGGCCAAGGCCTCAGCCATCCTGCACCCCTGCCTCCGCATAGCCCAGCGCCTCATGGCGACCACCTTCCTAGCAAGGTACGAGCCTGGGACGATGTCTACGCCTGAGCTCTATATGCTCTACGCGATGACTCGCCCCAGAGTTCTGGATAGGGGTAGCGACGACCTGGTCCCCGCCGTTGAGATTGATATTGCTAGCTGGTTTTTAGACTGCATCATCATTTCGGTGGGTGCTCGCCACCGATTTGCTGCGACGGACTGATTACTCTGCTAGCCTTGATGACCGGCGTGGACCTACCTGCTGACCTTCGACGAGCCCCGAGCCCCACTGCACTCTCGATAGACGTCATGGCCCGGATGAAGATGCTTCATCCCCATGGCCAGCGGCAGTGGATGTGGTTGCACGGTCCTTTTAGTGCCGATTACATGATCCTCCCGAGCCTCGCTCGGACACATATAGGACCGGCTCACGAGGATTGGATCCCAGCGATGGATCTCTTCATCCCAGCTGCCTACGTACTTGAGGCTGAGGGCACTGAGCAGGCACCCCATGCACCCCCTACACCTCTTGCTGACCCCGTGATCCCTCAGCCCGAGCCTACACTGTCTGCACCTCACGGCACTTCTGTCCCCACTTCTGTCAGTGTCGGGAGTACCCTTGCTGAGCCGTCCACCACGTCTACCACCACCACCACCACTGATGTGCCTATCTCGGTTGAGCCTATTTCCTCACTTCTTCCCGAGCGTCCACCGACTATCCTTGAGAGCGGCGAGCCTTCCTTCGCTACCGTCGTGGGGACCCTATCCTGCTTGATGTCCGCTGGGGTGTCACCTTTTGGCCCTTACACTTCCTCCCCAGTGGTCGACCCATCTGTCCCCACCGCAGCTGTCCTATCCGAGAGTGTCATGACGTCTATCCTCACACCTGTGTCACCGACCTCTCTTGCTTCCTCGTCGCTGATTTTATCTTCCACCACCACTGCTGCTGCCTCCTCGTCCCAGCCTGCGCCCCAGCCTCGCACTGAGGCTGGGCATCCACTAGCGAGCACAACACCCTTCCCGCACTTTCCTGCTGGGCCGATTACTTACACTGCCCGTGTCCGACAGCCCCGTCCTTCACAGCCTAGACCTGTTCGTCCCCCTGCACCACCACCCCCTGACACTCTACTTCAGAGCCTCCGTGCTCTTGAGGGGACGGTGAGTGGACTCAGAGGCGATTTTCGGGCTCTCTCTGCCACGGTCAGTTCCGTGGAGTCCCACGTTGCCATGCTTCCCGATATTCAGGTTTGCCTGAATCGGATCCTAGCACGACTCCCTCCACTACACCCACACACCCAGCCGACGCCTCGACCACCACCTCCACCACCACCTCCGCCACAGGACGGAGATGGTGCAGCACCACCAGCTTAGGCACACCCTTGATGCCATTGATCTTTTTTGTCGTTATGCTGCCCATTCTCTGCTGGTCCTGTCGATATATTTTTTTCCCCCCTCCTCCCCGCACTATTTTTGTCCCTATCTTGCTCACATCATTTTATATCCTTTTTGGGAGAGAGGGAGAGTATTTTTGGTGACGCATTATCTGCATCACTCCGATCTTTGCATGCATCATTCACATCATCGTATTTTCTTTTCATTTTTTTTTCTTTTTTTATCATGCATGCATCCTCACCCACCCCACCCATTTCACGTCTCTCGGTGTGTCACACCTTGCACATTGAGGACACTATGCACTTTAGCTTGGGGGAGTGAGTTCTCACACTTTTTGCTTTCATCACCTTTATTTTTAGTTTTCTCACGTTTTTCCGCTTTTGCACCCATTTTTCATCACTTTTTCATTTTTTTACCATGCATCACGTTTTTCTTATTTTCTTTGTGTGCTGCATTGTAAATAGTTTTGTTTTCCTTTATCTTTATTACTTTCATCTTTTGCTAGAGATGATTTTTCTGTGATGACGATGACGTGGTGTTAGCTTTTCTCTATATGCATGCTGAATTTGTCATGTCATAGCTTTTGTTTCTGATATCATATGCTATGTTCTGTTTTGCATTTAAAAATAGTAACCCACTTCTTTTTCCGTATGAAAATGGATGAAATTCTATTATTAGCTGATGTCTGATGATTTATATGTATGCTATCGTAGAAAACACACCAAGATTCACGCATTGATTGCTTATATCTGGAGTACCGCTTTCTTTTCTTATATCACTTCTTATGGCATGATTTGTACGCTTCACTTCGGGTTGATTGAATGTTTGCTAGCATTGATATATCTGGACTAGTTTGCTTTTTGAGATCAAACTGAGTAGATTAAATTACCCTGCTGAAGTTGTCATGCACGTCCTATAGAGTGAACCGAGAGATACATTTACTTCTTTCTCCACATATCTTGAACATTATTTCTCTATTTTAAATTCATTGGTGAATCTCCCCTAGGCAATTCTATTATTAGCATTCCCCCCCCCGTTATTATATCCCATGCTCCAATTTCCCCAAAACCAAAAAGAAAAAAATACTTGTATATCCTTCTCTTTTGATTTGGGATCATTTGCGTATATATATCATTTGAAAAAAAAAGAGAGAAAAAGAAAAAGAAAAAGATTTGAGAAAAGGAAAAGAAAAGAGAAAATAAATTCGAAAACGATCCCATCTCATACCCTTTCTCTCTTTCTTCCCTCTTTCGCTTTTATTTTTTATTTCTTTTACTTTTGGAGCTTTAAAAGAAACGGGGGATGTAAATATAGTTTTGTTTATGCCACCACGCTTATGGATAAGCTTGGGGGAGAGGATCCTATGATGTGTGAGAGAGTGACTACTTGACGGTGCATGACAACCTAGGCTAGTAATATTTTATACTCGGTGAGATTGCAAAAAGGTTCACGAAATCCAGAAATCTACGCTTAGCATTCATTTCATGAAAACCACACTTTTTCTATTCTTACTACTCTATTGTGTGATATCTCTTATACTCCTCATAGAAAGCATTCAATTAAAAAGTGTGTGATCTACGATTTTGTATACCGCTTTAGATGCTTCAAACGATGTTAATTCTAGAATTATTCCATTTTTCATGCTATATTGATATTCTTGGGTTTTATATTTCAAATGCACCATTATACTATGATATCGAGATAAAAGTCTTTGACATGTGTTTTATATTCGATGCGTGCTATATGAGTAAGCAAAACCCACGTCTTGAGAAAAATGATTTAGCAGCTTCCTTCTTCGTTTTCTATTTTGTTTTTTCGTTTTTCATTTTCCACCTTTCCATCGTTTCTATTTTCTTTATCCACCGGGTTCGCTTTTTACACATCTTCCTCGAGGACGAGTAAGAGGTAAGCTTGGGGGATTTTGATCACTCCGTATTTTACACCTTTTTTCTACATGTTTGCATGCCATTTTGATCGCTCGAATCGCGTTTTCACGATTTTTCGGCAATATTGCGATGCTTTTCACGATTTCTTGTTTTTGTCGAATTTCAGGAGATTCGGAGCGATTTGGAGTGATTCTGAGATGCACCCACTCCGGAGTGTCACCCGCGACTCTTTTGAGGGGAATTCTGCGATTGGAGAGGAGTGGAGGAAGAAAGTACGTCGTAGGAGCGACGAGGGAGCAAAAATACGAAGATTGGGCATTTTCAGCATGTCACTCGGCCGAGTGAAGGAGTCACTCGGCCGACCATCGAGAGCCCGCTCGGCCGGCCAGATCGGACACGCAGCAGACTGAGTATCAGCGTGCACTCGGCCGAGCATCGCCATCCCACTCGGCCGAACCACGGAGACACCACTCGCCCGAGTGGCATCAAGACGACGGAAAGAAAAATCCCAGACTTACTGTAATCTGTCAGTCGACTCCCGAGTTCCGACTCGGCCGAGTGAAGAAGTCCCCTCGGCCGAAGCAAAGAAAGTCACTCGATCGAGTGACTCCCGAGGAGCCGACCTCCAAAAGTCCGAAGTTACTGGAATTTGTCAGGGTTTGTCACTCGGCCGAGTGAGCCACGCTGCTTGTAGCGTAAATTGCGATTTTGAGGCTGCAGGGGCAATTTTGTCACAGTTTTTTGGGCGATTTTGGGGGGTATTTAACCCCAGTTTTTAACCTAGTTTAGAGAGCTTTTTCAGAACTTTTTGCAACCCTTTTAGATTACTTTTTAGGAGATTAGATTGAGTTCTTTTGGGAGAGAGAAAAGTGTTATTTTGTTGGATGCTATTGAATCTTCATTGGTTTGTCACTCTCTCTATCAAAAACCTCATTTTTATTGATATATTGAATATTGCAATGAATTCTACTGTTTTTATTATTGAATTTCCATTGAATTGCATTATGAATTGTGAGTAGTTTTATCGGCTTAGGGCGTAGGGATGAACCCTACGAACCCTATTTCTAATTTGTGATGAATTGGTAAAATTATTGCTAGAATTGATTAGGGTTAGTTTGGGATTGATTTAATACGAATAGCTAGGGATTCATACCGATTGGGATTTGCAAGAAATTGGATCCCAACTCGATAGGAAGCCCTAGAAATTCGAATTGGGTTGCAATTGGATTTCTCCGGAATCGGTTTGCAAGAGATTGGACCGAAACTAGGGTTTTCGATTGCAATTCTATACCAATACCTGTTTGCAAGAGATTGGACGGGTAGGAACTATCCCAACCTAGGTTGTAGCTCGGGTTTGCACGAGAGTGGGCCCGAGATACGATTGAACGATGATGTTGTTCTTCAAGCTAGCTTGCCTAGGTTAGGGTTTGCAAGAGATTGGACCCTACCTTAGGTTTGCTATACACCGGTAATAGCGTGAGAGCGTGAGCTTGGTTCTACATTTAGTTGCAACTAGTTCACCTGAATTGCAATTCTAGCAATTGTGAAACCTACGAATCACAATGACGAGATACGGTTTGTAGCGGGGATTCCCTACCCCTAGGCGTTTTTATTAATTTGATATTTCATTTATACAATTGAACGACTGTGACCGCTTTATTGCGAACATTTCTCGACTGTTCTTATAGCCAGGTGAATTGAAGAAGACACTGTCATCTGCCATCCTCGTGTTCGATTCCCGCTCGCCGCTACACCGTGCGCTTGCGATAAGACTAGCGAGTCGCTCGCCCCGGGTGTGTATCCGGGGCGTTGATCACCTGGCGGCCCTTGTGGCCATCCTTCCAGCTCCGCCTGTACACCCACCACTCCCAGGAGGCCTTTCTTCTACCACCTCTGTATCCACCACCTCCACCACCGTCGAGTCCCCGGGGACTGTCTCCACTATTTGCCCCGAGGCTCATACCACTGTCTCCACCGTACCAGTGCCTGAGGGCACAGAGATTTTGTCTGTTCCGGAGCCTGATGCTTTGGACTTCCCTGAGCAAGATCCAGCCACCACCCTTCCACCACTTATGGACCTCATTGCTTCATTTCCCATCTCTTTAGGGTCCCACATTCCACTGGCTGGCACCACTCGTCACCAGCGGCAGCTGTCCTTACAGAGAACGTCTCGACGTCTGTCCACACATCTGTGTCGCCGACTGCTCTATCCTCTGCTGCCCCTGTTTCTACCACGGTCTCTCCTGATCTCAGCCACACTACACTGCACACCTCCACTATTGAGATCCCGTCGAGTACACCCTCACCGACTTTTCAGCCTAGGCACCGTGTATCCTCTTCACGGGACCGTTTAATGAGAGCGGTGTCTCACGGTCACATTTCTCGTCTCTCCCTCGACTCCCGTACCACCGACGGTCGTCTGACTGCGTTGGAGGAGTCGACTTCCGCATTCGGTAGGATTTCGACGTCTTCGTATGCTCGACGGCTACACATTATGAGCGAGTCGAGGCAGACCTAGCCTCTATCATTGACCTGCTTTGGACACGTGGCCCACCA
The DNA here is from genome assembly GCA_030789695.1 of Scilla litardierei. Classification (NCBI taxonomy): domain Eukaryota; kingdom Viridiplantae; phylum Streptophyta; class Magnoliopsida; order Asparagales; family Asparagaceae; genus Scilla; species Scilla litardierei. The sequence continues at coordinate 303,725,681 of CM061142.1, read as the reverse complement.
CCCGTGATCCTAGCTCATGCCCCTCCACCCCGGCTAGCCCCTGTGACGACCGTTGCACCACTCAGTGCTCCACATTCTCAGGCTTCTGCAAAACCTGCTTCTCCCACACCTGAGTCGGTCACCACGGTCCAGTCCACCACTGCTCTTGTCCTGTATTCACCACCCACATCTTTTGGTCCACATCAGCGGGACCCATCACCACCTCCAGCGGGTGGTGCCCCTGCCTGATTCTGTCCTTACTCACTTTTTGCCTCCCTCATATTATATTATGCCCATCTGTCCTTTTGGGGCCCTGATCTACATAGCTTGGGGGAGGACCCACCATGCATCATTTCTTGCATATGCATCATCTTTTCAGCATTACATCATATCACGTCTTATTTTCTTCTGTACATTTTTATTTCTCATTCATTTTCTATCCCACACACCCCCACCATTTCTAGCATCATCTCCCGCATACTAGCGTTTTCTCATCAGTGAGGACACTGCTGGGTTTAGCTTAGGGGATAAGTGCTATCGCTTTATTTTTATTTTTATTTTTTATTTTTCTTCACTTTTCAGCTTTTTTAGTTTACTTTTCCACCCATTTTCCACCTTTTTATCTTTTTTTTCTCATTCAGCATCACGTTTTCATTTTTTTTTTGCCATGCATGCATGTTTCCTCTCATTCTCTTATCTTCTCCACCCTTTTTTCTTTTTGCTGAGATTGTTCTGCATGATGATACTTCTCGTTGCCCTCAGTAGCTTCTGACAGTGCTTATTATTTGATGACAGGCTATTGAGGATAGTTTCAATTTTACTTTCTATATGCGTGCATATTCTTTTGCTGATCTATCTAAATTAATGCCTGTTATGAATTGAAAATCAAATGCATGAAATAGCATCTAGTATGCGCAATGTTGGGTAATGCACCTAGGTTCACGCATCATTAGAATACTTGGAGCATCTGCTTGCTATCTCATTCACTTCTGTTTGCATGCTTGATGTCATTGTACTTATTGCTGCATGCTTTTCAGTATTCGTCTAGATGAATGGAAATATCCATGCTAGTTATGAGTTTAGTTAGAGTATTATCTTATTGAATCGTTGTGCACCTCTGATGAGTGAACCGAGTGATTCATTATTTTCCTTCTCCACATATCTTTATGATTCTATACACATCAGTCGGTTTCACCCCCCCGCAGCTACCCTTACCGCATCTCAGTTCCCAAAAATCCCAAAAGAAAAAATATAGCTTCTAAATAAAAAGATAAAAAAAGATAAAATAAAGAAAATAAAAAGAAAGAAATGAAAGAAATGAAATTGCTTCATAATTCTTTATTAGAAGCTATCACAATTACTTGGGAGAAGACAAAACTTTTCATATCCTATTCCTAGATGCGACGCCTCAAGCTAAGCTTTGGGGGGGTGAACCAATTGAACATATGAGTGAGTATACCATTAGAGTGGAGAAGGTGCACAACTGGGAGAATAGATAATGCTTGAACTTTACGATATATTTTAGCTTTTGGAGATTTTTCATGATTCGAAATGAATATTTGAATAGCATGATTCCTTTCCATTCTTTATTGCATGCTGATGTGATCTTTATATGCTCCACTTGTATCTATTGATTGAAAAGTGCATTGCCAACTCTTTTTATACTAGACTCTATAGATTGCATGAGATTGATATGAGTTGATGGAATTATTTTAGAAGATCTGGCATGGCCTGTTTAGCCCTATATGGCTACTGATACGGTAGTCCTCTACGTATGAGTAGAGGGAGTATGATGAGTTGATAAGATGTGATATGGCGTAAATGTGGCTCGTGGTAGTCGTGTAATTTCGTGAAAAGTGTAGGGGCATTTTGGTCATTTGGCCATATGGGTGGAAGTGTGTGTAGAGGGAAGATGGGTGTGTAAAGTAGTGTCATACTTTTAAATTGTGAAGGAGTGGGTTAGTGTGAGAGGGACTAGTGTGAAAAGGGATGGGTTTAGTGGCACACCCGTAAATTCTTAGAAAGGCCGGGGGCAAAACGGTCTTTTGGCCTAAAACTGTTGTGCGTACATACTATTGTTGTATGTGCATAAAGTAATGGCAAACTTGCAAATACTTGGAAATTGAGGGGTAATTTTGGAAGGGTATTAAAGTCATTTTAGCTTTGCATGCTTATCCTAAAAGAAGAATCTGGTGCTAGGTAGGTTGTATGACTTTCTGACTTTTTCTTTAATCTTCCTTTCTTCTCTTTTCATTATCTATTCTCCCCTCTCCCCTCTCCCAACCAGGTCGAACCCCTCTCCCTCCATTTCCAACTCCATCAACACTTCAAAAACCTAATCTTGCTTCCAAAAATTTCCAAGAAAAACCCTAGCTTTCAAGATGAAGAAAGGTGGAAAGATGAGAAAGAGAAGAGAGGGAGAAAGGGATTTCCTTGAGGTAGGATTCTAACCTTGGGTTATGGATTTTTATTTAGAGCTATGAGAATGCAATGATGATATTTATAATCTTTATGATCTTGATTTCATGTTTGGTGTGTGCAATAGACCCAAAAGATCAAAATTTTCCTAGTTTTTGTTAGCAAGTTACCCTTCTTTAAAATCCAGAATTTCTGTAATGTGAATATACCTCAATTCTGATCTTTGTAATTTGATTTACCTTCTGAAAGAAATATGTAGCTATAGATATTGAAGTCCTACCCCAAATTCAAATAAAATTTGTCATATGTTGAGTACAATAAGTAGGAGTAATAATTCAATGTTTGTAGCTTGTCTGAAACTCTGTCAAGCTGTACACAGTTTTGCAAAATGAGGACTATTACCTGCACACTCTATGGATTTTGCTGATCTTGGTCTCGTTGAAAACCTAGGAATTTTTTATAAAATTTCATCAGAGTGCTTATATGTCGAAATTCTAGCTACAACATGCTTAAAATTGGCTTCCAATACAGGCTCAGAATTCTGTCTGAAAAACAGTCTGGGCATGCTGCACCAATTAATTCACTATAAATAATATACTTAATATTTTTGTCTGATATTTTATCTGTGAGTCCAGAACTAATATATATCCAACTTTCATTCAGTGAGTTTTATCAAATTCATATGAGAAATTGATGAAATATGCTGACTTTGTAGCTGCTCCTGCAAATTTCAGTATGTTGGAATGTTTTGGATGAAGTTGGAATTGTGTTGTAATGTTAATTTTCCATCCCAGTATGCATGAATGATGTTGATACCTATAAGAAAGTTTGATTATTCTATTTGCTACCAAATTTGATGGTGTGATACTTTCCATTTACATGGTGACCGCCATATGTTTGTTAAAATGCCCAAATGAATGTGAAATTGAAGAACATGGAAAATGGCCATTAAAATGTTGTGTTAGGTATCATATTTATAAACTTGGATATGGCCTTTGAATATGATGACCCATGACATGTTAACTGGGATGTCTCGATCTGCTCTAAGGCGGGTGAGCATCCTGTAATGGGGATGGGGAAAGTTTGGGTATAACCTAACTACAAGGGGCTGGACTGAGAAGTTGGGGAAAGTGATATGTGATATGTGATACTTATTCCCACTCGCCTTTACTGGGAGTGGAGGAGACATACGGAGGTTGTGTTATTATGTGGAGTGCCTCACTCCTGCCAGGGACGGGGGAGCTAAGAGGCCCGACGTACAGTGCCCATGTCCACTACGTCGTGTGCTATGTTCACCCCAAATTTGGGGTGATGTCCAGGCCCTTATCTTTAGGTGATACACAGGCTTCCAAAGAGTCACTAACATCTGCTAACTAGTGAACTTCATATGTGTTGTGTTTGCATACTTGTGTGTTGTACTTTTCACTTTGGCTGCTTGTACTCCCATTGCCTTTACACTCATAACCCTAAATGATTTTCCAATACCCTAGTTAGTTCCTACTGGGCACGTTTGACGTGCTCATTTTACTTTTCAGGTCTTGAGCAGGTGACACCAGAGCAAAATCTCCCTCAGGAGATTCCTTAGACATGAGTTGACTTGGGGAGACCACTCTTTTTTGGGCTGTGTTGTGTAGTGTGAGTTAAGTCGAGTGGTGATGGGGTTGTCTTTTGTAGCTGTTATATATGTTGGTGGCTTGTAGCACTTCTCTTGTACGTACTTGAGTCAGTTCACTTTGTTCTTGATGATGGTGTGTGGTACGCTCTTTGGTTGTGTGGTTCTATGGATATGTACTCTCTGTGATGGTAGTATGTGTTATTTTTTCTTTTACATATCTGTGATGTATGATCCTAGCATTCGCAGTGGCCTGCTTATTATGTTTCTCGATTCACGCTTGGTGTAATACCGCGGCTTGTCAAGCTCCATCCTCCTTCCCTATGCGTTGTGTTACCATATAAAGTATTTGTGGGAATGGGGCGTGACAGGTTTAGTGGTGGCCCATGCAGGTCCGCTCACACTGCGATATGCGAAAGGATGATACATCCAATACACTTTAATACCGTCACATATGGTACTAATTCCACTTGTGCTGTCCCCTTTCTCTGCAGAATGGACAGTGGAAACGGGATATCTTCGTCAGAGATGGAGCACGATGAGCCCTCTTTGATGGAGAAGATTTTCCTGGGTTTCCAGGCGAGTCTGGGTCAGCAGGCTAAGATGCTCACCAAGATGCAGGGTCAGAAGACCCCAGGCTTCAAGTAGTTCAGGGCAATGAAGCCGAGGACTTTTTCTGGCAAGGAGACATCCCTGGAGGTTGATGAGTGGTTACGGCGCATAGAGGATGACCTCACAGCTGTTGGATTTCCACCGGAGAGTTGAGTTGATGCAGCAAAAAGGTAGTTGCCCCATCAGGCCAGAGATTGGTGGGATGCCCAGGAGCGGCATCTGAAAGGTCATATCTCTTGGAAGACTTTTCAAGGAGCGTTTTGAGTCCAAGTTCCTTCCAGAGACCGCAAAGGATGAGCTCAGGCAGCATTTTGAGCAGTTGACTCAGGGCCGACGGACCGTGGATGAGTATGATGCCGAGTTCTCCTTGCTGAGCAGGAGCTTGTTGCGACTGATGCCACCCGAGCTCGACGTTTCCATATAGTACTAGATCCGACGTATAGGGAGGCGATGTCTACACAGAAACTTGCCACACAGGAGGATGTGCTCGAGGCGGCAAGGTTATATGAGATCCATTTGCGGAATATAGGGAAGATGCCTACAGGCGACGGACGACCCTCAGGATCACAGAAGGCATTATCTCGGCCAGTATAGACGGTCCAGTTCAAGAGGCTAAGAGCCCCTGCAGCGACACAAAGACGTCTGGCATGTTAGTTTTGTGGCAAGCCTGGGCATGAGCAGAAGGAGTGCAGGATTTGGGCTAGACAGTGCTTCGCTTGTGGTGGCCGAGGACACATTAGTAGGTTTTGCCCGCAGCAGGGTGCCTACCCAACCCCAGTAGCACCTGTGGCTGCTAGAACGATGCAGCAGCGAGCTCTTCCACCTGGTCTACAACGGCCTTCACTTCCAGCGCCAGCTGGACCAGGCACACCAGCCCCTAGAGGACCTTCCTTGCCTTCCCAGCGGCAGGCCTACAAAAAGACAAGCTCTGCTCCAAAGTCCCAAGCTTTCACAATGACAGCAGTAGAGGCAGAAAACTCATGCCAGGTTATCACTGGTATGGTTCTAGCCCTCTCTTTACTTTAGATTATATCACTTGTTGCTCAGTTATGATAGACATTGGTTTGATTTCCTTGTTCGCTTTTAGGTATGGTTAAAGTAGCATCTTTTCCTGCCTTAGCACTTTTTGGTTCTGGGGCCTCACACTGTTTTCTGTCCCGACAATTTGTGCACAAAAATGCAATACCAATAGACTCCTTCACTGTTAGTTGGAACATTCACACATGAAATGGTGTGATCAGGAGTACTTCAGGACTCCGTTGTTGTCCAGTGGAAATTTGCCGTCGGGAGTTATATGCTGACTTCCTCGTGATTGAGATGCCCACCTTTGAAGCGGTGTTTGGGATGGACTGGTTAGTGATGTTTTGTGCCACTATTGGTTGCAAATTAAGGAGTGTAGTCTTCCAGATTCCCGATCATCCAGAGTTTGAGCTCAGAAGTGGTAGTTGCACCTTAGAACCTGTAAGATTCAGAAAAACACCAGTGGAAGCTGAAGTGTTGGCGATGGCCATGGAGGCGGAGCCAGTCTTACCCCGGGTTGTGCGAGACTTTCCTGATGTCTTTCCTGATGACATTTATGAACTTCCTCCTGATCGATCATTGGATTTCACCATTGATTTGATACCAGGCACGCAACCCATTGCAAAGGCCCCTTATCGGATGGCACCACCTGAGTTGGCCGAGCTTCGTAATCAGTTAAAAGATTTATCAGACTGAGGACTGATACAGCCAAGCGTGTCACCTTGGGGAGCACCAGTGCTTTTGGTAAATAAGAAAGATGGGTCCCGAAGGATGTGTATTGATTACAGGGAATTGCACAAGGTGACAATAAAGGACAAGTACCCACTTCCTCGCATTGATGACCTCTTTGATCAGCTTGGTGGATCCCAAGTCTACTCAAAGTTGGACTTACGGAGCGGTTATCATCAGATTAGGGTTCGGCGGTCTGATGTTCCGAAGACAGCTTTCTGAACCCGTTATGGACATTATGAGTTCCTGGTGATACCCTTCGGTGTGACTAATGCTCCAGCTACCTTCATGAGGTTAATGAATCAGGTATTCTTTGACTATTTGGACAAGTTCATGGTAGTCTTTATTGATGATATTCTGATATATTCCAAGAATGAGGAAGAGCATGCAGAGCATCTGAGGATTGTTCTAGAGACCTTGAGGCAGCATCAGTTATATGCCAAATATAGTAAGTGCCAGTTTTGGTTATCTAAAGTGGCTTTTCTGGGACACATAGTTTCAGGAGAAGGCATATCAGTTGATCCAGAAAAGGTGGCTGCAGTAGAGAAGTGGCCTGTTCCCAGGATGGTTTCAGAGATTCGAAGTTTCTTGGGATTGGCTGGCTATTACAGGAAGTTCATCAAGGATTTCTCTAAGATTGCAGCACCACTTACCTACCTGACTAAGAAGGATGTTGCTTATGTTTGGTCTGAGGAGTGTCAGTATGCATTTGAGGAGTTGAAGAGAAGGTTGACTACTGCGCCAGTTCTGAAGATTCCAGACCATTCTGGAGGATTTGAGATTTTCTGTGATGCTTCTGGTAAAGGGCTTAGATGTGTCTGACATCAGCATGGACGTGTTGTAGCTTATGCCTCTAGACTTCTGAAGGTGCATGAGCTAAACTATCCTACACATGACTTGGAGCTGGCAGCCGTGATTTTTGCTTTAAAGCTGTGGAGACACTTTTTGCTAGGGGAACATGTCAAGGTGCATACCAACCACAAGAGTTTGAAGTATGTATTCACCCAGAAGGAGCTCAACATGAGACAACATCGGTGGCTTGAGCTGATGGCAGATATGATCTTGATCTCCAATATCATCCTGGGAAGATGAACGTGGTCCCTGATGCACTTAGTAGATATCCAGCTATGATGATGTTGACCTCTCAGCCTCAGCTCCAGTGGGCCCTGCGACAGATGGAGATAGAGGTCATTCTTCCGGGCATTAAAGCAACCATGTTGAACTTGCAGGTCCAGTCCGATCTGGTGGACCGGATCAAGGCCGTACAGTCAGGAGATGAAAGGCTAAAGAGGATCTGAGAACAGGTAGAGGCCGGACTTCGGACCGACTTCCACATTCACGAAGATGGCTCTCTTAGATTTGGGACTCGGCTATGTGTGCCGGCTGGTGCTATCCGAGAGGAATTTCTTAAAGAGGCCCATAGCTCCCCCTATTCCATTCATCCAGGCAGGACAAAGATGTATCGCGACCTACGACAGCATTACTGGTGGCATGGGATGAAGCGTAGTATAGCCAGAAGTGTGGCCTCTTGTTTGGTCTGTCAGCAGGTGAAGGCCGAACACCAAAGAGTTGCAGGTCTGTTGCAACCTCTTCCCAATCCTGAATGGAAATGGCAAGATGTGACGATGGATTTTGTGACTGGGCTACCCCGCACACCCAAGGGAAGTGATGCAATTTGGGTAGTCGTTGATCGCTTGACCAAGTATGCACATTTTATTCCCTTTCGGGTCGGACAGTCTACCGAGCATTTGGCTCGAAGATACATGGAGGTAAAACCCCTTCGTCACCCTTACATTCTCTATACTTGGTAGTGTGAGGTGTTTGACACAATCTTTCTTGCATGAGATTGTGAGGTTTCATGGAGTTCCTGTTTGTATTATCTCTGATCGGGACACTAGATTCACCTCGCATTTTTGGAAAAGTTTGCAGTCTAGTTTAGGAACTCACCCCAAGTTTAGTACTGCATATCATCCTCAGACAGATGGACAGTCTGAGCGAGTTATTCAGATCCTCGAGGACATGTTGAGAGCTTGCATGCTGGAATTTAAAGGATCCTGAGAAGATCACTTGCACTTGGTGGAGTTCGCCTACAACAATAGTTATCAGGCAAGCATTGGAATGGCACCGTTTGCTGCTCTGTATGGAAGGAAGTGCAGATCGCCTCTAATCTGGGACGATGTTGGGGACCGTGAAGTCTTAGGACCCGATTTGGTGGTGGAAGCGATCGATGTGGTTCGGAAATTCTGGGAGAATCTCTGTATCGCTCATGATCGCTATAAACATTGGGCAGATACAAAGAGGCGTCCATTGGAGTTTCAGCCAGGTGATTATGTGTTCTTGAAGATCTCCCCGACACGTGGCACAATTCGATTTGGTAGACGAGGGAAGTTGAGCCCGGGGTTCATTGGTCCATTCGAGATCTTGGCTCGTGTTGGTGAGGTTGCCTATCTCCTTGCCTTGCCACCCTCCCTTGAAGGCGTCCATGATGTGTTCCACGTATCTCAGCTTCAGAAATATGTGGGAGACCCTAGTCACCTCGTGGACTTTTCAGAGATTGAAGTGTGCCCTGACCTGACTTATGAACATCAACCAGTGGCCATCATGGATCGGAGACAAAAGATACTAAAGAAGAAGGCCATTAATCTAGTAAGGGTTATGTGACAATAAGAGTCCCCTGGTGAGTCCACCTGAGAGTGCGAGGACAAGATGAGAGACAGATATCCTCCCTTGTTTATGTAAGTATCTTATCCCTGTACCAATGTCTCTTTTGATAATCATGGATGCGAAATTTTGTGGGATCTGTGATGTAAGGTATTATATAGAGAAGCCCTTGAAATTTAGAAGTATTTTCTTCTTAGACTAGAACCCTTGACCTTCGAAAGTTCGAGGACGAACTTTAGTTTAAGGAGGGTAGGATGTCATGGCCTGTTTAGCTCTATACCACGACTGATGCGGTAGTCCTCTACGCACGAGTAGAGGGAGTATAATGAGTTGATAAGATGTGATATGGCGTAAATGTGGCTCATGGCAGTCGTGTAATTTCGTGAAAAGTGTAGGGGCATTTTGGTCATTTGGCCATATGGGTGGAAGTGTGTGTAGAGTGAAGATGAGTGTGTAAAGTAGTGTCATACTTGTAAATTGTGAAGGAGTGGGTTAGTGTGAGAGGGGCTAGTGTGAAAAGGGATGGGTTTAGTGGCACACCCGTAAATTCTTAGAAAGGCCAGGGGCAAAACGGTCTTTTGACCTAAAACTGCTGTGCGTACATACTAATGTTGTATGTGCATAAAGTAATGGCAAACTTGTAAATACTTAAAACTTGAGGGGTAATTTTGGAAGTGTATTAAAGTCATTTTAACTTTGCATGCTTATCCTAAAAGAAGAATCTAGTGCTAGGTAGGTTGTAGGACTTTCTAACTTTTTCTTTAATCTTCCTTTCTTCTCTTTTCATTATCTATTCTCCCCTCTCCCCTCACCCAACCAGGCCGAACCCCTCTCCTTCCATTTCCAACTCCATCAACACTCCAAAACCCTAATATTGCTTCCAAAAATTTCCAAGAAAACTCCTAGTTTTCAAGAGGAAGAAAGGTGGAAAGAAGAGAAAGAGAAGAGAGGGAGAAAGGGATTTCCTTGAGGTAGGATTCTAACCTAGGGTTATGGATTTTTATTTAGAGCTATGAGAATGCTATGATGATATTTATAATCTTTATGATCTTGATTTCATGTTTGGTGTGTGCAATAAACCCAAAAGATCAAATTTTTCCTAGTTTTGTTAGCAAGTTACCCTTCTTGAAAATCCAGAATTTCGGTCATGTGAATATACCTCAATTCTGATCTTCGTAATTTGATTTACCTTCTGAAAGAAATATGTAGCTGTAGATATTGAAGTCCTACCCCAAATTCATATAAAATTTGTCATATGTTGAGTTCAATAAGTAGGAGTAATAATTCACTGTTTGTAACTTGTCTGAAATTCTGTCAAGCTGTACACAGTTTAGCAAAATGAGGACTATTACTTGCACACTCTATGGATTTTTCTGATCTTGGTCTCGTTGAAAACCTAGGAATTTTTTCTAAAAGTTCATCTGGGTGCTTATATGTCGAAATTCTAGCTACAACATGCTTAAAATTGGCTTCCAATACAAGCTCAGAATTCTGTCTGAAAAACAGTCTGGACATGCTGCACCAATTAATTCACTATGAATCATATACTTAATATTTTTGTCTGAAATTTTATCTGTGAGTCCAGAACTAATATATCTCCAACTTTCATTCAGTGAGTTTTGTCAAATTCATATGAGAAATTGATGAAATATGCTGACTTTGTAGCTGCTCCTGCAAATTTTAGTATGTTGGAATGTTTTGGATGAAGTTGGAATTGTGTTGTAATGTTAATTTTCCATCCCAGTATGCATGAATGATGTTGATACCTATAAGAAAGTTTGATTATGCTATTTGCTACCAAATTTGATGGTGTGACACTTTCCATTTACATGGCGATGGGGAAAGTTTGGGTATAACCTAACTACAAGGGGCTGGACTGAGAAGTTGGGGAAAGTGATATGTGATATGTGATACTTATTCCCACTCGCCTTTACTGGGAGTGGAGGAGACATACGGAGGTTGTGTTATTATGTGGAGTGCCTCACTCCTGCCAGGGACGGGGGAGCTAAGAGGCCCGACGTACAGTGCCCATGTCCACTACGTCGTGTGCTATGTTCACCCCAAATTTGGGGTGATGTCCAGGCCCTTATCTTTAGGTGATACACAGGCTTCCAAAGAGTCACTAACATCTGCTTACTAGTGAACTTCATATGTGTTGTGTTTGCATACTTGTGTGTTGTACTTTTCACTTTGGCTGCTTATACTCCCATTGCCTTTACACTCATAACCCTAAATGATTTTCCACTACCCTAGTTAGTTTCCTACTGGGCACGTTTGACGTGCTTATTTTACTTTTCAGGTCTTGAGCAGGTGACACTATAGCAGAATCTCCCTCAGGAGATTCCTTAGACATGAGTTGACATGAGGAGACCACTCTTTTTTTGGGCTGTGTTGTGTAGTGTGAGTTGAGTCGAGTGGTGAGGTTGTTGTCTTTGTAGCTGTTATATATGTTGGTGGCTTGTAGCACTTCTCATGTACGTACTTGAGTCAGCTCACTTTGTTCTTGATGATGGTGTGTGGTACGCTATTTGGTTGTTTGGTTATATGGATATGTACTCTCTGTGATGGCAGTATGTGTTGTTTTTTCTTTTACATATCTGTGATGTATGATCCCAGCATTCGCAGTGGCCTGCTTATTGTGTTTCTCGATTCACGCTTGGTGTAATACCGCGACTTGTCAAGCTCTATCCTCCTTCCCCATGTGTTGTGTTGCTATATAAAGTATTTGTGGGAATGGGGCGTGACAAGATCCCTATTTTTGTCTCTATTTCATGCTAGTCATATGATAAGTAAAATACCATTAGCTTGTGTTTTTACCGTTCGAAGCATCGTGACATACTACTTAGGCTTGAGATCTGATTGAACAATCTTAGCACCCTCCATCCATCTCTATTCTCTTTTTATTTTTATTTCTTTTCTTTATCTCCCGGCGTACCTAGTATTCGTCTTCCTCGAGGACGAGTAAGAGGTAAGCTTGGGGGATTTTGATGTGTCCATATTTTCCTTCTTTTCATAGCATCATCCCATTGCATTTCATATCATTTTCGCATCCAAATCCCTTATTTTACTACGATATTGAAATTCTAACGCCATATTCGAGTTTCGTAGAGTTTTGTGGATTTTCAGGGATTTTGGAACGATTTGTGACCCATTTTGGATATGGACACATTCGGTATACCCTAGAGCCCATTGGCGTAGCTCTACAGGAGTTCACCGAGTTTTGGAGGCCTATGGGAGGAATAGAGGAGATTTCCAGGAGGGGAGGAGAAGCTGCAAGAAGCAGCTCAGGATTTCCCAGGCGACTCGACCGAGCAGAGCAGCTGCTCGGTCGAGCAGATGCAAGATGAAGAATGGGAGCTGATACGTGAGCTGCTCGGACAGAGCAGTTGGTGACTCGGCCGAGCAGCCTCTAATTCCAAAGCTCAGCCAACCTCCGACTCGAGCCGAGCAATTCTAACGGCCACCGAATCAGCTGGCTGCTCGGTCGAGCACAGCTGACTCGGTGTAGGGATCGTCTAACCCTTGCAATACTAACAACACACACTAGAGGGGGGTGAATAGTGTAATGGCAATAAAATTGTCCAAATAAAATTTAACTTGCAAATGCGGAATTATAAATGCAAGAGGAATTAAATGGCTCAATCAATCCAAACGCAAACACAAAGTTTTACCCTGGTTCCCCAAACTTGGGTACATCCAGCCACACCAATATTCACTATAATCCCACACAGAGAAGTGAATACAAATCTCACAAGGAGATACCCCACAAAGAGGATTTATGCCATACACAAGGACCCAACCAATCCTACACAAGGATCAAGACTCCCACATAGAGAATCACTAATTCCCACTCAGAGAATTATGGTTAGCCCTACACTAGGACACTAGAACTCCCACAAAGAGAGTTAATTCCCACAAAGAGAATTCCCTAGTCCCACAAAGAGACAACCTCCCACAAAGAGAGAAACTCCCACAAAGAGAGTATCCTAATCCCACAAAGAGAAATAGGAAAACAAATTACACCCTGTAAAGTAAATACTCTTACCTATGCCTTGAGATGCTTACTCATGAATGAATGCAAGACATGGTAGAGGATCTCCAAGTGTTGGAATATGCTTGAGAGCACTTGGATGATTTCCCTTGAGTTGGACTTCAATGCATGAAAGAGGATGAATGCTCAATAGAGGGAAATGAGGGAGCTTGAGAGTGGCTTAATGATCTCTTGAGATTTTCTATAGAGTCAAGAGTTTATCAAATGTTGTCAAGAGTTCTCAAGTGATGGCAGCACACTCATATATATAGGAATCCTATATCAAGCCCAAAAACCCAAAGAAACAGCCAAATAAACAAATCTGCAACGGCTAGAAACTGGGTGAAAACGACAGGAACAGTCGACTGATGATCATAAGACAGTCGACTGATCAACGGCTAGAAAATATCCAACGGCTATAATCTTAGCCAGGACAGTCGACTGACGAAGTCAATACAGTCGACTGACAAACAGGACATGCGCCTGTTAATCCTTCAGCAGACGACTACTGCAGGGGATGGATCGAAACAGAGAGCTGCACTCTTTCTCCAATTCTTCGCACATGCGACTGATGTTAATACTACAGTCAACTGCCAAAAAGTCAGGCGACTGTATATTCTTCATCAGTCGACTACTGTAAAGTATGGAGAGAAGACAGAGAGATGCAGAGATTGCACTTACGCTAGACAGGCGACTGTTGGCCAAATCCCAGGCGACTGTAAATTTACAGGCGACTGAGAACTGATCGACAGGCGACTGTGCGTAAAGCTCAAGTTTGAGTCAATTGAAATGTTGACTTGAGCTGTGCATATCAGGCGACTGTAGAAGGATCTACATGTGACTGGAAATCACCCAGTCGGTTGTGTTTCCCTCAACAGACGACTGACGGAAAGCCAGAGACTCCAAGTGAGTCTTTGGACAGAGTGAACCTATTGGGTTGGATTCTATGATAATCCTAAGGTTCACTAAGATGGTTAAATGCATGAGCATGTATGAGCAAACCATCTAGCAAGGCATTACATCAACCCTAGACGCAAAAGAGAGAGAAAGTAATAAAGTAAATTACATGGATTACAATGCTTTCTTAAGAGTCTAAGACTTCAATCTTGATCCCTTGATTGCTCTCCATCATCTCCAAGCTTTGGCACTCTTTGAGTCCAAACTTTGGCCCTTCTTCACATGATGTCCATCCTTACACCAAGTGATTAGTCTCCAAGAAAGATAACCTTGAAATAAACTGAGAGACTAAAACATGATATTCATTAGCAACAACATAATGTTGTGATCATCATCAAAATAAGATTGGTATGAAATACCAATACTCAACACTCGGGCCGAGCAGACAGAGTGACATTCTTATGGAGGAGCCCGACTCACTGACGTACTCGACCGAGCAAGAGGGTTGCTCGACCGAGTAGCCCGACCGAGCAAGCCTCTGCTCGACCGAGTCACTGACCCGGCCGGCGACAATGAAGGCTATTTTTGGAAACTTTGTGTGGCCGTCTGTTGCACGTAGGGGAGTGAAGTGTGGATCTGGGAGTGACGTTTTGGGGGAGAGTTCATTCTATTGTAATTTTTGAAATACTTTTAGAGAGAGAAAATGAGCTTAGAAACGTTGTTAGTTCTAGACCTAATTTTTGGGAGATTATTGAATTATTTTTGGAGATCTACTATTCTTTGCGTTCTGGAATTTTTGGGATTTCTTCGGATTACTATTTGCTGCTATTCTTCTTCGTCTTCGGTACGTAAGCTATTCAATCTTTATTCGATTAATCTGCTACGATGTTTTCTCCTATAAAAATCGTATTTTTATTCGTTAAAATCGCTATGTGTGAGTAGTCTTCTCTAGGGTTGATGGGTTAGCCCTAAGACTTTAGGGGGAGATGTAGATCTGGATGTCTAGGTTGAATTAGGAATAAAGGGGAGTATTTCGGTCGATCCTACCGGATCCCTAGGATAACTCGCACTGAGATCATGCCCATGGTCTGTGGAATTGATGAGTTTAAGGGATATCCTTGGGATTTGATTAGGGAAATTGGTGGATCCAACCAAGGCTCGTGACCATGCCCGGCTCGTGCCTTGAGGGGATTCACCGACGAACTATATCTCTACATTGACGGCTACCGCAAATGCGTCAATTAGAGCCACCGAAATACCTGGAAATTCTAACCCACGAGAGTGGTATGAATTGAGAGATTAATCCACTAACCCTAATGCAACGTAAGGATCCTATTCCAACATCGATCTTCGATGGTCTTAGCGGTGATCCCTAAACCATAGTTCTTTTTATTGTCAAATCAACAACAAACACCACAACCGAACTTTCTCAACCGACAGCTATTTCACTTTGAGATATAAAAATAACCTGAGACCGCAAATATACTGTCACTGTCCCTGTGGGATCCGACATCTTTTATACTATAATTTGAAACCGTCCGCTTGTGGATAGAGCCCGGAATTGACACCTAGGGGCCATACTATGCCTAGCGACCGTGACACCGCTAAGTGGAATTTAGGTGTAGGTGTTGAAAGCAACGATCTAGGATCTTGGTTTGATGATGACAAACGTGTCGTTATATCTAATGTGTGTGCTTAATGTGTTTCAGGTCAATATTTGGCGGAATTGCTATTCGTATAGCATATTGGGAGAGAGGGAGTGTGTGTGCATAAAGAAGTTTGACTTGGTCAATGGAGAGCAAAGTGGAGTTAGCCAAGTCATGAGAAGAGATGTGGACCAAGTCAAATTGACTAAGGAGAATTGGATTGATTCAAATCAATTTGATATTTGATCAAATCATATGTCCTATTTATGGTGCAAAGTGATAGAACCAAATCTCTATCTCCTATTCAAAATAGGATTCCCCACAACCGCATCACCCTAGCATCTCCCTATAAAACCCATCTTCTAGGGTTGAAAAAAAGGAGGCCAATATCCAATCGAAGAAGAAAAAGGCAGACGGCGGCTAAAAATTTCACTAAGCAAAAAAAGAGAGACTCTGAAAAATCAATCTCTCCAAGACAAAAGGAGGACATTGCCGCATGAAAAAAGGGGGGGGTCAGCCATTTCAATTCGTTGTTAATGATAACTTGTTTTAAATGATCAACCCTGTTTAAGGCTCTCTTGTTTTTAGCTTTTAATTCTCAACTTAACTTGTCTCTGATTGTTGCAGGCATTTTTTGATTCACAAGTCAAAACCTAGGGAGCCACACAAATAAAAAACCCTTGTCTCAATTTCCAAGGTGCTGCCGAAACTGTTTCAAGTTGTGTTTTTTTTGAGGCCGTACAACACAAAAAGGGTTCAAAGGCCGGCCAAAAAGTTTCCCAAGCGCCGCACATCCCTTACAAATTTTCCAAGGCTGCGTAAGTTTTTTTTTCACAAATTGTTTAAGATCACATCTCCTAATCCTTTTTTTATTTGTGCAAGAACCGAACTTTGTAGAAAAGAGGGGTTATCAGTTTCGTTAACATTTTTTTACTGCCGCACGTTGATCTGCTCTCGTCATCCACTAATTTAGTGCACAAGACCTTTTAAAGATGCAGCCAAAGTTTAATAACTACATGCACAAAAATTGTTTAAGAGGAGAAAGCACAGTTCTCTCTTTTTCAATCATTCACGTGCACACTTGTTTGGCCCCGGGCTTTCTTTGTCAATGAATTATTTTTCATCTTCACATCAGAAATACATTTGATGTAACTATAGAAATATTGTTTTTAAAAACAAAGAATAGCACTACTCTTTAATTGGTTAGTGCAGGTGATTGGGATTAATTCTCCAAGCACATGCCTACTTATTTTCATTGCTTAAAGGCCGAAATCACACAGACTCAAACCAGGGTGGCCGGCCATATCATTTTCACATGGGAAGATCAAATGCAAAGTTGTTCATGCAGGCACACAAATCACCAAACAAAGTACAATCAGTAGAGAGGAGCAAGCACCAAGCACAGCCGAAATACAGAGAGATATCTGCAAGTCACTAAAGGAGGAGAGGCAATCGGCAACTTGAGTTGCGAAGAATTACCGAGGAGACCACTACTACTTGCCAGACGACTTCTGGCCCGTACTGATTGACGAAGACATCGCTGCTACACAATCTAAGCTTCCTAAACTCTATACTCTATTATTTTGTGTAGCAATTGTGATAGATCTTCGTAGGGGAAACTTTACATATTTTTTGTAGACTATTTTGGGACTTGTCTAGTTGGGACTAGACAAGTGGGACCCAGCTAGTTTGGGACTAGCTGGTAGAAAACTTTGCTAGGATTGATAGTGAGAGAAAACACTGTGTGTGGGGTACTGAGAGTCTGGCGAGTGTATAGACGTAGAGGGTGCTCTGAGCGTGCTCTAACTTGTGACTTTGCACCTATTGCACTATTCAATCTAGTATTTGCTTTGGGGGCTGGAGTAGGTCGTTGGGACGACCGAACCAGGGTAAAATCTGTTGTGTACTCTGTGTCTACTTTTCATTACTCTGGTTGTGCTTTTAACTGCGTGTGATTTCTCGTGAGTTGCACGAGAATTTTTTATTAGCCTATTCACCCCCTTCTAGGCTAGGATCCAGATCCAACAAGTGGTATCAGAGCAGGTTTTAGGATCTAGCCTAGTTTGACCATGGACCACATTGATAGTGCTTTTGCTGAGGGTCAGTCTATTTCACGACCACCTAGATTTAATGGAGTAGAATATGCTTATTAGAAAAATCGTATGAGAATTTACTTGATTTCTATTGATTATAAAGCTTGGCAAATTGTTGAAAAAGGCTATAAATCACCTGTTATTAAAATTGAAAATACTGAGATGCTTAAACCTGATGATAAATGGGATGATAATGATTGGAAGCTTTATTCTCTTAATGCTAAAGCTATGAATGCTCTCATTTGTGCATTAGATAAATCTGAATTCAATCGTATATCATATTGTCTAACTGCGCAGGAAATATGGCATACTTTGGAGGTGACGCACGAGGGAACGTCACAGGTGAAGGAGTCTAGACTTGCACTTCTGAGCACGGAATACGAGGGATTTCGCATGCTACCGTCAGAGACCATATCAGAAATGTTTGCGAGGTTCACTAACATTGTCTACAAGTCTAGTTCGCTCGGTAAGCCATATTCTAGCCTTGAGCAGGTAAGAAAGATATTAAGAGCACTGCCAAGCTCTTTCAGGCCTAAAGTTACTGCCATCCAAGAAGCAAAGGATCTATCGCAGATAAGGGTGGAGGACTTGATAGGTAATCTAATGTCCCACGAGCTTGAATTGCAAAACGTGGATAAGAGGAAGAAACCTGAAGAGAAGGAGAAAGCTACTAAGCCACTTGCTCTGAAAGCTGACGAAAGTGAAGAAGATGATGATGACATAGCGCTAATGGTCAGAAATTTCAGAAAGTTTGTTCAGACCAAGCAAGGAAGAATAGAAATGGCACCCAGGTTTAATCGCTCTAACTTTTTTCAGTCTTCTAAGCAAAATTATGATCAGAATACTACTACTAGAATGTCGTGTTTTAAATGCAAGAAAAGAGGACATCGAATGAGGGATTGCCCACATGAGACAGCTCAGGTAGCTAAAGAAAAGGGAAAATCCAAGGTGCTTACTTGGGACATGGATAGCGAAGCTGAGAGCGAGGAGGAGGAACACGAAGCCCATTCATGCATGGCATTGATGGGAATACACGATGAGGTAATTTCTGGTAGTAAAACTGAACTCCTTACTCTTTGTAAAGAAATGCAAGATAAAATAGTAGAGCTTGAATCCACTATAGATGATTATCAAAATGAGAACTTTGAAATGCAACAATCTGAATATGAAATGTCTAAAGAGATTGAAAAACTCAAAATTGATATTGTTGCTCGTGACTCTACTATTGACGCTCTGAAAAAGGAAAAGTCCAGTTTTAATGATGAAGCACCTTGTCTCTCTTGCCCTTCCTTGATGAATAATATTAGCATGCTTAAACTTGATTTGATTAAGCTCGAAACTGAAAAAGACTATGTTATTAGAGAGCTTAATGATAAATTCTGCATGTTGGATAATGATTTTAAAAGAAAAATGGTTGAATTTGAAAAGAAGGAAGAGGAAAACAAGAGAGCTTTTATAAGTAAGTGCACATTGCTTGTGGAAGAAAATAAATTATTGAAATCCAAAGTCTCTAATCTTTAATTGGCCATTAAGAAATTCTATATGTGAAAACAATCGTTGGATACTATTTTAGAGAATCAACTATATGGCAATAACAGAAGAGGACTTGGATTTGGTTTGAAAAATGTCGAAAAGCCAAAATTCAAGAAATTCCACAATGCACCCTCTATTGCAAAGAACACATATGCAAAGTGCTTTACTTGTGATAGTGTAGGCCACACTTCATATTATTGTAAATTTAGGAACACAAATATCAAGTTTAAACAAGTGTGGGTTCCTAAAACTATATTGGCTAACACTAATGGACCTTGTTGGATTCCAATGTCACACTTAACACCCTTCATGTAGGTGTGATGGAGTTTTGGCGAGGAGTGTTAAATTCAATGTCTCATTCTTTTAGCTCCTTCGTCAAAAAGCGACGAGAAGGTATATTTTCTATCCCTCTTTGCCCTTCATTGCATACCTTCATAGATTTCTTGTGTGCTTGTTTTTATTTTGTTTTGTGTGCTTGCTTACATGATTTTTTTATGTTTTTATTTCTGAAAAAAACAAAAAAAAATTTGAAAAATCAAAAATCAAAAAAATTTGTGCTTATTGAATCCTCTTATGGATCTCTTGAGCGATATTGTATGAATGATCAATTCTATCCCTTGTAGAAGTCAATTCATTATTGTTGTAGCTACATGAACATGATGTTATTCTTTTTAGTAGCCATGACATGTCTCATAAGTTTCAAACTTGACTTCTACACCTACATTTGCACTTTCACGATATTTGACTTTTTAGTGCTTTTGGAGATTCTTTTGAAGAATAATGGAAAGTGAATGTATGAATGATTAATTTCTGAAATTTCTAAGGGATATGATGTGTTTAGCCATGAATTAAAATTGAGCACAAAAGAATGAAAAAAACGATATTTGCTCCGTATGAAAAATGGATACACTTCATGGCTAAAACACAACCCACGAGTATCCAACTTGTGCTACATGGGTAATCATTAGCGTTGGTGTATATAACTCGTCAAGCAATGCCATCCCACATTTAAAAGTTCTTTTAGGCCATGTTTTGGGATTCGGTAACTTGAACTCATCTTTGATGAGGTGGGAAAAATCAATCCTAGTGATATTCATGAAAATTGGAAAATGTGGATTGCTTTGGTTGATTTTCTGATATTGAATCTCCTCTTGCGCTTTATTGTCTATATCATTTCACTTACACAAAGGTGGAAAAGTCTTGGTATGAAATTTTATGAACTTGACTTGTCTATTATTTAGAATACTCATGCAAATTGCACGCTACATCTAATAATGATTTATTTTTGCATGGAATATTTTTGTGACTTCATTAATCCACTTTTTGTGATTAAAAAGGGGGAGAAAGAAAAGATTTTGACAGCTTGATGCTGATATTATTTGTTGAAGGGGGAGCTTGAAATATACTTAACTATTTGTTGAAGGGGGAGCTTGAGAGAAGGGGGAGCATGCTATTGTATTTGTTATTGGTTTGTGCATGCCATGTTGTAGTGCTTGAATATTCATCTCATGATTCATATTGCATTACACCCTTCAACACACTTCACACACTCATTTCTATTGATCGAATCTTTTATGGGTTTGTCATCACCAAAAGGGGAGATTGTTGAAAGCACCGATCTAGGATCTTGGTTTGATGATGACAAACGTGTCGTTATATCTAATGTGTGTGCTTAATGTGTTTCAGGTCAATATTTGGCGGAATTGTTATTCGTATAGCATATTGGGAGAGAGGGAGTGTGTGTGCACAAAGAAGTTTGACTTGGTCAATGGAGAGCAAAGTGGAGTTAGCCAAGTCATGAGAAGAGATGTGGACCAAGTCAAATTGACTAAGGAGAATTGGATTGATTCAAATCAATTTGATATTTGATCAAATCATATGTCCTATTTATGGTGCAAAGTGATAGAACCAAATCTCTATCTCCTATTCAAAATAGGATTCCCCACAACCGCATCACCCTAGCATCTCCCTATAAAACCCATCTTCTAGGGTTGAAAAAAAAGGAGGCCAATATCCAATCGAAGAAGAAAAAGGCAGACGACGGCTAAAAATTTCACTAAGCAAAAAAAAGAGACTCTGAAAAATCAATCTCTCCAAGCCAAAAGGAGGACATTGCCGCATGAAAAAGGGGGGGGGGGGGGGGGTCAGCCATTTCAATTCGTTGTTAATGATAACTTGTTTTAAATGATCAACCCTGTTTAAGGCTCTCTTGTTTTTAGCTTTTAATTCTCAACTTAACTTGTCTCTGATTGTTGCAGGCATTTTTTGATTCACAAGTCAAAACCTAGGGAGCCACACAAATAAAAAACCCTTGTCTCAATTTCCAAGGTGCTGCCGAAACTGTTTCAAGTTGTGTTTTTTTTGAGGCCGTACAACACAAAAAGGGTTCAAAGGCCGGCCAAAAAGTTTCCCAAGCACCGCACATCCCTTACAAATTTTCCAAGGCTGCGTAAGTTTTTTTTTCACAAATTGTTTAAGATCACATCTCCTAATCCTTTTTTTTATTTGTGCAAGAACCGAACTTTGTAGAAAAGAGGGGTTATCAGTTTCGTTAACATTTTTTTACTGCCGCACGTTGATCTGCTCTCGTCATCCACTAATTTAGTGCACAAGACCTTATAAAGAGGCAGCCAAAGTTTAATAACTACATGCACAAAAATTGTTTAAGAGGAGAAAGCACAGTTCTCTCTTTTTCAATCATTCACGTGCACACTTGTTTGGCCCCAGGCTTTCTTTGTCAATGAATTATTTTTCATCTTCACATCAGAAATACATTTGATGTAACTATAGAAATATTGTTTTTAAAAACAAAGAATAGCACTACTCTTTAATTGGTTAGTGCAGGTGATTGGGATTAATTCTCCAAGCACATGCCTACTTATTTTCATTGCTTAAAGGCCGAAATCACACAGACTCAAACCAAGGTGGCCGGCCATATCATTTTCACAGGGGAAGATCAAATGCAAAGTTGTTCATGCAGGCACACAAATCACCAAACAAAGTACAATCAGTAGAGAGGAGCAAGCACCAAGCACAGCCGAAATACAGAGAGATATCTACAAGTCACTAAAGGAGGAGAGGCAATCGGCAACTTGAGTTGCGAAGAATTGCCGAGGAGACCACTACTACTTGCCAGACGACTTCTGGCCCGTACTGATTGACAAAGGCATCACTGCTACACAATCTGAGCTTCCTAAACTCTATACTCTATTATTTTGTGTAGCAATTGTGATAGATCTTCGTAGGGGAAACTTTACATATTTTTTTGTGGACTATTTTGGGACTTGTCTAGTTGGGACTAGACAAGTGGGACCCAGCTAGTTTGGGACTAGCTGGTAGAAAGCTTTGCTAGGATTGATAGTGAGAGGAAACACTGTGTGTGGGGTACTGAGAGTCTGGCGAGTGTAGAGACGTAGAGGGTGCTCTGAGCGTGCTCTAACTTGTGACTTTGTACCTATTGCACTATTCAATCTAGTATTTGCTTTGGGGGCTGGAGTAGGTCGTTGGGACGACCGAACCAGGGTAAAATCTGCTGTGTACTCTCTGTCTACTTTTCATTACTCTGGTTGTGCTTTTAACTGCATGTGATTTCTCGTGAGTTGCACGAGAATTTTTTATTAGCCTATTCACCCCCCCCCCCCTCTAGGCTAGGATCCAGATCCAACAGTAGGTTCCAGGTGTGTCAATGCCCATGGGGAGGAGGAATAGAGTAGCCGCCATAGAAGCTTAATACCTGCCGCAACCCCCACCTCCTTCAGATTACAGATGTCGACCCCCCCCCTCTATTTTGGGCTTACACATGTCCGCCCACTTCCAACACCTCACCTTAGAGCCCCAAATGAAATCCCTATAAAGGCGATCAATAGAATCTAGGACAGAAGACAGAATGCAAAAGGACTGAATCCATTAAGAGACAAACCCATGATAACAGTGTGGACTAGCTCCACCCTCCCAGAGATAGATAACAGCTTGGAAGATCACCCGACAAGCTTAGCCGTGCATTTGTCCAGTAGTGAAGAGTAAAGTTTGGCGGGGTAGTTGGGAGAGAGTGGGAGTCCGAGATACTTGATGGGTGGCTCTGCATGAGGGATGTTCAGACGATTGGACAACTCCTCACCTGCCACACACCCCTTACTAAAAATGATCATGCTCTTGCCCTTGGTCACCTCAAGTCTCGTAAAAATATGGAAGGTGGATATGAGCTGATTAAGCCCATCGAAGGATTGAGAACATGCCTTCAAAAAACTAGCATATCGTCGGCAAAGAGGAGATGTGATGGAATGACTTTGATTCCCTGCTTGGGAGGGAGGATGGCTTTGTCGTGGGACGCAAGATCCATAAGGGTAGTTAAAAGCTGCATCACAATGACAAAGATAAAAGGGGAGATGCGATCCCCCGGGCGAACCCCCCCCCCCCCTCCCCCCCGGTTACCTCCAAAGTGACCCGCGGGGAACCATTGATGAGGATAGAGAAGGTAGGGGAGGTGAGGCATTCATGGACATGATGAAATAAAGATGGGAGGGAACTCCATCCGGTGCAAGAAGTAATAGACGAATTCCCGTTTAACACTATCAAAGGCCTTGTGACGGCCTGTATCCGTCACTACACGTATTTCTGTATGTTTATTATTAAAATATCAGTTCCTAATTTCTAATTACTTTTATTACTTTTACTAATCACTTTTACTAATGACTAGTTACTTTTAGTAATTATCTTTCTACCATTTACTAATTACTTTCATCAATTACTAAGGACCTTTACAAATTACTTTTGCTATTTACTAATTTACTTTTACTAATTACTTTTAATACTTACTAATTACATTTACATAATTACTTTTACTAATCTACTTTTACCCCTAATTACCATCTTCACCTACATTTCAACCCTATTTAATTCATTTTAATCATCTACACCTAACTGTAACCTCCTCACTATTTTAATTAAAACCATATACTATTTCACCTAAAACACACCTAAAACTCAGCATCACAAACACGCATACACACTTACGAAGTAGAGAGGGCAGAAATTAAAAAAAACACACCCCCCACCTCTCTTCTTTTCATCCCTTTCATTTTCAAACCTAAACCCAACTTGGGAAATCTATCTGAATTGACAACCAAGTGTTCGATGACCAAGTGTTCAATGAATTGCCCCAACGAGGTCCCGATGACTTCCCGAGTCCCGGCGAGCTTTCGATGACCCCGATTCCGTCGCCGGTGAACCCAACGCTCGCACTCCTCCTCGGATCACAACGTATAGTAGGTTCCCTTTCATCTCAATATATAGAACTTAATTAGTACTAATTAGTGTATTATGATTGAACATATGATGTTAACTTGTGAATAATAGTGATAGTTGTTGTTAATGGTAGTCTTAGTTGTACATGTTTTTTATTTCCTTTTGAGTGTACATTTAGTCTCTCCTTAAGGCTTCATGCTTTTATATCCTCTCCATGGTTTTACATTAACCTGAATTGGTCTCTAGTGTTTAAAGTAAACTATGTGAGAATGATGACATTTACTTTCATGTTGAGTTTTATTCTGATCTTTCATTAGTATTAGTAACCTTTGCTATTTTGATAGTGCACGTTATTCAAGCTTACATCCAATGGATATCTATATTCCCCTAAGATTCAAAATTTGCCAAGGCTTCTTTTACTAAGGACATTTGGGATTCTAGCAAGTTGTTTTGATTTATAGACATTATTAATAAGACATTGTTGAATGTCTTCTGATTCTACAAGTTCACTTCTCCTTTCCTACTGGTTTCTTTAAGGCTCTCAATGAAAGCAATTTTGGAAGGCTGCTAGAGATGTGCATGTAATCATCATTATGGCACAATGGGAACACAGCAAGCACTACTCTCTTAATTGATGCCTTTTTGATTTTACACTTCTCACTGACTCTCTCCACTTGTGTCTTTATGTCTTAATGCTTTGTTATCATCATGTTCTCACCCCCTTTTTTACAGAGAGCATTTAAACATGATCTTATGTGTGACATTAATGACTATTGCCTTCATAATCACCTGATTATACGATGTACCTCCCCTATGTAGCCATTCTCATGTAAGAAACCACAAAAATGGTGATTCATTTGAACCCATAAATTTTATTTTCTTATTATTTCTGTAAAAGAGATATAATGAATGTGTGCAGGTTATCACCCTTATCTGACAGTTTGAGCTGTTAGGTTGGGCTGCATCATGTTAATTACGACTTGTAGCTTAATGTTAAAGATTTAGTTGTTTTCGCATTGAATTAACAAGTGCTAATGATGTTGTTAGTGTGCCCTCGGACATGAGTAATGCAATAGTTTAGGCTTCTAACAATTCAATGACATGACATCGACAGAAATGCGTAAATGAATACATCATTCTCTTGACTATAATGTCATTAAATTGATCATGAATAGCTTATCTCTAAGCACATGTCACCATTTATTCAGCTTCATGGCAACATGTTTCCATTATGCTATAATTACTAATTTTCCTTCCAGTGTTATCCTGCTAGTAAATGACAATATTGCTTGATTACCTCCGCATACATGTTAATGTTATTAAATTCCCCTTTTGTCATGCTATTAGATTCATACCCCCAACTGTGATTAGTTTACTCCCGCACGCCTGGTAGTTTTTATTGATTTGCATGATAGCAAGTGGTTAAAGTTTCATATCCCGCAAGTAGTCTTTAAAATTATTTAAATGAAATTGATGCTTGAGAACCTACATGAGTAACCCTCACCGACGGGCATTGTATTGTTTTCTTAATGCAATGTCTGTCAGGTCCTGAGGGTAGTTTTGCAGATTCTAGGTCCAGCGTAGCATGATCCACTTGGGGCAGGACTATTCCAGGAGACCAGTTTATGTTTCAGCTCCACGTAACCTAATTATGTACTCCATGTTGTATGAGCTATTAGGCATCTACCTTTCATTTGTTGTAACCTATTTATCTTCCATTTGTTGCAATTTGTTCTGAGACGTTGGGATTATAGAAAAAAATATTATTGATTATCTGTGTTGTTTTGAGTATGCATGCAAGGACCTGCGAGTTATCTCCAGACGCTTAGTGTGCTTAGGCCAAGGAGGCACGAAAGAAAAAGTATTGACTCTTTGTCTTAAGCACACCGTGGCCCCGCTCGCGCCCCCGCTCGCAAAAAAAGAAAAGAAAAAGAAAAAAAACGGGAAGCGGGGCGTGACAGCCTTGCGAAGATCAAGTTGGATGCATGCTCTAATTCTCATAGAATTGAAAGTCTTTGATTATCTCGCAGGCCAGGAGAGAAGAGTCCGAGATCAGACGGTCTTAAATTAGAGGGAAAAAGGAATCTAAGGTGCCTCCTTAGATGAAATCTAAGGATGCATCCCCATTTCCCCCATATCACAATTTTTTTAATTTTTTTTCATGAGGTTGTTATTCACATCATGGATGATCAACATACCAAAAATTAAGTGATTCCAATGCTTTTAGAACCTCTATCCACCCCTTGCAACTTCAACTGTCTTAAAACGTGCTTAAAACCCCATGAAGTTGCAAGTGGTAGATGTGGCCTAAAAGCATTGTAATGACTTAATTTTTGGTATGTTGATCATCCAAGATGTGAGCAACAACCTCATGAAAAAAATATCCAAAAATATGTGAAATAGGGAAAAATGGGGGCGCCTCTTTAGATTTCATCTAAGGATGCACCCTAAATCAATTTTACACACACACACAAAAGAAATTACTCGTGCACAAAGTACATAAAGTAAAAATAACACCCCACGAATAGGGTACGGTGCATGCGTGCAACCAAAAAGGAGCGAGAATTGTCACGCCCCGCTTCCTAAAACGACGGAGGCGAAGCGTGACAAAGGCCCGCTTAGGCCAGAGCTGAGAAGCTCTAACCCAATAAGCGTCTGTAGGGGTACCATTTTAAAAGTTTTTCAGGTTCTTGCATTAATAAAGTTCGAAACAATAGGAAGTACAGAAAGGAAGTTGCATTCATTAAATTAGAGCTATAATATCCAACGAGTACAAAGTC
This sequence comes from Scilla litardierei, assembly GCA_030789695.1. Lineage (NCBI taxonomy): Eukaryota > Viridiplantae > Streptophyta > Magnoliopsida > Asparagales > Asparagaceae > Scilla > Scilla litardierei. Next base: position 303,698,427 of record CM061142.1, on the reverse strand, counting down.
TAACAAGAAGCCTAAACATGGCAACAAAAGATTTAAAAGCAAACCTAAAAGGAGTAACCTCTGAAAGTGTCGACTAAAAAGGCCTAAAGGTCTGGTCCTCGTCAGGCACGTACTCTGGGTCAGCGTCCTCGGCTCCTCGTGCTCCAGTGAGTCTGCCTCATCCACGATCTCTGGCTGAACACCTGACGTACAGCACCCAAGAGAAAGGAACTGTACGTCAGGTAAAGTCTACAAGAAGGGTTAGACTTTACTGCAAGTGCACCAAACTTTAAACAACGGTTTACTGGTTGATTAGCATGCTGAGGTTCTTTTACACAACAGTTTACTGGTTGATTAGCATGCTGTGGTTATGACAGAATAACACGAAAGGAAGTAACGTAGCAGGAAAGTAAAACGGGACAAGTAGTAGTCGTAGCGTATGCTACCAACTACGGGACTAACCTACAGGTGTCAAGTCAAGACAGGATAAACAGGACGGAACAAGACGAAACGTGGCAAGACAAGACAAGACAGGACAATTGTGACATGAAGGGTTCACGCCTTACGGTTCGAGGGGGATCAGACCCTCTTGCCGTGCGCACGCTCAACCCTACCCCAAACCCCAGAACTCAGGACAAGACAATATAGGGCCACTCACTCTGCTAGGTGAGTGCCTCTATCCCCACGGTCGATAGCGTATCGCTCACTCTGCTAGGTGAGCGACGAACACCTCGTAGGTGAAACCGTACAACTGTATAGGACTACTCACTCTGCTAGGTGAGCGTCTCTATCCTCTCGGTCTGCTGGGACACTCACTCTGCTAGGAGGGTGTCGAGCTTCCCGTAGGCTGTGAATCAGTACAAGGGATCACTCTCTCTAGCTTGGAGAGTGCCCTATTGCCCGCAGGCTGTGCAAGACGAGACGGGACGTGTCAAGACAGGAAGAGTTATTCTAGGGTGTCCACACACACGCACACACATGATAGCCCTACGATGTCAAAAGTTGTTATTGTCGGGCTCAGACTTCGTCGTCAAGCCTGAGCCGTCAGGATCGTCCCGGACGCTATCATTTCACGTCCGGTTCTATACATTCACAGACTAACAGTTCTAGCAATCTAAGACCAAAGCACGGTCAAAAACGCAAGTGGGTACACTTGCCTGCTATGGCGAGTGTGTCGTCCGTCCGGGGTGTCTGGTCCAAGCGTCGCGTCCGCGGAAGTCCGTCTGAAATATCGCCACGGTGACGGAGTCAGGTCGTGTTTTTAGTAAATCCTATTTAGGTTCATTTCTAGGTTGTCGGGACTACCCTAATTGTCAAAGTCACAATTTTGATGTTTAGTCCTATTCGACGATTCTATACTATGTGCACAGTTCAAAAGTCCAGTCGTCAAATCTACTGTTTCACAACGTTTTAAAGGCGCAGAAAATAAATTTAGTTACAGTTGTCCGATTTTAGTTAGGGTTCGGTTTGCTACGGTGTGGGTTTCGCTACGAGTTAGGGGTCACCAACCTGGTCTGACGGTCACGTGTAGTTTTGATGTTGATTCCGAAACAACAGTTCGCGTCGCGGCTCCAGTTACTCGAATAGGGTAGCGCGGATTTATCTGCGACATAGGATTGACATCAAACCAAAGAGTGATAAGAGCCCACTTATAATGCACCGTCATGTTCATTAGCGATAAAATAGTTTTGGGTAGTGCACGTTATTATTTGTCATAACTAATTGTTTCTAATATAAGTAGGCTTAAGCAGTGTTAATACACTGCTATAGTAAAGACTTACATCAAATGGTACAACCCAAAAAATAATATGACCTATGGACAATAACTTCAGTACTTCATATAATTAATACTCGTTTATATCACAAAGCGTGCATATGTAAAATAACTTCATACACTGTTCCAAGACTTATCAAACTGTATATCTAAAATTTACCGTTGCTTTGTCGCCTTGCATCTGATCACAGGCGAGTGACCGTAGGTTGAACGGAGACGAAACAGAAGCGGCCGCGTCGTTGTGGTGGGCAAGCCGGAGAGCTGTCGAGTGGGGCTTGCAGACTGAGATGGTGGCGCACGGCTGAAGTTGTCGGGCTCTACGCGGAGGCATTGGCGAGTGACGTTGGAGAGCTGGAGGGTTGTGTGGGGTGACTGGAGATCTTCGACAAAGGGCAGAATCGAAGGTGTGATCGGAGAGGGGGCCGGCGTCAGGAACAAGGCGACATAGCCCGTGGCTGTCGGTGCTACGTCGAGTGGAGAGACGTCGACGAGAGGCTGCGGCGTCGACGTCTTAGGGTATGCAGGCGGCCGTGGGGTTCGCTGCTGGAGAAAGGGGAAGCAGGCCAGGGCTTCGGATGCGCCGTCGTGTGTGGGTGCCGACGAGCTCTTGTCGCCGTGGAGAAACGAAGGAAACGGGGGATGTGGGCTCGAGACAGGGGAGGGTGATTCGCTGCCGTGGGAAGGAGAGTTACCGGTGAGAGGGGCTGTCGTGGAGGGGTTGGAGGCTGCGGCGAGTCGGAGTCATCCGTTCGGAGGTGCAGAGCGCCGGCGGTGACTGACTGGCTCGGGGCGACGGCCGGAAGGAGGAGCAGCAATGGAGCTGCTGCTGTTGGCTGAACGGCGGTGACGCAGGCTGTGTATGGCGGCGCTGGGCGGTGCAGATTCGTCGGAAGGCGGCGCTGGGTTCGTCGGGCAGCGGGGCTCCGTCGGGATGGCAGCTGGAGGTGAGAGGAGGCCAGAGAAGGGGTCGGAGTGGAGGAGGCCGCGACGGTGGCCTGGTGTTCGGGGGGTCCGACGAGGTGGTGTATTGGGGGTTGGCGAGGATTCTTGGGCGGCGTGAGTTAGAGGCGAGCTACGGAGGGAGGATGGAGATGGAAGTGTGGCGTGGGGCTGAGCGGGGCTTGACGAGGTTGCGGGTGTCGAGGGGAGGTCGAGGCGGAGGAAGGGTTGGGATTTGTATGGGTTTCTTTTTGGAAGATGGGAGGTAGGAGAAGTAGGATACCTAGTTTGGTTGCATGAAAACCCCAATGGAGGCTTGCTGCGTGAGTTGATGGCCTAGGGGTTGTTTTTTTTATTTAATTATTTGTAGAGTAGGATTGGAAAGGGGGAGTTCACGTGGGGAGACTCTCTTGGGGATATGGGCGACGTGAGTTTAGGGCAGTTGGGAAGGATTTGACTGGGTTCAGCATAGGTTGGATGCATGAAGAGCCCAGGGGAGAATTTGAATTTATTTGGTATAACTAACAGCATGATATTCAAGTTATGAGGTTAGGAAAAATGACTTAATTGTTATAAGTTGCCTTGGTTTAGGATTAGCTTAGATATCTTAGGATTCGGTTTAACCTGGGAATTACTAAGATCAGATTTTAAATTCGAAATTTGAATTTGTTTGGGGCTAAATCGACGGTCGAGGCTATTCCGGGCGATATCTCTCAATCCGGTCGTCAGAAAAATAATCCGAAAATACCGGGGCGATCGTGGAGACGAGACGCACAGATCTACAGTGCCTGATCGTGCGTAATGCCTACCAAAAATTTACGTAAAATCAGAAACGGCGTTTTGAGTCAAATGACTAAAACGCCCCTATCATTCAAAGTCGTTTTGCGAGAAAACGAGCCATGAGACGACGTTCCCAAAATTTACAATAAAATCCAACACCCCAAAACGATCGCAACGGCACATCGCATCGCTAATTTCGGAATCCAGAAATAATCAAACAAAATACGTGCACGATAAAGCACGTGCACGCAGAAACTAGGATCAGTCAGAAAGCAGCCGTTACATTCTACCCACCTTAGAAATGATTCCGTCCTCGGAATCACCTATGCTAATTATAAAATCTATAAATACTTAAACCTATAGCTTCCATCTCCCACGCCAGGATCTCTAATCTTATAACTTCAATATCGTACCTCAAATAATCCATCATGATCCTCCTTTTCATTGGATAAAGGCACGACTAATCTCACATCCTAACACTTAACTATAGACCCATCACTGCTGTTAAATTCCCAACTCCAAGTCATCTTAAAAGAATAATAATCATCTTCTCTTACCATACCACTCCACTAAACATCATCGCTCGATAACATCCTTAAATTTCTCGATCTCTTCCCAATATTAATTAATCGCTAAAAAATGATGTTCAAGGCAATCATCAATCCAAAACAAAAACTTTGTCTAACTCATAACACTTTTCACAAATCGACAATCGTCGTGTCCCCAATGCATTCTTCGTCATATCTTCCCATAATTATATCCACCAAATAATTCAGACTATCAAGATCACATCTCAACCTACCTACTATAACTAATCCCAAGCAATATTAAGTCCGACAACCTAACCATTCATTTATCTCAACACGTCGTGTTACTCCCATTGTCTTCTCATGTCAACTCAACAATCAAGCCTCGATGCTAATAAAAGCTCTACTCAATCTCATGATCACCCTAACTTCTACCATACTCTGTAGCCATCCCTATCTACCATTCGTCTAAGCCTCAAATCTGATAAGTTCTCATCTTCACGCATATAATCTCATTCAACCAGAATTCTCCATTGAGTCCGACACACTTCGGTTTTATAAATAAGTCTTGGACAGCCCATTCTTTTCATCCGAAAGAAATCTATTCCAATATTCTATTGTTCCAAATCGGTTAATCAATGCTATAACAAATCTCATCTCTCCCTGAGCCTACCCGTAACCAAAATCCTACAACGATAATAGCTAGTCCCAAAACTATAACAACCATAACATAACATTCCAAAATGGAGAGAGAGAAGAGAAAGGGAAACTTAAAACCAGTGACACATTTTTAAAACATTTGGAAAAAAACGCGTGGAGTCGTGGTAATGGATGAGGAAAGATAATTGATTTGTGGTCTTGTGAGCTAATTTCAAAAACGTTAAAGATTTGGTTTAAAAGAAAACAAAATTTTGATACAATCACATGCAGTCAAGAATAAGCTATTCTATAATTACGAAAAACTATGTCTAAGGAAATTGCATGCTATGACCCTATTCATATACGTATGAATACCGTCATTCAGACAACTTCAATCATATCATGGTTACACTGAGTACACATTCAAGACACAAAAAGGCATTTATCAGGATCCTAAAGGTGACACGCTCATACAGGTCTACCCACTCTACCTATACTCATGCATCACGACGACATCACCTACCAAAGGGCCTACTCCTAAACCGGAGATAACTTAGACCACTACAAGGACTAATGTCTAGATACTAGAAAGAAAAGGAGACTAGATTCAAGAGCGAAATGAAATAAGATCGGAAAGAACGAGTTCCAACAAGGCGGGGTAAGGAGATAGTTGGTTGGAAGAGACAAAATGTTTCTTAGAATAATTAGATAAATGAATGAGATTTACGTGTAAAATATGATATCGTATACTTGATTCTTTAAAAAAATATGTAGGGAAAAGTGAGCAGACGGTAAAAATTATTATAATTTTGGAGAAAGAGTTGGATGAAGGAGATACAAGTAGGGTTATGATTAATAGAAGCTTATATACAAGTAGGGCAATTGAAAATACTTTTAGGGGAAACAGAATAGACCAAGGAAGGGATTCGAAGGATCAACGATAATCGTCCGGAAACGATCACGCAAATCGGGAGAAAGGAAAATGATCGCATGATGGTTACACATAGAATAAGATGCAAGGAGGCTACGATGGGACCCTACGATCGATAACGCAGAAGTGTAATGATCAGAGAGACGCTAGAAATCAGGGGTCCTAATCATCGGGTCGTCTAAAGATCAGGAGAGCTTGGTGCTAAGATTTCTTAACGAGCTAACTACAATCAGGATCTAAGGGAAAAATTCCTAAGAGAATCAAGGTTACGTTCTGCTGGGCCCGAAGTCGATGGAGCTGGACGAGCGACTAAACTAAAAGAAGGACTCTAGAAATCTAATTTGGTCAAAGTTAGGGAGGGAGAGGCAAAAGGTATCCTAAGACGGGGATGACTAAATCTTAACTAAGGCGTCTAACTATCAAACTGGGACGTCTACCTAAGTTTTCCTACCATCTAAGACTGGGAAAACCTAATTCAGACTTGTACGTGGATATTAAAAGAATGCGGCACTTTCATTGTTCCGAACTTTTGCATGACCTGCATGGGCCACCACTAAAACCTGTCACGCCCCGCTTCCCAAAACGACGGAGGCGAAGTGTGACAAAGGCCCGCTTAGGCCAGAGCTGAGAAGCTCTGACCCAATAAGCGTCTGTAGGGGTACCATTTTAAAAGTTTTTCAGGTTCTTGCATTAATAAAGTTCGAAACAATAGGAAGTACAGAAAGGAAGTTGCATTCATTAAATTAGAGCTATAATATCCAACGAGTACAAAGTCTAACAAGAAGCCTAAACATGGCAACAAAAGATTTAAAAGCAAACCTAAAAGGAGTAACCTCTGAAAGTGTCGACTAAAAAGGCCTCAAGGTCTGGTCCTCGTCAGGCACGTACTCTGGGTCGGCGTCCTCGGCTCCTTGTGCTCCAGTGAGTCTGCCTCATCCACGATCTCTGGCTGAACACCTGACGTACAGCACCCAAGAGAAAGGAACTGTACGTCAGGTAAAGTCTACAAGAAGGGTTAGACTTTACTACAAGTGCACCAAACATTAAACAACGGTTTACTGGTTGATTAGCATGCTGAGGTTCTTTTACACAACAGTTTACTGGTTGATTAGCATGCTGTGGTTATGACAGAGTAACACGAAAGGAAGTAACGTAGCAGAAAAGTAAAACGGGACAAGTAGTAGTCGTAGCGTATGCTACCAACTACGGGACTAACCTACAGGTGTCAAGTCAAGACAGGATAAACATGACGGAACAAGACGAAACGTGGCAAGACAAGACAAGACAGGACAATTGTGACATGAAGGGTTCACGCCTTACGGTTCGAGGGGGATCAGACCCTCTTGCCGTGCACATGCTCAACCCTACCCCAAACCCCAGAACTCAGGACAAGACAATATAGGGCCACTCACTCTGCTAGGTGAGTGCCTCTATCCCCACGGTCGGTAGCATATCGCTCACTCTGCTAGGTGAGCGACGAACGCCTCGTAGGTGAAACCGTACAACTGTATAGGACTACTCACTCTGCTAGGTGAGCGTCTCTATCCTCTCGGTCTGCTGGGACACTCACTCTGCTAGGTGGGTGCCGAGCTTCCCGTAGGCTGTGAATCAGTACAAGGGATCACTCTCTCTAGCTTGGAGAGTGCCCTATTGCCCGCAGGCTGTGCAAGACGAGACGAGACGTGTCAAGACAGGAAGAGTTATTCTAGGGTGTCCACACACACGCACACACATGATAGCCCTACGATGTCAAAAGTTGTTATTGTCAGGCTCAGACTTCGTCGTCAAGCCTGAGCCGTCAGGATCGTCCCGGACGCTATCATTTCACGTCCGGTTCTATACATTCACAGACTAACAGTTCTAGCAATCTAAGACCAAAGCACGGTCAAAAACACAAGTGGGTACACTTGCCTGCTATGGCGAGTGTGTCGTCCGTCCGGGGTGTCTGGTCCAAGCGTCGCGTCCGCAGAAGTCCGTCTGAAATATCGCCACGGTGACGGAGTCAGGTCGTGTTTTTAGTAAATCCTATTTAGGTTCATTTCTAGGTTGTCGGGACTACCCTAATTGTCAAAGTCACAATTTTGATGTTTAGTCCTATTCGACGATTCTATCCTATGTGCACAGTTCAAAAGTCCAGTCGTCGAATCTACTGTTTCACAACGTTTTAAAGACGTAGAAAATAAATTTAGTTACAGTTGTCCGATTTTAGTTAGGGTTCGGTTTGCTACGGTGTGGGTTTCGCTACGAGTTAGGGGTCACCAACCTGGTCTGACGGTCACGTGTAGTTTTGATGTTGATTCCGAAACAACAGTTCGCGTCGCGGCTCCAGTTACTCGAATAGGGTAGCGCGGATTTATCTGCGACATAGGATTGACATCAAACCAAAGAGTGATAAGAGCCCACTTATAATGCACCGTCATGTTCATTAGCGATAAAATAGTTTTGGGTAGTGCACGTTATTATTTGTCATAACTAATTGTTTCTAATATAAGTAGGCTTAAGCAGTGTTAATACACTGCTATGGTAAAGACTTACATCAAATGGTACAACCCACAAAATAATATGACCTATGGACAATAACTTCAGTACTTCATATAATTAATACACGTTTATATCACAAAGCGTGCATATGTAAAATAACTTCATACACTGTTCCAAGACTTATCAAACTGTATATCTAAAATTTACCGTTGCTTTGTCGCCTTGCATCTGATCACAGGCGAGTGACCGTAGGTTGAACGGAGACGAGACAGAAGCGGCCGCGTCGTTGTGGTGGGCAGGCCGGAGAGCTGTCGAGTGGGGCTGGGAGACTGAGATGGTGGCGCACGGCTGAAGTTGTCGGGCTCTACGCGGAGGCATTGGCGAGTGACGTTGGAGAGCTGGAGATCTTCGACGAAGGGCAGAATCGAAGGTGTGATCGGAGAGGGGGCCGGCGTCAGGAACAAGGCGACACAGCCCGTGGCTGTCGGTGCTACGTCGAGTGGAGAGACGTCGACGAGAGGCTACGGCGTCGGTGTCTTAGGGTATGCAGGCGGCCGTGGGGTTCACTGCTGGAGAAAGGGGAAGCAGGCCGGGGCTTCGGATGCGCCGTCATGTGTGGGTGCCGACGAGCTCTTGTCGCCGTGGAGAAACGAAGGAAACAGGGGATGTGGGCTCGAGACAGGGGAGGGTGATTCGCTGCCGTGGGAAGGAGAGTTACCGGTGAGAGGGGCTGTCGTGGAGGGGTTGGAGGCTGCGGCGATTCGGAGTCATCCGTTCGGAGGTGCAGAGCGCCGGCGGTGACTGACTGGCTCGGGGCGACGGCCGGAAGGAGGAGCAGCAATGGAGCTGCTACTGTTGGCTGAACGGCGGCGACGCAGGCTGTGTATGGCAGCGCTGGGCGGTGCAGATTCGTCGGAAGGCGGCGCTGGGTTCGTCGGGCAGCGGGGCTCCGTCGGGATGGCAGCTGGAGGTGAGAGGAGGCCGGAGAAGGGGTCGGAGTGGAGGAGGCCGCGACGGTGGCCTGGTGTTCGGGGGGTCCGACGAGGTGGTGTATTGGGGGTTGGCGAGGATTCTTGGGCGGCGTGAGTTAGAGGCGAGCTACGGAGGGAGGATGGAGATGGAAGTGTGGCGTGGGGCTGAGCGGGGCTTGACGAGGTTGCGGGTGTCGAGGGGAGGTCGAGGCGGAGGAAGGGTTGGGATTTGTATGGGTTTCTTTTTGGAAGCTGGGAGGTAGGAGAAGTAGGATACCTAGTTTGGTTGCATGAAAACCCCAATGGAGGCTTGCTGCGTGAGTTGATGGCCTAGGGGTTGTTTTTTTTATTTAATTATTTGTAGAGTAGGATTGGAAAGGGGGAGTTCACGTGGGGAGACTCTCTTGGGGATATGGGCGACGTGAGTTTAGGGCAGTTGGGATAGGATTTGACTGGGTTCAGCATAGGTTGGATGCATGAAGAGCCCAGGGGAGAATTTGAATTTATTTGGTATAACTAACAGCATGATATTCAAGTTATGAGGTTAGGAAAAATGATTTAATAGTTATAAGTTGCCTTGGTTTAGGATTAGCTTAGATATCTTAGGATTCGGTTTAACCTGGGAATTACTAAGATCAGATTTTAAATTCGAAATTTGAATTTGATTGGGGCTAAATCGACGGTCGAGGCTATTCCGGGCGATATCTCTCAATCCGGTCGTCAGAAAAATAATCCGAAAATACCGGGGCGATCGTGGAGAAGAGATACACAGATCTACAGTGCCTGATCGTGCGTAACGCCTACCAAAAATGTACGTAAAATCGGAAACGGCGTTTTGAGTCAAATGACTAAAACGCCCCTATCATTCAAAGTCGTTTTGCGAGAAAACGAGCCATGAGACGACGTTCCCAAAATTTACAATAAAATCCAACACCCCAAAACGATCGCAACGGCACATCGCATCGCTAATTTCGGAATCCAGAAATAATCAAACAAAATACGTGCACGATAAAGCACGTGCACGCAGAAACTACGATCAGTCAGAAAGCGGCAGTTACAAGAATTGTGGTTGTGTGTGTCGGCAGCGTTGGGAGGTAAAAGGGGAGCAAGCACATAAATAAGATGGCTAAACGGTCTAAAATGCAAAAACTTAAGGCCAATCATGCAAATAAGTGGGATGTTGTGGGAATGTTTTTTATTTTTTATTGAGAGTGGGGGAGCATCCCCAACGGTTAAGGGGACACTGCCACATGGAACAAACCGTGGCAGGTCCCCCCAAATGTGAGAGAGAGAGAGAGAGAGAGAGAGAGAGACTAGTCATAACACGTGCCCGCGGGCACGATTCAATTAAAATTTTCCCCTGCGAAATATTTGTTCTCCAAAAATTATTTTCACAGCCAAATATTTAGCGGAACAATAAAATAGCGTAAAAATATGTAGCAGCACGAGCGCCTTCGGCGTGTAACAACAAATTCGGTGTAAAACAACAAATTCGGCGCGGGCGACTTCGACCTAGAAAATTATTCTCATCTTGTTGCCACATGCATCGAAGAGACAATGGGCCCCGCGTTGAGTGAGAGATCATTCGATCTGCAGCATTAAGTGCAAGTTAAATTTTTTTCCCAAATGCATTAATTGCGTGCACTCTGCTATTCCCCAGAAACTTTCATTCCCTATAAATTTTTGTTTCCCTATAAAATTTCATTTCTCCAGAAATGTACAGAAATTAAACTCCCATATTAAAAAAAATTCTCTCCCCCAACTTTCCATTAAATTGCACAAAACCCCCTCCTTCCCCTTTTGCATTTTGGTCCTTTTGGTCTCCGTATATGCATGCTTGTTCTCCTTTTATCTCCTGCCAATGCCGACACACACCCACACCCATAATTACAGTTCCTTCTCGGCTACTAGCGCACATCGTGCTGTGTTTGTTGGGGGTTGTTTTTGCTCTGTGCACCAAGTGCATGTGCAATTTCTAGGTAATAATAGAAATTCGAATGGAATTTTGAAAGTCGAATGGAATTTCTGGGCAAAATTCCTACACCATTCCTTCAAATGCCAGTTTTAGGTAATAATAGAAAACCGAATGGAATTTTGAAAGCAGTTCCCTTGAATGAGCATTAATACTCAAATCAGCATTAAAAGCATTCCCTTAACACTCAAAATAGCATTAATAGCCGTTCCATTGATCTGTTTCAACGCAAACCGAATGGAATTTTGAAAGTTGTTCGGTTTTTCCAATGGTTTCCCTCCAAAATACAAACCCTTCCTCCAAAATTTTCAACCAACTCTCATCTGAACCGTTTATTCCCCAAGATCAAATCTCAACCACTCTTTATCCCAATTCACTTGTCCTAGTCAGCCCTAAAATTCAAAAAAAGTTGTGTTATATATATATATTGGAGAATATGCTTTGCGTCTTTATTGATCTCAAGAAAAAATACAAGACACTCACGGATGGAAGAAGGATGTTAGTAATGTGGGGAGAGGCACAGGCGCCAACATCCCAACAAATACTAAACACCTTCCGCTATCCGTATGTCAAAAAGAAAACAAAAATACATGGATAGATCAACCTAGTCTAAAAGCCCCCAATTTAAGGGGGGCACCATCATCCTGATCCCAACCAACATGCCACAGAGCAATTCTGACATCATCAGCTATGTTCTCAAACAGGAGAGTCTGCATCTGACTGGTACCTTCAAAAATTCTCCTGTTTCTCTCCCTCCATATGTGCCAAATCATCACAGCCAGGACCGTTCTGGCAAGCTTACCTATATTGTCCTTCTTATGAAATTGAGCCAGGATCAAGCGGCCAATTCCTACCATGGATGTTGGCAAAGAAGAGGTGACCCCAAGTTTAAGAAAACTCCTGCAAATAATGTATTTAGTATAGCTGCATTCAAAAAATATATGATCCCTATCTTCATGAATATTATCATAGCATAAAACACAGAAGGGTGAAGTAGGCACTCCCCATTTCATGAGCTTGTCACGGGTGAGAAGTTTCCCGTGAAAAGCTCGCAGTAAAGTGATATCCATCTTGGGGATGTGCCCCTGAAACCAAACCACCTTGTAGTAAGGAAAGAGAGGTCTAATAACCCTAGAGCCATCCCAAGCACTACGAAGAGATGGGGCCTTGGACACCCATAACCAAGAGTCAATGCCCGTGTTTAAAACCACCGAATTTATGATATGACGGACGGAAATAAGAGAAGCACTGTTTGCCCAACCTCCATTAGTTCAGTAATCACTGACCATAAACCTCTCCTCCCCATTAGGGACCACATAAGAATCACTAAGGGGGCCACAAGGGAGCCAATTATCATACCAAAATAGTGTAGTAGTACCATCTCTGACATTACGTTTAGTGAGTTTTTTAGTGAACTCTCTACACTGAAGAATGAATTTACAGGTCCCAGATTGCATAGGATGAGCCTTGGCCAGAAATAACCCATACTACTCATATAATGCTTCCTCATGTAAGAAGCCCATATTCCATCATGCGTAAGCATGCGCCATGTCAGTTTAACACCATGAGCATTGTTAAGATCAGTGAACTTTCTGATTCCCACACCCCCCTCCTGTTTGGGAGCACACATATCGTTCCAAGCCCAAAGGTGATTATTCCCCCAAATAAACTTTCTGTACATAGAAGTGAGAGTACTGAGAATAGTTTTAGGAATACGGAAGGCCTGCATCCAAAACCCCACCATGCCATAGATAACAGACTTGACAAGTTCAATACGCCCAGCAATGGATAAAAGAGATGAAGACCAACCCTGCAACCTGCTTTTGCATCTATCAATCAGGCGGCCATACATGGAGGCATTAGGGTACTTAGTAGAAAGGGGAAGCCCCAAATACGTAGATAGGGATTGAACTCGACGAATGCCCAAGATATCAACAAGACTGCCAGGTCCCCTGGTGCCCTTACTGAAAATACCAGCACTTTTATTCCAATTGACCTCAAGACCAGTGAAAGATTTGAAAGAAGAGAGGAAATCTCTCAGACCCTTAAAAGATTTAACATTGGCTCTACAAAAAACCAGTAAGTCATCTGCAAAGAGAAGGTGAGTGACTGCTCCCATTCTGTTCATAGGCATAATGTTGCGAGTGACTTTAGCCTTAGCCATGAGCAATGAAAACGCCTCCATAACGATCACGAAAATATAAGGTGATATGGGGTCTCCCTACCTCAGCCCCCTATTAGACTGGAAGATACCATTAGGGGTACCATTGATCATGACAGAAAAGGACGGAGTAGAGATACATTCACATATCCAACCAATGAATTTGTGCTTGAACCCCATCCTATGAAGCATATAATATACGAATTCTCTGTTAACACTGTCAAACGCTTTGCGTACGTCCAATTTAAGACAAGCCCGGGCACCCATAGGATTATTGAAACTCCTAATATGCTCATGAGCAAGTAACACACAATCAGCAAGTAATCGGTCCTGGAGGAAGGCAGCTTGATGTGGAGAGATAAGCTCAATTTTTCTTATAATCTTGTAAAGCACATTACAACATGATATCTGTCTGTAGTCCCCAAGCCCAAAAGCATTGGAACTTTTGGGTATGAGCGTAAGAAAGGTATGGTTGATCTGCCGATATCTTCCCAGATTTGAAGAAATTAAGCACAACGATGGTGACATCCTTTCCTATGATGTCCCACGAATTTTGATTAAAAAACCCATTGAATCCGTCAGGACCAGGGGCCTTATCAGCCCCTATCTGAAAAACGGCTTTTAACCTCTTCAGCAGTCACCGGGTTTTCAACCCAATTAGCAGCATCTTCAGTGAGCACTCTTTTAGTGATGAGACAAGGGAAGACCCTCCAATAATATATATATATATATATATATATATATATATATATATATATATATATATATATATTATAATATGCACACGAGAGGGTGTCCTAGTGGTAAGTCATTCCGCTCCAAAGCCAAGGGGTGCGGGGTTCGAGGCCCATGGCCGCCGTGACTTGGTAATTATTGTGGAATTTGTTGTGGAATTATTTACCCTGGGGCTACATCTCCCCTCTCGGACTAACCCGGGGGCCGTTGGGGGCACGGCAGTCACCCCCCAGTTTGCATAGTCTCGACCGGGCTCTCGCCTTACCCTCCTAAAAAAAGCCGAAGGCAGAGGGAGGGGGTTGGTGATTTTTCTGGGTTTTCAAAAAAATATATATATTATAATATAAATCTTCATGTGAGAACATTTCGCACGGTGCTTAAATGTTTTATTATTATTTTTCAATTTTTTCAATTTCAATTTTATGTTGTTAAACACTCCTAAAATAATAATGGTTGAAAAATAATGTCATTTGGCCTTCGATCAAGTTATTACAACAAATTCGCATATTTTGAAACCGTTAAATTTGTAACGGGCGGATCGGTGCTCAAATCCCCTTAGGTTTCCCCCATTATTTTTTCTGGGGTATATAATTGTATGGAATAAACATCAAAAAAAATTTGGAAAAAAATTTCAAAATAAAAATAAAATTGCTTTCGCATGGTGAGAAAACACTAGTGTTCGCAACCGAAAACTACTATATATATATGGCTATATGGTAAAGTGTTCTAGTCGCCCCCATTTCCCCGCACATCCCACATTTTTTTCGAATTTGTTTCCTTGGGGTTGTTATTCCCCTCATGGAGGATCAACATACAAAATCAAGTCATTCCAATACTTTTAGAGCACCCATTTACCCCTTACAACTTCATGGGGTTTCATCATGTTTTCATACCGTTGAAGTTGCAAGTGGTAGATGTGGGCTCTAAAGATTTTTGGTATGTTGATCTTCCATAATGCGAACAACAACCTTATGAAAAATAAAATCCAAAAAACTGTGGGATATGGGGGAAAATGGGGGCGACTACTTAGATTTCATCTAAGGAGTCACACTAGGAACACTTTACCCATACATTATATGTATGTACATATATGTATATATGTGTGTGTATGTATGTATATATGTACACACACACATACATATATACATATATGTGTGTGTATATATATATCTATTTATATTACATTTGATAACTGTTTTTGAATTTTAGGGCTGACTAGGACAAGCTGACTAGGACAAAGATGTTGATACAAAGACGGTTTGGATTTAATTTTAGGAAATCAATGGTTGTTTGTTTGTGGGAAACTATTTTCGTGGGAAATTTTTGAGTTTTGTTGGTAAACTATTTGTTTGAAAAAATTGTTCGGGAATTAATGTTCACGCAGTCTGCATGTTTATCTTGCCAGTATTTCAAAAATAAAACCATTACAGGCTTCGATATCCGCACGCATCATGGGGATGACGTGCAGGCTTCGATATCCGCACGCATCATGGGGATGACGTGCAGGCTTCGGATATCAAAATAACGTTTTGAATTTCATGGATAGTGGTGGGATTAGATATCAGCTAATAAAGGTGAATAGTATACACCAAAAACATCTAATGGTAATACGCCACATGTGAATTTGAAAGCTGAGCGTGTTTTTGGCATCACATCATTGGACTAATAAGTGATGAGCTTCCATCACTGATTATAAAACATGATGTTGTTAATTTATATGATGACGTGGGCCCTGGTAACATTACCCAATGGGAGACACTGCCAATGCTACTACAATTTAGATCCTAGGCAAGAACTACTTACTATCTACAAAAGGCACCAAAAAGTATATATCTTATATTCTCAAAATTGCACCAGAGAGTCATTTTAATGCATAATGTATTCTAAGTGTATCAACATCTCATGTCCGCGTCGTCGAAGGCGCTAAATTGTTTTACGTTACTTTGTTGCTCTGCGTCGAAGGCGTCCGATCCATTTTTTTACGTTAATTTTTTGTTCCGCGCCGAATTTGTTGTTCTACGCTGAAATTGTTGTTTCGCGCCGAAGGTGCTCGCTGAATTTTTTTACGTTTTTTCGCGCCGAAGGCGCCTACTGAATTTTTTACGCTAATTTGTTGTTCGCACCGAAGGCTTCCGCACCGAATTTGTTGTTCTATGCTGAAATTGTTGGTCCGCGTCGAATTTGTTGGTCCGCGCCGAAGGTACCAGTGCCGCTAAATATGTTTATGCTGATTTGTTGTTGCGCGCAATTTTGGCCGTGAAAATAATTTTTTGGGGAACATAGATTTTGCGGAGGAAATGTTAAATGAACCACACTTGAATTTTTTAACGCTTATTTGTTGTTCCGCGCAGAATTTGTTGTTCTATGCCGAATTTGTCGTTCCGCGCTAAAGGCACCTTCTTCTAATTTGTTGTTCTGCGCCGAAGGCGCTCGTGCCGCTAAATATTTTTACGCTAATTTGTTGTTCCCCGTAAATTTGGCTGTGGAAATAATTTTTGAGGAACAAAGATTTTGCGGGTGAAAATCTTAAATGAACCGTGCACGCGGGCACGGGTTAGAGAGAGAGAGAAAGAGAGAGAGTGAGAGAGAGAGAGTATGGCCTTGTACTATTAGCACATGTTCGGTTTTCCTGTGCTGATAACACTTTGGTGGCCAAAAAAATTTTATAATTTTTTTGCAACGTGTTATACAAGTTGTTAGCTACTTTCTCATCAATTTTCAAGTGAAACACCACTTTTTGAGCCTCTAGCCATGCATTTCAAAAAGATTGCACCGAAATTGCCAGATTTCGGAGCGGTTTTTTTGGAATAGATGGATGGAGGTTCAAAAAGTGTTGGATTCACTTGAAATTTAAAAGATTGCGCTGAAATTGCTAGATTTCGGAGCGTGTTTTTTTGAAATGGATGGATGGAGGCTCAAAAAAGTGTTAGATTCACTTGAAATTTGGTGGAGAGTAGCCAACAAGTTGTAGAACACAGTGCAAATTTTTTTTTTTAAAAAAATCTTTTTTGTGCCCCCAAAACTCCGTCATCACAGGAAAAATTTCATGCACTGAATAGCACATGCCTATATTCCTCTTACACATACAGACACATAATATGAGTATGCTAAATATGTGCTGCAATTACAAAAAACTCATTTTCCAATGGCATTTCAAATTTTTTCTCTAGTTGTTGTGCACATTCTAAAACTACAAAACTCTAAAATATGTGTGAATCCTATGGGGATTTTACCATCAATTCACTTTGCAATAATTGGATCAAAGGTCAATTACCGTTGGATTCACTTGTTTTTTGGGTTTTTGTTCATTGATGATGATGTGTAGAAAAAATCCAAAAAAAATAAAATTAAAAATAAAAATACATAATGTATATGTGCGTCATCGCGGGAAATTTTCCCGCACTGATGGCACATATATAGTATTTTGTGTGTAGATGGATTAATGGAAAACATGTGGTACCTGATCAAGAACGATTAGGTGCACTGACGTGTCTCGCTTCCATTAGCAGAGTAAAAAGTAAGTACATTGATTGAACATGCTCTTGTTTTTCATCGGCTGATGAGAATACGTCACATCACTGCATCGTCTTTTTCGTTCAGTTACCACCCGTATTCTATTAATTTCAGATATATAAGTTGGATCACTATACAAGTGTTCAGTAGTATGGTGGTTAGTTAGTATGTTTGGGTTGGAAGAGGGTGTCGGTTTGATTCCCACACGTCAAATAAAATTATCAACTAACTCCTCCAAGGTGCAGCCTAACCCGAACCGAGCCTGGCCCACTTGAGCAAGCGGGCCGGGTACGGATCACTCCGATATTTATTGGGTCGGATCTGTGTTCGGAGCTATGATCCGAAATTAATTCGGATTGGAGTCTGTTTTGAAGTTTCCGGGTTGGGTCAGGGTTGACCCGACGCGAACACCACCCGGCCATCCTTGCACACAAGCAGGCCTCCATCATCCCCTCAATTCTCTCTAAATCGATATTGTCGATCGCCTTTGTCACCGCCACCCGCGATCTCCAACAGCCTGCCGCCGCCGCCTGCCGCCGCCGCCTCTCATCGCCACCCCGACGCACTTCTCCCTTTTCCCCAATCAACCGGCAGCCGACCAATCCGATACCGATGCTCTTATCTTCTCGTCATCCACCTACCTTGCCGACGCCGTCTCATCGACCCTTTCACTGCATCCACCTCACTCTCTCACTGAGTCAAATCTTGGATATCTTGGGAGCCCGAGGGTTCTATTAGATCAAGGTAACGATTACTCAAGCTTGGTATTTTAATTGTTAATTTTTGTTACTTTTAAAAGGAAAAACAATCGACTCTATATGGTTGATTTCTCTTGCATTTTCTAATTTTTCTGATGTTTAATGATTTGGGATGTTGATATATAGAAGACGAATCTAATAATTGTTCTGTGCATTCTACCTATTTGTGTAAATGCCTCATTCAGTATATCATGTGTTTGGAACTGAAACAGTAGTTTTATTTTAAATATTTTTGACTCTTGATCTATTTGTTTTTCTATTTTTTGTGTTAGTAAATCTCTCTGATCCCTTTTGAGAACCATCCTCCACTTATTTACTAAATGACGGTATTACTTTTGGGAACTGATCGCGTTTGTTCTTAGTACTAAACCAAGCTCTACTCCAGTCTCCAGTCGAACTCCAGAGTCCAGTTCCAAATCTGTCGCCGACGCCATGAACGATCTCTTCTGGTTCTTCTCCATTGCAACCTGCATCAAGCTCCTCCTCGCGCCATCGTACCACAGCACGGATTTCGAGGTCCACCGCCATTGGCTGGCTCTCACCTCCTCCCTTCCAATCTCACGATGGTACTCCGACGAGTCTAGTCCATGGACCCTCGACTACCCCCCTCTATTCGCCTACTTCGAGCGCCTCCTCTCGATCCCTGCCTCACTTGTGGACCCAACTATCGTCAACCTCACCCGCGGCACCGGCTACTCTGCCCCTTCCGCTATCCTGTTCCAGCGTGCCACAGTATCTGCCTCTGACATTGCCCTCTTGATCGGCACCCACCTCCTCACCCGCTGGAAGCTGGGCACCACCGGAAGGAACGTCGTTCTGTCCATCATCATCTGGTCGCCGGCTCTTTTGATCGTGGACCACATGCATTTCCAATACAACGGGTATTTTTTAGGGATCTTGCTGATCTCGCTGGGGTTTCTAGCAGAAGGGAGGGATTTGGCTGGGGGATTCACGTTTGCCGTGCTGATCTGCTCGAAACACTTGTTTATGGTTGCCGCACCGGTGTATTTCATGTATTTGTTGAGACATTATTGTAGTAATGGTGGATTCGCGAGGGGATTTTTGAGGTTTTTGATGATGGGAGCTGCGGTCAGTGTGGTTTTTGCTGCGGCGTTTGGGCCATTCTTGTATCATGGACAGGTATACTTCACCATGATTTAAGCACTCAATGATATGCTTGTGGAGAATGGAAGACCTCACAATGAAACTATAACTTAAAATTCTTGAATTTACACTCACATAATATATACTAGTAGCACATCAAATAGAGCTAACATTTTGTTACTTGCAACACGTAGTCATACACATAGATTAATGAATGTAATGAGTTGAATATTGTAACACGTGCATATATTCATCATAAATCCAACAATATATATCCTATGTTGATGGGATATAAAATGGCTTCGAATTTAAAGATCATATCTTTGCTGCAACTGTTAAAAAATGAATAGAATCTTTGATGTTTTTAGAAAGTTTTTTTTCCTTCTCATGGCAGCTTTATGCATAAATTAAGGGTTCCAAGCCATCAAACTCCCAATATTCGCAACTTTGAAGGTGTATAAATCAGATAAAAGGGACTACATTGCCAATTTTGATAGTCATTATCTCATTATAAGGATCCAATCTTTTCACATTATTGTATCTTTAGGCTGTCTGTTATCAATTTTCGACATTCTTATATGCTCATGGCCAGACATCGATAATAACTTATTGTGGTCATTGATAATTCTACCACTGATGGTCTTGTTCTTTAATTTGGTATATACTTCTGGTAAATCTATTAATTCTAAATCGCACATCAAATTCTTTCACAGGAAAAACCTTCTTGGAAGTGCATGAAATGGTCTTATACGGGACATGTCAGCTGTTCTTGATATGCTATGATGCTTTTGCAGATTCAACAGGTCCTACGACGTTTATTCCCATTTGGTAGGGGCTTATGTCATGCATATTGGGCTCCCAATTTTTGGGCGTTATATATAATTCTGGATAAGGTGCTTGCTTTTGTGCTTGCTAAGTTGGGGTTCACTATTCAGATGCCAAAAGCTTCTTTTACCGGTGGTCTGGTTGGAGATTCCTCCCCATTTGCAGTGCTTCCTCAGGTGCTCCATTTTGATGCCATTTATTTGTTTCTGCCATAACGTACACTGTATTAATGCCTCATTTTAACCTTTGCTGAAAATTTAGATCACCCCGTTTGTCACCTTCTTGCTGGTTATACTTGCCATGTCTCCATGTATTGTGAAGGCATTCTCAAAGCCCCAGCCTAAATGCATAATTAGATGGATAGCATATGCCTACACGTGTGGTTTTATGTTTGGATGGCATGTGCACGAGAAGGCTTCACTTCATTTTACTATCCCTCTGGGTATAATTGCAACACACAACTTAGAGGATGCAAGGCACTATTTCGTGTTGTCAATAGGTATGTTTTTTTGCATTCTCAACTTTTCCTTTACCTTTACCTTTTGAGTTTCTTTTGGCAGTAAACCACTGCTTGATGGCTATATGATACATATGATTTCTATATTTCAAATTGTTCAGTTCCAAATTTATAGTAATGTTCAGTTGTCTTAAGAACCGACAATCAAAGTTCATGTTGGTTTAGGTTTCTTTATGTTGGTTGAGGTTTCTTTATGATTTTTCGAGCTGTGAGATGGCTTCACAAAATTGTATTACTAACGTTAGGCGGTAGAATTGCTATTAGAGAACATATAGTTCTAGACCCCATGTCTTTATAAATCTTGTCCATGCCATCTAGATATTCAACAAAGGAGACATGCAACCACAATGTTTGATTAAACTTTAAATCCTTCCAGCTTGTCAAGATGTTGATACGATTCACAAGAGGAAACAAGATGAAATTCGGGCTTTTTGTGAAAAAAGGAAAACAAAGATATGATTTTTATTGATAATAGACGGGAATACAAGATAAGAGTTAGTTCTTTCGAGAGTAACTCTCTCTCTCTCTCTCAAGCCACCGATTCGAAAGGGGGCCGCGCTCTACCAAGCTTCTCTTCGAGACGAAGCCGCAATCTCCAAATAATAGGGAAATTCCCAATTCTTCTCAAAACTCCACACCCCCTCTCAAGATCTCTCTCTATTTATAACAACTCTCCTCACGGGATGCCATCACATAATTACTAAAATACCATTAACCTAGCTTTTAGCCCAATTTACAGAAATACCCCCATGTCTACCAAAATTACAAATATACCACCTTGTGGCCGCACTCCATTCATATCATTACTCTATCACCAACAAACCACATTGTCCTCAAGGTGGCATATGAAGTCTGCAGATGGTGTCACTCTGAGTGCTGATGCTTGTTCCCTCCTCATGTGGTCAAAGGGCTACCTTAGTCCCTCAACGCCCACCACGAGGCCCAGGCAGAAGTTGCCATAATTGCCAAACTCGTTCGTGGGTTGGTCGTGCCCAACGTGCAGATGCTGAAGCTCGGGATGTCTCTCCGCTAAAAATCGGAAGCTATATGGCCACACAAAAGTATCGATAGGCCACGGTGGGCCCTGCAATACTGTGTGCAGGTCTTGGCGGACCAGCAATGCTGCATGCAAGTCCGACAGGCCTGCGGCCAGGCCAGACATGGCATGCGACCAAGCCTGCAGGTCCGACGGGGCCTGGAGGTCCGGCGAGGCTTGCAGGGCTGCCTGCAAGTCTGGTAGGCCTGCGGCCAGGTCGGGGATGGCCTGCAGGTCTGTCGATAGGTCCTGCAGGGCCTGCAAACCTGTGCGCAGGTTCAGCCCGCCATCTTGGGGGCCGACGAACCCTGGGACTGGTAGACAAACCTGTTGCCTTCCTCCTCGTCCTTCTCATCTGGATCCGCGTCGGGGTTGTCGTCGATGTTCAGATTCAAAGCCGGACCATCTTTTTGATGGTACTCTTCCAAAGGCGAGATTTTGCTCTTACCATCGTCCAAAAGCATCGTCTTTGGCACCAGATAGGGATGATAATTTGCATGCCTAAAGCCCAATTGAACATGCCAATTCACATTAACGAATGGTTTTTACATTAAGATGGGAATGTGGCATGCTAATTCACATTAAGATGGGAATGTGGCATGCCCTATTGTGAGCCCAATCGGGCTTTGGGCATGCCCATTCTCACCCATTGCACAAGATCTGCTCCGCGGGCTTCGGCTTCCTTCCGATCTTGGGCTTCGGCTTCTTCCGTTGCCTTGAGCTCCTTACGGGCTTCCATCCCCTCCTTAATGATTTGCCTCATCCCCGATTTGAACTTCGGAAAACTTTTATTGAACTTCGAAAAGCTTTCGTCCATAGATCTGAAGGACGCGAATGTTTCTTCCATTGATGCCAGGATCGGCGCTCCGTTACCAATTGATACGATTCACAAGAGGAAATGAGATGAAATTAGGACTTTTTGTGAAAAAAGGTAAAAAAGGTAGGATTTTTATTGATAATAGACGGGATACAAGATAATGAGTTATTTCGAGAGGAAGTCTCTCTTAAGCCACCGATTCGAGAGGGGGCCGCTCTCTCCCAAACTTCTCTTTAAGATGAAGCCACAATATCCAAATAAGAGAGAAATTCCCAATTCTTCTTTGAACTCCACACCCCCTCTTAAGATCTGCCCCCTTTATTTATAATAACTCTCCTTATGAGTTGCCACCCCCATAATTACTAAAATACCCTTAACCTAGGGGTTTAGACCAAATTACAAAAATACACCCATGTTTCCCAAAATTACAAAACTGCCACTTTGTGGCCGCACTCCATTCCTATCAGATGTATGCATTGATGGCCTAACTATATGTAGCAGATGAATATCACCCGCATGCATTGTGCTCCACATTTATTTCCTACTGTTTAGGATATGAAACTTTGTATCCAACAGTTATTTCTGAGAAACCTTGCAGTCATGGTGAGAATTCGAACTCGATATATAATACAGTAGCAGTATTCCTGTGATACCCAACTCTTCTTGCGCCAATTTTTATGGGGCCATTAAGAACACATTCTTTTCACAATGAATAATCTATTAATCTCTCTACTTGACTCCTATGGTTTATTGGCAATTAAACTCAACCTGGGACACCTCGAGTATGCTATTAGTTGAAGCAACTCAGCAAGTGTTAGCACTTGAGTAACATGCCCGTACACATTAAGTTCATAAACGAAAGTCATATCTTTGAGCCAACATGCATAACTGGCTTAAGTTCAGAAAGAACTTATTTAGTGATATATTTGGATCCATGAGCTTAAACCATAAGATCAGAAGAGGTACATCTGCATAGCTCAAACTTGTAAGTATTTTTAAGAAGGAGATCTATCCTTCTTATAGCTGCCATTGCCTGCTGGCTGGGATTTGGCACCGATGTTTAGAGGAATGAAGTCAGGTTGATGGGCATGATAAGAATTTTGTCGCTTCTTTCGTTGGTTCTTTATGATATTATTTTGGGGTTTGCCCCTAACCTTATTTTGACGGGAAAGGGTCAAATGATGGTACTATCTGGTTAAATATACATTTTACTTAAACAACATAGCATCAGTTTATTGATGTAGAGTCCTTCCCCATAATCATTTTTAATTTTTTGTTGGTAAACATGTCTCTTGATTCTTCATGATCAATCTAGCGAGCTTGGTTGTTGTTGATTAGTAAGTTTTGAAGCATCTCATCCTTGTTTTTAAAAAGATGCCAGTTAGTTACTTTTCTTTGATTAGTTTATGATAAGAATTGGGAAAAAAATTCTCTATTATTCTTTTTATTCGGAAGCATAAATAAAGCCATTTATATAGACAATAGAAACTTGATGCCTACGAAGTTTATAGCCTAAGAAAAGAAAGTAATTACACTGCCTAGGAACTTTAATACAATAAAAACTCTCCAAAATAGAAACTCTTATTATATTGATATTCTCGACAGTTTTGGTCAATTGGTTGAAACTTGAAAGCGTTCATCTGGATTTGTGTTTACCTTAGTTACTTGTGAGGTATATTAAATGGACTACTGTGGGTATGTAAGAAGTAGGAAAACACAACAACAGCAACAACAAATTAATTTAGGCTTCAAAAGAAGAAGCAATGAACTAATGAAGTATATTGTCCCAACTAAATGATTCAGATAGGAACCATTGTTCTAATCAAACAACATGTCTCAGGGACCTCATCACAAATGAAAACTGGGCATGTATTGTATATTCAGTATGTAAGCTATTGTTGTGTATAACCTTTGATTCACACACTGGTCAACACTTCACAATATATTTTTCTAATACCTCCATATAACTATCAGATGCTAGTTTCTTTTGCAAAAATTCACCGATTCATATATCTAACCCATATCATATGCCTATCTGATTCAATGACAACCATGTATATATCACTTTCTTTCTTTGAAATGCTATGCAGCATGGACCTTTTAAAGTGCCATGTCTTTGTCGGGCACATGTCAAACACCTACTTTCCTAGCACTTGCATGCACCTATTGGATGCTGAAACCATATCTGGTCAAAAACTTGTGTGTTGAAGAATGTTAGTTTTAAATAAAGGTTAAAGGTTACACATTGGACACTTCAAAGTCATGTTGCTTAAGAATATAAAAATGATTTTCTTCACTAAGTGAATACTATGTCAATGAAACCCAAGTATCACATGACATACATTGATTATATTTTTGGGGATATTTTTGTTTGATTTTGTTCTTGATCAAAGGCTATGATTATTCTATCATTGAAATTTTATATTGTTTTCCTTTTATTTTTAATATAACACATTTTAAATGCTATGGGTTATGATGTGTATTATATATATATCGATATCCATGCATACACATACAATGTAGTTTTGTTATGTCCTCGTGTCCTACTTTTCAAGTATTTTCCATGTCTGTGTCCATACAGTGTTATATCTATGTTCCGTGTATGTCTCTGCATTATAGTTGAGATTGATTTTCATTGCTTTATGTATTTGTCTTTGCTGAATGATCTTAACTAGGAACAAGAGGGGGCACATTAGGTATATCTTTCTAAACATTTTTATTCTTGTATGTAGTTAGTCCAAAGTGGTATCCTTCATTCATGGGTAATATTTCTTACTGTTCAATTTTTTCCTGTTTGAGTATATTAGTAGACAGTAGCAGACAGAATTTTCATTTTCAGGGTTGGCATAAGTGATCCAGTGATAGTAGGCTATATCATTTGCAGTGCGTATGGATAATATTAAACTAAGGATTTAAACTCAAAATTGTGAATGCAAAATATATACTTTAAAATGATTGTTATTATATTATTAAGTTTTGACACTTGAAAATAAATAACAATTATATAATAAATAACAATTATATATTTTTTCTAGAATAAAAAATAGGTTTTTATGGCCATTCTTCTCGCACCACTGAAATCTCAATTAATATGTGATAATTAAATATTTTAAGTTGTTTTTTGTAATGATGAGCAATATTTTTTATTAAAAATAAAGGTCGTATGGTAAAGTCGAGAGTTGAGCCTGATATCTCTTGCATGCAATTCCTAAACCATACCACTCGAGCTAGTCTCCAAATCAGATTATCATTATAGAAAAATCCATGTCTAAGTAAAGAGGTAATATATAAGAACTTGTAGATTTTAGATAAGCTTTGAATTTTTTTTTGCACAATTCAGAAGGGGCCTCAACCACTCTTAGCTCTTTGTGGGCCCACCCATTTTAGTGGACACGCATTGTTCATTCATTTATAGACATTTTGAAACTTTTATTGGAATATCATTTTAAGTCCTACGGCTTTACATCTTTCTTAAGCATGTACAAATTGATTATTTTTCATCAGTCATCGTTTCATTTGAATTATTTTTAATGTTTAAATCTTTTAATTGGCTCATCTTAATTAATCTATTCCACTTTTGGCACATGCAGAAGCATGTGCAATTAAAAAATGCATAGAAATTGCGCATGTTCGTTATGCCTTATTTTTTCATTAATAGCTGGAAAGATGTATATTGGAACCTTTTAAATATTAGCGAGTCATTAAATGCATTCAGTTTTATTATTGCCAAGAATAGTTAAAATAAGAAAGAAAAAGAGTGAGGACATTTGGGACACCACCAAATCGGTGTCAAACTGAACACCACTTTAGCTTTGCATTAAAATAGTAGAGATGTATAATAGTTCTTTGTATACCTTTAATTTTCTTTTGTTATAGTAGAACTCTTGGATTTCATGTCCCAAAGAAGTATATTTTGGTTTCCTTAAAAAAGAAGCAGATCTGTTGTTGGAACACTGGTTAGACTATTAATACATTGCAACTAAGCTCCTCAACTGTCTTTATGAATGTGGATTATTTATATCTTTGCCAGCTTCTTCATCAATGTAAACATGTTGTAGTTGGACCATAAAAAAATTATAAATCTGCCCCAGTAAATCAGTGGTTACATGATCATGAATTGCTACAATCCTACATGTTTGAATATCCAACTATCAAACTGTCGAAAGACTCGAAACCACCAAGCTATGTTTACTAGGATTTTAAGGCAAAACTTGAGACAAGGTTTTTAATGGCTTAAAAGTTTGATTATCAATAAATCCATGGGAGGGTAGACAAATTGTAGCATATATGCTATAGTATGATTTTTCCGAATCAGATTCATAAATCCCTTCTCTTCATTCAGACCTGTTGGCAGCCATCTTTCACCTAAGGCTAGCAACGCCATATCCTTGTAGTGCCTCAATCCTATTCATCGTGGTTTACCCCTAATGACAGCTACCTTTTCAGCTATGGTCCGGTTGCTTCTGACTGGCACACGGTTTGATACCTGCTAGCATACTAAAAACCTAACCGATTCTTCCACATTTTACTGTTATTGAAAGCTGCATCAAATTTCTTAAGATTTTATTCATATCTTAAGCGATCTTTTTTTAGCTGATCTGCATTTTCCCCAGAATTTTTATTCATGTAGTCTTTTGCAACTGTCTTTCAACCTTTATACATAGGCGCATGTTTTATGGTTAGGCAAGTACGAGATAGAGGGGGGGGGGGGGGGGGGGTGATCATGCTTAGAATGTTGATGACACCAATCGGTCTCTAGGTAAACCTTCCTGCACGCAGCTGCAAGACTATATGAAAATGCTCCGCAACCTTCTATATCTCCTTAAATTGGGTATGGCTTTAGAGGAAGAGGTAAAAAGATGATATCATTTGGAATATTATCATACTCATCTATAGGGATAAATAAGCGATACCAAAATCCAGATAGAGCACATTCACAAAATACTGATGCATGCTAGAAAAGAAGGGGGGAGTCCAACTATGCCTTGTAGGTTTCGCATACCTTGTTCAATTTTTATTGACTTTTTTATTCGGCTGGCAAAGCCATGGACACAGTATGTTGTCAGAAATTACCAAAAGCTTACGCTCAATTGTTGTGCGCCAAATAATGGTCTTCACCCATATGACATTGTAAGTTCTCACTACGCCTCAAAACTGAGTAAAATTCTAGCAAATCCAGTGTTAAAAAAGAAGAAGTTCATCCCTATGAATGAAGGGTAAAAGATATCCAAAAAGGGTTTTGCATACTAGGTTCGATTTTTGTGACACCTTTTTCTGTGTCATATGAATGGGCAAAGCCCTGGACACAACATGTTACATGTCAGAAATTGCCAAAAGCTTATGCTGAATTGTTGTGTGCCAACTAATGCATTTCAGTCATTGCCCAACTGACCTTTAAGTTGTCTCTAAACTCAACACTGTAGTAAAGTTTAAGCAAATCCATGACAAAAATAGAAGTTGTCTGCAAAGAGTAAAAGACCTCCAATGGCGTTGTATCTTCTCGCTATTCTTTTATCTCTGTGTTATTGGGCCATGGAGTCCATTTACGATCTGGCTTAAGATGCCCAAGATGTGATGGCTTATATGCTATTGACTATAGGCCACATGATTGGCAAAGCTGCAATCAACATGGTTGGATTGTTCTAATTCTTTCATGAACCAAGCTTTTTCTGCTCAAAATGTGAGCAATCTTAATGGGATAGAGTTTTAATAATGGTGGCATTGACATAAGATTTGGTTTGGATATCTAGCTATACCCTATACTTGCTATGTTTATACCATCTTTTGGAAATGTGTCCACTTGTATTGAAGCAATATGATAATTGGTGCTTCTTCCTCTTGCTTTCTCAGTGGTCATGGAATGTAGTACTTAGTGAGCAAGGCTTACAGATGAAAAATATAAAAAGAGGATTTTTGATAGATAGAAATGCGAAGAACTATAATATAATTGGGTTTCCTTCGAGACGAAACCATATCTCCTAGCTTTGAATGTCGAATCAAAGCCTAAGAACCCTCTCTAAGATGCCTAACACGTTCTTCACAAATCAAGCATTCCAGTAATAAAGGCGGCTAGCCCTAATTAAATAGAAAAGAGGGGATTTACTAATCTAGTCTGAAAAGACTAGAATACTCTTAGATAACTAAATCACCAAAGCCTAAACACCAAGTGGGGCCCAGGTGCGGCGTGCGGCATGTGGTGCAGCGGCTAGGGGCGCGTCCGCATCAATACATCCTCCTAAAAGAGCCACCTTGTCCTCAAGGTGGAGATTTGGCTTTGAAGGCCCCCGAGGGAAAACAGAGGTTAGGGTCACCTGTCAGAACCACCGTGCGACCCCCTCCTGGAATTCCATCCTAAGATACTTCCAATTCATCTTCACCTCGCCCAACCCCTTCAGCCACTGCACGCCCAAAATCACATCGATATTGTCCAGCTCTAGGGGCAAGAAGTCCTCCACGATCTGCACCCCTTGTAAGGTCAGACTCAGCCCATTGCACATCCCGCTGCTCTCCTCCCTCCTCCCTGTCCCTGAGAGGACCGTAAACGTCTCCAAGGTGCTCATCTGCAATCTATGTCGGTCCACCAACTGTCGAGAGATGAAGTTGTGGGTGGCCCCACTGTTTATGAGCACTGTCACCGGCGCATCGTCCAATCGTCCTGACAACTTCATGGTGTGGTTCGTGATGAACCCTACCAAGGAGTTCAAGGACACCTCTGCTACATCCAGGTGTGCGTGCTCAACCTCGCTCTCTCCCGTCATCACTGGCTCCCCCTCATCTGCATACTCCCCCTCGTCCGTCGCTATCACAATCTGCATCAGCCTGCTCGCACATCGATGATCGGGACTGAACTTCTCATCACATCTGAAACAGAGGCCTGCAGCACGCCTCGCCCTTATATCAGCCTCAGTCAGCCGCTTACCAGGTATCACTGGTCAATTTTTCTCTCTTCATTTCCGCGTCCCCTGGTGCTATTGTATCCCCCGGAGGTGGGACCGGTGCTATCTGGCTACGCTGGCCCTGGGCTCCCCAAGTCCCCCGAATGCGTCTCTCCTCTGCATTCTTCTCCTCTGCCTTGTGGGCCAGGTGAAGGACATCCTCCAAGATCGCCGGGCTCTGTATCCATAACTCCGCTCGTATAGAGGGTTTCAACCCCCTCATGAAGTTCCCAATCATAACCTCATCTGTCACCCCCCTTCACCCGGCTGTTGAGCATCTTAAATCTCTCCACGTAGTCCCTCATTATCCCCTCCTACCTCAGGGCAGACAGCTGCTCGTAGAAATATCCGTCCGCTGTCTCCTGGAATCGATCAATGATCAGTGCTGACAACTCCTCCCAAGTGCGAAAAGGGGTCCGCGCCACTTTCCATCTGTACCATGCCAACGCCTTGCCCTCGAAATAGATCCAGATGGCCCTCAGAATCTCCTCCTCCATCAACCTCATCACCTGGAAGTAGCGCTCCGCCCGATAGATCCACCCGTCCGGGTCCGTGCCGTCAAAAATCGGCATTTTCAGTTTCATAAGTCGGCGGTCTGCATTGATGTCCCCCCTGTGGTCCCCCATCACTGTCGCGGTCACCTCCACGGCCAAATCCTCCACCGACTGCTTCAACTGGTCCTCCCCCGTAACCCCGTGTAACTCTTCAGGCCAAACGGGTCTCTCCCACGCTTTAGGCTGGTAATGGTACCCTGAAAACTCCTGATGTCGTGCTAACACGGGTCCTCCTGCTCCTCTGTGCGGCTGTACAGGTGCCGTCCGACCCCCAAAATAACCTCATAGGCCTTGTCCCTGCCCCGGAAAGCCCTCAAAAGTCTGTCGCGGATCCACCATGGGTCTCGGTCCCTGTAGAGTGGTCTCCGGCCCCCAAAATTGGCCCGCCGGTGCCCCAATGGCTACTCCCGAGGCCCATCCGCCTCCACTGCCCCTCGAAACCCTACCGGAACCAGTCGCGAACCCCGCCACGCCCCCAAAGGGGGCTGGCGGTACCGCCGGGATGCGGGAGGGGCGACCCCGCTGGCCGAGCCCTCCGACAGGCTCGCCGGCCGCCCTGCACCCCTGGCCGGGGTGCCACCCCATCCGCACCCCCGGAAGGGGGTGCCGCTTCATTCCCGCCCCCGACGGAGGCGCGAGAGCCTCCAGAGGAGGCGCTGGGCTTCGCCCAGGCCTGTGCGGGCCCGGCCCCCCCTGACAGGCCCCAGCGGACCTGTTGGATGAAAAACAGGCCCGTGGGGGCCTGTCCGCAGCCGCCCTAGCTCGGATGAGCCTCCCGAGCCGCCGACTTGCCCTAGGGATCCCGCCGTTGTCGTCGCTTGATCTAGGAGGGTTGATTCGTTGATGGACTCGCCTTGGATCTCCTCCTCTCGATTCCCCTTGCCCCGATCTCCTCCTTTCTCCGTCGTTAGGGCTTGCATCATTGTCATCATCATCGATATTGCCTCCTTCAGATCTGAATTCTATCCCTTCAATTCTTGTAGATCACGGCCTTGTTGCGCTCATCCTTCATCATCCCCCGGAGTTCTATCTGGATGCCCTCTTGTGAATAGGCGTGATCCTTGATGGAATCCCCATCGTTTTCTTCAATCCCTCGAACCGTTCTTCGATCTCATGACTGAGATCCTCCCGTAGTCATTGAATCTTCTCATAGATCAGATCCGCCTTCGATCTAGTGCTTGCCGCCATCGGATCTCACTGCTTTGATACCAATTTGATACGATCCGGGAGATCGTATAAGCAAATCGATATATTTTAAAGAGGAAAATATAAAAAGAGGATTTTTAATAGATAGAAATGCGAAGAACTACAATATAATTGGGTTTCCTTCGAGACGAAACCCTATCTCCTAGCTTTGAATGTCGGATCAAAGCCTAAGAACCCTCTCTAAGATGCCTAACCCGTTCTTCACAAATCAAGCATCCCAGTAACAAAGGCGGCTAGCTCTAATTAAATAGAAAAGAGGGGATTTACTAATTTAGTCTGAAAAGACTAGAATACCCCTAGATAACTAAATCACCAAAGCCTAAGCACCAAGTGGGGCCCAGGTGCGACGTGCGGCATGTGGTGCGGCGGCTAGGGGCGCGTCCACATCATCAAGGCTTACAGATGAAGAAATGCAGACATGTTCTCGTTTATATCAAGAAATTTCCTACATGGGTAGCTCATTTTCTTTATTCTATATGTATGTACTAGAAATAACCCGTGCACTATGTGCACGGCGCAAAAAAAAAAACCCCACGAACAGGATGCGGTGAACGCGCGCAATCGAAAACGAGTAAGAAGTGTTGGTGTGTGTCGGTATTGTCGGGGGGGTAAAAGGTGCACCCAAACCGGATCGAATGTAAAGAGTGGGTGTGAGTTTTTGGGATTTTTGAGTGGTGGGTGTGAAGTTGTGTTCTTGTTTTTAATTTAAAGTTTACATGTATACATACATGTAGACATACAAATACATATGTATATGTTACAAATACATATGTATATTTTACATTTGTATATGTACACGTGTATATACATACATATACATCCATACACATATCTCTATGACTCTGTCTATAACTTGCAAAGGTGATGCCAAGACAGAGTGGTGGATCATGGCTTGTCGAAGATCATAAGTTGTACCAGTTACAATATAAAATAAGAATAAAATCTACATGCATGTCTGCATGTTTAAGCTGCAAGTTGAAGGTAATGATGGATTTTTTTACTTTTTTAACTAAGGTGGGTCCCACCAAACAAAAAGAGAGCAAGTCTCTTCCCTGATGCTTTAGGCTCCAGCTACATTGTTTTTTTAATTTAAAGTTTACTCCCTAAAAACCTCTAGCCAACGTGGGACATATATATGTGTGTCATGTAAGACTGATTTAATTATGGGGCCTCCTAAAAGCACAATTTACTGTACACCACAATATTTACATTTGTAATTATGCCATAATTAAATATTCAAATCTAAGTCCAAAATATAATTTTATAGTAGAAACATATTTACATATAAATTGTACAAACTTAAAAATTTCAAAGAAAAGCACTTAATAATATAATAAGAAATCATCAATATATTTTTATCTTATTTTGTAAATAAACAATATATAATTAGAGGTTAATGGAGGTCAGGTGGCCAAGGAGGGGATTTTCTCATTGGCCACAATCTAGGCCGCCTATCACCCATCATGGGTGTGGGCCCCACACCCCCACATGGAGGATGTGGGCGGCCTAGATTTTGGCCAAGGAGGAAATCTCCCTCTCTGGTCAACTTATACACATTTTTTTCATATAATAATCATGCATATATGTAAATAAATAAGTTCACTTACAACAATATTAATCTGTAAAGCTTAATATCTTATATTCAACTATTTATATGAATTTACTTTTCATAAAATTGTTGCAAGCCCTCATATAATGTTTATACTGATACATTCCAATTGGGTTTTGAGGGTCAAATATATAATATATATATGATCACCCCAAAATTTAACTTACTCAAAACGACGTTATTCATATAACTTAACATTTAATTTGATTGGAATGCATCAGTATATTTGATCCAATCTAGTGTACCAAAGTCTAAAACACGGAATAAAGAGAGAGATGACCATTAGTTATCCAAGGAGATATTCCCTTCTATGTGCTCTTTAAAAGTTCTCTCTATTTTTTTTGGATGATCGCTATCGTTTGTTTGGATCTTTGTGGTCTAAAGACCTCAAAACCCAAGATGTTTTGCTTGTTGATATAGTCATTGCAAAAAGTCCTATCACTAGAAACCCATTAAATTTGCAATAACTAGATCAATGCACAAAACCCGTCAGGTTCATTAGGTTTTTGGTGTATTGGAGCTCTAGAATATGAAGACCAAAATGAATAGTTCCGTGCATCTAAATGTATGTCGGAGAGTGGACCAGTTTACGGCCGTAGGTAGGGAATTCCTCTTAAGGTAGCTAATGCCAGTATAACTCATACATATATGTATATGCACCCATATATGTACATTGTTGAAGAAAAAGGACAAAAGGAAGATGGTGAAAAAATTGAACTCATCTCATCGCGTTCCCGCCTCGTCAAACCTGCCTCCTGCTTCGCCGAACCCGCCTCGACCATCTAGCGTGAGAATGAGAGTGAGCAAAGAGAGAGAAAGAGGCCCGAGTCGCGTTTTAAGAGATGCTGCGTTCTTTAAAAAGGTAAACTTGTAAATAAGTGGTATGTGCGTAAAGTAAAACAGTCGGTGCGCATATCAAGCAGATATTTTGTGGCAACCCTGTAAATAAGTGGTATGTGCACAAAGCAAAATGGTGGGTGCGCAAAAGCAACGCCCAGCGATTTTTTGGCAAACTTGTAAATAAGTGGTATGTGCGCAAGGTAAAACGGTGGGTGCGCAAGGCACACTTTAGAATCTATTCATTTATCTAATATTTAGTATTTAAGTACCAAACTTTAGGTATTTAGTATTTAATATGATTACGAACTCAAATTTAGTTTATCTATTTTGTATTTAGTATTTAATAGTATATGATTAATATTTTAGTTTGTTAAGTATTTAATAATATTTGATAGGTTTAGATTTAACTCACTGAACGTTTACATAGGAGGAAATTCCTCTTAAGGTTGCTAATGCCAGTATTACTCATACAAATATGTATATGCACACATATACGTACATACATATACATATACGCACACACATTTTGTACATCCATATGCATACATGCGTGTGTGTATATATATATTGAGACGTAAGCGAGTGTGTATGTAAATATAAAACATTAGGGCTGGCACTAACAAGTATAACAGGTAAGGGGGAGGCTGAGAAGCAATCATCTTACACTAGGACTACCAGGCACAAACCAAGAAAAGGAAAACTGTACTGGGGAGACACACAAAAGCCGGCCTAAGAAAGCCCACAGTTCCCAAAAATAGAACGATCCACATGATCAACATCCTCCAGGTCACAAGCGACCATGGCATCAAAAATATCAGAAGTGATCCTAGTAATGAGGACATTCCGCCGTAGAATGAAAAATCCGACTGTTCCTCTCCTTCCATATATGCCAAACGACCACCGAGAAGACAAGCATGGAGAGCTTACCGCTAGGAGTGGTTTTTTCCGCGCTCCAAACCTCCGTCTCAGCATGTGGGCATCGACGGTGATGGATTTGGAGCAGAAGGGAAGGCCAAACCAGAGTTTGCAAACCGCACAGACAAAAGCACTGTAATCGCAGCGGAAGAAGACATGGCGAGCCGTCTTATGATGGAAGCCACAAAGAGCGCAGGGGGTCTGTGCCAGAATGCCACGCTTGGCAAGCTGATATGAGGTGGAGAGGCGATCAGAGAGGGCACGGAGGAGGGTGAGGGAGAACTTGGGGGTATGCCCTGGGAACCAGATCAAAGAAGCTAAACGAGTAGGGGCGTTGCGACGAGTGCTAGACCACGCCGACCGAAGGAAACAACAACCCATCAATCCACATTCCCAGGAATCCAAACCTCCGGGGACAGTAGTAGAGCCAAGATGATGGGCCAGATGGGCAATGCAGTCAGGCAATGCAGTCAGGAAGAATCCAAGTCTCACCATCCCAGAAGTCGGCAACACGACGATAACGCAAGGAGTGGGGAGGTGTGCACAGCTGAGTAAGAGGGCCACAGAAGAGCCAATGATCATACCAAAAGGATGAGTCACGACCGTCGTCCACGACCCTACGGAAGCAGGAAATAACAGAATCCCGAGATCGAAGAATATGATTCCAAAAGCCCGAGTCCAAACCGATGCCTCACACTGAAAGATGGGAGTATGCTTCAGACAAGTGTCCCTCATATAGGAAGCCCAGGGGGAGGGGGAGTGCAGTAATCTCCAAAGAAGCTTGGCGCCAGCTGCCACTAAACCTCTCTCAAAGAACGCAAACCAATCCTCCCTCGCATTTGGGAAGACACATATCCTTCCACATCTAGAGGTGAAGCTTTGGATACCCAAATGAAATCACGGCACACACGGTCAATCTCTGCCAATATAGAAGAGGGGATGCGGAAAGATTGAATATAGTAGGACATAAACCCATGGATGATGGTACGGACAAGCTCGATACGCCCAGAAGTGGAGAGAAGCCTAGAGGACCAGCCAGAGATCTTAGCCTTGCACTTATCCACGAGCCCAGAAAAGAGTTTAGCAGCAGGATATGTAGATGAGAGAGGGAGCCCAAGATACTTGACCGGGGGACGACGATAGGGATGCTAAGGAGGGAAAGCTCCGCACTAATGCTGTACCCCTGACTGAGGATCAACTTGCTCTTTCCCGTGTTTACCTCGAGGCCAGTCACGAGGTGTGAAGAGGAAAGGAGCCTACCAAGCTCCGCAAAAGAAGAGGCCTCCGCCGTGCAAAAAACAAGCATGTCATCCACAAAAAGGAGATGGGAGGGCACACCCAACCCCCCCGCTTAGGGGGACGGATGTCACCAGAAAGAGCCCCATGGTCCATCAGGAGAGTAAATGACTCCATAATAATGACGAAGAGAGAACATAAAAGGAGGACGGAGGCGGAGTCCACACAAATCTTGACCTAATGGATGAAAGAGGGATGGAAACCAAGGCGAAGCAGGAAAAAATATATGAACTCCCAATTGATACTGTTTCGACATTTCGAAGATCCAACTGAATGCAGACCTTAGCTCCCAGGGAAGCAGCGAAGTCCCGAATGAGCTCATGGGCGAGAAGGGAAGAGTCTGAGATGAGCCGGTCCTTGATGAACACAGATTGGTTCTAGGAAATTAGCTCAGGGATAACCTCCGCCAGCATACGGCTGAGAACCTACGGTTGAGAACCTTGAAGATGGTCTTGTAGATAACATTGCAGCAAGAGATGTGTCGATAGTCACCAAAGGAAGAAGCATTGGGAGATGTGGGGACCAGAGTGAGGAATGTGTGATTAATCTGCCGGAGGATGCTGCCAGAGATGAAGAATGAGTGCACGGCACGAAGGACATCCCCGTCCACAACCCCCCACAGCTCCCGAAAGAATAAGGGAGAGAAACCATCCGAGCATGTGGACTTATCCTTGTCCAAGAAGAAGAGGACCTCCTTGATCTCCTGGTCTGTAACACAACTACCCATCCAAGCACAAGCATCGGGGGATAGAATACGCTTGGGAACAATCTCAGGGAAGGAGTAAGAATCCTGGTGGAAAAGAGCGGAGAAGAAGTCAACAGCCTTAGAATGGAGAGAGACAACACTAGTGGTGGGGTCCCCCCGCATCGATCAAGTGCATAAGACTGTTACTAGCCGCTCGGTCTTTGGTGACAGTATAGAAGAACTTAGTGTTTCTATCACCCTCGACAAGCCAAGTCTGGCAGCTCTTTTGTCTTGCCTCTCTTCTCAAAGTGCATACTAGAGACAAGAGAGAGACTAAGGGCACGATCCTGGCGAATGAGATCCGGACAAGAATGGAAGTCAGGCTTAGCCCGTAAGAGAGATGTCGCTCCTAATGACCTCAGACGGGGGAAGGGCCGACAGGCCAGGGGCCACTCACGGATGGCAGCCTTGAGGGCCTTGAGTTTGGAAACCAGTCTAAGCATATGAGAACCGAGAACTGCCTACGCCAAACCTTGAGTAAGAGAGCATAGAAGCAAGGAGTCTGGAGATAGTGATTGAGAACCGGAAAGGCTTGGGCCCTGAGTCAGGGGGAAGGATAATTTGAATCTGCAACGGAGACTGATCACTGGTCCTCGGAGGAAGATAAGTGACAAAGGCATCGAGGAGAGTGGCAATCCAGCCAACACTAATAAGGGTCTGTCAAGTCTACATGAGATATGAGATCCAATGGAGGCCAGGTAAGATGGTCCCCCATACAACGCATATCATCCAGACCACACACCTCAATACAACTGTTGAAGTCCTCCAGGAGCACCGTCGAGATAGTACGCCCCCTACATTCTCATCAATAAAACGAGTAACGTTGAAGTCACCCATCACGGCCCATGCACTCCCACCAATACTAGAATGATCACTACAGAGCGAATCCCACAGCCTATCATGCTCCGATGCCAGATTATAAGCATAGACAACCGACAAATGCACCAAAAGGCCACCACGACTATTGCAAGTGAGGGTAACATGCTGGGCTGGGGAAGAAGAGATGGTGCAGTCCCAAACCAAAGGGTTAACCAAGACCCAAATCCGACCCTTCGGGACATGCATGTAGTTGTGAAATGAAACCCACCCTTTTGGGCAGCAGGATGACACCACATCCCCATTAGGGTTTATCACCTTGGTCTCCAAGAGTCCCATAAGAGAGGTCTTGTGCTTATTAATGTGATGTCTAACATCTCTACAACAGGTTTTGGAGTTCAAATCCTGCACATTCCAAACTAAAACAGACATAATTAACTAATGTGGGGGGTTTGGCTCCTTGTCTTTACTCGGGAGGGGGCCGCCCCCGGAGTTTGAGGATTTTGTGGCTTTATGGATTTTGGTAGGGACGATGTAATCCAGGTTTGGGATGGTGGCCGGATTTGGACAACTAAGGGTAGGTGCAGATTTAGGGGAGGGGTGTTTGGGAGATTTAGGATTTGGGAAAGGGCGTCAAGAGGGGCTAAGAATAGGGAACTCAAGATCGGAGATATCAAATCCTCCTTGCCCACGATCAACACGGTTGCATAAACCATCCTCGGCTAAGGGCAATCCCATATCCCCACCTGCAACAGACACATTAACACACCCCAGAGAATCTGCAATTGAATAAACAACACCCCCACTAGCATCAGCTACAGTAACCCCCACATCACCAACTACATCAGCACTCACAACACCCAGCAACCCAGATTCCACAGATTTCACAGCCCCATACAGCCCATGGTTCACAGAATTTGCAGATATCGACCTAGATTTCAAAGCCCCAGATTCACCAGGAGCGGAAATAACACCCAAAGCATCAGCAACAATGCGACCCAAGGCACATTCCGCAGTCGGGGCAGACAACACTCTCACAGGGGGAATCAAACACCCCATATGAGGACCAGAGTAGGGCAAGACGGAGAGAATCCCCACATTTAGACCATCAAACAGGCCTGTGGGGGCGGCAGTGATGCCAGTGTGGCCTTCCATAGGAGCAGAGGACAAGGAGGTGGAAGGAATAGGCGGCTTAACAAATAGTGGGCAAAGTTTATCTGCAGACAAAGAGAGGACAGAGGCTCCACAAAAGGAAGATAGGGCATCCAAAGGGCTCCCAGCGACAGTGGGCGTCGAGGAGACATTCGATAGCAAGGCATCAGAACATGCCAATTGGTCGTCGACCACAAGAATCATCTCAGCTTCATCGTCGGTATCAGACAAGTCATCAACTTCGAATAGATCAGCAGCGGGGGCAACAACCTCAACAAGCAGGGGGTTAGGATCATCGGAGCAGTCAGCATCCAAGGTGGAGGGAGGGGGAAAGTTAGGCTCAGAGCTCGGCGGCAGGATCGGCTGCTGGTGGTGAGTTGCAGGGTGGGGCGGCGTTTCAGGCGGCAGGCGAGTCAGAGAACCGCATTGAGACAGGGTGTGCCCAAAACAACGGCAGTTAGGGCAGAGAGGAGGTATACGCTCGTACTCCACGGGGACGGGGACGGGGACGGGGACCCGGGAGTCATGAGCAAGGCGTGCGTTGATGGACGAGGGGAGAGGCGACTTAGAGTCGACCTCAACGAAGCACCGGGCGAAGGAGAGACGAGAGGCATTCGCCGTTGCTGCATCAGTAAACAGCGGACGGCCCACCACGCTAGCAAGTTTTCCCAGAATAGCGTTAGACCAGAATTGAATGGGTAACTGAGGGAATCGAATCCAAAGAGGCACCGCAGAGAGGTCACGAACAAGGCCAATGTTTGGGGCCCATCGCCGGAGCATCATGAGACTGCCTTCCAGCAACCATGGACCACCGTGGAGGGTTGCATCGCAATCGGGGGCGAGGTCAAATTTGAAGAAAAAAGTTCTTACGAGTGTGAAGGTGGACGACACCTTTAATCTTCCAGACCCAGGCAATCCAGGCCTTGAGATGGCCGTAGTATGGACGAGAACTAACCAGGTAGCCGACAATAGTATGTGACCCTCGTTCCGCCGCCTCATCGATTTCAAAGGGGAGAATGTCAGACACTTAGCCATCAGGCACCAAGGTAGGCGGAGAGTAGTCGAGCCCCCAGTTGGGAGTTGGGGGGGTCGAGGGGCACATATATCACTATCACTATATGAAGGTGTTGCAGCATAGGAGAAACAAGGGGGTGGGGAGCTCGTTGGGGGCAAAAGACTGAACACCTTGGGGGCAACATGTTTCCGAGAACAAGGGGCTTGAGGGGGATGGCGATGGGCTCCCCCAGTCATCGAAGAAGCACCAGAGGACCACAAAGGGCACACAGAACCACCGCCCAGAGTAGAGGAAGGGTGCCGAGCATCAGCCCTAGGAAGGGGGCCAAGAATCGAACTAGAGCCGGTCTTGGAAACTTGCTGTCGACGGCCCGCCACAGGGATCCATTGATCCGTCGCTACACCACCATTAGCCGCACAACCACCAGCCTCGCCAGAGATTGCCATACGAGCAGTATCATCATCGCCCATTTTGGGGGAAGGAGCAGAGATTCCCGAATTCGAGGAAGCTAAGGGAGGAGAGGGCAAAGAGGAGGGAAAAGGAAGGGGGGTGTGGGGAGAGGGCTCCAGCGATTGCCGGAGCAGGCATCACAAAGGGGGGTCGCAAAATTGCCCCCAGATCGCAAGGAATCGCTGGAGCAGCAGCTCAAAAAAGTTTTTATATCTATTCGTGTGTATATATGGAAATGTATCATATGATAAATAAGCACACGTGTCATACATGATGACATATCACAATTTTTTCCCCATAAGAAAGAGGTCATATGTGAAAAAAATACATATCCATGTGATCCTCTTTTTCTTATGAATAAAAGTGCATACCATAGTATATGAGCAATCTTACTCATATGTTATATATACCGACGTCTCTATTTATATATAAAGTGAATAATGAAAAAATAATGTCAGTGGAGAGAAATATCTCCATTGGCCATCAAAAAGGTGCACTTTGCATTTTTTGACGATTGACATCGTTCGAGTTGACATACATTTCTTTAAACATAGATAAAAATGTTATAATTTTTGTATTGAACATGCATCAAATTGTACAATGTCTAACAATTTTACATTTTTTGGCCTTTAGATCGTGGAGCAAAAAGCTTAGGGCTTACTATATCCTTGGTGTTATGGGGTTTCTCTAGTATGAAAAAATTAACTTGAATGGTGCCGATCGTCCAAAAAATGAAGGGTCCCGATTGTTTAAAAATATATGGGAGAGGATTTTTTGACTATCATTGGAGAGAATTTTCTCCATGATGCTGTTTTCCATTAACCTTGTGTGTATTGAGAATAAGGAGTATTACATGGCATATGAGCAATTACGTCATATAACGATGAAAAAAATTTATTCTTCTCATTATTTTTGGATGATCGATACAATTGATTTGAATTTTTTCATTCTATGACCAAAACACACCAAAAATATTGAATCCTAAGCTTTTTATTTATTGATATAGGGATGCAGAAACTTCAAACCATTAATATTCCAACAAGTAGATCAACGAGCAGAACGCTTTGGGTTCACTAGATGTTTAGTGTATTAGGATTCTAAATTATGAAGAAAAGATGAATGGTGTTGATCACCTAAAAATATGAAGAGTGGATTTTTTGGGACCATCATGACGTAAATGCTCATATGTTAGATGATACTTGTTATATATGTATGTAGAGGATGCCCATGCCATGGATGGATAATTATTGGCCGATGTGCTTATCGAACATTATGATGAATTGGATCGATAAACTTTCCCCACTAATGGGTTCGAGCTGATTTAACTAACAATTTTACGGGTAAAAGTCCTTAAGATATGCCTATTTGCTTCTTATTGCTACCAACCCGAAACACCCAATTTTCCACCTAAATCCTATAATTTGACATCTAGCTGCTTGTCCAGAGGTCAGTGCTAGTACTTGGGCCTTCATTAATGCGCACCAAGCATCGGTTTAGTGATACAGACTAGGGGTTTGATGGAATAAAAGGAGGAATTTTTTTCAATTAAGGAACTAAGAACAATAAAACAAGATGATGGATCTCTTTTTGGAGAATAGATCTCCTCTCATAGGACCTAGCTTTTGTTAGGAAAAGCCTAATCCTCTTCTAGAGTTTGTGGAAACTCTCTAGGAAAAGAAAACAATCACTCAAAATGTCAATAATTAAAGCTAGGGCTGGCTGGCCTCTTTTATTCCCTTCTTGTAGTGCATAAAGTAATTCCTTTATGACTTGTTGTGCATATAGTAGTAGTACTCCGTGGGCTTCCGTGACGCGTGAACCTCGTGCTTGCATCTCCTCTCGCAAGTAATGATCACATCATTACTCCTCCCAAAAGTACCACCTTATCCTCAAGGTGGAGTATGGAAACTGCCTGACGATCGTATCGAAAGACTCCCACGTCGCCTCATGATCTGGTAGCCCACTCCACTAAAGCAGCACCTTCGATGATCCTGGTCGAATCTGGCGCACCCCTTTGACCACTTTTGGCTCTAGCAGGACCTCCATGTCATCTGTCAATGTATGTGGCAAAGTAGCTGATGCTGAATGGTCCCCAATCGCCTTCCACAACTACGACACATGGAACACTAGATGTATAGCAGAAGTAGAAGACAGCCGCAACCTGTAAGCTACCTTCTCTATCCCAGCCTCAATCTTATAAGGGCCATAGTAGCACGCCGCTAGCTTGGCGTTACACCTCTGCACAACGAAACTCATGTAAGGACGCAACTTCAAATATACAATGTCTCCAACTTCGAACTCCACGTCCTTACGATGCTTATCAGCCTTATCCTTCATGATCTGCTGGGCCCGCCTCAGATGTTGCTTGAACTCCTCCAACACTTTATCACGCTCCGCCGGTAGCTGCTCCAACGTAGATATCGGTGTAGCACACCGTCTATAATGAATCAAGTGCAGAGGATATCTGCCATACAAGACCTTGAACGGAGTCATCTGTGCTGCGGAATGGTACGAGGTGTTGTACCAATATTCCGCCTAAGATAGCCATGTCGCCAACTGTTTAGGTGACTCCGATGCAAAACATCGTAAATATGTCTCCACGCTCCAATTTATCATCTCCGTCTGCCCGTCGGTCTGAGGATGGTAGGCCGTGCTCCGCCTGAGAAAAGTCCCTTGCATCCTAAACAGCTTTCAAAAATTGCTTATGAAGACCTTGTCCCCGTCGGAGACAATGGAAGCCGGGTATCTGTGTAGTCGAACAACTTCCTTTAGAAATGCTGCTGCTACAGTCATCGCCGTGTAGGGATGTCGCAAAGGCACGAAATGAGCGTACTTGCTGAGGCGATCCACCACGACAAAAATGATCGTGAAGCCATCAGACTTTGACAGTCCGTCGATGAAGTCCATCGAAATATCATCCGACACCCTCTCTGGTAGTGCCAAGGGTTGTAAAAGTCCGACAGGAGCTGTTGCCTGATACTTATGACGTTGGCAAACATCACAACCTACCACCATTCGAGCTACATCCTTCCGCATACCTGGTCAGTAAAGCTCTTGTACCATCCGCTGGTACGTCGGGTACACACTGAATGTCCTCCCACCGCGCAACTGTAGAACTCCTGAAAAAGTAGTTGAACGTGCGACGACGCCCGTGGAATCACCAAACGCCCTTTAAACAGTAGCTTCCCATTCTCCACTGAGTAACCGAGTTAGTCACTCGAGCCCTGTGTAAGTGCTTCCCGAATCTGT
This sequence comes from Scilla litardierei, assembly GCA_030789695.1. Lineage (NCBI taxonomy): Eukaryota > Viridiplantae > Streptophyta > Magnoliopsida > Asparagales > Asparagaceae > Scilla > Scilla litardierei. The sequence continues at coordinate 303,655,186 of CM061142.1, read as the reverse complement.
CGCAGCTCCTCGTCGGCTTTAATCTCCCGTAATAGGGACTTTCCACTAAGCATCACTGGCCCCGACAGAGCCAATACATGTATCCCCTCATCCCTGCGAGATAGATAGCACATTTGTTGCCTTGTTATCTAAGCCGAGTTTGTTATGGATCTCAAACTTGTACTTGCTCAACTTAGATAACCACCGTTGGTGCTCCTCCGCTACCATGCACTGCTCCAGTAGGTACTTCAGGCTCCACTAATATGTCCTCACTACAAATGACATGCCAAGTAGGTAGGGTCGCCACTTCTGCACCGCTAGGACAATCGCCATCAGTTTCCTATTATAAACAGACTTCAGTCGTGCTCGGACGGACAACACCTGACTGAAGTAAGCAATGAGTCTCTGCTACTGCATCAGGACGCCCCCCAGCCCATGCACCGACGCATCCGACTCTACGACGAACGGCTTGTTGAAATCAAGCAGCGCTAGAACTGGAACCGTCGTCATAGCCCGCTTAAGGGCATCAAATGCTCTGGTAGCCTCCTCCCCCAGTTGAAACTATCCTTTTTCAGATGCTCCGTTAGCGGCCATGCAATAGTACCATACCAGCTAACGAATCTCATACAGTATCCAGTCAGTCCAATGAATCCTCTCAAGGCTTGCAATGTTATAGGCTGAGGCCAATCTAGTATAGCATCAATCTTTCTCCTGATCTGCTGCCACCCCCTCTGCAAACACAATGTGTCCCAAGTACTCCACCTGCGCCTGACCGAAGAGGCACTTCTTACGGTTCACATGCAACTGGTGATTCCGAAGTTCCTTCATCACAACCTCCAAGTGCTCCACGTGCTACTGCAGAGATTTACTATAGACCAGAATATCATCGAAGAAGACAAGCACGAATCTCCACAGATAGGGTCGAAATACCCTATTCATCAGGGACTGGAAGGTGGCAGGGGCATTTGTCAAGCCAAATGGCACGACCAGGGACTCGTAATGGCCCTCGTGAGTCCTGAAAGCTGTATTCGGCACATCATCTGCCTTCATACGTATTTGATGGTAACCAGACTTCAAATCAAGCTTGGACAACACCGCAGCTCAATGCAACTCGTCCAGCAGCTCGTCTATCACCGGAATAGGAAACTTGTTTGGCACAGTTTTCTTATTCAGAAGCCGGTAATTGACACAGAAGCGCCAGCTCCCGTCCTTCTTCACCAGCAGCACCGGGCTCGAAAATGGGCTTACACTAGGCTGTATAATGCATGCCTACAGTATCTCCTCCACTAGTCTCTCAATCTCGTTCTTCTACACTTGGGGGTACCAGTAAGGACGTACACTAATAGGAGAAAATCCCTCTTTCAAAACGTTAGAGTGCTCGTGATCTTGCGGTGGTGGAAGACCACTAGGAGACTGGAACACCTCGCCGTAGCTGCTCAGTATCTGCTCAACGTCTCTGGGCACCTCTGTCGTTCCAACTGCATCCGCCATCGCTAATCCCTGAAGCTCCACTGAGAATCCTTCCCCTCCATCTGGAGGGTCCTGGCCATGGTCTTATAAGACACCGATGAGCAACATAATCTTGGATCCCCTGCCAACATCACTTTCCTCCCTTCCACTTGGAACTCCACCCTCAGCAGCTTCCAATTGAATTTAGTCTCCTCCATGTCTGAAGCTACTGCATCCCCAAGATCAGATCTACATTGCCCAATGCTAAGTGCAGGAAGTTTCCAGTAATCAACACCCCTGAATGGACACCGTCAAATCCCTGCATATGCTTATACTCTGCTCCACCTTGCCATTCCCCAACATGACTCCGAAACACTCCGTATTAGTGAGATGAATCCCCTGCTTCTCTATCACCTTCTAGGGGACAGAAAGTTATGTATCGCCCTACTATTAATCAGAATCACCACATCCAAGTCCCGAACACTACCCGCCAACTTCATAGTGTGGAGTTGTGTGAACCGTGATATAGAACTGAGCGAGACCTCTGCTGCCTCCAAGAGTAGTGGCTCAGTCTCAACCTCACTCCCGACTCCAGCTCCACAACCGTCTCCTCTTCTACCGCCCCCGCATATACTTCGTACACCTGAAGGGCCTGGTTGCGACACTTGTGACCCGAAGTGAACTTCTCGTCGCATTTGAAACACATGCCTTTTGCCGTCCTATCCCGCATCTCAGCATCTATCATCGTCTTATCGGGCCCCGCAGGCTTCATCTCGCTAGGCTTTCCCGCACTAGCGCGGGTCCCTCCTGACGCTCCCTGCTGGCCACTTGCCACGGCATGAGGACATGTATAATTCCCTCTCTAAGTCCCTCTGGTACGGCTCTCCTCGACCAGTCTACCTCCACCGATTGTGCCAGATCCATTTACTCGAATAGTCCTCTGGGCCTGAGGGTACGAAGCTCTGCCTTGATAGCAGGCCTCAAACCATCCAAGAAAAACCCTTCCGTGCACTCTGCTGGCATTCCGTGCACTCTGCTCACAAGCACATCGAACTGCTTGATGTAGTCACGCAAAGACCTATACTGCTTGAGGGCATGCAACTGCTCGTACGCACCTCCTCCCTGAGTCTCCCTAAAGCGGTGTAACAAGACCTCCTTGAACTCTGTTGCGGCCGGTAATTGGAACAGAGGCATTTGGGTAAAATGACATTTAAGGGGTGTTTTGCTATTTAAGGGGGGTTGAGCCGGCCCTAATTCGGATGCGAAAATTGTGAGAGTATTTTATTTATTCCCTTAGATTAATTGTATTAGGAGTTGGCTTTCCCCCTAGGTTAAGAATTGTTTCCTAGTCTTAGTTAGCGAGTAGTTGAATTGTATTAGGGTTTCTTTTTAATTCTAGATCTGAAATTCCAATAAAAATCCCCTTTTTATCATCAAATCCCTAGCGAAACACATCAATTGGTATCAGAGCCGTCGATCCATGGCGAGTACACGATCCAAGGAGCGGGTCGAAATTTTGGAAGAGAAGGTTGAACGGATAGAAGCCCAAATCAGCAAGGGTTTCATCGATCTGAGGAAAGAAGATGCCGAGATGGTCGCGGAGCTCCGGAAAGAGATGAAAGAGAACCAAGAGAAAACGGATGCAAAATTGTCGGAATTAGCTGAGGCTATAGCGGCGTTGACCGCTCATCTTGTACCAAAGGCGGATCCAAGCAAAAATGAGCCACCTTTGGCGACGGACAAGGCCAAAAAGACGATTTTTTTTGAAGATGATCCGGATCTAGAAGAAGACGGAGGCTTCGAGCAAGAGGACAAGGCGTGGGGGACTCGCAAGGACCAAGCGCTGTCGCGCTACAGCGAACCAGGCGCCGGATGGGGACTTCTGCCCCTCCGACAACCCGCCGGATGGCCGCCGGGCCCCCAGGAAGCTTTGGGGGGCCCGGCGAACCCGCACAGAGGCGGGGCGGGGCCGCCAGGCCCCCAGGAGGGGCGACCGGGCTTGCCGCCCCTCCATGCGCCTGCGGCAGACCCCGGCGGCACCGCCTGGGGGCCACCGGCCCATTTTCAGGGCCGGTCGACCTCGGCGGTGCCTTGGGGGGCCTCGGCTGACCCCAGGGGAGTGCCCCGAGGCCCCGTCGACCCTGGGGGGCCCCCCGACTTTCCAGGACGCCCGACAGACTTTTTCGAGGGTTTCCAGGCCCCCGGGGCCCCCGCCCGAGGTCCGAGGAGCACAATTTGGGGGTTTTCAGCCTTTTGGAGGACCCGGTGGAGGATTTCAGCAGGGTGGAGGGCACCACCAGATCACAGGAGGCCCGTCGACTCAGCCCCCACCCTTTGGGGGAGTGACGGGAGACTGGAGAGCGTACCAGGACCCCCCAGAAGGCCACCAGGCGGAGTTTGGACACCCTCAGGGAGACTGGCAGGGGCATGGAGCAGAGGGAGGCTATCGTGATCGAGCTGAGGCTTATGTTCCAGACAGGCGACAGGGATACCAGCACAGGGGTGGATTCCAGCAGCAGGAGAGGTGGTTACGGTGGCGAGAGGCGACTGCGGAAGCTGGAGGTGCCCATTTTTGAGGGAGGAGATCCGGATGACTGGTTGTACCGGGTGGAGAGGTACTTGGAGGTGTCCACGGTCCCAGGAGAGGAGTGGCTTCGGGCGATAGGGGTTTGCTTGGAGGGAGAGGCCTTAGGTTGGTTTCGTTGGACAGATCAGCAGCAGCCTTTTCAGACCTGGGCGGAGTTTACGACGCTCTTGACGGAGCGGTTTGGAGGAGAACAGGCTGGGGGCGTGTTCGAGAGACTGTACTCACTGAAGCAGGAGGGGAGCGTGTGGGATTATATCAAGAAATTTGAGTCGCTCTGCCACCGAGTTCGGGGAGTATCTGAGGAGTCTTTGGAGGGCTGTTTCATGAAGGGGCTGAAGCCCACGGTATGGTCGGGGCTGAGGCAGTTCGAGCCCGTTGGGTTGCGCGGGATGATGACGCTGGCCAGGAAGGTGGAGGATCATCAGGAGACAGAGAAGAGCCCAGGGGACGTGGGGAGGCTCTACCTTTCGAGGGCCGAATCCTGGAGGGGGACAAAAGGGGGCCGCAGGAGGGGCAACATCCACTGACGGCACAGTGGTTACCAAGGAGAAGGGAATGGAACTACGACCTGGGGGACATACACGAAGAATGACCGAGGCAGAGATTCGTGACAAACGGACCAAGGGCCTGTGTTTTACATGCGACGAGAAGTTTACTCCTGGGCACCGGTATGGGAATCGTACTCTTCAGATCCTGATAGTGAATGACGAAGAAGAGGGAGAAGAGAGTGTGATAAGGCTGGAAGCCGGCGTGGACGATGATCAGGAGCACCTGCACGTGGAGTAGCTGACCATACCCTTCACGCACCACCTTGAGGACAAGGTGGTTTTTCCGGGGCGGAGTAGTGTTGCGGCCGGTAATTGGAACATGGGCATTTGGGTAAAATGACATTTAAGGAGTGTTTTGCTATTTAAGGGGGTTGAGCCGGCCCTAATTCGGATGCGAAAATTGTGAGAGTATTTTATTTATTCCCTTAGATTAATTGTATTAGGAGTTGGCTTTCCCCCTAGGTTAAGAATTGTTTCCTAGTCTTAGTTAGCGAGTAGTTGAATTGTATTAGGGTTTCTTTTTAATTCTAGATCTGAAATTCCAATAAAAATCCCCTTTTTATCATCAAATCCCTAGCGAAACGCATCAAACTCGTCCCAGGTCCTCGCAGGTCTATGTTGCTCCCTCCACATATACCATGACAATGCCTCTCCCTCTAGGCAGATCCCGATCGCCCTCAGCTTCTCGCCTATGTCAGCTGTGTCAACTCAAAATACCTCTCCGCCTTGTAGATCCACCCAGATATGTCACTGCCTTCGAAGATGAGCATCTTCAGCGTCCGTATCCGCTCATCAGCATGAGGATCCCCTCTGTCATAGCGATCCTGGTGCCGCTGTCTGTGGGGTCTTCAAATCTTGCCTTATCATTAGCTAATCGCACAACATCCCTTCACTCGTGTCCGTCGTCATCATATTCATCCGCATACCCATCATCATGATAGCGAACGAACTCCTCAAACTCTGGCTCATGTCTCCAACCTCTTTCTTTCCTGAAATCAGCCTCTCAATAGTCGACATAAGCCGCCGCCGCCTCGAAGTAGTCCTTGTGGCCAACGAAACCACCGACTGCCCCCTGCGGCCTGCCGGGGCCTCGCCCATCCCTAGGTGGCCCGTTGGGGGCTTGCAATGCCCTGCGCGGCCTGCCGGGCCTTGCCCAGCCCCGCGCGGCTTGCGGGTGTCCGCCCAGCCCCCGGTGGCCTGCCCAGGGCCCTTGCGGCCCTGGCGGTGCCGCCGGGGCTCGTCGGCCCCTTGGCGGCCCGCCAGGGGACCGTGGGTGCCTTGGCGAGCAGCCAGGGACCCGCGGTTGCCCCGGAGGCATGCTAGGGTTTCTGGGGGGTCTTGGTGGATGTGCCGACCCCCCGGATCTCCTTTCTCCTCGCACCCGTTGATTCCTGAGTGCTCTCTCCCTTGCCGCCATGCCCAACGTTCAGATCTTCTTCCTCGGAATCATAAAACAACACCTCAACGATTTCTCCGTACTCCTTTTTTGTGAAGTTGTCGCCTTCGTCACCAGATCTGAGTGTAGATCCAGATCTGATTTTTCCATAGCCTTCGTTGCCAGATCTGATCTAGCATCTAGTTGATTGAGCCTCTTCATGATCGCCGCAAAGTGTGTTGGTGGTGACGCTTTCATCGATCTTCTCCAACGACGACTTCAGGAGGAGAGATCCTCCTGGCCCTTCTTGCGATCATCCGATTCCTTCTTCCTCTCCGCGATCTCCGCATCACGTCTTTCCTCGAGTGTCTTGGATCTTGTGTTCGCCATCGGATCTTGAAGCTCTGATACCAAATTGATACGGACTAGGTTTTTGATGGAATAAAAGGAGGAATTTTTATTCAACTTAGGTACTAAGAACAATAAAACAAGATAATGGATCTCTTTTTGGAGAGTAGATCCCTCTTTCCTAGCTTTTGTTAGGAAAAGCCTAAGCCTCTTCTAGTGTTTGTGGAAATTCTCTAGGAAAAGAAAACAATCACTCAAACCGTCGGTAACTAAAGTTAGGACCGGCTGACCTCTTTTATTCCCTCCTTGTAGTGCATAAAGTAATTACTCCATAACTTGTTGTGCGCATAGCAGTTTTACTTCTTGGGCTTCCGTGGCCCGTGAACCTCATGCTTCGCCTCCTCCTCCCGTCGTAAGTACTGATCGCTTCAGTAAGCTCATCGAGCCTCCAGAATTGTCATCGAGCCTCCTTGTGACTGCCAGGCAAAGTCGATAATCTCTTAATGCTCTCTTTACCCTCTTCTTTATCTTTTTCTCCTTGGTTACACTCTTTCAAAAGAAAGGTCTCCCCCTCTTGTTGTTCTACTTTGCTCAAACTCCTTTTTGCACACTTTCTGTTCTCTCATCTATCTTATCTCCACTTTGGTTATTCTCTCTCTCCCCGTGCTCCCTTTGTCGCTTGAAGATGAAAGCATTTGGGTTCATGGTTATGGCTTTTTGTTTTGAATGGTCTTTTTTACAAGTATTGAATTCCATGTGATTGGATAAGGACTGAGGGTGCATAATTAGATAGAGACGTGCTAAAGAAGAATTTTATCAATTGTACTATTTCTAAATTGTCCATGCCTTTAAAGATGTATTTATGAAGTCCTAATATTATAAATAAAAAATGATAAATAAAAAAAGAGAATAATGGGTATTATATGACATAAGAGAGATCTCTCTCATATGTGATAACATGACGCATTCTCTTCCACAAAGGAAATGTGGGATAAATAAGTACACACTATGTACTATGCGTAAGGTTGAAAGAGCATGTGTCACGCCATGATAGAGATCTCTTATTTGTCCTATGATACCCATTATTCTCTTTAAAAAAAATCCCAAATAGGCTATAATAACAGACATAATCTAATGAATATTCCTAAGTTTTTGCTTTAAGTGGTAGTATATATATGATGCAACCTCTGGTGAAAGCAACTTAGTCTATGTGATTGATATGAAAACTGTAAGTCTGTTGTTCTGAGCCCTCTTTTGCATCAAATATCGTTCATTCAAAAATATTGCAATAACTTTAGTTGATCCGTTAGGTTTACGAAATAATCATAATGAACTAGATATTGTCCACCCCTATCATGTTTTATCCAAACTAGGATATAATATTTCAAGTTCGAAACCTTTCTGAAACGACTGCTAACACCTCTTGAACTACAACTAATGTGTTTCTACAAATCAATGTCCTACGATTATAGCAGACATTACCCCTAAAAAGTCAGACATTATCCTTATTCTATTAACATAATGTTACTAACGTCCCATATCTAAAGATAGCTTTTGCTTATGGTTTAGTGGCACTGGTTATAGTACGTGGTGTTAGTGAGGTGTTAGCAGAATTTATCCCCCAAAAAAAACTTTAAACCCTTCAAGTCATGTGATTGCTTGGAATGCTTCAAACTCTCTGAAAATTTGTAGCGTGTGCCATCCATTATCTGCTTAGAAATTGTGATGAACAGAGTTTTTGCTGCACTAGTTACATGGTTTGTGCTACTAGTTAGTTTACACACACACACACACATCCTATTTCCCAACTTTAACAAGATAATCTACTTGAGGACACCAGGTTAAGTACTTCGGGGGGGGGGGGGGGGGGGGGGGGGGGGGGGGGGGGGGGGGGTACAAAGTTGAACACACCAAAACTTTATGCCTCAGAATGCATAATGTAAGTAGTGTCGTGATCTTGTGGACACAATTTTCTGTTCTGAACAATTTATATCCTATTTCCCAGCTTTAACAAGATAAACTACTGGAGCACACCAGGTTAAGTACTTCGAGGGGTACAAATTTGAACGTGCCAAAACTTAATGCCTCAGAATGCATAATATAAGTGGTCTTATTGTTGTGATCATGTGGACACAATTTTCTGTTCTGAACAATTTTGGTTTGTTCTTTTGGGCCTGAAAGAGGTTCTTGCTGTCACTTAACGGTTGGGGGGGGGGGGGGGGGGGGGGGTGGGGGGGGGGGGGGGGGGGTGCATGAGTTCACCCGCGAGACTTGGTAAAGCCAATTAAATGTCTGTATGAAATGCTTGGTTAAATTCAGTAGATGGATGGTGACAATGGAATATTTACAATTGATCGTATGAAATGTTTGCTTTAATTCAGTAAAGAATGGTGGCAATGGGGGGGGGGGGGGGGGGGGGGGGGGGGGTGGGGTGGGGGAGGGGGGTTGGGGGGGGGGGGGGGGGTGGGTGTGTGTGTGTGTGCGTGCATGAGTTCTGTAGAACGTGTGGCTAAACATAAACTGACATCCCTTTAGGTCTTGCCATTTGTGACTTCCTTGTGCTGCTTTAGTTGCCTAGGTAGTGCATGAATTCTGTAGAATGTGTGGCTAAACATAAACTGACATCCCTTTAGGTCTTGCCATTTGTGACTTCCTTGTGCTGCTTTAGTTGCCTAATTTAGGAGCTTTGTTGGTTGGTCATGAAAGTGGGTCAATCATTTTCCTAAGACTTCTCATTTCAGAGTTGCTACCCGCAATACCAGTGGCACCCCAGTTTCGAGGTGAAAAATCCTTGGATGACGACGATGAATTGTTTCTTTAATTTTCTCTACATTCAAGGAAAAAAAAAAGCAAACCAAGATCTGAAAGTCTTCTTTAAATATTCTGTTTTATTGTACTAATATTTTCCCTTCCTTTTCACCCAGTTTCTTGCTATTCCTTGTTCCCCTTGTTGTTTGAGCCCCAGGAATATCCGATAAAGGTATTGCTGCTTGCCATCCACTCTACCCTCATGTGGGCAGGATTTTCCTCTCATTTCAGCCAACAAAGAACAGCGTCAGAATCCACAAGTACCATCCAAAAAGACTCAGATCAGGGAAAAGGGTTGATCGGATGGATCGGTATCTGCTATATCCTTGGATTAGTGGGTGTTGAGGTATGGGGTCAGGTGTTGCACCCCTTTATCTTTGGCAGCAGGCTACCATTTCTGCCTCTCATGCTGGTTTCGGTGTATTGTGCCATCGGTATGATGTATTCATGGGCTTGGCAACTGAGGCGGATAATCCGATGTACTTGACTTGTATTGTTCCTCCAAAGGATCTTATTGACTTCTAGTTAATAGTTCGGATCGTTTATTTTGGTCACACAATTTGCAGGAAGATGCATCTCGAAGGTACCCTGATGGATTCATGTGGATGTAGTATTGGTAGTGGTTAACTTAATCAATTTTTCGAGGTAACCAGACTATAATGTGAAACAAATGCAAAATTGTAGCTGGCCAAATTGGTGCTGGTAATTATATTCTTTATTGTTCCAATATGACCGGTTAACATATGTTTTATATATCAAGCTTCCAGAATTTTGTTCTATGTAATGGAGGTCAATGTTTTTAATGGATAGTTCCCATGGCTATCAGGTTGACATGTTCCCTAGATTAGGGAGTAAGTTGGAGATTCTGTAAATTAACGATAATAGTAATTTATTTTTTTTGAGAAAATAGGTAGTTTGTAAATTTTTTTTTGCTGTTCATAGAATAGTTTCTTTATCTTTCTTGTTAGCGTTGATTGTGACTTAAAATCATGTTTATCTAGGTTGCTAACGTATCAGTATTGAATTTTGCTTTTAATTGGGGCTACGATCTTTTACACATTTGGATGTAGGAAGTAATTTGTATAGACTAGGCACTGTTAGATGGAGTAGTTGGCTAACCGGAAAAGAGTCTATACTGATTACATTCATCACGCGTCCACCGGGCAACTTAAAATTGATTACATTCATTTAATTATCTTGTTTATCACGTGACATTTGTACGAAGATGGTAACTTGTTAATTTTTCTTTGTTCTTTCGTGTCGACTGCCACATGGGCGCTCTTTGATCGTAAACTAGTTCTGTTCGTACCTACTTGATCTTTTTGACAAAATATTTTGAATTTTCATGAAGGATCAGTATTCAAGATTCTGTTTAATATAATATTGTGTATCTTCATATTGGTTGCATATTTTGTATTGGTTGACAACTGGATTCCGGTCAACAGTAATTGAGAGTAATCGGGGCTAACGTGGACTTCTTCGATGAGGTGGCGCCTCGTCAGCTGTCGATGTGAGACCATTGGTTAGTAGAACCAGTGTTGAGTATAAAAAATAAGCTTCGTGTGTCTGGCTGCAGCTTGACCAATTTCACGGTCGAATATGGCGATTGTTCGACCTTTCTGCTGGGTCGTGCCTCGAACGACCTGCGCCATAGACAGTCGTTAGGGGGGGTCGGATCTGTGTTTCGACCAAAATCTCATCTGATGCTTAAGTTAGTAATGACTTGAGAAATGTTTGGGGCTGTCAAGATCGACCCAAGGGAGATCGTTTTGATTCAGTCACCTCAATCATTTGAAGAAAGAAATTTATGAGTGGGAGGAAATGAGTTTGTCAGAGTACATAGTATTCTGTACATCTGGAGTCTCCCTTCTTCTGTTTATCTTTCCTTTATTTATAGATAGAAGTGTCTCCTCAGTGACGTTGGCGAGGAACGTTTACCAATTATGGTGGCACAATCATTCCTCATAAGTAGGCATAACTGCTGTCAATTCCTCCCGCCATTTATGAACCCATAATCAATCGCTTATTCAAGCTTCGAAAGCTCAACGGGCAAATGACGTGCGTGTTTTGACCGGGCTAATCGCTTAGCCCTTCTTGTGGGCTTAATGGGCATGTTAGGTCTAGATGTCATTTCTATAGGTTTTATTCTTCCTTAGTGACAATATTGCCTCTTTCTTGACTGCTGTCCCAAGGATTCAACAATGGCCCCCATCACTTGGACTCAAACAACTCGCTTGTTGAGGCCGAGTGATGTGATATCTCATTTATAGGACGTGACAGTCGAGGCGGGAGCATTTGAGTTTAAGCGCTAAAAGCCCCCATTCTTTTGATTTGGGTGCTTTGTCAGTTCAGAACCGAGATACGTACACGCTTGGATCATCGACACGTGTCCCTAGATGATGAGATTAGTCTAGACCATCGTTAGATGTTCCTTTACCTTGATAAGGAAGTTGAGCGAGGAAAGCTTCATTGTTTCAGGCTTTCTGCCGAGCTTCATTATCTGACCTTTTAGACATGGCACCTTCTTCTTCCACCCGTGCCTCTGCTGGAACCTTGACTTCATCCCTAAAAAAGATAAAGGAAAAGTCATTGTCACTGACATAGTCTCTGGCCAAGCTTCTCGAGTGGCAGCTGATCAGATTCCATATTTTCAAAGAAAATATGTAAGGCGTGATTACCAGATTCGGCTGCTACGGGCAGAGGAGAGGGTCCACTCCCCCGGTGATTGTGAAGTAGGGGTTTATGTAAAAGCTTTTCATCTTGGGCTTCGATTTCCCATGTACCCCTTTATGTTACGTGTACTGAGAACATTGGGCCTTTCCCTGTGTTAATTGATGCAAAACGTTGTGGGCATCTTGGTCAGCTTCATCGCGTTGTGCATGCCAAGTGGTGTTGAACTATCCATGGGATTGTTTAATTACTTTTTCAGAGTACTGCCTCCACTGTCCTCGGGTTGGTACATGATCACCGCTGGTCGAGACATGAAAATGTTCAAGGATCTTCCCAACTCAAATCTGAAATGGAAAGAGCAATTTGTGTTCGTGGTATTCCCTGGCAAGGCCAGTTTCATCACTGAATGTGGAGACCCCGAGCTTGCAATGAATGAAGATAAATCCCTTTCCAAAGAGGAGAAGAATGCTGCTGCTCTTCTGTTGCGGTTGCCTGAGGGAAGTAAATCAACAAAAAGGCTCTTTGTCTGAAGGGATACTTCTCAGGACTGTGTGGGCAAAAGGTCGAATCCTTTGTCTGCTCTCATCATGTCTTTCTTTTTATTGACTTTTTTCCCTTCTTTGTAGGTATGATCAGACAAGAATATCAGGTTGATCCTGTATGCTGGAGGCGCTCGAGACATCCATTTAGGAATTTGAAAGGAATTTGCCTCCCCACCAGACGAGTCTTTTGGAGGGTGGATCAATCGAAGTTACCGAGGGTATATCCCTGGTGGTTCAAGAAGCCCGCATGTCGATCCAACCGCTAAAAAGGAAAAAGAAGCACATCTCAGTTGAGGTTAAGAAGACCGAGACCAAGAAAAAGAAACCAATGAGAAAACTTATTGCTGTGGATTCAGATTCATCTGAGTCAAACGTCGCCATTATTCCAACAGTGGCTCCTGAACAAAGTCAGGCTCCCCTCTCGGGAAAAACTTCGGGAGAATCATCCTCATCTCAAGGGCTGCTTCTTCGTAAGGATTTTTGACCTATGGGAGGTTTATTTCCTCAAGAGTCTTTTTTCGAGGACATTCCTTCTTAGTTTAAAGTCGATCTGTTTGGAAGATAGATCGCCTCAAGCTCTGGTTGGATGCTTCGAAGAAGAGCTTTTTCGGCTTATATACTTTGTTGGATAGGGCGAGTCGATTCTTTTGAGTTGTGGGACTGCTTCTTGGCTTGTCGAGAATTTGATCCTTATTCGAGACATGGCCGTCCTTGAAAGGGTTGACCACGAGAGATTAACCACTTTAGCAATCCAAAGAGGTCTCCTTGTAAAAATTTTCACCGTCCACTTTTTGTTTGTGACCAAGCATCAGAGTTAACGTTCTTGATTGTCTGTAGGCCATTTTGGCTACTGTCAAGTTATGCCGTCGATCATTGGCGGTGGCCAATTACGAAGCCACCCTGTCCAAAAAGGCGAAGTGGGCTGAATCTGCCAAGAGAGCCATTGAACATGCGAAGGCAAAGCTGTAATGATGGAACATTTGCAAAAATATGCTCAAATATCGGGTGAGACAACTTAAGCAGGAAGTGGGCGAATCCCGTATGAGGGAGGCTACCTTAAAATGGAATCCGATATTCGGCTGCAAGAATAGTTTACGTTGAAGGAGCGATCAGTGGATCAGCTGCTCAAGGAAAAGATAAGGCGAGAGGCCAAAGAGAACGCGCCTTAAACTCAATCACTCATCAGCTCTCAAGAACATAATGCGAAGGAGATCGTAGAGAAAGCCGTCCAAGATTATAAGAACAGTCTGTGTGATCTGGACGAATTGTACATGATGGGCTTTGGGCGGTGCTATCATGAGGTGAAACAGTTGTTTCCCGCTCTAGCAGCCGAGCTCGACCAACCTCTAGATGATGATGAACCAGATAGTCCATTGAATGAATTTAGTCAGATTACAATATGGAGGCTGACATTCCGATCGGCGAGGTCGTCATTACGACGGGTAAAGTCGCTAGTACAGCTTCTTTCGGGGAGCAGGGACATATCATTTCGACTGAGGGAGGTGGTTGGCCTAATAAATTTACACCATCCCTTAAATCTTTTGTGCCTTTTGTTTGCGCTAGGACGCAAATTTTTGTAAAAGTATGAAAAAGATTGCACAATTACGGAATTGTCTTGTACCCCATCGCTTAAGGAGCATGAGCGCATATGTCACTGGTTTGCCCCTTTCAGCAAATCAAACTTCTGTCTATAATGAGGACAATGATTGAGTTGTTGAACAATGCTTCTTTAAATTGCTGATGTAAGACACTGCTTTTTAGCAGCGAGATGCGTGGCCCCTTTGTCGTTCAGTTGCGAGGTGCATGACCCCTTTGTCTTACAGCTAACGCCATGGGTCATTCGGTTGTGAGGGGGTGGCCCCTTGAGTTACGTCAATGATGATGGTCGTTCGGTAGCGAGGAGCATGGCCCCTTCATCTTACGGCCGACGACATGGGTCATTCGGTAGCGAGGGGGTGGCCCCTCGACTTTCGGTAGCGATGGGCACGACCCCTTCGTCTTATAACCGACGACATGGGTCATTGGGTAGCAAGGGCCGAGGGGGTGGCCCCTCGACTTTCATCCGACGACGATGGTTGTTCAGTTGTGAGGGGCACTGCCCATTCATCTTACGGTCGATGACATGAGTTGTTCGGTAGTGAGGGGGTGGCCCCTAGACTTACGTCTGACGACATTGGTCGTTCGGTTGCGAGGGGCATGGCCCCTTTGTCTTACAACCGACGGCATGGGTTGTTCGGTAGCAAGGGGGTGGCCCCTCGACTTACGTTCGATGATGCTGGTCGTTCGGGTGCCGAGGAGCATGGCCCATTCGTCTTACGGTCGATAACATGGGTCATTCGGTAGCGAGAGGGTGGCCCCTGTAGTAGGGTCAGGTTATAGGGTCTCACACAGAGTAGGACCTTCGTCAAGTAATAAGTAGGATTAGGGAGATAATACATCGGATGTATGTGAGTTAATTGTGTCACAAAAGGTTTGCGATATAAAATTTGGAATATTAATGATGTGGGATTATTGCATATGATGCAAAAGGAATAAAATATATTGTAAAATGTTTACGAATATATTTTACAATAATAGCGTAGAAAGCTCAATTCAATGGGGTTTAGGAATTTCCGGATCTATTCGTTTTTGGTCCAAGTCCAATGGATTGGAGAAAGATAACAAAACAACCAAAAAAGCCAGGCATTAAACGCAGCTCAAAGGAGTTGGGCATTTTGCCCAGCCGTAAGCTGGGCAACAGCCCAGCTTCAAAGGCGCTGGGCCATTGGCCCAGGCCAGCGGGTCAGGCACCCAGTGGGCACCCGACCCGGCCCGTATGCCAACGGGCATACCCACATGGGGGTGCCTGCACAGAAGATTTTCCCACATGTGGGGCCCACTAGGGTTTGAGAAACCCTAGTAAAATT
Organism: Scilla litardierei; assembly: GCA_030789695.1. NCBI lineage: Eukaryota > Viridiplantae > Streptophyta > Magnoliopsida > Asparagales > Asparagaceae > Scilla > Scilla litardierei. Next base: position 303,639,974 of record CM061142.1, on the reverse strand, counting down.
GGTGGCTGGTTTTTTTCGAAATGCAATTTTTGGCAAACTTTGAAGCTTCGTTTGAGGGGTCAAACGAACTCAGAATTGAGTGCTATTTGTTTCTATGCGTTCACCATTCTATGCTCTTCGATTTGATATATGATATCGCTTGCAAAGATCAACGATAAGGAAGGAAAAATTTGTTAAAGTTTGGCCTTCGTGGAAGTCAAACTAATAATTGATTTTTCCTCTAAACTATTAGTCCCACATCGAAAATTAAGAGATGAGGAGGGGTGAGTTCCATATATAAATAGGGACTAGCTCCCCTTCTTGAAATTCATACCAAGCTTCAGATCCGAGTAGCTCCATTAAACGTGAGCAAGCCCGGATCCAAGCATAAATAATATTCCCTCTTTCTCCCTTATTCTTCCTTGCTCCTGCTCGGGCTCTAGAAAATCTACGAAGGAGTTTGGATCGGATCTGAAGTCTTGATGGAGGATCCACTCAAGATGAACCTTTCTGGAGCACGTGGTTGACTTGGCGACAAGAGGATTGCTTGCCTCGGGACGCGGTTCGATTCGAGAGAAGTAGTTCAGCCCTAACGAGGGGCACTGGTTCGTGAAATTTCGTGCCTTGCTAACGTGCGAGGCAAAGGTTAGTAGTTTACTATTCATGTATTTTAATTGCAGTTAAATATTATAGATTTATCCTTAGGGGTTGGTCAGACCCATCCTGTGATAGTAGAGATTCTGAATAGGGTTTAATTTTGTTAGGGCTTAACTTAAAATGGTTTAAGTTGTACTTTCCGCTGCTTAATTTACTTTCGTCGTCCGCCCGACTTAGGCTGGACGTCGATTTTTAAGCCCTAAGGTCGCAGAAAACCCTTTACAGATAATATATATGTTTGTATCATCAAAACTATATGGGAAAGAGAAACAAATGTTATCATTTTCCAACATTCACTTCCTTTTTTATGATGACAAACAAAAGAGATAAAAATGCATTATGAAAAAAATATACTCGCACTGAAGATATGCTTTATATATCAATCTGCAAGTTAGTAATAAAAACATAAATGCAGATATCATGCAGGTGTCTATGTGTGTGTGTGTGTCTTGTGTTAATTTTCTCCCCATTTGATATCCTCAAAAATAGGGGAAAATATGCTTGTCGACTAAGATAGAGTTCTAGTCGACCAAAACAAAACAAAATAGTACAATACAGTCAAAAATAAAGTTGTGCATACACAAAATTCAGAGAGATAATAAATTAATATACCAAAACATTCATATAATAGAATAACCAATAGTTATTAAATACAACTAAATGTGCCAAACAACATTACATAGAATTTAAAACTGAAATATGAATAGAAATAAAACAAAGTTATAGTTGACTAACACAAACTAATAGTTAACTAACATAACATTCAAATAACATAACTAGATGACCCAAACACATAATAACATAGAGGAGGAGGAGAAGGTGGTGGCAGAAAGTGTGATGACGACAGCGGATACAGATACCAAGACTCAAGACGAATGAGAATCTGGGCTTGACTTCATGGATCTGTTCCATTGTGTGGGCTTGCTACTGAAAATGACTGTCAATGCTGCTGAAGTGGGTCTGAATCCTTTCAAAACTATCACGAATCTCGATACACAAACCCAAGATTTATTAATAGAGACGATTAACTTGAGTAGTCAGTGTCTCATGGGACGGTGGTGAGTTGGGGTTCACGCACACTTTGCGTCATCGACGAAGTGGAGGAGAGGAATCCGAATGATGTTGTTCTCCAACATCGTCTCATTGTGGTTCTTCTTCTTCAGTAGGAGGTAGTTGAAGGTCCATACTTGAAATCACGGAGCGATCAAAGTCGACATTGTTGTCACGGATTTTTCATGCTTGAGATCGACATTCTAATGCTTCATGATAAGGGTAATGGTGCATGGAAGGAAGATATGCTTCACTATGGGGTTGGTCATGATGAAAAGCAAGACACTCCCCCAATTAATCAGAAATCCACCGATAACTATGTAGAGACACTTTCCTAAGACTTTACTAAAATAATTGTTGGAACCGAACTTGGGAATGAGGTTGTAGGTGAAAATTTTAGGATTAATCTCAGATTGGATGGAGTCTAATTGCATGCATGCCAACAAAAAAGTTTGAACTCATTCTCCTAAGGATATTGGAATCATCCATAGAAAAACTAGTTCAAGGTTATTGGTGTCACGGATGGAGAGAGAGAGAGAGAGAGAGAGAGAGAGAGAGAGAGAGAGAGAGAGAGAGAGAGAGTGAGATAACTTTCTACTCCATTGACCATGGTGTCAATATAGAAGTGACCTTCATCAAGAATTTCTTCAAGGTTAGAATAAAATTCCTTAGTAAGATTTGGATAGTAGGAGACCTTATTTGCCAAATTCCAGACATCAAGGAGGGATACAACTGACAAGAGATGAAAGATATCAAACTGGACAAGATCAAGATAGTTAATGAACCTTTCAAGATGGAATGGTGTTTTGGACATGGCTTCATACTTCAATTGTGCCGGAGGAGAGGTAAACTGAACTGAGCCGTCGAGAACCAGATCTAGAGGAGTGGTGGGAGGAGGAAGCCATTGTAAAACCGAATTATCTAGAGGAGGAGGAAGATGCTTTTCTCTTGAGTGATGTAAAGAGAGAGATATAACTCCTCTTAAATAAAGAATCAGAAGGGAAGAACGAAGTTTGAAATTCAAAATTCAAAATCAATAATTAACTTCCCATGAATCATTTTGAAAACGGAAGATTTAAAAAGATTCGAAAATTCAGTCGAAAATGACAGATCCAAAAAATTCTATACGCGGTTGGTCGACCAGAATAAAGTTCTAGTCGGTTATGCCGGACGGTCAACCAGAATTTGGTGAAAATGTGACTAGAGGAGGAAAAGGTAGTGCTGATATGTCAGAATTGTACACATGGTTAAAAATATGTGTCAATGGATAAAGACGAAAAAAATTCAAAAGTGAATAGACTAGATTTGACTAGATAAAAGTGGTTGAGTCAAATCATAAGAGAAGTACTTAGAGAGTAACAATGAATTACGTGCAAGATTTTTAAAATTGTGTGTGTCCAAAACACGCTTGCCATAACAGTGAATTGTCTGATGAAGCCATCAATCAATGATTGTGTGCTAATGGACATGCATATGGTATATATATTACTCCTACGGTTACCACGAAATAAAATACAAGTCATATTAGAGTCATAAATAATGCAAGCATGCGTCTTAAAAATAATCTTAAAGTCCTTATCACACAACTGATTGATAAACCATAAGTTGTGTTTCAAACCGTCTACGAGTAGCACATTCTTAAAGATTGGTTTGTCTGGATCACCAACGGTTCCAATGAATATGTTTCCTTCGTTGTTGTGTCCAAAGGTTACTATGCCCCCATATTTGTATTGAACGGTTGAAAGTAGATTGACATTTCCAGTCATATGTTTAAAGCATCTGCTATGTAGGATCCATTTCTCTTTTCTGGTTACCTAAAAAAATAAACAATAAGCATTGGTACAGAGTGCTTTTGGGTCATTGGGATTAGTCTGTATGAAGTTAAACCCAAGTTGAATTTGGCTTTCTCAAGTGATTACATGAATGAACAACAATCTTTATATAATCTGAAATACATAAATCTATATCATATAAACTTGAATCCTTAAGAACCCATATACATATAGTAATAGGTTTCGTAGGAGATGCATTCGAAACACTTCTAATAATAGAAACATTTATTGGTGAAAAAGAAGTAAAAGAATTTGCTTTCTTCATGCATATGTATGCTTGATTCTTCTTCTGTGGTCTAAGAAAGGTTGTTTCACAACTAGATGAAGAAGTGTCACCAGGTTTGGGTACATTCTTATGAGAATCAATATCCCAATCCTTATCTATGGTTTGCTGGGTGTTGAAATTAAAGCAAATCGTTGAGTTTTGTATTACCTTTGTTAAATTTATTAACATTGGCAAACATCTCGTCGTATTTCATCTTAAGTGATGAAACACTATTATCCATTTTAGATAGATGTGTATGTAATTCTCGAACCTGAGATTTGATAGTCTTATTCTCTTTAGTCAGATTCAAGTTCTGAGAAATCAAAGATTCCTTCTAAGACTTAATTGGATCAAATGAGGTGGATGCAGATGATAGTTCTTAATGGACAAGAACAATAGTTCGTCATTACTCTGTTTCAAAGACATGTGTTGTGCATTTAGTCACTTGAAATGCATGAAAAGATAATTAAATGCATTAAGAAGTTCTTCATTATCAAGATGACTTACTTCATTATCATCACCGTCTTGTGCCATAAAGCACATATGTGCATTCTTTTTATTGAATTGATCATCATTATATCCTTCATCATCTGAAGATGACTCCATAGGACCTGTAGCTATGTAAGGAGAAGCACTGGATGTGGGTAAATAGTGTTTTATAAAATTAATTGGAAATTACGCCAATTAAAAACCTAATCAACTACCTATGTGGAATTGAGAGACTATCAATCACAGAAATTAGATCAATGTAAACATATAGAATTTTACCTTGGTCCAGATACCTAAGTCAATCTATACTTCATGTATCCTACCCCAGCCCCTCAAGCAAATCCTGCTTGAGAAATGCACTAAACCCTCTTGAGTAAACCCCAACAAGAGTAAATCGAATACAATCAATGTATGCATTCCCATAGCCCGAGTACCCACTCTCACAACCCCAGAGTTCTCACAAAGAGATAAATGTAAAGTGATACAATAAACTTGAAATACTTACACTTTCCTATGCCTTGAATATACTTACTGGTGAAGGCTAGGGGAGTGTAGAATCATTGCTCTAAGATGAGTAAATGCAGCGCAAGTGAACTTGTCCAAAGATTGAAAGCATTCAATGTAAGAGTGAGCTTTTGAGCTTTAATGGACAAGAGAGAATTAAAGCAGCAAATGAGAGGATGAGAGTTAGTAAGCTTTGAATATTGACTTAATAAAGTCTTAAGAATTTTGAAAAGTTCCCTCGTTTCTGCCTTAAATATTTCTTAAGGAATATCCAAAAAAACATGGTAGCATTTAATGTTATAACGGGTCAAAACGACTGGATCCAGGCAAAATTAGTCCGCTGAAGAAGGATGATCAGACGTCTGTGTCACTATTTGAAATCACATTAAATGCACTATAATGGCTCTATCTCAGATCGCTGAAGAAGGATTCTTAAATGCCCAGGTCACTGTTTAGTCGTATGATAATAAGGCATCACATGCCTGAATAAGGAGGTCAAAAACTTCCAACCTATTGGAAATATTAAAGGACTAGCTTGGCTAACTCATGAAGGATTATCAGACGACTGGAAGATGAGTTCAACATCTGGGAGAAAGGCCTTAGACATCTAAAGAGTCAGAGGGATCTAGACTATGTAAAACATGAACATCCGATGTCTGAAGCTCTGCAGTCTGACGGATGATCCTGTTATAAAAAATCTCAATTTTGAGATTTAAAGTCTAGTAACCTTATGGAATCATCTAAGGGTTAATCTAATGATTTATGCATGAAGTTAAGGGTCTCTAAGTAGTTTATTCAAGGTTTAACAATACAAAGACTTAAAGAAGTAAAGAAATAAATGAAATTACATTTTTAATCCTCTTTACTTCCTCTTGAGTTCTTCATACAAATCCTTGAGTATTCTTAAAGCCATAGCTTCTATCAGTCGTCGCTTTTGATAATCTATATTTGGCGATGGTTTAATTAACGGGCAAATGAAGGAGTTAATCACAATAATTTATATTTGCTTATCATCAAAACCAAATTATGGGATCAATATTCAACATTCTCCCTGTTTTGATGATGACAAACACACTTAAACAAAATAAATAATTATGTTAAAAATATACTTACTCCACTTGCAATGATGCCAATAAAGGTGTCAAGATAATGAAAATTATATATAGGCATCATATTGCAGTTATATGTGTGTGTATAACAAAATAATGTGTATCATGACATATACGCTCAAAATTAAATGAATACATATACGAGTGAAAAATGGGTGATACATATGCATGATTATCAATGGGATAAGAAGTATATGATATAATATCCAAGTTAATGTATCATACTCCCCCCTGAATCATACAATGTGTCAAAAATGACTATATGATATATGGAAATGTATAGAATCCTAATTAACACATCAATCATATCTTTGTTTATTTTTCTCCGCCTTTGTCATAAGCTAAAAGGAGTGGGAGGAAGAGAAGCAACAACAACTAGTGCTAAAACAGCGGTAAAAACAAGATAATGAATGTGATAAACATCAAGGTGATACCAAATACAACATGACATGAATGTGTATCATACTATAATTTATCAACACAAAAATCAAATGCATGGAAATCGAGACAATATCAACATTATGCTAGAAACATGAATGCATCACATATTGCATAAATAGCAGTCCAATCAAAGCAAAGTGACACATATCCAAAAATACTCAATGTATATATATAAGAGTTGATGTGTTAACAAAAAGAGATACATCATACCATCTCTCAAATACAAAAAACATCCCAGACATTTAAAAAATAACATAAAAAAGAATTACCGAATCAAAACTCAATCTCACAAACTCTTTAACACAAAATACAATCTATGATGCTCGAGAGTCTCTAAAATTATGAAATCAAGGCTGATGGGGAGGAGGAGCATCACTCAGTCCAGGTGCATCTGCATGAACGACACCAATAGGAGTGGGCATGATCATCTCCAACTTCCTCTCAATATTCTGAATGAGAAGACTCATGAGTTGCATTTGATCGATGTAAGACTAGACGATAGATGATACAGAGGTCATCATCTTCAAGACCATGTCGTGATCATGACGCATCACAAAAACCTCATTCCTAAGCGTCTTATGACTAAGCTCAACTTGAATCATGTGAGTCCTAATCTCATCAGATCGATCTCATGTATAAGAAAAATCCTCAATCAGCTGCTGTAAGCTCTCATGATCAACCTTCTACACTGCTAGCACCTTGTCAAGAAGATCCAAAACACATATATGACTCTCAGTTATATGGTGCACACATGTAGGAGGGGAGGTAGGAGCTACAGAAGATGGACTAAAATAAGTTGTAGCAGTGCTCTTTATGGCAACTAGCAGAAGAGCCGACTCGGATTTGGTGCACTCATATCTTCTACTCTCAATGAAATGCCAAAATGACAGAAAACATGGGTCAGGAGAGAAAGATATGGAAGAGTATGAGTCTCGTCCTTGTGATCTAAGATTACCCGAGCCCAGTTAATCGTTATTTCTCTGAAGAGAGAATAAAGACAACGAAAGTACTCCATGGATGGGTAATCAGCTGAACTAGATCTGGGAAGAATGTCGGACTTGATAATCAGATTACAAATCTTGGCTACAGGTGTGAATTTCTTAGAACCAAGACCAGCGGTGATCTTCACGGGCAGCTCAGTAAAGATCTTGTCCAAGATAGATGGATCAGCCATATCCATATCATTGATATGCTGGCCAAAAGATGTGATATGAAGAATAGATCCAAGGGTAGGGGCATTTAGGATAAGTGATTTCTCTTTGACAACGGTGTTTAGGAGGCAATTCGTGGGGTATTTACCTCGGAGACGATTGGTAAAAAATAATTTGACAAGATTCGGGTAGGATGGAGTGGAACGTGTATCTCGTCAAAGTTCAAGAAGACCTTCTGGAAAATATCAGAAAGACGGGAGCAATCTCTATACCGAATGTAACACTCCAAAATCATCCGAGCTTCAACGAGTTTGTTGTAATGAAATTTGCATTTTGGACTATGACATAAAGTGTCGAGTGTTGAGCCAGAAGGTGCAGGGGTAGATATAGTAGGTGGCTGTGTGGGAGGTGGTTATATGGGTTGTGAAGGAGGTATCAGTTGTATATGTTGTGCAAACTGTAATTTTACAAAAAATCTTACGATTCTTGGTAGAGGATGGTGGCTAGCATACAATACACTTGCGAGGTGGCATGATGCTAGATATGATGGAAATCCTACGACTCAAAGGGGTTTTGCATGAAAACAAAAACAAAACCCTAAGCCATATAAAATGATAATGAGAGATAAAATGACAGATTATACCAAGAACTCATGAGAGGACGAAGCAATCAGTCAGAATAAGGTCAGAAATAAGTCGTACTGCCGGGGAGTAGGTCGAAAAGTCGATCCAACACGAGCAGCCAAGAAGGGGATATGAAGAGTCTAACAAAATGAGACATCTGGATTCAACTTAAGAACTATAGAAAGAGATTAAAATAAATCAGGATTTTAATCTCAGTGGTTAGATTAAAATCGGGACAAAGAGTCAACACTAATTCAAGCAGTCAGATGGCCGAATCACTCCAATCAGACGGCTGACTCAAGAAAGAAATGGGAAAATCTAAGCGTTGTTTGGACGGCTGATGAACACTTTCCAGACGACTAGTTAATGTAATCTACATACACTTGTATCATAAGGATGTCATTTTCAAAATACTTTGTAAATAAAGTTGAATTAACCTCCCCCATTTTAAAATCAAAATCTTATAAAAATATTTTAAGGCGATCATACCAAGCTCTAAGAGCTTGTCTCAAACTATAAAGTGCCTTTTAAGTTTGAAAACGTGATTTTGAAATTTTTCTTGAATGAAACCGGGTGGTTATGAAACATAAACTTTCTCATTCATAAAATCATTTAAAAATGCACTCTTGATGTCCATTTGATACAACTTAAAGTCCTTATATGATGCAAATGATAAAAGTAATCTAATTGATTCTAATCTAGCTACCGGAGCAAATGATTCTTCGAAATCAATACCTTTCTCTTGATGGTAGCCTTGAGCAATTAACCTTGCTTTATTTCTTATGACAACTTCATTCTCATCTGTTCGATCCACTTCATTCCAATGCCTTGGTGACCTTCTGGAGGAGGAATAAGTTCCCAAATTAAATGAGCTCCTCTTCCATCGCCATGATCCAAAAGCTATCTTCATAGGCCTCTTCGATGTTCTTTGTCTCAATTGAAAACATGAAGGCACACTGTGTGAAGTGCTTCACCCTTGACCTTGTCCATACACCATCTCCAATATTCCTAATCACTTGGTCATGAGGATGACGTGGAACCATACCAAAAGTCTTGCAAAACCCGGATCACCATGAACAAGCTCAATAACTTCATTAGTAGGTTTAGTCTCATTAGAATCATCAATGTTAACATTATTTATGGAATCAATAAGAATATCTACACTAGCATCAATATATAAAATAGGTGTATCAAAATCTTCATTAAAATAAACGTGAAGTGATTCCTCGATCGTTAAAGTTCTCTTATTGTATATTCGGTAGGCTTTACTACGTGTGTAATATCCAACAAAGATTGCTTCATCAGATCTCAGTTCAAACTTATCCAAGTTACCGTGTGTGTTTTTGATAAAATGTTTTGCTATAAAAACACAACAATATTTAACTTTGGGCATTTTGTTATAAAATAATTCAAAACAAGTTTTGTTCAAACGGGGTCTCACAAGAATCCTATTTAGCACATAGCACATCATATGAACGTCTTCCGTCCAAAATTGATGTCCAATATGTCTATTACTAAGCATAATACGTGCACACTCAATAAGAGTTCTATTCTTCCTTTCCACAACACCATGTTGTTTTGGAGGGGGGGCACGAGGATAAGAGAAATTATGAGTGATCTCGTTTTCAATGGTGGTTCCTTGAAGATTTTGAACTTTCTTAGAAAAAATAACAAAGTTTTCAAAAGCCGCTTTTTACTATTTAAAAATATTGCCCAAGTAAATCTAGAGAAATCATCCCATATGACAAATCCATAGTAAGGATTACCTGAATATGCAACTCTAGTTCACCCAAATAATTCTAGATGTAAAAGCTCGAGGTGCCTCATAGAAGTTACCACATCTTTAAGTTTAAAAGATGTCTGATGGAGTTTACCACATTGGCATGAATCATAAAAACTCTTCTTATTGAAAGAGAGTTTAAGGAATCCCCTCACTAGATTATGCTTAGATGATTTGTACGAGTGTTTAAAGTGCACATGACCAAAGCATCAGTGCCATAGAAGTTGTTCATTCGTGTGGGCAATCAAGTATTGGTCTTGTGGGTGTGACATGGACAAAATATAAATATATTTTTAACGTGTGTGATCGCTCCGGGACGTGACCCAAAAGAACGGTTGTAGTTTTACCGCAAGTGCACGGTGTAGCAGCGAGTGGGATATCGAACACAGGGAGGACGAATGACTGTGCTTGCTCCGATCAACCTGGCTATTTAAGAAGAGAGAAATTTGTCTTTGGCGATCCTGTCACAATCGTCAGACAAAGTACGGAAATATCAAATCAAATAAAGAACGTCTAGGGAATGGGGAATTCCCGCTACTCACCGTATCTCGTCAATGTGGTTCATCGGTATCAAAATTGCTAGAATAATATTTTGGATGAATTAGTTGCAACTGAATGTAGAACCAAGCTCACGCTCTCGCGCTGTTGCCGGTCTATAGCTATCCTAGGTTTGGGTCCAATCTCTTGCAAACCCTAGCCTAGGGGAGCTAGCATTAGGATCAACATCATCGTCCAATCGCGCACCGAGCCCAATCTCTTGCAAACTCGGTCCACGATCTAGATTAGGATAGTTCCTACCCGTCCAATCTCTTGCAAACAGGTATCGGTATAGAATTGCGACCGGGAATCCTAGTATCGGTCCAATCTCTTGCAAACCGATACTTCGAAAAATCCGACTCCAACCCAATTCGGATTTCTAGGACTTCCTATCAAATTGGGATCCAATCTCTTGCAAATCCCAATTGATATGAATACCTAGCAATCCGTAGTAAATCGATCCCAATCTAATCCCTAGATATAAATTCTAGCTCAATTTCTACCAATTCATCACAAATATGAAAGTGGGCTTGTAGGGTTCATCCCCACGCCCCAAGACGTGGAGACTACTCACAAATCATAGCAAGATCACAAAAATAATCGTTGAGATAAGCAATAGAATTCATCACAACGATGATATAAACAATAAAAATAGAATTTTTAGGGAAAAGAGATGCAAACCAATGTAGTTCTTCAATTAATCCAACAAAAATCCAAGTTTTGCTCCTTCTCCAATCACAAGAATAAAGCTAAAAAACTAGTCTAAAAAACTGCAAAAAATCTAAGAGAGAGCTCTCAAAACTAGGGTAAAAACAGGGCTTAAATAGCCCTCAAAATCGTCCAAAAATCGTGACCAAAATGCCCCTGCACAGCCTATTTTCCGCAGTTTTCGCTACAGGCAGCGCATCGCACTCGGCCGAGTGACAAAAGTCGCTCGGCCGAGTGAAAACCCTGCAATTTTCCAGTAAGTCGGGGCTTTCAGGGGTCTTCAGTTCGGGGGCGGCTCGGCCGAGTGAGTTGTCGTCACTCGGCCGATGGCTTCATAGTACTCGGGCGGACGGGATTCTCCACTCGGCCGAGTGGGTCTTCTGAAGCTCAGGCAGCCGAAAAACATTAACTTCGATGTTTTGGAAGGGCTTCGTCTGGGCGCCACTCGGGCGGACGTGGTATCGTCACTCGGCCGATGTGGCCTTCGGTGCTCGGCCGAGTGCACATGTAACTCATGTCTGAACTGGTCGGCCGAGCAGTGTCTCGCTGGTCGGCCGAGTGGCTCCTCCACTCGGCCGAGTGGGACACAAAAAATGCCCAATCTGCTTATTTTGGCCTCCTCGTCGCTCCTGCGACGTCCATTCTTCTTCCGCTCCTCTCCAACAGCAAAATACCCCTCGGGGAGGTCGTCGGTGACCGTCTAGAGTAAGCGCATCTCGAGATCACTCCAAATCGCGCCAAATCACCTGAAATGCGACAAAAACAACAAATCGTGAAAAGCATCGCAATATCGTCGATATATCGTGAAAAAACATGATTTGGGCGATCTAAATGGCATGCAAACATGCGGAAAAAAGGTGTAAAATGAGGAGTGATCAAAATCCCCCAAGCTTGCCTCTTACTCATCCTCGAGGAAGATAAGTAAAAGGCGAACCCGGTGGATTCGGAAAACGAAAACGGCGAAAAATGAAAAAATGAAAAACGAAGAAGAATGAAAACGAAATGAAAATAAAGAAGAAAGAAAGAAGCGAAGAGGTAGGATACTAGATCATTTTCTCAGGACGTGGGTTTCACTTACTCTTATAGCATGCACTGAATGGAAAATACATGTCAAAGAATTTTATTTCGATATCATAGTATAATAGTGCAAACAGAAATAGAAAACCCACGAACAACGATATAATCATGAAAAACGGAATAATTCTAAAATTAACATCGTCTGAATCATTTAAAGCGGTATACAAATCACAGATCACACACTTTTCAATTGAACGCTTTCTATCAGGAGTATAAGAGTATCACACTATAGAATAGAGAGAATAGAAAAGTATGGATTTCATGAAATGAGTGCTAGGCTTAGATTTCTGGATTTCGTAAAACTAAAATAATCTCACCGAGTATAGAATATTACTTAGCCTAGGTTGTCGTGCGATGTCAAGTAGTCACTCTCTCACACATCAACGGATCCCCTCCCCCAAGCTTATCTATAAGCGTGGTGGCATAAAAAATATTTACATCCCCATTTTTATATATAGCTCCAAAGGTAATAAGAAGGAAGAAGAAAGAAAGAAAGAAAGATGGGATCTTTTATTGAGGATTTTTCTCTTTCTCTTTTTTCTTTCTTTTTTCTTTTTTTTGTTTTTTTTGCAATAAGCAATATATACACAACGATCCCAACTCAGAGAGAGATAATGATGTACAAGAATGTTTTTCTCTCTTCTTTTATAGAATAAGAGATTTGGAGCTAGGAATTAGTAGCGGGGGAAAATGCCATAAAATAGAATCGCTAAGGGGAGATTCACCAATGATTTTTAAAAGTAGAGAAATGATGTTCAAGATTTGTGGAGAAAGAAATAAATGTAACTCTCGGTTCACTCTATAAGACATGCACGACAACTTCAGCAGGGTAATCTAATCTACTCAGTTTTGATCACAAAAAAGCTAACTAATCCAGATATATCATAGCTAACATCATTCAATCATCCTGAAGTGAAGTGTACAATTCATGCATATAGAAGTGATATAGGAAAAGAAAGTCAGTACTCCAGATATATGCATTCAATGCGTGAATCTTGGTGTGTTTTCTGTGGTAGCATACATATGAATATTCAGACTCAGCTAATAATAAAATTTCATCCATTTTCATGTGGAAAAAGTGTGGGTTACTATCTCTAAATGCAAAGCAAGTCATAACATATGATATCTGAAATAAAACCTAAGACATGACAAATATAGCATGCATATAGAATGAGCTAACTCCACGTAGTCATCATCACAGAAAAGTCATCTCTAGCATGAGATGAAAAAGAAAGAAATAAAGATAAATGAAAAATAAAACTATGCAATGCGGCACACAGAAAAATAAGAAAAACGTGATGCATGGCAAAATAAGAGAAAAATGATGAAAAATAAGTGCAAAAGCGAAAAAATGGTGTGAAAAACTAAAAATAAAGGTGGCAAATCGAAAAAGAACGTGAGAACTCACTCCCCCAAGCTAAATGGCACAGTGTCCTCAATGTGCAAAGAGTGGCACATCGAGAGACAAGAAATGTGAGGGGATGGTGAGGATGCATGCATGAAAAAAAATGAAAATAAAAATAATAAGAAAAATAAAGGAAAGAAAATATGATGCGGACATGATGCATGCACAGATAGGAGTGATACAGATATATAAGTGGCACCAAAAACTCTCCCTCTCTCCCAAAAAGGATATATAAAGATATGAACAAAAAGAGAATCCCAAAATAAGTGAGGGGAGGGGGGGTGGACAAAAGTGCATCAGGACCCAGCAGAAACGGGCAGCACAACGGCAAAAGGAATCGATGGCATCAGGGGTGCCTAGGAAGGTGGTGTTGCGCCGTCTCTGTCCTGAGGCGGAGGTCGTGTGGGTGGTGCTGACTGGACAGGCTGCTGAGCGGGGGTGGGTGTGGGAGTGGCAGCAGGTCGTGTGTATGTGGAAGTGTGGGCGGGAACCTGCTGGGTGGGTGGGGGTACGCGCGGGAGACGCTCCAGAACCTGGGTGAGGTAGTAATGGATCTGGGGGAGCAGCTCGAAGCGTCCAGCCATCGCAGAGACGGTGGAGGACAGGGTCCTAAGGTCACCTCTAAGACCACTAACCGCCAACTCAAGAGCACGTATGCTCTGCAGTACAGTGTCGGGCGGGGGTGGTGCAGAGGGACGCACCGGTCTAGGCTGTGCAGGGCGAGGCTGGCGTACGTGAGTAGAGTATGTAACGGGCTCAGCAGGGAAGGGAACAAAAGGTGCTGCGCCTGCGAATGTGGGCCTGGCCTCAGTGTGAGGCCGGGACGGGCGGTGAGAAGTGGAGGCAGCGGCAGCGAAAGAAGAGTGCAAAAGTGGCTGCGAGGCGGCTAGAGAGGTCAGTGGCATAGAAGTGTGGACAGACGCCACGACACTCTCGGAAAAAGCAGCAGGGGTGGAGACAGAGGTGACAACCGCTGGGGCGGAAGTATGTGGACCAAAAGGCGCAACCCCAGCGGAGATCATGCTAGCCATGGTCTCCACGACCGCGGCAAACGAGGGCTCTCCACTCTCAACAAAGGTCGGCGGGCGCTCGGGGAGTGCGGAGCAAAGTGGCTCGACGGACAGAGGGCCAGTGGTGGTGGTGGGAGTGGTGGTGACAGCCTCGGAAGTGGTGGTGGAAGTGGGCTCAGCGGAGGTACTCCTGACACTGACAGAAGTGGGAACAGAAGTGTCAGGAGCAGCGGAAACATCTGGTATGGGCTGAGGGGCCACTGGGTCAACAGGGTCGGCAGCAGGCTCGGCAGGGTGTGCAGCAGGGTCTGCGGGGGCAGCGTGGGCCTGCTCGGCCTCCTCGGCCTCGAGCACGTAAGCAGCGGGGATGAGAACATCCATCGCAGGGAGCCAGTCAACGTGGGCTGGTGCAATCAGAGTCCGAGCAGGGCTCGGGAGAATCATGTAATCGGCACCAAAAGGGCCGTGCAACCAGACCCAGTGACGCTCACCGTGCGGGCGAAGCATCTTCATCCGGGCCATGACATCTATCGACAGAGAAGTGGGGCCCGGGACGCGTCGCAAGTCATCGGGGAAGTCCTCGCCGGTCATAAGAGCAAGCAAGGTGATCAGGCCGCCGCAGCATATCGGTGAGCGAGCGCCCACAGATACGATGATGCGGTCCAAACACCAAGCCGCGATATCGATCACGACGGCGGGGACCAGCTCATCGCCATCCCTAGATAGAGCTCTGGGGCGTGTCATCGCGTAGAGCATGTAGAGCTCTGGCGTAGACATCGTGCCCGGCTCATATCTGGCCAAAAATGTCGTCGCCATAAGGCGCTGAGCAATACGTAGGCAGGGATGTACGATGGCCGAGGCCTTGGCCCTACTAGGGTCAAAGGCAGCGTGAAGACCCGTAATACGTGCCCAGAAGGCACCGGCGTCAAAGGAAGGTGGGGGGATATGGGTAGGACCGTAACCTCGGTCGGCTCCGGGGACAGCGGGCCACGAGAAAAACGCTCTCATCATATCGAGAGTGACCTGGCACTCTCGATCCATGAACCGAAACGAGCATCCCTCGTCGGTCCGGGCGATCGAACTCAGAACCTCAAGTGTCGGGCGGGTAAAAGTATCCGCCGACACCTGGAAAAAATCTCGCCAGCCCACGTTGTCGTACAACGTGAGCATCCCCTCTAGTACCCCCAGGCGTCCTAGGTCAGCGAGGTGTGCAAACCTGGAGGGTACGATCGAGCGCTGGGAGATACGGTCGAAGATGGCGCGGTGTGCGTCGTCTCGGAACGTAATCCTGAGCGGCCCGACCAGTGGAGCCGGTGGTGGTGGCTGTGCGGCGGCAGGGAGAGGCTGTGCGGGCTGTGGGTGCACAGCAGGCTGTGCGGGGTGTGCGGGGCCTGCAGGCTGTGCTGGGTGGACGGCGTGTGTGGGAGATGGTGGAGGAGAGTCCTCCAACTCGTGGGAGGGGCCGGCATCATCCGACCGCTTCCGCTTAGCGGAAGCTCTCTTCGACCGCGGCCGTGTCCGGGGCGGCATATCGGCCCCGAGCGCGCCGAAAAGTGAAAAAAAGTGCGGTGCGTGTAAAAGAGTGGAAAGAGTGTACCCCGACACGCCGCGAGTGCTAAGCAGTGGAAGCGTGCGAAGTCAGCGCCTCCGCGAAGTCCAAATCAGCCCGTAGAAGCTCCCCTGGGCTCCCCTAAGCTCCAATAAGCAACCTGCGCATGAAAAGGCGATATCAGTGAGTAATAATCAAAATGTATAGAGCATTATGGGTATAATAGATAGATATAGGAATTGATTTGGGTTAGGGGGTGTTTAGCACATGGATCCTCAAGAAATACTCGAAAAGAGGAGAAAACGGGCAATAGGGGTGATACCGGAGGTGGCCGGAGCAGCTGCCGCCGGCGGCGACTCGGGCGAGTCGCGGCGGCGGTCGGCCGACGGTGGCGGGCCGAGCGGCGGCACGGGCGAGTGGGACGGGCGAGTGAGGTGCGAGCGAGGGCTATCGGGCGAGGGAGACGAAGGGTCAAGGGCGTTTGGGGATTTTTGCGATTTCGAAAAATGCGCCCCCCTCGCCCTTATATAATAAAATTTACGACTCGGCCGAGTGACTAGGCCACTCGGCCGAGCGGGATCAATGAAAATTTCTCCTCGCTTACGCTTCGGCCGAGTGGCTTTGTCAGCCTCGGTCGAGTGGAGTAAGTCCATTCGGCCGAGTGACTCAAGCTACTCGGCATGACTCGCCCTAGGAGGGTATCCGTTTTACTCGGCCGAGTGAAAATATATACTCGGCCGAGTAGCAGTTATATTGAAATCAGGAAAATAAACAGAGAGTTGGGTACAGCAGACTTCCCTCGTTCGTGAGCGGCTCGGCCGGACGAACTTGTGTACTCGGCCGAGCGACTAGTATACTCGGCCGAGTGAGCCTTGTGTTCTGCTGTTTGTCTTCGTTTTGGCTCTAAACTCCGTCTTTCTTCCTCCAATCGATTTCATCTTCCTCCTAAGCGTCGAGCGCCTTCTTAGGGCGCTCCTCGTCGTCTCGTTCATCCTCCTCAAGATGGATCTACCTATCTCCTCTCCTGTCAAGAAAAATAGGACCCGTTATCACAAAATTTTTGGGGCGAACGACTCAAAACACTAAAAATTTCTAAAACGAAAATAAAGAAAAAGTAAAAATAAAGCAAAAACCGTCGGGTTGCCTCCCGACAAGCGCTCGTTTAAGGTCGTGAGCTCGACCCCCTATAATTTTCAATCAATGCGGGATGTTTGGTGCATATGAGATGCACCCATCAAACTTTCCAGGGAGAACGCTTGGATTGGGAAGTTGCGGCGTAGTGTTCTCCCGCGGTGGTCTCTCGTCTCGAATAGTGTTGGGGGGAGGCTCCCCCAAGCTAGCATTTGCTCCGGTCAACGGTTTTGCCGGTGATGCCGATCTCCGTGTCGGCGGAGCTTTCTTTGGAGACTTTAGTTTCGAGAGCTTGCAGAGCTCTCGAATCCTTGCGACATCAGCGTCGCCTTCATCATTTTCAGCGGAGAGGTCGGGGGAATCATCTTTCTTCTCGTCTTGGCCTAAATCCGGGCCTTCCTCGAAATCTTCGTCAAAAAGAGCGCCAATTGAGTGAGGGATCGCCTCTTCAATCACCTCATCAAGGAGGTCCATGTAGTCAAGTTCCTCATGATAAGGCATGTGCTTCATGGCCTTAGGAATGTGGAGCTCCACCTCGATGTTTCCGACGTTTAAAGTTAGGGTACCTTCGCGCACGTCGACGATGACTCCGGCGGTGGCGAGGAACGGGCGTCCAAGTATCAATGAAGTGTCTCCCTCCTCCTTAACGTCCATGATCACGAAGTCACATGGCAAGCATATTCCCCCCGGGACTTGTAGCGGTATGTCTTCGGCGATCCCCACCGGCCTTGTTATCCGTCCATCGGCTAATTGAATGCGCATGTCGGTGGGTTTCAACTTTGTCCCGGTGTTTAGCCTTAAGAACATGGAGAGAGGCATGAGGCTCACACTAGCCCCAAGATCAACCAACGCCTTTTGAAGAGGAACGCCGCCCAAAGTGCAAGGAATCCGAAAACTCCCCGGATCTTTAAATTTTGCCGGCTCCTTCTCTCTCTTGGTGAACCAAGAGCCCTCCTCGGCTAGCATGATCTTCTCCTTCCTTTTCCTCCCCGAAATCAAGTCCTTCAAAAATTTAGCATACGTGGGGATCTCGACGATGGCGTCAAGGAAGGGAATGTTAAGGCTAACTCCTCTTAGGTACTCGAGAAATTTTGCTAGCCTTTTCTCCATTTTCGCTCTAGCGAGCCTTTGGGGGAATGGGACCGGTGGCATGAAGCGCCTTTCCTCAATCAATTGCTCCGCTCTAGATTTCTCTTTGTCTTGTGGCTCCTTCTCCTTTTCAACTTCAACTATCGGCTCAATTGGCTCCAAGCTTTCCTCCACGGGCTCCTCAATAGGAATCATGGCGGGGGTGGTGTCCTTCCCGCCACTAGTAGTAACGGCAACTACGGCATTGATGTGGCCCGTGTTGCCCCGTGGGTTTTGCTCCGGTTGCGCCGGCAATCTTTGAGTGTTCCGATTGAGCAACGCCAATTGCTCCGATATTTGAGCCACAACGGTATTAAGGGAGTCTTGCCCCGCCTTCAGGCTAGCATTTACCTTATTTTGCTCGACCATGAACGCCTCCACTCTAGTTTCGAAGTCGGATCGTTGTGGAGCTTGTGGAGGGTTTTGATTTTGATTCCTCCACCCTTGGTTGTATCCGGGAGGCCTATATGGTGGAACTTGTTGCTTTGGTTGAAAGTTTTGTTGTGGAGGCCCCCTCGGTGGATAGTATTGTTGTTGGGGTGGTGGTGGTCGAGCTTGTTGAGGTGGTTGTGGTGGCGGGTTCAAAGCTCCTTCATTGTTGGCGTAAGAGAATCCAGGATGATTTCTTGTGGCTGGATTGGCCCAATATCCTTGGTTCCCCGCAACATATTGTACTTGCTCCAAGGATCCTTCTACTTGCTCTCCTCCCGAGTACATGGCTTGAGATTGGTCTTGCCAATCACACATTTGGTTCGTCGGTGCGGAGGTGGAAGGGGTCCCTTGGGGCTCCGTGATGAACTTCTCCAATCTCTCCACTACCTTGTGGAGAGAATCAAACTTGCTCGTAAGCTCCGCTACGGCCTTCGCCTCGTAGATACTAGGTGGCTTTAAGGAGGACGTAGAGTGTCCTCTCTCATCGCCCCATTGTTGATTATTTGAGGCCATCTCCTCAATTAGGGCCGTAGCTTCCTCGGGAGTCTTTGACAAGATAGCACCATTCGCCGCGGCATCAATAATTTGTTTGGTCCTCGGTTGGAGACCGTTGTAGAAGCTATGAACTAGCTCCCAATCTTCTATACTTTGGTGCGGGCATTGATGCTGCAAATCCTTAAAACGCTCCCAAGCTTCATAGAGCGTCTCCTGTGGTCCTTGCTTGAAGGACATGAGAGCGCTCCGGATCTTCACCGTCTTGGATGGCGGATAGAACTTATCAATAAATGCACTCGCCAACTCGTCCCAAGTGGTGAAGACACCCTCAGCTTGCGTCCTCAACCAATAGAGTGCCTTGTCCTTTAGCGTGAAAGGGAAGAGACGCAGTCTGATGGCATCGATGGAGACCCCCGTCATCTGAAATGTGGCGCACTTCGACAAGAATAGTTGGATGTGGTAGTGGGGGTTCTCATGTGCGTTCCCATGAAATGGGTCTTGTTGCATCAAAACCACCAATCCAGTCTTTAGCTCGAAGTTCTTGTCAGCCGCCAACTGCGGCATGGCAATGGATGAGGTGGTAGAAGAAGTCTTAGGCCGAAGCCTATCGTGAATAGAAATTATCCTCGCCATCCTTGCCGCCAATTCTTCAGGAGTTTCCGGGTTGGTCATATACCTCCCTTCCGGATTTTGTCTCTTTTCCGCTCTAAGTCTCCGCGCGGTACGTTCGATCTCGGGATCAAATAATAAGGCTTCTGGGTCCGCCGTAGATCTCGTGTACATGCACAGGGAAAACAGAGTTTCAAAGAAATGATCAGTACCGTGGAAGGGTTAGGTAAAAAAAAGAAATAAAAATAAAAAGAAAGAAATAGCTAGGATGGTAAGATCAAACGCAATTGCCTCCCCGGCAACGGCGCCAAAAACTTGATCGCTCCGGGACGTGACCCAAAAGAACGGTTGTAGTTTTACCGCAAGTGCACGGTGTAGCAGCGAGCGGGATATCGAACACAGGGAGGACGAATGACTGTGCTTGCTCCGATCAACCTGGCTATTTAAGAAGAGAAATTTGCCTTTGGCGATCCTGTCACAATCGTCAGACAAATGTGCGAAATATCAAATCAAATAAAGAACGTCTAGGGAATGGGGAATTCCCGCTACACACCGTACTTCATAAATGTGGTTCATCGGTATCAAAATTGCTAGAATGAGAATTCGGATGAACTAGTTGCAACTGAATGTAGAACCAAGCTCACGCTCTCGCGCTGTTACCGGTCTATAACTATCCTAGGTTTGGGTCCAATCTCTTGCAAACCCTAGCCTAGGGGAGCTAGCATTAGGATCAACATCATCGTCCAATCGCGCACCGAGCCCAATCTCTTGCAAACTCGGTCCACGATCTAGATTAGGATAGTTCCTACCCGTCCAATCTCTTGCAAACGGGTATCGGTATAGAATTGCGACCGGGAATCCTAGTATCGGTCCAATCTCTTGCAAACCGATACTTCGAAAAATCCGACTCCAACCCAATTCGGATTTCTAGGGCTTCCTATCAAATTGGGATCCAATCTCTTGCAAATCCCAATTGATATGAATACCTAGCAATCCGTAGTAAATCGATCCCAATCTAATCCCTAGATATAAATTCTAGCTCAATTTCTACCAATTCATCACAAATATGAAAGTGGGCTTGTAGGGTTCATCCCCACGCCCCAAGACGTGGAGACTACTCACAAATCATAGCAAGATCACAAAAATAATCGTTGAGATAAGCAATAGAATTCATCACAACAATGATATAAACAATAAAAATAGAATTTTTAGGGAAAAGAGATGCAAACCAATGTAGTTCTTCAATTAATCCAACAAAAATCCAAGTTTTGCTCCTTCTCCAATCACAAGAATAAAGCTAAAAAACTAATCTAAAAAACTGCAAAAAATCTAAGAGAGAGCTCTCAAAACTAGGGTAAAAACAGGGCTTAAATAGCCCTCAAAATCGTCCAAAAATCGTGACCAAAATGCCCCTGCACAGCCTGTTTTCCGCAGTTTTCGCTACAGGCAGCGCATCGCACTCGGCCGAGTGACAAAAGTCGCTCGGCCGAGTGAAAACCCTGTAATTTTCCAGTAAGTCGGGGCTTTCAGGGGTCTTCAGTTCGGGGGCGGCTCGGCCGAGTGAGTTGTCGTCACTCGGCCGATGGCTTCATAGTACTCGGGCGGACGGGATTCTCCACTCGGCCGAGTGGGTCTTCTGAAGCTCAGGCAGCCGAAAAACAGTAACTTCGATGTTTTGGAAGGGCTTCGTCTGGGCGCCACTCGGGCGGACGTGGTATCGTCACTCGGCCGATGTGGCCTTCGGTGCTTGGCCGAGTGCACAGGTAACTCATGTCTGAACTGGTCGGCCGAGCAGTGTCTCGCTGGTCGGCCGAGTGGCTCCTCCACTTGGCCGAGTGGGACACAAAAAATGCCCAATCTGCTTATTTTGGCCTCCTCGTCGCTCCTGCGACGTCCATTCTTCTTCCGCTCCTCTCCAACAGCAAAATACCCCTCGGGGAGGTCGTCGGTGACCGTCTAGAGTAAGCGCATCTCGAGATCACTCCAAATCGCGCCAAATCACCTGAAATGCGACAAAAACAACAAATCGTGAAAAGCATCGCAATATCGTCGATATATCGTGAAAAAACATGATTTGGGCGATCTAAATGGCATGCAAACATGCGGAAAAAAAGGTGTAAAATGAGGAGTGATCAGTGTGCCAGAAAACAAAATAGTGGAACTAGTACTATATAAAATACTACACGTACCCTCTCCAAAGTCAACCTTGTAACCATTGTCATAAAGTTGACTAATGGAAATGAGGTTATGGTTTAAGCCATCTACAAGATATACATTATCAATAAGAGGTTTATATGGGTTTTCAACTTTTTCAATACATATGATGGTTCCTTTGTCGTTGCCCCCAAAAGTGATCATTCTACTATTTTTGACACGAATGATCTCAGACAACAAGCTAGGATCTCCCGTCATATGCTTGGAACATCTACTATCTAGTATACATCCTTTCCTCTTAAAATTATAGCACTTATTGCCTTGATCTTTTTGCTCTTCTCGGTACCTATATAATAAGCATTAAGATTATGGTCCAAAGTAAGTTGGGTCCAAGGTGATTAGACCTTTGAAGACCAAGTCCAACTGGACTTCGGCTTCCCAACATAATCAACATTATTAACTACATCACGAAAGTAAGTTTACACATACAAACCATTAGCATTAATGCTAGTGTTCTTTAGACCACAAATAGTGTATGTTTTGGGTGTCCTATGCCTAATAGGTGCATGTACATAAGGTTGTGTTCTGTGTGGTGCATGTGGAGTGTAGGTGTAAGGTCTAGCATAAGGAAGTTTGGGGGGGGGTGTGTGTGTTGAGCATGGGTTTGTGCATGTGAGTAAAATAAGCATGTGGTCTAACATGACGTGTGTGTGTGCATGATGTGCATATGCATATGGTCGTACATGTGAAGCATGAGGATGATCATACATATGTGCATGTTGTGTGTAAGCATAAGCATAAGCATGAGCATGCGTACATGCATGAGGGTGTCTCATATGAGTGTTATCACATGCTCATGGGTGCAATACATAGAAACTATCATATGTAGGAATGTGAGGTGTGGGTGATTTCCTGCGTGTGTTGGTGTTGGTGTACATTTATGCATGAACTTTCCTTTGAGGTATACCCTTGGTGGGTGTCTTTCTAAAGGAAGTATGGTAGGAGTGGTGTTTTTCATGGTAATTTAACTATCCAAGTTGTTACGGACACCACTTACGGATGCACCTGAGGATGGCCTCACAAAACTATAGTGATACCATTATAGGTATTGTGTGCATTGGTCACACTTGCCTTCGAATAACATAGGCCACCATGATGGTTTGCCGATAGTTGATTCCTGAGCAATACATCCAATTTGTCCTTTCCTTTGTTGAATCTCTCACCATTGGTAGACATGAGCTCGTATTTCTTCGAAAGTGAAAAATTGGTAATATCCAAGGTGGATATACGTGGTGTGAGCTCGTGAGCTTGGGGTTTGATAGCAATGTTCTCAACCCCCAAGGGAATGTGTTGGGATATAAGAGCATCTACCTCAACATCATAACTATCTACAATAGTAACACAATCTAGTTGAGATTTGAGGTTTTCCACCTCTTTTCTCAACGTGCCATTTTGAATAAGCAAAGTTTCTTTCTCATTAAGAAGTGTGTCAACAATGATTTCATCATATGTTGTGTTAGGTGTAGAAGTGTTTGTGAAACTAGCAAGTTTATCCTTAGCAATAATATATGAATTAATAATTTTTGATACTTATCAAATAATCGTTCATTGGCAAGTCTATGGTCGTCCATAGTAACCTTATCGCCATCGATCTTAGTATCGCTATAGTCATCCTTTGTAGCATCCTCCCGTGCCATGAATCACACGTGGGCAACTTCTCGCTTATCACTCCGACTCATTGCTACTTGAGTCGTCGCTTGAAGAGTCGTCCTATGTGCT
Source organism: Scilla litardierei (assembly GCA_030789695.1). Lineage (NCBI taxonomy): Eukaryota > Viridiplantae > Streptophyta > Magnoliopsida > Asparagales > Asparagaceae > Scilla > Scilla litardierei. Next base: position 303,616,080 of record CM061142.1, on the reverse strand, counting down.
AACGAGTCCCTTCTTCTTCTTGCCTTTGTAATTGTCTGCTAACGAGTCCCTTCTTCTTCTTGGCTTTGTAATTGTCTTCCTTGTTTTATTTAGGAGCTTTCTATTTTACCTTATTCTTTAGCAAGGTGCATTCTCTCTTATGTGACTTGGTTTATTGCATTTGTAATACAAAGTATAATTGTTAGCTAAATCAATTTTAGACTTGTGATGGAATTTATCTTTTCATAAGAATTTCTGAAATTATTTTGCCATCAACGCCATGGATTCCAAATACATCTCTTTTTTAGAGTCCTCTCTTTGCAAGTCACCTTGAAAGCAATTGCTTTCTTCTTCGACCCTCCTTGTGCCTTTAGAGCCTATCTTTGCTATCCATCTTGATTTCTAACTTCATAGGCCATGAGATTTCCTATGGAGTTCTCTACGGTGTACTTTCCCATGTCATTCTCTTCTTCAATGGACATTGTCTTTGTTAAAGCCAAAATTGACCAAAACAATTGAGTTGCTGACGTGTGCCCTTTGTGCTGAGTCAGAGCCTCGTTAGCGGATTGAGTGGGACCCTATGTTGGAAGAACCAGGGTTGGTTGAATGATGATGTACGAGCTGCATTGCTCGATTGACCCTCCAGCGGCCTGTATATCGATGGATCAAGGTTGGGAGGCTCTGGAGCGTCCCTCACGATAAATAGAGACTCATCGATCTGTACCACAAGGAAGCGTCAGGGGGGTCGGATTTGGGTTCTAACCCAAATTCCCTTCAATGCTTAAGTTAGAATGTGAACATAAGGATGAAAGGGAGCTTGGAACAGCTGAGATCGACCCACAGAGGATCGTCTGAGATCTGACGTCGCAAGCTCTATAGTGGATTAAAAATATGCTGAAAGAGTAAGTCTATGTGTTAGATCTCGTACCTTGAGAATTAGAACCATTTGGTATTTATAGGCCTCATGGGTCCTTTCAGTGAAGTTGGAAAGATAACGGTCACTCATTATGGTGCCATGATCTTCCCCCCTTTAATCGGAATAAACGTTGCCCACGTTCCCACTATTTATGAGCATATCTTCAATCCCACGTTCGAGTGATGGAAGTGCAATGGGCGATTGGATGGTGGGTTTTGACCGAGTCGATATCAGGCTTCCCTTGTGGGCTTGGTGGGCCCTAGTCACTCGTCGATCGAGTCATCTCGAGTGCCGACCCAATGATTCAACAATGACCCTCGTCGCACGACCTCAGAGAGTCTGACTGTTGGGGTCAAGCGACGTTACATCACATTAATAGGGCACGACAGTCGAGAAATTCGCACTCGAGTTCTATGAGCCAAAACGTCCGCCTCGCCGATTTGGATGATCCGCCGGTTTGAAACCCAAGATTCTTAGAGCATTGGATCTGCGATGCGTGTCTTATCATGATGTTGTCGTCTTGTCGATACAAGACGGTTCCAGTGCAGGAATTTGAAGATACCGTCTTCGTCTTTCTTGATTTTGCTATTCCCGTATGAAAAATGGCTTCATCCTCCGTTCCCATTTCTGAGAGGATTCTGGTTACTGTCATGCAAAAGAACAAGGAGGGGGATATGGAGCCTGGTTTGACCGCAAATCTAAGGTCCAAAGTTGGAGCCGATAAGATCCTCGAGTTTCAGAGAAACTACGTCCGCCTCGACTATCAGATCCGGGTGCCGGGGAGGGAGGAGAAGGTCCATCGTCCTGGCGACCGGTAAGTTGGGGATTATGTCAAAGACTTCCAACGAGGGCTTCGATCACCTATGAACCCCTTCATGCACTACTTCATGTGCACCTTGAACATTTCTCTTTACCAGCCGATGTCGAATGCCATAGGTGCAACGATGGGTTTTATTGACATGTGCGTGATGAAAGGAATTGAACCGTCGCTAAGATTGTTCAATTACTTCTTCTCGATTCCTCCTCTTAAGACTCCGGGCTGGTATATGATAACGGCTCGTCGAGGCATGAAATTATTTGATGACCTTCCGACTTCTAATTCCAAATGGAAAGAGGAGTTCGTATTCGTGGTCTTTCAAGGAGAGGCGAGCTTTTGCACCAGCTGGGGTGTCCCTGACTTAGGCCATTTTGAGGACAAGCCTTTGACTAGAGAGGTGAAGGAAGCTGCCGACGCATTGACAAATCTGCCAGAGAATGTGAGGAAGACAAAGTGACTGTGGTCCAACGATGTGTTGCGTCAGACCGTGTGGACGAAAGGTTGATTCGATCGTGTCCGTCAACTGTTCGACCTTCGTTCTCTGACTTAACATGTTTATTTCTTCTGCAGGCATGGTCGGTCTGGAGTACCAGGTGGACCCTGAGTTGAGGGAGGGAGTTGAGGCTTCTATTAGAGAGGCTGAGGAGAGCATGTTATCTCCTCATGTGCTGTCCATGGGAGAAAGGACGACTCAATTGTTGAAGAATCGACCTGTTGTCGCTGAGAGGGCTACTCAGGTGGCCCGTCTCCAGTGGAAGAAAAAGGAGAAGCCCACCTCTGAATTTGAGGTGGTTGCCATTGTGGGAAATAAAAGAAGGCGATGATTCTCCTTTGTGACTCGGAGCCATCTGGTTCGACTGAAGCTGTAGAGCAGATCGCTCAGCAGTAGCAGGAAACTCCTCTAGATGGAGACTCGGGGGAGACCCGTGTACCTTCAGAGCTTCTTATGCACGAGGATTCCTGGCCTTGGGGAGGTCAGTTCCCTCCAGTGCCACTGTCTGAAGACATCCCTGATGAATTCAAATCCATTTTTCTAGAGAGTCGATCTCCTCAGGCTCCATTCGATTGCTTTGCAGAGGAACTCGTTCAAATGGAGTTTCCGATGAGGCGAGACGACTCTGCTCTTCTGGAGTGCAGGACCGCCTCTTGGATTGCTAAAAATGCGACCCTTCCACGGGATAGTGCTGTCGTGGAGAGGGTCAATTACGAGAGGCTTGCGTTGATGGCCATCCACGCTAATGTCCAGGTAACTACTGTACCAGCCTCCATTGTAGGTGATGCAAGCATGGATGTTAACTATCGAGCTTAGTTTGTAGACTATCGTGGCCACCGCTGTGTTGCGTCGAAGTGCACCGGTAGTGACTAATTACGACATCACCATATGGGCCGTTAAGTTGGCTGTGGAGAAGTCTCAGGCCGAGCTGACCAGGATTGGATTCATGTGCAAATTAAGACTGGATCACCTTCAGTGGCTTGATCATGAGTTACGTGAGTCTTGTGAGAGGAAGGCGGAACACGCCGATTTAAGAGAGCGAGCGGAGAAGGCTCTGTTGGAGGATAGAGTCAATGTCGAGGCTATAGCAGAGAGGGCAGTCCAAGAATTCAAGAATTCATTTTCTGATTTTGACGAGTTATACACGCAATGTTTTGAACGATGTCAATCGGAAGTGAAGGACCGATTCACTGACCTCTCCACCGAGATCGACCGGATCCCGGTGCTGTTTCTGGATCTCGATGACAATGATCCGAGTCAGGGCACGGGGGAGGCCACTCCGGTTGACAAAGTTGTCACCACACGGGTGACGATGTAGGAGCTGGTGCTTTGGGAGATCAAGAGCTAGCGACCGTGCTTGGTGGAGATCAAGGGCCTAACCGGTTGTTGTAGGATCTCGATGCTCATCTTATCCTACTTTAGTTTCCAAATGTATTGGGGGGTGTAATTGAAATGTAAACAAAAACAATTTTGTAGTGGAAACGCCAAAAGAGTTGGCTCGTATCTCTTTGTTTGTCGTTGTATCTCTTTGTTTGTCGTTGTTCATGTCGTGTGGTCATAATCTCTGACGGCCCCTTTCGATGGTTTAGACCCTTTCCCAAGATGATCAGGGGTAAGCCATCGAACCATGTTAGAAATAGACCACCTCGTTCAGTGGCGAGGGATCGATTCCTCGACCCACGACTGATGACACGTTAGGATCGTGCAGTGGTGAAGGGGAGCCCTTTGACCTACGGCTGACAACATGAGAGGGTCATTCAGTGGAGAAGGGGCGGCCACTTCAACTTACAGCTGACGATATGTGAGGGTCATTAAGTGGCGGAGGGGTGGCCCTTCGACTTATGACTAACGCCACGTGAGGGTCGTTCAGTGATGGAGGGGTGGCCCCTTCGACTTATGGCTGACGACATGAGAGGGTCGTTCAATGGTGAAGGGGTGGCCATTTTGACTTATCAGTGGTGAAGGGGTGGCTCCTTTGACTTATGGTTGACGACACGTTAGTGTCGGTCAGTGGCGAAGGAATGACCCTTCGACTTACAGCTGACATACGTTAGGATCGTTCAGTGGCGAAGGGGTGGCCCTTTGACTTACGGCTGACAATACATTAGGATTGTTCAGTGGTGAAGAGGTGGCCTTTCGACTTACGGTTGACGACATGATAGGGTCGTTCAGTGGCAAAGGGGTGGCCCCTTCGACTTACGACTGATGACACTTAGGGTCATTTAGTGGTGAAGGGGTGGCCCCTTTGACTTACGACTGACGACACGTGAGGGTCGTTTAGTGGTGGAGGGGTGGCCCTTAGACTTATGACTGAAGACACGTTAGGATCATTCAGTGGCAAAAGGGTGGCCCTTCGACTTATGGCTGATGACACGTTAGGGTCGTTCAGTGACAAAGGGGGGCCCTTCAACTTACAGCCAACGACATGAGAGGTTCGTTCAATGGAGAAGGGGTGGCCCCTTCGACTTACGGCTAAAGACACGTGAGTGTCGTTCAGTGGCGAAGAGGTGGCCCTTTGACTTACGGCTGACGACATGTGAGAGTCGTTCAGTGGCAGAGGGGTGGTCCTTCGACTTGTTGCTGACGACACGTGAGGGTCGTTCAATGGCAGAGGGGTGGACCCTCGACTTACGGCTGACGACACGTTAGGATCGTTCAGTGGTGAAAGGGCGGCCCTTCGACTTACGGTTGAAGACATGAGAGGATTGTTCAATGGCGAAGGGGTGGCCCCTTCAACTTACTGCGGATGACATGAGAGATTCGTTCAGTGGTGAAGGGGTGGCCCCTTTATCTTATGGCTGATGACATGTTAGGGTCATTTAGTGGCTAAGGGGTGGCCCCCTTCGACTTATGATTGACGACACGTGAGGGTTGTTCAGTGGCAGAGGGGTGGCCCTTCGACTAACGGTTGATGACATGTGAGGGTCATTCAGTAGTGGGGCTAACGACACGTGAGGGTCGTTCAGTGGCAGAGGGGTGGCCCCTTCGACTTACGACTGAAGACACGTTAAGGTCGTTCAGTGGCGAAGGGATAGCGCCTTCAACTTACGGCTGATGACACATTAGGGTCATTCAATGGCGAAGGGGTGGGCCCTTCGACTTACGGCTGACGACACGTTAGTGTCGTTTAGTGGCGAAGGGGTGGCCCTTCGACTTACGGCTGACGACACGTTAGGGTCAGTGGCAAAGGGGTGACCCTTCGACTTATTGCTGACGACACGTTAGGGTCATTCAGTGATGGAAGGGTGTCCCTTCCACTTATGGCTGACGACACATTAGGATCATTCAGTGGTGAAGGGATGGCTCTTCGACTAATGGCTGATGACATGCAAGGGTCATTCAGTGGCAAAGAGGTAGCCCCTTCGAATTACGGCTGACGACACGTTAGGGTCGTTCAGTGGTGAAGGGGTGGCCCCTTCTACTTACCTCTGACGACACGTTAGGGTCGTTCAGTGGCGAAGTGGTGGCCCTTCGACTTACAGTTGATGACATGTTAATGTCGACATAGGTGTCATCAACACGAGTTTGGTTCATCTAGATTTCCCCAAGGATATGATCCTTTTTGAAAGGAGTCTGATGGGATTCTTTTCGTAAAATTCATGAATGCTCTGTCGAAGAAAGTCGTTTCGAAGAGGAGGCAGAATTCATTTAATGAAAAACAGGCTTTATTGAAGAACGTAAAAAAGCGTACAGGTATTTCTGAGTTTTGTCAGGAGTCACTTTTGTCCCCACCATTTTTATTTGTACTTGAGCTTTAGAAGCTCGTTAGTCCACCACCCTAGTGACAGGTGACCCTGTTATCTTGTCTTTCTGCTTCGAGTGCCCCTCTTTGCTGGGTTGATCAATGACCGGGTTCTTGGGATGTCCATGCTTAACCAGTGCGTCGATCTTCTTCTTGAGTGTCCAACAGTCTTTGTGGTAGTTGCAGAACTTGAGGTCGTCACTTTTCTCATATTTGCCTTTCTAGGGAGATTCTGGGATCAGTTCCTCTCGTGGGGCATAAGCGAGGACATCTGTCTTGGTTGCGCTTGGCCCCACATAAGTTGGATGCTCCTTGCTTCGAAGGCATCTCTCTCTCGGCCTCTTGTCCCGAGATTCCTGGCGAGGGGTTCCCGGAGTTAGTCTTTCCTGCTTGGTATCTCCACGACGGGCCGGGGTTCCATTCCTAGTAGATTCGATCGGTTCCTCCGCTTCTTTGGACAAGATGAACCGATTTGATATATTGATCATCTCCACGAGGCTGTTAGGCGGGAACCAGTGAATCTCCCTTCAAAAGTGTTTGTCCCGCTGTCACACCCCGCTCCCCAAAATACCTGGAATTTCTCTTTTCTCTCTCTTTTCCAAGTATCCTGAAGAGTGAGGGTGATGCGAGGAAAGAGAGAGAAAGGGCAAACTGAATATGCATGCCACTGCGCACTTGCTGGGATAGTACAAGTGAAGCTATACTATAATATCAGACAACCCCATGAACAACAACATTTTATATATAACATGTTTCATTCACATACATAGTCCAGGTGCATCAATACATATATACAGCCACTCTCCACCTCCAAAGACAACTATGTCACAATACAAGCTACAACATACACCAAATGCTACCCCTGAATCCAACTTCAAGTCACCACCAACCATGCTACCCATGCTACCTGGAAAAATAGAGAGGAGCACGTCAATGCATGCCCCAGTAGGAACCAACTTGGATTTGGAACATCGTTTTAAGGTTATCGATCCACAGGGCAAGGCAAGAGAAATAAGACATGTAAACTAAGTAATATAGCGAAAAGTAAATAGCCAAGTAAGAGGATCATATCTGCGGTCCAAGGTCGAGCTACTGCAAGAAAAGGGGTTAGCACGAATAATAAAGCAAGTGTTCACACCAACATGACCTAAAAGGAAGGTATTAATGTTGGATATGGAAGACGTTTGTACACCCTTGTGGGGGATGTACGAGGGAATACGGACCTCGAACGTCGTGTACACGAAGTCGTGTACAAAGGGAATCTGTTCCCTTGCGGAGAGGATCTCTGGATGAGTGGGAAAGTCGCATTATATATGCATAAGTGCATGCGACATATGGCTAATAAAGGGGGAATATCTTAAGCTTATGTTGTACCATGCATATGGTACAACTTAAGCTTATAATGTGCCATGTATCATGGTACACCTTAATTAAGTTGTTCCAAAGGAACAACTTACCCTAAAATAACTACCTTGGGGGCTATAAATAAGACCCAAGGGTAAGCCATTTCTTACACCATTTGCATGAAATTCATGCATGCATCTTCATCCTAGCGAAGCTCTGCAGAAATCCTTTCTCTCCCTCTTATCCAAGTTCTTAATCTAAAGTAGAGATTTAGATTGTGGATTAGTAGCCTTACTCCGTTCGTGAGAAGACTCGATCCGTCGTGGCGAATCCGAAGGCGAAGTTCGTAGACTACCGTGCCGCATACGCAAACGTAAGTCTAAACTTCATGTTATCGATCCTAACTCTGTTTTGGACAGGATCCAACATTGGTATCAGAGCCATACGGGTTCGCCCCGGAGAAACTATGAACGAGTCGTTGTCTTTTTCACGGATGGGTATCCTACCATTACGGATATGGTAGGAACGCTTCGTGACGGAGAGAACGCAGCGGTTGTTCTTTTCACGTTAGGGTCTTCTGTCATTACGGATATGGCAGGGACTCTCCGTGACGGGAAGAACCGACCGTTCATATCGTCAAACTCGCTCTCTTCATGGATGCTGAGTCTCCATTCATAGGGAATGGGCGCTCTCTTCATGTGGAGCGCGTAGTTTACGAATTTTTGAAGTGGGTTCATTTTTTGGCACACGGCCATTGGAGGACAACTACTTCCTCGACGAACGGGTGCTTCACCGGAGAAGAAGATGGTGGTTATTCCCATCGGGGAAGATGAATTTTTTTTGTGCATGTGCACCATGATCAAATGGGTTATGAAGGCCATGCACCCCCCTCCCCATGCGGAGGGGGTTGGCTATGGCCAATAACCACCGCGGCAACCCCCTCTGGCGGGGGTGTGCGGCCTCCCATGAAAGGGGAAACCGGCCATGGCCAAAGGGACATGACCGGTCAAGGCAAAAAAAAATGCCATGGCCGGGCCATGGCCGGCCGGCTCTGGCCGGCCACGGCCAGGGGCAGAAGGCCCTGGCCGCGGCCAGGCCAGGGCCTGGCCTCCCTGGCCGAGGCCAGGGCAGGGGCCCTGGCCCCGGCCAGGGCCTGGCCGAGGCCAGGGCAGGAGCCCTGGCCCCGGCCAGGGCCCTGCCGCCCTGGCAGAGGCCAGGGCAGCGCCCTGGCCTCAGGCCAGGGCCCGGCCGCCCTGGCCGAGGCCAGGGCAGAGGCCCTGGCCCCGGCCAGGGCCTGGCCGCCCTGGCAGAGGCCAGGGCAGCGCCCTGGCCTCAGGCCAGGGCCGCCCTGGCCGAGGCCAGGGCAGAGGCCAGGGCAGCGCCCTGGCCTCAGGCCAGGGCCTGGCCGCCCTGGCCGAGGCCAGGGCAGGGGCCCTGGCCCCGGCCAGGGGCCTCTGGCCGAGGCCAGGCCAGGCAGAAGGCCTGGCCGGCCTCTGGCCGAGGCCAGGCCAGGCAGAGGCCTGGCCGGCCTCTGGCCTAGGCCAGGCCAGTGGCCAGGCCGGCCCTGGCAGTGGCCAGGGCTGCCGCAGGCCGTCCTTGGCCGGTTGTCGGACTGATCGGCACTGGCCGGGGGAAGTTTCAGACCAATTCGGCAAAGGCCTTGGTCGAACTAGCCCATACGGGGCCAAACGACAGTCGTCTGCATCAAATTTCTCTCATACGGGGGGAAACGCCTGGATCCATACGGGAGCCGGCGACGATAATTTGCAGAAAAATCCCCAAAAAGGGGGATCCGACTTAGGCACGGCTACGGCTCATTCCCGACAAATGGTCAGGAAGTGCCGAATATTTCACTAGTATCATAAGGGTACTAAGTTGAAATATATTTTATTTGAAAAATACGTTTTCATACGTTTTGAAAAATAAGTTTTCAAAAACGCTTTTCCGCTGCAAAGTACTATAAGAGTACTAACATTTGATAAAGTGAGGGAGAAATATTGAAAGTTACTCTAGATGGTGATCGAAAACGTAGTGACCTTTCCGACTCTAGAGTAACATCTTCAATATTTTTCGAAAGTAACTTATCAAATTATGAATATCATTCCAAGTGGGAGTTGATTTTAGAACTATCCATATGGGATATTCTATTATCATTTCAAGTGGGAATTATATTTGAAAAATACGTTTTCAAACTCGTTTTTCCGCTGCTAGTACTATAATAGTACTATTGTTTGATAAGTGATGGGGGAATATTGAAGGTTGTTCTAGATGGTGATTGGAATCAAAGAGACCTTTTCGATTCTAGAACAACATCTTCAATATTTTTCGAAAGTAACTTATCAAATATAATATAATTTCAAGTGGGAGTTATATTTTAAGAATTTTATGCAATATGTTTTTGATCGAACCTTCGGTTTTTATGTCTTTTGCAGCATTTTAAAAGTAAAATGTCTTCCGCTTCAAAGAATATCGTCGCTGAGTTAAACAAAGGTGAAAAACTCAACGGCGATAATTACAAACTTTGGTCCATCAAGATACAATACGTTCTAGAGGAGCAAGAAGTGCTCGAAACTCTAAAGAACGTTATGATTGAACCTGAGTTGGGCACTACGGCCCAACACCGACGAGACAAGGAAGCTTTTGATGCTTGGTCTCGGAAGAACAAGATAGCGCGCATTACGTTATTAAGCAGTATGGCTGATGACATAATGCGCATCTTCCGAGAACATGACCTAGCCATGGACATATGGTCCAAGCTAGAGGAGAAGTTCGGTGGCACATCGGTGTCCAAACTTCGCGCCTTAACTATAAAGTTCGATACATATAAGAAACGTCCAGATCATTCCATGGGGAAACATCTGCGACATATGGCGAACCTTATATCAGAGTTAAAGGACGCAGGTCATGTGCTCACAGATGAGCAACAAATCCAAGCAGTCATACGTTCCCTACCAAATGGGTGGGACCAAATGAAGATGCATCTCACTCACAATGAGAGCATCAAGACCTTCAGCGATGTTTCCAAGCACCTCGAATTAGAGGAAGAGCGGCTTGCGGCTGCCAAGCCAAGTGCAGAAGTGCACATGGTTGCTAGTTCCTCACACGGGGGAAAGAAAAGGAAAAATCGTTCGAAGTTCACTAATGAACGTAATAAGCAACCTGAGTCTACCAAGAAACCCAAACATAAGGGTGGGCACAAGAAATGGCACAAGAAGAAAGACTTGAAGAGGATCAAGTGCTTCAAGTGCAACAAGCTCGGTCACTATGCTCGTTCGTGTACGAGTGGAGGCGACGAGGTAACTTGTAAATATACTAGTTACATATGTGTTTCTAGTTCAATATTTCTTATGGAATCTAATCCATTTTGGATAATTGATTCAGGTGCCACCGACCACATAGCAAGGGACAGACGGTCCTTCGTGGAGTATCACCGGATACCCCAAGGAACGAAGTGGATCTATGTAGGAAACAACACACGTGTTGAAGTGAAAGGCGTTGGGACTTGCAAGCTAGTCTTGGACAACGGCCGCACTCTCCTACTTCATGATGTCCTCTTCGCTCCAGATATTCGAAGGAATATAATTTCTGTGGTTGTATTAATGGGTCTTGGCTATAACTGGTTTTTTCATGATTGTAATGTGGACTTAAGTTGTAATAATACTCTTATTGGTACTGGGTTTGTATTTAAAGGATTTATTGTAATGAGTACAATGTATGATTCCTCATGTAATGAAAATTTCCTTATTGCAAATTCTAAGACTTATGAGTCTGATGTGAATTGTTGGCACGCAAGGCTTGGTCATATTGGACCAACGCGTATGGATAGACTCGCCAAACGTGGTCTTCTATCCAATGTTTCAAAGGTTGAAATGTCGACCTGCGAACATTGCCTTGTGGGGAAATCTTGTCGCAAGCCGTTTGGAACCGGCACAAGGGCCGAGGTTCCATTACAGCTTATCCATTCGGACATATGTGGTCCGATGAATGTCAAGACAAGACGTGGAAAGTCCTATTTCATCACTTTTATTGATGATTTTACCCGATTCGGACATATCTATTTGATATCCCACAAAAGTGAAGCTTTGGCTTGCTTTAAAAACTATATGAGTTTAGTGGAGAATCAATTAGATCGCAAGATTAAGGTCTTGCGAACCGATAGGGGCGGTGAATATCAATCAATAAGTTTTAAGGAACTCTGTGATGAAAAAGGCATAGTACATCAGGTAACTATGCCTTATACTCCTCAACAAAACGGTGTTGCAGAAAGGAGAAATAGGACTTTAATGGAAATGGTCCGTTCAATGATGGCGCAAGCTAACTTGCCAATCACCTTTTGGGGAGATGCATTATTGACGGCCACTTTCATTTTAAACCGTGTACCCTCGAAATCAGTTAGCTCCACTCCTTATGAGTTGTGGAACCAAAGGTCTCCTGACTTAAACATTTTGAAACCTTGGGGTTGTGCATCCTACGCACATATTTCCTCCCATAAGTATGGCAAACTTGGGCCAAGGGGAAGGAAATGTATCTTTATACGATACGCAGAAAACTCCAAAGGTTATGTTTTTGTTAGTCAGGAAGACAATGGTGGGCTAATTGAGTTTGAGTCGAGGGATGTCACTTTCTTGGAAAACGAGTTTCCAAGACAGGGCGAGATAAGTCAGGACTTATCTCTATTTGAGATTTATGATCAAGAAGGATTACCTCATTCGAGTGGGAGAATTCTTGGTGAAAATGAAAATACGTTTCAACCTTCACCAATGGATTATACGAATGACGATTATCCTATTCCAGACGGGAATAATGATCCAAGTGGGAGCAATTCTAACGACATTCCAAGTGGGAGTGATATTAGAATTGATCTAAATTCAAGTCAACAAGGACTTGAAGAATCTCAAATACGACGTAGTAGTCGTACAAGGTTGGCTCCTCTAAGATTTGAGGATGAATTTCCGCAAACCTTTATGACTTTACTACAAGAAGATGACGAGCCTGCTACTTTCAAACAGGCCGTATCTTGCCCTGCTAAAGACAAATGGATGGAAGCGATGCAAGAGGAATTAGAATCCATGAAAGTTAACCAAGTCTGGGACTTAGTTGACTTACCCAGAGGACGTAGAGCTATTGGGAACAAATGGGTTCTCAAGATCAAGCATAAGGCCGATGGCTCTATTGACAGATATAAAGCTCGCCTTGTCGCGAAAGGTTTTACGCAACAGGAAGGGATAGACTACGAAGAGACCTTCTCACCTGTTGTTCGTTTTACCTCAATTCGCCTGATTCTGGCAATGGTAGCTTGCTTAGACCTCGAATTACATCAAATGGATGTAAAGACTGCTTTTCTCAATGGAGAATTGGACGAGGAGATCTATATGGAACAACCAACAGGGTTTGTAAAAGAAGGAAACGAACATAAGGTTTGTAAACTTCTTAAATCCATATATGGTCTTAAACAATCCTCGAGGCAGTGGTATATACGATTTCAAGAGGTTGTCTTATCAAATGGATTTTCCATGCTTGATGAAGATAACTGTGTATATATCAAGAGGAATAAGAACAAGTATGTTATTATGTCTCTATATGTAGATGACATCTTAATAGCCGGAAATGACAAGGGCTTTGTGATGGATATCAAGGCTTGGCTTTCATCAGTTTTTGAGATGAAAGACATGGGAGAAGCCGCATATATCCTTGGAGTTAAGATTTCAAGGAATCGTTCGAAGAAACTTCTTTCTCTTTCACAGGAGACTTATATAAAGAAGGTTCTAGAACGTTTTAATATGCAGGACTGCAAGTCCATTGATACTCCAATAAGCAAGTGCGACAATTTATGTCTGAAATCATGTCCGAAGAACCAAAAAGAGAAGGAGATTATGGAAAAAGTTCCATATTCCAGTGCAGTTGGTAGTCTAATGTACGCTATGATGTGTACAAGACCGGACATCTGTTTTGCCGTTGGAATGGTAAGTCGTTACCAATCCAACCCAGGGCAAGTACACTGGAAAGCGGTTAAGAGGATAATGCGGTATCTCAAAGGAACTGCAGACTTTGCTTTATGCTATCAAGGAGATGCCTTGAGGCTCGAAGGCTACACTGATGCTGATTGGGCGGGTGATCTCGATGAACGACGATCGACCTCAGGATATGTTTTTCTACTCAGATCTGGTGCAATATCCTGGAGTAGCAAGAAACAATCCTGCATCGCACTTTCAACCATGGAAGCCGAGTTTGTAGCATTTAGCATGGCAGTTCAAGAGGCTGTTTGGCTAAGGAAGTTCTTAGACAGGCTAATTAATGCAAGTGACTCAGGTGCTGTACCTATACACAGCGACAGTCAAGCATCTATAGCCTATGTCAAAGATCCGAAATTCCATTGTAAGACCAAACACATAGATATCCGCTACAAATTTGCAAAAGACTATGATAAGACCAAGAAGGTAGACATAAGGTACATATCTACGCATGAGATGATAGCGGATCCGCTTACAAAGGCGATCCCCAGAGATGTGTTTTACAAACACTTATCATCTCAAGGATTGCGTAAGAGCTGAGTTGTACCAATGTAAATTCCCATGTCTGTAAATGATCAAAATTAATAAAAGAATAAGTTCTTTTTCAAACATTGCATATGAATTTCTTAAGAAATGTTTGTGTACATTTTTGAAATCTCAGCTGAATTGTGTGTATGTCGGACAGATTAAGGTTGGCTCTCTCACATGAGCAACCGCCTTATCTTATCAGATGGATAAGATAGAGATGAGACTAGTTTAAAGTCAAAATCATTAGACGAATGATTTAGAGTCATGACTTAAACAAGATAGTCGAATGAAAGATCTGCATCATATGGATGCTTACAAAAGATCTGAGATCTGTATCACAAGGATATTTGAAAGAGATCTCATATGATTTTTTCCTATCTGTCTTATGCAGGATGAGAGTCCGTGAATATTTCACGAGTAGTAAGGGGACTCAAAAAGATAGTCACTGTGGTGTCTGATCTTTTCATCCGTACAACATCATTAAGACATACTCTCCCTGGGAAAGGAGTGATGTTGTAATACGTGTTCATACCACGTATGCATTTCGACCACTGAGTTAGTAGCAATAGTGTTTGCTATTATGTGAGACTCAAAGGCCATATGGGTCTTTACTCTTACCCTCAAGGACTCCAATTGGTTCCTTTAGATTTGACGAAATGATCGCTATCTTAGCGTGTTACTTATGAGCTATGATAATTCGGCTCGGCGGGGCACGTTAGAAAAGCGAGTCTAGTCAAGATCAGAAGGTTCGCAAGAAGAGGAAGATTGATTTCATATTCGCATTTGGACTTTAATGATTCAAAGCTGGCCAGCCAATTGTAATCCAGATGGGATTCAATTGTTGAATATAAAGTATAAGAAATATGAAGAAATAATCTAGGGTAAAGCATGCGTTGAACTACTCAACTTTGCACCTTCGAGGTCGTTGTGTATCTCTAACAAGTGCACAACAACAGACTCTACGCGCATGACGGTCGCACGGTCTATTTCTCGGTATGATAGATGAAAGAACTAAGGGAAAGACGTTCTCTTACAATCCCCTCAAGTGTGAGTGGGAGATGTTGGATATGGAAGACGTTTGTACACCCTTGTGGGGGATGTACGAGGGAATACGGACCTCGAACGTCGCGTACACGAAGTCGTGTACAAAGGGAATCTGTTCCCTTGCGGAGAGGATCTCTGGATGAGTGGGAAAGTCGCATTATATATGCATAAGTGCATGCGACATATGGCTAATAAAGGGGGAATATCTTAAGCTTATGTTGTACCATGCATATGGTACAACTTAAGCTTATAATGTGCCATGTATCATGGTACACCTTAATTAAGTTGTTCCAAAGGAACAACTTACCCTAAAATAACTACCTTGGGGGCTATAAATAAGACCCAAGGGTAAGCCATTTCTTACACCATTTGCATGAAATTCATGCATGCATCTTCATCCTAGCGAAGCTCTGCAGAAATCCTTTCTCTCCCTCTTATCCAAGTTCTTAATCTAAAGTAGAGATTTAGATTGTGGATTAGTAGCCTTACTCCGTTCGTGAGAAGACTCGATCCGTCGTGGCGAATCCGAAGGCGAAGTTCGTAGACTACCGTGCCGCATACGCAAACGTAAGTCTAAACTTCATGTTATCGATCCTAACTCTGTTTTGGACAGGATCCAACAATTAGTGCCAAAAGTGTAACACAATATACGATATCACCAGCATAGCAGATAATGACAAAGGAAGTGCTTCAAGCAGAAGAAGTAACATGCAAAAGTCTTATTTTATAATTGAATTAATTGGAAACTTGGATAAACTGTGTGATACCAGGACCTGGACCTTACCCCAAATTTTGGGTGAATATAGCACACGACGCAGTGGACACGGGCACTGTACGTCGGGCCTCTCAGCTCCCCAGTCCCTGGCAGGAGTGAGGCCTCGCATAATAACACAACATCCATATGTCCCCTCCACTCCCGATAAAGGCGAGTGGGAATAAGTATTACATATCACATAGCTTTTCCCCCAACTTTTCAATCCAGGCCTCATATCCATAATTTACTCGAATTTCCACCCTAAACCCGGGTTTTGCTAACTCACCCTCATTAGAGAGGAATGTGACATTCAAGAGTTTCATTTTATCATTTTAGTACTGAAGGAGTCATGTTGCATCGCATCACATTCCACATTCATACCGACATGAGTCATGCACCGAAGTTTCATACCCTTCATCGTAGTCACATCACATATCAACATGGGCCATGCACCCAAGTGTGATGATGCCCTTCATCATATACATTTCAGTTCATTATTCATAACATATGAAACCATACTCTCCATGACCCCATCATTACCAATTCACAACATAATTCATGATTCAAGTGTTTACAAGCTCATTTCTCTGTTTCTCACGTTCATATCATAGAGGCATTTTCACAAACATGTGGTGAGCGTGACGTATATGTCCATAAACATATTAGCAAATCAATTGGCAAAACATATCATTAGTCTATCTTCCATGTAAAAAAATAATAGTGATGTACCATAGAGGGTGGATTAGCAACAATACACAAATTATCATCCCACTTAACCATTTCAGCTTGCAGGAAATGTACATGAAGTCCTAAAAGATGGATGATATCACCCAAATATAGTCAGAATTTAACAAAACTTACTAAATAAAGGTTGTAGGTATGTTAGTCCTGGATTCACAGATAAAATTCCATGCAAAAATATTAAGTAAGTGATTTATGGCGAATTGTTTGGTGAAACCTGTTCAGTCTTATTTTCAGATAGATTTCAGGGTCTGTATTGATAGCCAATTTTGGGCATGTTTCAGTCAGAATTTCGAAATATATGCACTGACATGAAATCGTAGAAAAACTTGTTAACTTTTCAACGAGACCAAGAATACAAAATTCCATTGAGTGTGCAGGTACTGAGGTCAATTTTACTAAACTCTGTCAAGACTGACAACAGACAAGTTATAAAGGTGGAATTTATACTCTTAATTTCTGAATTAACATATGTCAAATTTTTTATAATTTTGGGATAGAACTTCAAGATCTACAAGCTACAGTAACCGTAATTACAGCAATAACACACAACAGACTTTCAGAATTTCAAAAGGGGTGGTATTGCTTGGAATTTCAAGGGGATATTCATGAAATTGAATCATGGCACATCAATTTGGCTATCCCTAATCCATATTGAGTAAACATGATATAAAAACACGATATGAATAAACCCTAAATATATTTCCAAAACCAAGTTGGATTCCTACCTCAAAACTTGATCTCCTTCTCTTCTTCTCTTCCTTTCTTCTATAACTTCTTCCCACTTGCAAGCTACTTGGTATACTTGATTTTTGGAGTGAGTAATTAGGGTTTCCAAATGAAGAAAAAGGAGGAAAGGGGAGAGGGATGGCCGGCCATAACTTGGGAGGGAGAGGAAAATGGAAAGGGAGAAGAGGAGAAGAATCAAGAAAGAAAGGAAATGAATTTCTTAAAGAAAAATCTACACACGTCTTCGCTTCTCCCTTAAGCCATGCTTAGCTTAAAATGACTAAAATACCCTCCCAAAAATACCCCTCAACTTTCATGTATTTATAAGTGTGCCATTACTTTATGCACACACCACTTTACTAACCTCCTTTAGTCTAAATGACCATTTTGCCCCTCACTTTTATAAAAATTTACGGGGATGCCATTAACCCCTAACCCCTTTCACACAAGCTTGGCTCTCCCTACACACACCCATGCACGCCCATGCACGCATACACGCATCACACACACACGTCCGATACATTCTTGTTGTTTTACACCCACGACGTCATTCACACTTCTCATGCACTCATTCTCGCTTTCTCGTCTCTTAGCAACGCATTACGGCTCAATTCCCCTTGCACTACGTTACATACATCGATATTCACGTTTATTTCATGCCTACATATGCATCGTAAGTAGAAATACCATGGGTATATAGTAGAATACACGTATATTTCACAACTGGGCATGACATCCTACCCACCTTAAAATAAAGTCCGTTCTTGGACTTTTCTAGGGTGTGAACCCTGCCAAAGGTCAGCTAGGTATGATGGTCTTACTACCCATGAAGTATAAACAAGAATACATACCTACACCACACCTATATACACTATATACTTCATTGTCATCCATACACATCCGCGTCACAAGCATATCACGGATACATCCTACTATTCGTCTAGTAGCACATCCACGCCACTATGTGTATTACTACATATACATACATATATGTCTTTCACATAAACATCTAGGTACACATATTCACACACTAACATGTACATCACACACCACCAATAAGTCTCTATGCGTATTATTATACGTATTTAGATCACTACTCATATCTATGTGCATATGACATCACTTCATATTCATATAACGATACATAAGCTACTCATACATTGTACTCTTTCATACATATCACAATACCTTCAAGTATAAACGAATTATATTCTACCAGTTTATATATTTACATATACGTCCATATCTATGCACAGACACATCACTATACACATCAATCTACACATTATAACTTGATAAACAGGGTCACCATCATGGTGTCACACCACATGTACACTGTATCCTTATACACCCAATACTTAGTCACATGAGTTCACTCACATTCATAGGCACATAAATATCTATATACACATAATATTTAGTCACATCCATACATACACCTACGGGCGCGTACTGACACATGCATGATCAAGTCACATAGAACCCACAATCATAATTATAGATTAATTTACACATAATCTTTCCTTCATAGTGATGCACCTACTGCCTCACACAGATAGGCACATATACCACACACAATACACACAAGAGTGCACAAACTTAATTCGTTTCCCTTATAAGCTATATATAACTACTTTGACATATCCTACGTACATACTGTCACAATAGTCAAATAAATATAAATATCCATCCAACACCACACACGCGTATACTTATAAATATACAAACAAGCACATTCATCCTAATACCCACATATCAAACAGTTTCATTCCCTTACATTCATCACACACACACACACACTTATATTTCATACCTATCACATTTATATCCACACTGCATATGTATATACAGACACACATGCTCTGGTACAGACCTACACATACATGCATACACACAGGAATACGCTTCTCCCAAATACACATAGATAAGCAACCGTGTCGGAAAGATTCATAGATAAACAAACAAGGATATACATATAAATATATATTTATTCAACCAATATACACACAACCATATATGCTTCTACTGCACACTACACATGCATTTTCACATCCCTACACTCCGCTATGACACATATAATAGAAATCCATACAACCATACTACCTATGCACATATAAACATCAACCAATACACCACACAAATACTCTATATAACCTAATTATATGCACATACTCATTATGTACGTGCATAGGTATACATATCAATTCTATATATAGATATCTAAGCCTACACATAGCCAAATACACGTTCGGTCATACACACCAGATTATTATTCTAATAGTAGGTATACATATAGACATGCATATATACCTATTAGGACCCATGCAACCATGCACATACATTCCCATGTATGGGCACATACATTCCCATGTATGGGCACACACACTCCCATACATATATACTATACATATCCTGCTATCACATACCCATACCGGCAAGCTATCCAACGGTACCAACATGTAGTCGATAGCTACCCATACCATTATATACATAGCATCTGATATACACATACTCTAACTCATACACATCTAGTAGATAGCCACACATCAACGGTGCTCCACACTGTTGTTCCATATGCATACACATCCATGTACTGACTTATGTATATCAGAATAGGGATCATTCCCCCATATATATAGCTACTCATAATACATATACCAATAAATGCTCAATAATAATAACACATATACACAATCATACCATGCTTGCTACAACACACCTCTTATTGACATGCAAACATCTCATATACCAATACACAATCCTCCCTTATGCCACCATATATAGAAGAATACATACACTATATATACATCCAATTGGTCCAGTATATGACATTCGACGTGGCACGCACACACACACACACACATATATGTCATAACTCTACTTAACCATGCAAACCCACAATCATTCCATGTATACTTGCACTCTATGGTCTCAAATCCTTATATCCCTCACATCCTACATGTGTTACACGTCATACATATATCCCTATCCCATAATAGGCATGGTATAGGGCTAAGGCCTAAACGTATGGTGGACAGGTCTAAAGCACCCCTACCCACCTTAGGATACATCTACTCCAAACACCCTGGAGCATTACTCATACTACCCGTGCGTCCATTACTTATCTATATCCTACATACACACCATATATGGCCATAGCACAAAACCTATCTTCACGTAATAATACAACCCACAACCATAGACCAAATTAAGGCAATACACTAGTTCATTTAAGCACATAGGCAGTACATAAACATACTCACAGTTATTTAAAATTTAACACATTAGGAGTTCATACCCTATCAATGCAACACTAGCAATATATATGCACCAGTATTACATATCTATAGCTACACCTCCTGCCCATTCAAGTACACATATATTCACACATATACACTTTCCCCGATATGTCCAAAGACAATATGGATACTCCACTACTCTATCCATACAAGGATAGATATACACACATTGGTACATTTCCCACCCAGAAACACAACCATAATACAATAGACAGGAAAACCCACACATGCTCTTATAGCACATACGTACATATCCCCACTCACACCTCTACCATGTATATATATCCCCACTAACTTATATGTACCACCTGTATACGAAGAACCATGTATACATCACCTATAGCTTAGAATCACACACGTAAAACACATATCTATTCACATATCCGCATTATAAATTTACATAGAGACAATATGTATATATATGCTTTCAAGTATTCACGCACCTAGTACATACATCCACGCACAACCATATACCACTATAATCATCCAGGATACGTGCAACTTTCATGTCATTCCAACATACGAGTATACCTGCAACATGTGTAATTCAAATATCTAAGCACAACAATGCACTTAAACACACGAATTCACACGGTTATAAATACACACGTATACCCACAATATAAATCTATAGTATAATACACTACAGAAAGTTCATCCCTGGACTTCCTAATCATATACTCTAAGTTAGGGGTTCAAGGGTGGATCACTTAAGGCTCTAAGGTCACTACCCACCTTAGGGCTAACATATCCCAATCACTTACTGAAGCGTTACATATACTATCCTTACGCACATCGCAGTGCGGTGACCTGCATTGGCCACCAAAAACTGTCACGATCGCACGCTTTAAGAAGTCTTGGGACGTCGCTTGAAATGTACGAAGTAACTTGGCGACGATCTCCATAACTGCGCTTAGTTCACGATATTTATGTTTGTTCATCATCAAAACCAAATCCAGGGAATCAATACTCAACATTCTCCAAATTTTTGGTGATGACAAACCAACATAAA
This sequence comes from Scilla litardierei, assembly GCA_030789695.1. Classification (NCBI taxonomy): domain Eukaryota; kingdom Viridiplantae; phylum Streptophyta; class Magnoliopsida; order Asparagales; family Asparagaceae; genus Scilla; species Scilla litardierei. Next base: position 303,594,671 of record CM061142.1, on the reverse strand, counting down.
TATTAATCAATAATAATGATACAAATGAAATTTACTTACTCCCCCTGCATTGATGACTCGTTAGTTCCGTATTAAATAATAAACATATGCATCAATCAGACGAGAAAATTATAAATCATGATCCAATTATTGAAATATAGGATCGGAATCTATTTTTATATTTTTACTCCCCCTGAATCTAACATATCAAATAAGATTCACGGTAAATCATCATTTAGCACAATGTCATTATTAATTCTCTCCCCCTTTGGCATTAGCAAAAAGAGCGGGAGGAGATCAACGAAAATAACGAATGCTAAATAAAAATCTAAACACGAGAGTCGAAGAATACGACAACGGTCCAAATGACACCAAGGAAAACATATCGAAGAATATCAAAGCGTGCCAACGAGACCATAGTCGAAAAGCGAAAAGTGAAATCATCAAAACACAAAATCAAATTCACTTATTGAGTAAAGGAACATACTCTCCAATATCAACAGTTTTAGCTAATTTAGTGCATGGAAAACAATTCTATGTTTTCATACAAACAAATCTATTTAATCAATATAGTCGTCGAGCGACGAAGTCAACATCAGAGACATAAATTCAATGTGCACACAGAAATGAATGGCAACACGATGTATATATATATGTGGATACAACAAAAAGTATATATCAGCCAACAAAAATATAAACCATCAGCAGGTCGGTGCACAGCATACACCACATGTCACAAAATATATCGAAGTGTATCGCAAAACATACATACATCAAAATGTATCACAAAAACATACAAAAATACACATCCACACATCTATCCTAGCCCCACTCTCTCACAACAGATATATCGTCCAAATGCTCATGGGAGAGTCTTCCAACGAAAGCTCAGGAGGCGGAGGTAGGATCAGCACCAGCAGCAGGCTGTGCAGATGAAGTGGTGTCTCTGGATCGACTGGAGTGTCCACCGAAGGGATGGTGGCAGAAGGAGTGCTCTCGGGAGCACGAACAGAAGAAGTGCCAACAGAAGTACCCTCGGGGGCACGAACTGGAGAAGCATCTCGCTCCTTATCCTCATCAATGTCCATGGCTTCCTCATCAGAAAGCGTAGGAGGAACCTCAATGCCAAGATGATCGCAGATGCGTGCAAGTATCTCCTCACATCGTGTAAGACGAGCCTCCTGACGGCTCATAGAAGCAGAAGAGTTAGGGCGTGAAGGCGGAGGAGGAGCTGAAGGGGTAGTCCTCTGAACGTGACGCAAGGCCACAAGAGACTTCTTGACGGCAGTCGCGTTCAGGGGAGGCCCCAACGGACACTGATCATCAGGAGGGAGAGGAACGCCAAAGTGGCGGAAGACAAGAGTCAGCAGACAATGATATGGAATGTGAGCAGACTTGGTGGACTTCCTGATACACTCAAATGATTCCATCTTGTCTAGGATAATGCGGGCCCAATTTATCTCGCTCCCAGTAAAAAGAGCGTAGATAAGCTCGAGGAAAGGCTGAGAGGGCAAGCTAGAAGAGCCGTACTTCGGGAGAAGACACGACTTCAGAATGAGATTTAGGACCCATGCATTAGGCTTGAATGATTTCGATGGAACGCCAATCATGGCGGGAGGAATGACATGGAACATCTCAGCAAGAATGGACTGGTCAAGATCGTGGATGTTATCCACAGAGATATCTAAGGGGAGCAGGCCAGAGGAGGAGACACCAAGCAACTGCCCTAAGATCTCTGTCGTGAGGACAATGGGTGTCCCCAAGACAATGGTCTCAATGCAGTGGGTGTCATCATACTCACCCTGAACTCGATTGGCATAGAATAGTTTGACGAGTCTAGGGTAGGGATGAGGATTCGCCTTGGGATCATGTCGAAGATAATCTAGGAGCCGCTATAAGATAATCTAGGAGGCCGCTATAAGAGAGGAGATCTGCGAGCTGAGGAAAGTCAGAGAACTGAACGAAATGCTCGAGAATCAACGGACAGTGCTCGATACGATTGTATGCCGCAAGACACAATGGGTCATCACGATAAAGAGATATATCAACCCCATCCGAAGGCATGGGAGCCTTCCCCTTTGACGGACGAGAGGTAGTGCGAGGAGGAGGAGTAGGTGCCTTCTCGGTAGGCCCAGTCTCCGGGATATAGTCATCGTCGGAGTCAGAGGGTGGTGTGGGAGCACGGAAGGGTCCAGGAGACAAAATCTTCTTCTTAGGCTGGGGCTTGGGTTTAGATGAGGGTTTGGGCTTGGAAGCGGCAGCTCTCTTTTTCTTGAGTGGAGGCGAAGAGGATGAAGGAGAGGTAGGTGACGAGGAGGTCGGGCGGGAAGTTTTGGTGTGGCGTTTGGGAGGATTAGGGTTGGTTGAAGGCTCTATGGTCATGGGAGACGGAGCGATAGGATAGACGGGGATGCGTGTCTTCGCCATGATATTGCGACGAGACAACACACAAAGCACGAGATCGAACGAGATATGAACGAAATAGAACTAGATAGAAACTCTAATATGAACGAGATTTTAGCTCTAAAATCTGAGAGATTGAGAGGAGATATACCAAGGGAGCCCTAGGAAGGAGGAGAGAGGGTCGACGACAGCTGACGGTAGCCGGAAACGACGGCACACGGCGGAGGAAACTGAACGGATGCGGGTTTTAGGGTTTTGGAAATGTTGCGCACCGATTAGAATGAATTCTAATCGGTGCGCGCGGGGGGGGGGGGGGGGGGGGGGGGGGTTATAAATCGATTTACGGAGACAAAGACACAAATGCCCCCGCGCAACTAGTCGGTCTGAGTTCAAGAGCTGACCGACTAGAATGCAATCTAGTCGGTCGGCAGATGAGCTTGACCGACTAAAAAGCAAACAAGTGAAGTCAAAAATAGGGCATGAATTAGTCGGTCTGTGTTCAATCACTAACCGACTAGAAGTGAAACTAGTCGGTCGGCAAATGAACTGGGACCGACTAAGTGAGTCCAAAAATTTGAGAATACGAAATTTTGAGTTCTCTCCAAAGAACACTTGGACACATCATCTAAACACTCTCAAACGATCGTATTCTACCCCATAAAACTAGCAAATTCATAAATCTGATGCGCAAATCGAAAAACCAATCATAAATCCAGAATATCACAATAAACCTAGCATGAACATATAAATATCATTATCATGCAGGATTATCGAAAATATGAATCCTAAATCTCGGATTCACCCATAATCCCCAATTATCGACGTAACCGCACAAAAGAATCTTCCTTGAGTGGTTTCGTGAAAATATCGGCGATTTGCTTCTGGGTTTCAACTTACACTAAAATGATGTCCTTTTTAGCAACATGATCATCTAGGAAATGGTGACGGACATCTATATGTTTGGAACGGGAATGGTGTATCAGATTCTTAAAGAGACATATTGCACTTAGGTTGTCCACCATGATAGGGCAAGTATCACAGTTTATACCGAAGTCTTTAAGTGTGTGTCTCATCCAAAGAACCTGTGCACATGCAGCACCGGTGGCAATATATTCCGCCTCGGTGGTTGAAAGTGATACGTAATTCTGCTTCTTGGAAAACCAAGAGACACGAGAATTTCCTATAAAATGGCAAGTGCCACTAGTACTCTTCCTATCGGATTTGCATCCAGCATAATCTGCGTCACTATATGAGATTAACTCATATGTGCTAGAATTTGGATAAAATAATCCGTAGTCGAGTGTGTAACTTAATTAGCGGAAAATACGTTTAACCGCTACTAAGTGTGATTCCTTAGGTTGTGACTGACATCGAGCACAAACACATACGGTGAACATTATATCAGGCCTACTGGCAGTAAGATATAATAAACTACCTATCATATCTCGATATAGACGAATGTCTACATCTTTACCACTCGTATCTTTATCAAGATGTGTAGTAGTGCTCATTAAAGTCTTCTTGCCAGACGCATTCTCCATTCCAAATCGCTTTAGCAACTCCAGCGTGTACTTGGTTTGGTGGAAGAAGATTCCATCGTGCATTTGGCGAATTTGGAGTCCTAAGAAATATTTGAGCTTACCCATGTGGCTCTTCTCAAATTGGTCCTTCATGACATTAGAAAACTCTTCGCAAAGAGTGAAGTTAGTAGCACCGAAAATGATATCATCAACATAAATTTGAACTAAGATAATATCATGATTGGCATACTTAACAAAAAGTGTAGAATCAACTTCACCCATTTTAAAACCCAAATCCAAACGAAAGTTCTTTAGGCGATCATACCAAGCTCTAGGAGCTTGTCTCAAACCATAAAGTGTTTTCTTAAGTTTGAAAACGTGATTTGGAAATTTTTCATTTATAAAACCCGGAGTTTGAGAAACATAAACTTCCTCAACGACATCTCCGTTTAAAAATGCACTTTTTACATCCATTTGAAAGAGTTTGAAATCTTTATGGCATGCAAATGATAATAACAACCTAATAGATTCTAATCTAGCTACAGGTGCAAAAGATTCCTCGAAGTCTATACCTTCCTCTTGCCTGTAGCCTTGAACAACTAACCGAGCTTTGTTCCGGACGACGTTTTGGTTCACGTCGGTCTTATTCTTGAAGATCCACTTCGTTCCTATAACGGTGTGGTTCTTCGAAGGCAATGGAACTAGCTCCCAAACCTCATTCCTCTCAAACTGAATGAGTTCCTCTTCCATGGCTAGGATCCAAGAACTATCTTCGCACGCCTCGTTGATATTCTTTGGATCTACTGAAGAGGCAAAGGCACAGTGGGCGAAGAAGTTGACTTGAGATCTCGTCTTGACACTATCTAGTATGTTGCCAATGACTTGCTCATGGGGATGGTCACGAACTGTATGAAGCTGTTTGGGAACTCCCTGATCACTAGGAACATTCTCAAAAGAATCATCAGTAGGGTTAGTATCAACAGAATCAATAGAATTAGAATTACCAATAGAGTCACATACAACTTCCATAGAGTCATCATCATTGAAAATTCTAGGAGGGACAAAATTTTCATTGAATGAAATATGAAGTGATTCCTCGATCGTTGAGGTTCTTTTGTTGTAAATCCGGTAGGCATTCCTACAGGAGGAATATCCAACAAATATCCTCTCATCGGATCTTGGATCAAATTTGTCCAAACTACCATACGTGTTTTTGATAAAATATTTTGCACCAAAAACTCTAAAATGTTTAACTTGAGGCAATCTATCAAACAACAATTCATAACAAGTTTATTTGGTGCCGGGCCTCAAGAGTATCCTATTAAACACATAGCAATCGGTATGTACTGCTTCTGTCCAAAATTGATGGCCAAGTTGGCTATCATCAAGCATCGTGCGAGCACATTCCACTAGCGTCTTATTCTTTCTCTCAACAACACCATTTTGAGGAGGTGCGCGAGGGAAAGAAAAGGCGTGAGTAATACCAACTTCATCACAGAAATTTGAGAAAGACTCGTTCTCAAATTCCCCTCCATGATCACTACGAATAGTGACAATGGTGGTTCCAATGAGATTTTGTACTTTCTTAACAAATATTGTGAAGTTTTCAAAAGCATCATTTTTATTACTTAAAGAAAATACCCAAGTAAATCTAGAAAATTCATCAACGATGACAAGTCCATATCGGGCATTCCCTAATGAAGCAACTCTAGTTGGCCCAAAAAGATCTAGATGTAAAAGCTCTAGAGGCCGGTTAGAGGAAATGCTTTTCTTAGGTTTGAATGACGATTTTGGAAGTTTGCCTCGTTGACACGAGTCACAAAAGCTTTTCTTTTGAAACGCAAGCTTAGGAAATCTTTTTATAGAGTTTAACTTGGATAGTTTGAAAAGTGTTCCAAAGTTCACATGACCAAAACGTCGATGCCATAAGTGTTGTTCACTTGTGTTGGTAATGAGACATTGTTCATTTGACTTGGGAATATCTAGGATATATATATCCTTATGACGTGTGCTAGAAAACAACACATTATTATTATCTTTACTCAAAATATGACACATTCCTTTCGTAAAGCTAACTTTGTAACCTTTGTCACAAAGTTGGCTTACTAAAATGAGGTAGTGATTTAAGCCTTTAACAAGGTAAACATCACTTATAAGTGGTTTAGAGGGGTTACCAACTTTTCCAACACCGATGATGGTTCCGCTCTCGTTGCCTCCAAAGACCACTCGGTTCCCATTTTCAATGGGCACCACTCCGGATAGCAATTAAGCTTCACCTGTCATGTGTTTTGAGCACCCGCTATCAAGTATCCACCCATCCTTGGAGCTAAATTTAGATTTGTTGCTCCTTTTCTTTTTCTTGAGTACCTGACGATGAAAAATATCGTATCATGGTACCCAAAGTCATTGGGTCCTAAGAGATTAGACCTTTGGAAGCCAAGTCCAATTGGACTTAGACTTCCCAACATAATCATCATTGTGCACTACATTCATGAAATAAGAATTAATGTATGCTTGTTTTTCATGCATGCTTGTGTCCTTCGGGCCCCAAATAGGGAATTTCTTGGGAGCCCTATTCCTATTGGGAGCATGCACATGTGGTTGATTTCTATGTGATGCATGTGGCCTACGAGGAAGTGGCCTAGGGAAAGCATGACGTGGATAAGCATATGGCACATGATGAAATGGTGGTGGCGATATATGATATGATGCATGATGGTAATCATTCATATAGTAATGATGTGGTTGAACATATGCATGTGGATGAACACGTGCGTGAGTGTGTCTCACTTGGTGTGCACGTGCTCGTGGACGTGGAGCATAGAAATCATCATACGTGTGAATATGTGGAGTAGGAGGTGTGTTCCTACGTGGCATAGTATTGGTGTATATAAATGCATGACCCTTCTTTGGAGCTCCACCCAAAGTGGGTTTCTTTCCAAATGGGTGTGTACTTAGTGGAAGCACCATTGGTAGAAGAACTACCCATGGGGTGTTTACTCCCACTAGTTGAGGCTTCGAAAGATGGCCTTACAAAGGTAGTGGAAGATTTGGATGAGTTTTCCTTTTTATACCCCAAGCCAATACGATGATTGGCTGGAAGTAAATCATTTAGGATATTATCCAAATGGTCCTTGTCTTTGTTGAATTTATTAATTCGGCCTAATGTGGACTTATACTTCTCGGTGAGAGAAAGTATTGAAGTATCCAAAGTGGACACTTGAGTTGTGAGTACACAAACACGAGACTTGAGATTCTCATTCTCAATACTCAAAGTTGAGTTTCGAGAAATCAAATCTGCTATCTCGCGTTCATCCAAATTCTCAATGTGAACATGCTCAAGTTGAGATTTGAGATTTACAATCTCATTTCTCAAGCCTTCAACAACGGTGTCGTTGATGATGATGATAGGCTTAGGTGAGGTTTGGAGACTAGTTAGCTCATCTTTAATTTTAGTATATCTATTTACCAATTTAGAATACTTAGACCAAATTTGTTCGTTAGCTAATCTAAGTTCATCCATAGTTACCTCTTCACCTTCATCCTCGCATTCATCGGAGAGGTCTTTTGATCATGTTCCTCTCTTGCCATGAAGCACATGTGTGCTTGCTCCACTTGTTCATCATCCGACTCTCCACTTGAGGAGTCCTCTTCCGAGTCGGTGAATGTGCCGATAAGCCCTTTCTTGTACCCCTTCTTGTACTTTCTTGACTTGTCGAACTTGGGTGCCTTCCACTTCTCCTTTTGTTTGTTGAGAGGACAATCCGCCTTGATGTGTCCTGGCTTGTTGCATTTAAAACACAAAGGAGCGGAGGCATTAGTCGAACTAACTTTGGATTTATTCCTAAAGTTACCTTTTCGGAAGAATCGGTTGAACTTCTTTGCCATGAGGGCAAAGGATTTTATGTCCAACTCGTCTTCCGATCCTTCACTATTGGTAGGTGTAGAAGGAGCGGCCTTAAAAGCAATTGCCTTTTTCTTTGGCTCTTCTTGCTTCAAGTATGCCTTCATCTTGTCCTGCATCTTGATCTTACTGTCCTTTAGTACCTCATAGGACATCAAGGTACCCATTAGTTGTACGACAGTATATTTATTCATATCGTTACCTTCCTCGATAGCGAAGGTTCGTTTTTCCCAACTCGAAGGAAGTCCGTCAATAATCTTCGGGACTTTCTCCTTTTGGGTATAGGTCTTTCCAAGAGCTTCCAACTCGTTGGTTATATCCACGAAGCGAGCATAGTACTCCGTCATCTTTTCACCTTGTCCATGTGAAATAACTCGAATTATTTATTAACAATAGTGAGTTTGGAGTCTCTTACCCTACTCGTTTCTTCGTGCAAGATTAGGAGTTGGTTCCAGATTTGATATGCACTCTTACATGTGCATATCTTGTTGAAGTCTTCAGGCTCCAATGCACATTGTAAGGCATTCATTACCTTGGCATTGTTCACCTCCGCGGTGACCTCCGCGGTAGTCCACTTCGCGAAGTCTTCTTCAGCGGGCTCGACATACTCCGTTAGCGTGGCTCTCCAAAGTGAAGTGCTCCGGAGGAAGGTTTCCATCCGGCATTTCCAGTACCCATAATTGGCACCGTTGAAGTGAGGAGGCCTAGTTGAGGAGTGTCCTTCCATCACTGAAGAAGTTCCTTCACGATTCTTGAAGGTGCTGTAGTCGGAAGGTGGACGAACGGTCTTGTTATTGTTGGTAGTCATAGCTATAAACTTGGCTCTGATACCCAATGTAATGCCCTGATAGCTACTGCACAAGTACTAGAGGGGGGTGAATAGTACTTTAAAATAATCAAGAGTATAATTCCTAATTATTGTGCAAACTCTAACAACAACGCGGAATGAAAATTGACAACAATAAAATCCAACGCAAACACGCGATGTAACGGGTTCGGATCCACCCAAGTCTCCCCGACTTGTTACCGGTGATCCTACGTCCCAGACACCCGGATCCCATCCGGCTACTTGAGTTAGAATCCTCTAACCCAAGTTTGCAATATGAAATTCTTGTAGAAACTACTACAAGATCAAATCATACAAAGATCGAAATGTGACTCCCACAAACCGGGATCACGATCTTCTCTCACAATCAGAGATAAACTGAAATATCAATTTAAATGAAACAATAAAACACTTACCACAAAACCCTATGCCTTGAGTAAAACTTACAGATTTTAGGGCAAGAAGGATTTTGAGGAAGAAGCAAGCACCAAACCCTAGCTCCACCAAGATGAGCAGCAATAGATGGCTAGGGAGAAGTTGGTGACTTGGATTCAAGCTGAATCTCTCTTGAGGAAATTAGGGCTCAAAGAGTGAGGGAGAGATTCTTGTGAGAAGAGAGAGCTTAGAAATGGGAGTTTAATGCTTTCTCTTTGATTCTCTAAATCTCAATAATGGCAGCCTTGAATGCAAGCTAGAAGCTCATCAAGTTTATATAGAAGAGAGAGAAGAGTTCAGCAAAAATCGTGGCATTAAATGCCCAATGGATCTATTTCTGAAGCTGCTTAATCGGTCTAAGAAGGATCACTGACCGATTAGTTTTGCAACTAGTCGGTCGGTGAACCTTATTGGACCGACTAGACAGTTGACAGCAAAGATAGTGAAATCAAGAGATAGAACTAGTCGGTCTAAGAAGAGACACCAACCGACTAGTTTGAGTGAAACTAGTCGGTCGGTGAACCTTCTTGGACCGACTAATTGATCAACAGTAAATGAGCTGAATTTCACAAGGAAAACTAGTCGGTCTAAGAAGGATTGCCAACCGACTAGTTTGACAATTAGTCGGTCGGTGAATGTTCTTTGACCGACTAACTTGTAACCAGTAGCTAGGCTGAAATATATAAGGATAACTAGTCGGTCTGAGAAGGATTCCCAACCGACTAGTTTGACAACTAGTCGGTCGGTGAACCTTCTTGGACCGACTAATTGGTCAACAGTGCCTAGGCTGAATTGAACTAGGATATCTAGTCGGTTCAAGAACGATTTCCAACCGACTAGATTGTCATATAGTCAGTTGGTTCTTCTTCTTGAACCAACTAAGATGCATACGAAGCCGTGAAATGAAGCGATAAGCTTCGGAAAAGTTTCTAATGGCTTCTAAGACAATCCTAGATCTAAGATATGAGCGTTATGAAGATAGTTAAGCAAATCCTACTCAAGGCTTAACATTCTATACTATGAAGCTAGAAGACAATAAAATAAGCATGACGAACCGTCTTCAAAGCTTCAATCTGAATCTCTTGACTTCATTAATGACTCCTTGAGCTTCAACGAAGCTTCAGGCACAACGATCGCACGCTTTAAGAAGTCTTGGGATGTCGCTTGAAATGTACAAAGTAACTTGGCGACGATCTCCATAACTGCGCTCAAAGAGAATTCGTTCACGATATTTATGTTTGTTCATCATCAAAACCAAATCCGGGGAATCAATACTCAACAAGTGAAGCTACACTATAATATCAGACAACCCCATGAACAACCAAAACATTTTATATATAACATGTTTTATTCATATACATAGTCCAGGTGCATCAATACATATATGCAGCCACTCTCCACCTCTAAAGACAACCATGTCACAATACAAGTTACAGCACACACAAAATGCTACCCCTGAACCCAACTCCAAGTCACCACCAACCATGCTACCGCTGCTACCTGGAAAAATAGAGAGGAGCACGTCAATGCCTGCCTTAGTAAGAACCAACTTGGATTTGGAATATCGTTTTAAGGTTATCAATCCACAAGGCAAGGCAAGAGAAATAAGACATGTAAACTAAGTAATATAACGAAAAGTAAATAGCCAAGTAAGAGGATCATACCTGCGGTCCAAGGTTGAGCTACTGCAAGAAAATGGGTTAGCACGAATAATAAAGCAAGTGTTCACACCAACATGACCTAAAAGGAAGGTATTAGTGCCAAAAGTGTAACACAATATACGATATCACCAGCATAGCAGATAAGGACAAAGGAAGTACTGCAAGAAGAAGAAGTAACATGCAAAATTCTTATTTTATAATTGAATTAATTGGAAATTTGGGTAAACTGTGTGATACCAGGACCTGGACCTCACCCTAAATTTGGGGTGAATATAGCGCACGACGTAGTGGACACATGCACTGTACGTCGGGCGTCTCAGCTCCCTCGTCCCTGGCAGGAGTGAGGCCTCGCATAATAACACAACCTCCGTATGTTTCCTCTACTCCTGGTAAAGGCGAGTGGGAATAAGTATCATATATCACATAACTTTTCCCCCCCAACTTCTCAGTCCAGGCCTCATATCCATAATTTACTCGAATTTCCACCCTAAACCCGGGTTTTGCTAACTCACCCTCATTAAAGAGGAATGAGACATTCAAGAGTTTCATTTTATCATTTTAGTAGTGAAGGAGTCATGTTGCATCGCATTACATTCCACATTCATATCGACATGGGTCATGCACCGAAGTGTCATGCCCTCCATCGTAGTCACATCACATATCAACATGGGCCATGCACCCAAGTGTCATGCCCTTCATCATAGCCATTTCAGTTCATTATTCATAACATATGGAACCATACTCTTCATGACCCCATGATTACCAATTCACAACATAATTCATGATTCAAGTGTTTACAAGATCATTTCTCATGTTTCTTACTTTCATATCAAAGAGGCATTTTCACAAACACGTGGTGAGCGTGACGTATATGTCCATAAGCACATTAGCAAATCAATTGGCAAAACATATCATTAGTCTATCTTCCATGTAAAAAAACAATAATGATGTACCATAGATGGTGGATTAGCAACAATACACAAATTATCATTCCACTTAACCATTTCAGCTTGCAGGAAATGTACATGCAATCCTAAAAGATGGATGATATCACCCAAACATAGTCAGAATTTAACAAAACTTACTAAATGGAAGTTGTAGGTATGTTATTCCTGGATTCATAGATAAAATTTCATGCAAAAAATATTAAGTAAGTGATTTATGATGGTGAATTGTTTGGTGAAACCTGTTCAGTCTTATTTTCAGACAGATTTCAAGGTCTGTATTGATAGCCAATTTTGGGCATGTTTCAGTCAGAATTTCGAAATATATGCACTGAGATGAAATCGTAGAAAAATATGTTAACTTTTCAACGAGACCAAGAATACAAAATTCCATTGAGTGTGTAGGTACTGAGGTCAATTTTACTAAACTGTGTCAAGACTGAACATCCAACAGACATGTTATAAAGGTGGAATTTATACTCCTAATTTTTGAATTGAACATATGTCAAATTTTTTATGATTTTGGGGGTATAACTTCAAGATCTACAAGAATATAATTTTCTCGAAACCTGCTTCAAGCTACAGTAACCGTAATTACAACAACAACACACAACAAACTTTCAGAATTTCAAAAGGGGTGGTTTTGCTTGGAATTTCAAGGGGATATTCATGAAATTGAATCACGGCACATCAATTTGGCTACCCCTACTCCACATTGAATAAATATGATATAAAAACATGATATGAATAAACCCTAAATAGATTTCCAAAACCAAGTTGGATTCCTACCTCAAAACTTGATCTCCTTCTCTTCTTCTCATCATTTCTTCTATAACTTCTTCCCACTTGCAAGGTACTTGGTATACTTGATTTTTGGAGTGAGCAATTAGGGGTTCCAAATGAAGAAAAAGGAGAAAAGGGGAGAGGGATGGCCAGCCATAACTTGGGAGGGAGAGGAAAAGAGAAAGGGAGAAGAAAAGAGAAGATTCAAGAAAGAAAGGAAATGAATTTCTTAAAGAAAAATCTACACAAGTCTTGGCTTCTCCCTTAAGCCATGCTTAACTTAAAATGACTAAAATTCCCTCCCAAAAATACCCCTCAACTTTCATGTATTTGTAATGCCCTGATATCTACTGCACAAGTACTAGAGGGGGGGGGGGGGGGGTGAATATTACTTTAAAATAATCAAGAGTATATATTATTCCTAATTATTATGCAAACACAAACAACAATGCGGAATAACTACAAACAACAAGAACTAAACAACGCAAACAAAACGATATAACGTGTTCGGATCCACCCAAGTCACCCCGACTTGTTCCCGGTGATCCTACGTTCCAAACACCCGGATCCCCTCCGGCTACTTGAGTTAGCAACAACTAACCCAAGTTTTGCACTATGAAATTCTTGTAGAAAAACCTCTACAAGATCAAATCATACACAAATGAAAATGTGACTCCAACAAACCAGGATCACACACTTCTCTCACAACCGAGAGAACAACTTGCAATATCAATGTAAATGAAATATAAAAACACTTACCAACAAAATCCTATGCCTTGAGTAAAACTTACAGATTTTAGGGCAAGGAAGATTTTGAAGGAGAAGAAGACACCAAACCCTAGCTCCACCAAGATGAGCAGAAATAGGTGGCTAGGGAGAAATTGGTGACTTGGATTCAAGCTCCTAACTTGAGTGGCTCACAATGAAGAGAATCTCTCTTGAGGAATTAGGGCTCAAGAAGTTGAGGGAGAGATTCTTGTGAGAAAAGAGAGCTTGAAAATAAGATTGAATGGCTCCTCTCTTGGATGTGAAAATGTCTCTATTATCAGCCTTGAATCCCAGGTTGGAAGCACACAACCTTATATAGGGAAGAGACAAAACGGTCACAAAATTCGTGGCATTAAATGCCCCAACGGCTCTATTTCTGAAGCAGTCTAATCGGTCTAAGAAGGATCACTGACCGATTAGTTTTGCAACTAGTCAGTCGGTGATTCTTCTTGGACCGACTAAATGGTTCATAGCCAATAAAATAGTTCAGGAGAATATAGAACTAGTCGGTCTAAGAAGACTTGCCAACCGACTAGTTTGACAACTAGTCGGTCGGTGAGTGTTCTTTGACCGACTAAGAGTTGAAATCAATAGGCTGTTTACTAGGATAACTAGTCGGTCTAAGAACAAATTCCAACCGACTAGTTTCACAACTAGTCGGTCGATGATTGTTCTTGGACCGACTAATGAGTCAACGGTAGCTAGGCTGTGAAAGATGGAAGTATAACTAGTCGGTCTAAGAAGGATTCCAAACCGACTAGTTTGACAACTAGTCGTTCGGTGAACCTTCTTGGACTGACTAATTGGTCAACAGTGCCTAGGCTGAAATTAGATAGGAGAACTAGTAGGTTCAAGGAGGATTCCCAACCGACTAGATTGCCATCTAGTCGGTTGGTTCTTCTTCTTGAACCAACTAAGATGCATAAGAAGCCGATGAATGAAGCGATAATCTTCGGGAAAGTTTCTAATGGCTTCTAAGGAAATCCTAGCTCTAGGATATGAGCGTTAAGAAGATTATAATGTAAGACCTACTCAAGTCTTAACATTCTACGAAAAGAAGCTAGAAGACTACAAAATAAACTAGACGAACCGTCTTCAAAGCTTCAATCCGAATCTCTTGACTTCAATAATGCTCCTAGAGCTTCAACGAAGCTTCAGGCTCACGATCACGCGCTATGAGAAGTATTGAGACGTCGCTTTTGATATACGTAGGATTTTGGCGACGATCTCCATAACTGCGCTCACAAAGAGTTAGTTCACGATATTTATGTTTGTTCATCATCAAACCAAATCCGGGGAATCAATACTCAACATTCTCCCCCTTTTTGGTGATGACAAACTAACATAAATAATAATCAATAATAATGATTCAAATGAAATTTACTTACTCCCCCTGCATTGATGACACGTTAATTCCATATTAAATAATAATCATTCGCATCAAGCAGACGAGGAAAGTATAAAATATGAACCCAATTATTGAAATTTAGGATCTAAATCCATTCTTATATCTTAACTCCCCTTGAATCTAACATATCAAATTAGATTCACGGTAAATTGCTTTAAATAATCATTTAGCATATCGTCATTATTAATTCTCCCCCCCTTTGGCATTATCAAAAAGAGCGGGAGGACATCAACGACAACAATGGCTAAAAATAAAAGCACGAGAGTCGTAGAATACGACCACGGTCCAAATGACACCAATGTAAAATCACGAAGACAATCAAAGTGTGCCAACGAGACCATAGTCGAAAATCGAAAAATGAAATCATCACAACTCAAATCAATTGCACATATTGAGTTATGGAACATACTCTCCAATATCAACATTCTTAGTGAATTTAGTGCATGGAAAACAATTCTATGTTTTCATAGAAAGAATTCTATTTAATCAAATAATCATCGAGCGACGAAGTCAATATCAGAGACATAAATACAATGTGCACAAGAAACGAAGGCAACATGATGTACACATCATACAACACCAAATGTCACAACATCGATCGAAAAGGATCACAAAGGGTAAGCATACCAAATCTAAGTGAGGTGTGCGATGTGAGGTGACAAGGTGATTAAAACAAAATGAATATCAACTGTCAATATCATGCAAAAGTGTTATGCCAAAAATAGATAGTAACATCATAAAACTTATGGCATACACAATTCAAGTACCATTAGGATACTAAATGAGACAATGTTCAAAAGAACCATAGTACTAGCATGCAAAGAAGATATCCAATATAGATAGTCTACATACAAAGTGACATCTACAAGCATTCAACACACATGGATACCAAAAGTAAGAATATACTTACAACATTAAGCTCCCCCTACTTTGGTGCATCACTTAAGCACCGTCAACTCCATTTGAATGAAAAGGGTTGGTATCCCAAAGTGGATTGAACCTAGAAAACATAATTTTGGTATCCAAAAACCTCTTTGGATCCTATGAGTTAGGCAACAGATTTAACAAACTAAATTCAAGTTATTGTAACCCATATCCTAATGTAATCATGTTAAAATATATATAACCATATACATGCATGTATTAGAAGTAAATATGTATATTAATCCAAAAGCATGACATGTATCACATGCAACAAAACATAAATATGAATCAAAGCATGTGTTGCATAAAAATATTAAATATTTTAGACATGAAAATCATAAACACAATGATTTACTAATACACATGCAATGGAAATCAATTCTTAACACAAATGCTTTGGTACCCATAAAATGAATATAAACTTATGGTACCAAGCAATGAAGGGTCAACGGAAACTAACCCTTCGGAAACCAAGTCCAAGAGGACGGTGATTTCCTGACATAATCATCATTCAAAATAATATCATGAATATACGATTGCACATACATATCCTTAGCATGATTGCTAGTGTTCTTCGGACCCCCAAATAGTGTATGATTTGGGTATCCTCTTCCTAGTGGTTGCATGCACAAAAGGTTGATTTCTACATGGTGTTGCATACATATGTGGATGAATATGAGGTGCGTATGCATGGGGATGATCATGAGAATAAGCATGCACATGTGGATGTGATGTGCGATCATAAGCATGTGAAGGTGCATGAGCATGAGTATGTGCATGAGAGTGTCTCAAATGAGTGTTTGCACGTGCTCGTGTGTGTGTAGCATAAAAACCATCATACGTGTGAACACGTGGAGTAGGAGATGCGTTCCTACGTGGCATAGTATTGGTGTACATAAATGCACGACCCTTCTTTGGAGGTCCACCCAAAGTGGGTTTCTTTCCAAACGGGGGTGGAATAGGAGTGGTGGTTTCCTTAGTAGTCGAACTACACAAGTTGTTATAGACACCACTCGTGGATGCATCAGAGGATGGCCTCACTAAATCTATAGTTACTTCACTATAGGAGGTGCGTGCATTGGATGCATGTGTGATGAGCTCGTGCACTTGGGATTTGAGATCCTCATTCTCAATTCCAAAACTAGTGTTTAGAGATTGAAGATTTTCAATCTCAAGATCGTTACTATCCGCAATGGAAACATGATCAAGTTGAGATTTGAGGGACTCCATCTCATTTCTCAACATGCCATTTTGAGGAAGCAAACTTGCTTTCTCAATAGCGAGTGTCTCAACAATGGTGTCATTGTTAGAGGTGCTACATGAAGATGTGTTGTTGAAACTAGCAATCTTATTCTTAGCATCACAATATTTATGCATAAGCTTTTGATATTTTTCAAATAATTGCTTAAGTTCATTTTAAGATCATCCATTGTTACCTCTTCATTGTCGCTATCACTTTCACTCGAATCACTTGATTCGTCACTAGAGTCACCCTTAGTGGCATCCTCTCGTGCCATCAATCCCATGGATGAATCCCTTTCATCATTGGAGAAAGAACACTCCGAGGTGGACTCTTCTTGCTCCGCTAGCATGTGCCATATTTGATATGCTGTTGTTGCCTTGGACACACGCATAAGAATATCATAAGTTAAAAAATTAAGCAATATATTCAATAACTCGTTATGTTTCTTCACCAATTCTGTTTGCTCATTTGTCCACTTATGTACGGAAGTGGTAGGTGCGCGAAAGGGCTTCTCCACAAGCTTCCAATAATCCTCATCGATGGATTGAATATAGGCCTTCATCTTCACACACCAAATTTGATAGTTGAGCCCAAGGAGATATGGTGGAGGCCTTCTGTAACGACTGCTTTTCTTGTATCTGGATTTAATATAATATAATATATGTTTTGGTGGATTTTCTCCTCTTGTGTGGTTTTCGTCTCCGTAGATTTCATTTTCGATCGATTCGTCGTATTTTCTCGCTTCTTCCTTAGGATTGTCGATTTCGAAGTATGTCACTCGTGACGGACTTCATAACGGTCATATCTAACTGTTAGATCAAGCCTAGGAGTCTTAGGAATCGATACCGGGGCCTCGCGCTCCGTATCGGTACTTTTCTGTGCTCATTAGCCGGTGTAAGAAGGGCCATCGACCGACTAGATGACGATCCAGTCAGTCGGCAATCCTTCTTGGACCGACTAGTTAGCTTTCTAAATTTCTCAGGAGTTACTGTTTATCGTTAGTCGGTCTAAGAACGTTGGTTGACCGACTAGGTTGCAAACTAGTCGGTCAGCAATGCTTCTTGAACCGACTAACTCATCATCTTATTTTTGTATCAGTTACTGTTTACTCTTAGTCGGTCTAAGAACGTTCATCGACCGACTAGATGCTAAACTAGTCGGTCAGTACTTGTTCATGGACCGACTAACTCTAAAATCCTATTTTCGTTCAGGAGTTACTGTTTGCACTTAGTCGGTCTGCGTTGGTCGACCGACCGACTAGTTGCCAAACTAGTCGGTCAGTGGTTGTTCTTTGACCGACTAACCAGTGTTAAAACCCTAATTTCTGGGCAGCCGCCAGCTCAACCTATTTATACCCAACCCAAACGACTTCTTCTTCTCCAACACGACCCAAAACCCTAAAAACTTCCCTCTTCAGCCCCCATCTTCCTCCAAGCTCCATTTCTCCATTCCAAGCCCTAAATCCATCATCCAATCCATCCATCTACTCTATCTACCCCTCATCTTCCCCAAAATCTCACCAAAACCCATCAAAATCCCCAAATCCCCCAAAACCCTAGTTTCTCCAAACTTCTCCAATCTTTCCCAGATCTGATCCTAGGGTTCCCCGGAGTGTTTGTTCCGCTTCCTCTTGGTAAGAAATCGACCTACCGTTGTTTTCATAGCTTATTTATAATTTTATGGAAACCCTAATTAATTTCATGTGTTTGGTGTTTGTTTCCCCCATAACAGCGATTTCCCCCGTAGATAGCATCCGTGTGACGAAGTGGTCGTCATCCCCGGTGCTAGGCAAGTGAAACTTGTCACTTAGGGTTTAGGCCATGTTTTAGGCCATTTTCTTGTTGTAGGCGTAAAAGAGACTAGGCGACGAAATGATACTCGCCTAGGCGCAAATTGGGGAATTAGCTTGACAACGAAGCTAGTTCCGACATTTAGCATGTTGCACAATTACCATGTCATGTTTACTTTCAATTAACGGTACGCGAATATGTTCATGTCATTGCATTTCGCCTGTCACGTTTAATTTAAATTAACGGTACGCAAATAAATTGTCATGCCCTCGCATTCTTTAGGTATTGCTGTGATTGCGTAGCTTCGCTACAATGTTGTGTTCCTGGCTCATGTTCCAGAAGCGGGCCATGTGTTGGTTGATAGCCAATGCCCGGATTGCGTGTTCCGGCTAGGTGTTCCCTACGCCATACTTGTGTTCCTGGCTCGTGACCAGAAGCGAGCATAATGAGTTGGAAACCCCAACGCTCGATGTAATGAATTGTGAACTAAGAATGCGAGCTCAATGTGCGGGGCAACCCTAGGCTCACTAGATGAGCTCAATGTGCAGGGACCCCAGGCTCCATATCGTGTGGGTATTGAGTAGTGTTTAGTGCCGATCGGTCTGAAATGCTATGCCATTCAGCGAAGGGCTTAAACACCTACAAAATGTGAATTGATTGAATTGATAGTAGCTTGGCTACTCTTGTCTTGTCCCGATAAATTGCTTCCTTGTACGAATTGTCTTGCCATGTTTTAATTGTGCACTCATGTTATAACTGCCATGTCATTCATGCTAAACTGCTAGGTTGCTAGTTGCCTTACTTTCAGTTTCCTTGCTCAAGTCTTTTAGACTTGCTGACATGTGCCCCTTTACTCTTTTGGGTGACACATGTTAGATCCTGTGCCCGAGTACCTTGTTGAGGACGAGGTAATTGCTGACGCCGAGCCCGAGCCCGTGTTTGACGGGGAGTACGTGGACACTGGGGACCAGTCCTAGTGTTTACGTTGTGTTTTGCTTTTATTCGACAGTTGTTTTGTTATCGGTGCGTAGCACCTATACTTTGTTGTTGTCGTTGCTTTTGTTGGCCTTGTTCTGGGCCTTTAGACTCTTTTCTTTTAGCCTGGTGGCTTTTCTGGATGTTGGACTTTTGTTGATGTTGGACAATTTGTGAGATGTGGAATTTTATTTTCAGTCTCGCCTTGTTTTATTATTGTTATTCTGTTGTGGTTACAGGGACCTGTTTAAGTATTGTGGACGCTTATCGGGTTTGGGGCTTCACAGCTCCACTCTCGTGCGGACCTTTTCACGTCTCGCCTCCATTTTAGGGAAGCGGGTCGTGACACCTTCGTGTGTTGTTTGCCATAGCTATGAACTCTGCTCTGATACCAATTGTAATGCCCTGATAGCTACTGCACAAGTACTAGAGGGGGGTGAATAGTACTTTAAAATAATCAAGAGTATTATTCCTAATTATTGTGCAAACACAAACAACAATGCGGAATAACTACAAACAACAAGAACTAAACAACGCAAACAAAATGATATAACGGGTTCAGATCCACCCAAGTCTCCCCGACTTGTTCCCGGTGATCCTACGTCCCAAACACCCGGATCCCCTCCGGCTACTTGAGTTAGCAACCACTAACCCAAGTTTTGCACTATGAAATTCTTGTAGAAAAACCTCTACAAGATCAAATCATACACAAATGAAAATGTGACTCCCACAAACCGGGATCACACACTTCTCTCACAACCGAGAGATCAACTTGCAATATCAATGTAAATGAAATATAAAAACACTTACCAAAAAAATCCTATGCCTTGAGTAAAACTTACAGATTTAAGGGCAAGGAAGATTTTGAAGGAGAAGAAGACACCAAACCCTAGCTCCACCAAGATGAGCAGCAATAGGTGGCTAGGGAGGAATTGGTGACTTGGATTCAAGCTCCTAGCTTGAGTGGCTCACAATGAAGAGAATCTCTCTTGAGGAATTAGGGCTCAAGAAGTTGAGGGAGAGATTCTTGTGAGAAGCGAGAGCTTGGAAATAAGATTGAATGGCTCCTCTCTTGGATGTGAAAATATCTCTGTAACAGCCTTGAATCCCTGGTTGGAAGCACACAACCTTATATAGGGAAGAGACAAAACGGTCACAAAATTCGTGGCATTAAATGCCCCAACGGCTCTATTTTTGAAGCAGTCTAATCGGTCTAAGAAGGATCACTAACTGATTAGTTTTACAACTAGTCGGTCGGTGATTCTTCTTGGACCGACTAAATGGTTCACAGCCAATAAGATAGTTCAGGAGAATATAGAACTAGTCGGTCTAAGAAGACTTGCCAACCGACTAGTTTGACAACTAGTCGGTCGGTGAGTGTTCTTTGACCGACTAAGAGTTGAAATCAATAGGCTGTTTACTAGGATAACTAGTCGGTCTAAGAACAAATTCCAACCAACTAGTTTCACAACTAGTCGGTCGATGATTGTTCTTGGACCGACTAATGAGTCAACAGTAGCTAGGCAGTGAAAGATGGAAGTATAACTAGTCGGTCTAAGAAGGATTCCAAACCGACTAGTTTGACAACTAGTCGTTCGGTGAACCTTCTTGGACCGACTAATTGGTCAACAGTGCCTAGGCTAAAATTAGCTAGGAGAACTAGTAGGTTCAAGGAGGATTCCCAACCGACTAGATTGCCATCTAGTCGGTTGGTTCTTCTTCTTGAACCAACTAAGATGCATAAGAAGCCGAGGAATGAAGCGATAAGCTTCAGGAAAGTTTCTAATGGCTTCTAAGGCAATCCTAGCTCTAGGATATGAGCGTTAAGAAGATTATAATGTAAGACCTACTCAATGCTTAACATTCTACGAAAAGAAGCTAGAAGACTATAAAATAAACTAGACGAACCGTCTTCAAAGCTTCAATCCGAATCTCTTGACTTCAATAATGCTCTTAGAGCTTCAACGAAGCTTCAGGCTCACGATCACGCGCTATGAGAAGTATTGAACGTCGCTTTTGATATACGTAGGATTTTGGCGACGATCTCCATAACTACGCTGACAAAGAGTTAATTCACGATATTTATGTTTGTTCATCATCAAAACCAAATCCGGGGAATCAATACTCAACAGTATTTACAAGTTTGCCATTACTTTATGCACACACCACTTTACTATACACACACACACACACACCTCCTTTAGTCCAAATGACCCTTTTGCCTCTCACTTTTCCAAAAATTTACGGGGATGCCATTAACCCCTAACACCTTTTACACTAGCATGGCTCTCTGTACACACACCCATGCACACTCATGCACGCATACACGCATCACACACACACGTCCGATACATTCTTGTTGTTTTACACCCACGACGTCATTCACACTTCTCCCGCACTCATTCTCGCTTTCTCGTCTCTTGGCCATGCATTACGGCCCAATCCCTCTTGCACTACATTACATACATCGATATTCACATTTATTTCATGCCTACGTATGCATCGTAAGTAGAAATACCACGGGTATATAGTAGAATACACGTATATTTCACAACTGGGCATGACACCCGTAGCGCTTGAGTGGAAGTCACGATAACAGTTACATCAGGTTTTTCCTCAATTTCGAGACTTTCTTCATTGAATCGCTGGATGAAGGCTCGAATTGACTCCTCATCCTTCTGCTTGAAAGTAAAGAGGTGGGAGGACTTTCTCTTTGGGCGTCGACCTGCGACGAATTATTTGCAGAACAAATCAGGCAACCCATCATACCAGCCGTCGGGCAACCTATCGTACCAGCCTTTTACCCTCTTGAAAAGGGTAACATGAAAAGCTCGACAGAGGTATGGCCCATCGGCCCCATGAAGCAGCATCACATTTAGATATTTGTGGATGTGCGACCATGGGTCGCCTCTTCCATCAGAAGCTAGTAAGGCATGGAGTTTGAACTTCAAAAAAGAAGGAGCGGAGGTGATATTCTCCTTCAGTGGGGTTTGTCGAAGAGTGGATTGGATAAGTAGAGATCTCCTTTCCCTGCCTTGTGTGTATGTGGCCCCCGAGGACCGGTTTGGGATCTCCTCTCTCCTCATGTATTCACCTGCAAGATTGAGAGAGTTGTAACTGGGGGACCCCATATATTACCTGATCTAGGATGTTGCGGGTTGCCTCCTTGTAGTTGGAGGGGGTGGGTCCTCCCATAAAACCAAAAGAGCGATGCTCATTCCACCCTTTGCCGTATTGATGAGATGTGGCGGTTGTACCATGTGGGGCATTCTCTTGTCGAACCATCCTTGGATCTCTCGAATCCCCGAGCACGGCTACGCCTCTTGTTGGTGTCGGGGTCAGGTTTGGAGGCAGTTGTTGCTCATTTGTGAGCAATGGATCTCCCATGCTTTAGCATATCAGGGTTACCAAAACGCCGAGACTCCTGTCGACCCGCTCTGTGAATTGGTCGAATTGCTTTAGGGTCACCTTAGGTTCTTTGGTGGCCTTTGCAGGTCGCTTTGATGGAGATGTAGAGTATGAGGCATCCTCCACCAGGACACTGTTTGCTTTTTGTTTCTCTTTCAGACCTTGGCTCGGTCGGATGTTGCTGGGTCCAACCGATATAGCCTTTTGATCGCTTTGGGATGTCAAGTTGGTTAATGTTTCCTACAGACGACACCAAACTGTTAAATCCAAAATTGACCAAAACAATTGAGTTGCTGACGTGGGCCTTTCGTGCTGAGTTGGAGACTCATTAGTGGGTTGAGTAGGATCCTAGGTTGGAAGAACCAGGGTTGGTTAAAGGATGATGTACAAGTTACAATGCTCGATTGACCCTCGAGCAGACTGTATGTCGATGGATCGAGGTTGGAAGGCTCTAGAGCGTCCCTTACGATAGATAGTGACTCGTCGCTCTGCACCACAAGGAAGCATCAGGGGGGTTCGGATCTAGGTTTCGACCTAAATCTCTTCCGATTCTTAAGTTAGAATGGAAACTTAAGGATGAGGGGAGCTTGGAACAGCCGAGATCGACCCATAGAGGTTCATCTCAGGTCTGACGTCACAAGATCTATAGTGGAAGAAATATATGCTGAAAGGGGAGAGTCTATGTGTTAGATCTCGTACCTTGGGAATTGAAAACATTTGGTATTTATAGGCCTCATGGGTCCTGTTAGTAACGTTGGGAAGATAACAGTCACTAATTATGGTGCCATGATCTTTACCCCTTTAATCAGAGTAAACATTGCCCACGTTCCCGCTATTTACGAGCCCGTCTTCAATCCCACATTCGAGTGATGGGAGTGCAACAGGCAACTGGCCGGTGGGCTTTGACTGAGTCAATATTGGGCTTCCCTTGTGGGCTCAATGGGCCCTAGTCACTCGTAGGTTGAGTCATCTCGAGTGCCGGTCTAATATTCAACATTCTTCTTCTCTCATTCCGAAGTCACGACCTTGATGAGCTTGCTTACCTTTTCACGTTGGGAGTATACCTGCCCAAGTATTGCAAGATCGTTCCTAATGTCGATGAACAAAGCATATATGCTCGAAACCTTCTCTTTTTCTTGCATTTGAAACATCTCGAATTTTTGCACAAAAACATGCATCTTTGACATTTTTACCTTGGTGTTCCCTCGTGAGTAACCAGGAGGTGGTTTCATATTTGGTAGGTAGTTTTGCAATTTAATATCTTATTGAACTCACTCACCTCCAATGCGTAGAATATAGTGTTCATTGCTTTTGCATTGTTCACCTTGGCACTCACTTACTCTTGAGTCCATTTGGAGAAGTCTTCTTACATTGGCTCTACGTACTCCTTCATGATTCTCTAACGCATGACACGTTTAAGATATATCACTATCTGGCACTTCCAATACATATAGTTTAATCCGTTGAATAGTGGTGGTCGAATGGTAGAGTGTCCTTTGGACACGGTAGACACACTATCATAGTTGTTGTTGTTGGTTATCATAGCTCAACTCAAGTTCTGATACCAATTGTAGGACCTAAAGCTATGTAGGGAGAAACACTAGAGGCGGTGAATAGTGTTTTATAAATTAATTAGAAATTACGCCAATTAAAACCTAATCAACCAATTAAGCAGAATTGAGTGATAATCAATCACAGAAATTAGATCCATGCAAACATATAGAATTTTTGTTGAGTATTGGACTTCTCCCTACTTGGTGTTAATGATGAGAAAACATAAATACTTGTGACTAATCCCCTATTTTGCAGTTAATCCATTGCCTAAGCTTATTATGAAGATCTACTTGCAATGGATGACTCTCAAAGTTGATTGAAGGCAAATGAAAATGGATTTGGTGATTGTAGATGTTGATTGAAGCTCCATGAAGACTTGAAGCTCATACGATGGATAAAAGAGAGAATTCGTCAATGTAATTTTCTTTTATCTCTTCTAGTATGTAGCTTAGAAGTAGAACATTGATGGATCACTCATACACATCTTCATTTCAGTCTTAGGACTTCATTAGATCATTTGTCCTTTGACCCCAATTCATTTCTTTAGTGATTGTGCTTAGATTGTTTATAACAGTCGACTGCTGAACATTTTACAGTCGTCTGTCTCAAAAACAGTCGACTGTGTTTTGTTCTATAATCGCCTGTTATGCACAAACTTTTACAATCTAGTTTTGGGCCTTTCTGTTTATTTCGCACAGGCTACTGATGAATGATTCACAGGCGCCTGTCCAAGTGACAGTCGACTGTGTTTTGTAAATCAGTTGCCTGTCTATCTTCTGCCCAAACTTTGTTTATCTGTCGTTTACGGCCAGTCGACTAATGTTGAATATATAGTCGACTGTCCCTTGGATCAGTTGACTATGTATGCTGCAACAGTCGTCTGTCTGTGAGCCAATTTATTGACTCAGCTCTCTGGAAATTCTCAGCGTATTTGATAGTCATCTGTATAAGGATTTACAGTCGCCTGTTCTGATTAACAGTCGACTGTATTATCCTCATCAATCGTCTGTCCTGTTATCTTACAGGATTTCAAGATTTCATTCAACTTACCCATCTCTCGGCCAGTCGCCTGTAGAAGGATTTACATTCGCCTGTTGGTTCAACAGTCGACTGTCTTTGCTTCATCAGTCGACTGTCCATGTCGTAAGTTACCGTTATGAATTCTTACCTACCCCGGCTGATTGTGCAACAGTCGACTGTGGTTTCTTCAACAGTCGACTGTCGCGAGTTCAGATTCTATCCGTTGAGAATTTTCTCACGGATTCCAAAAGTGTTTTTGCCTAAACTTTTTTGTGGATTTGAGAAACCTATAAATGGGGCTTCTACTGTTCCATTGAAGGGTTACCTAAACTATTGCAAAATCTCTTAAGCTTTCATTTCTAAAGTTTAAAGCTCTCAAATCCAATGCCCTAAGAATTCCAAATCTTTGATCTCTTGCTCTCCAACCTAGAACCAAAGAGTGATCCTTTAGGCATTTGGTGCAGTCAAGAGAAAGTGCTTTCTCCTCTCTTCCAAGAGAGTCTTCAACACACATCTCACTTCTCCTTCACGTTCTACTTCAAGGCATAAATGATTGTAAGTGTTGCTTTCATAATTTCATTACTTTTGTAATTTGAATTTGCTCTCGGGTTGTGAGAGAGGTTTGCTTGCTCCTAAGTTATGGGAGTCAAGGACATCGATTGTATTCGATTTCACTTGTAGGGTTGCTACAAGTGGGTTTTAAAGAAACCTCAAGTTAGGGTTCTAACTTGAGTATCCGGAGGTATCCGGGTGAAAGGGACGTAGGATTACAGGAACAAGTCGGGAAGTGACTTGGGTAATCCGAACCCTAGAAACATTATTGTGTTTGCATTTGTTTCGTATTTGGGTTTAAGTTTAATTCCGCACTATATTGTTGGTTAGCATTTTAATTTGGTGTAACTATCGTTTTTAATTGCTTAAACACTATTCAACCCCCTTTCTAGTGTTTTCTCTATAGACAGGATCCTTGCAATTGGTATCAGAGCACAAGGTTATAGCTATGGCATCCAACAACAACAACGTTCCTCCGCCGACTTCAGACAACAATCACGATCGTGATGGAGCGTCCACACTTTTCGAAGGTCAATCTACAGTATGTCCTCCACGTTTCAATGGTACTAATTTTGGCTATTGGAAGTGTAGGATGGAGACGTTCCTTATGAGTGCTTCACTTTGGAGAACCCTCCACAAGGAGTACGTCGAGCCCATCGAAGAGCATTTCGAGAAATGGTCGACTTCCGAGAAGTCCACCGAAGTCAACAACGCTAAAGCCATGAATGCTCTTCATTATGCGTTGGACCCGAATGAGTTCAACAAGATATGCACATGTAAGAGTGCATATCAAATTTGGAACCATCTCATCGTTACGCATGAGGGAACGAATAAGGTAAAACTTTCAAAGTTATATGTTGCCGTGCAAAACTTCGATTTGTTTCATATGCAGGAAAATGAGAGTATTGCATCGATGTACGGACTCTTTACCGACATCACAAATGAATTGGAAGCCCTTGGCCAAATATACACTGAAGATGAAAAGGTAAGGAAGATCATCATGGGAATGGCCTCCAAATGGGAAAGGAGAGCGATCGCCATCGAGGAGGTCAATGATCTGAAGAATTGCACAATTGTGAATCTTATATGGACTCTCATGTCTTATGAGGTAAGACGAGAGAACCGATTAAAGATTCGAGCTATGATAGATCCTTTGGAGGCCAAGAAGAAGGCTTTGGCATTCAACGCCAATTCATCATCCTACGATATAGAAGATTCGGAAGATGAGATGGATTTGGGTGAAATGGCCCAAATGGCGAAGAAGTTCCAACGCTTCTTTCACAAAGGTAAATTTCCCACCAATAAATGTTTTGAGTCTACTAATGCTTCTTCCTCTCTTTGCTTTAAGTGCAATAAGCCAGGGCATATCAAGAGGGGTTACCCAATGCTAAAGAACAAAGAGAAGTGGAAAACCCCGAAGTACCACAAGTCCGACAAGAACAAGAGAGACAAGAAGAAAGGACTCGTATGTACATTTGATGACTCAAGTGAAGAATCATCAAGTGATTTCGATGATGAGAAGGGTGAGAGCGTCCACATGTGCTTCATGGCCCGAGAGGATCCACTCTTCGATGAGAGTGATTCCGACACGGATGAAACCGAGGTAACAATGGATGAACTTCGTATTGCTAATGAAGAACTATTTGCTAAATATTAATCTTTAATGCTTAGATACACTAGCTTAAAGAAATCAAATGTTAGCAAGTCATCCATTCCATTCATTATCAACAATGACACCATTGAGAGATGAGGTGAATAACCAAATCTCAACTAGATCAAACACATCCAACGGATAATAGTGATCTAGTCACACGTCACACACAATTGGGTTTAGAGAATGATTCTCTTAAAACCCAAGTGCACGAGCTCAAAGCACGGTCCACCTTGGATACCAACATTTCTTCTCTAAAGGAGAAATATGAGCTCATGTCCTCCCGAATTGTGAGATTCAATAAGGGAAAAGAACAATAGGATGATTTGCTAGCAAACCAATTTCCGACCACACATCGTGTTGGTCTTGGGTTTGTGAATGCGAATGCATCCAATGCTCGCACCTCCTATAGTGGTGTCACTATAGACTTTATGAGGCCTTCCTCCGGTGCATTCACAAGTGGTGTCAAAGACAACATAGGTAGCATACCTACCAAGAAATTCACCACTTCACCTTCTCTTCCTTTTGTCAAGAAACCCACTAAGGGTGGAAACCAAAAGCAAGGCCATGCTTATATGTACACTAACACTCATCCACGTAGGAAACCTCCTACTTCACAAGTGGATAATTATGACACTTTTTATGCTCCACACCCACGGACACGTACAAAACCACACATGAGAAATACTCATGTACGTGCTCCTATACACCCGTATGCACATACGCATCATACTTATATGTATGTGTTGGATCTGGATCGTAGCCTAGAGGGGGGGGGGTGAATAGGCTATTAAAAATGTTCGTGCAACCCACGAACAAACACACGCAGTTATAGGCACAGACATGGCAATAAAATAGCAATCACAGAATACGCACAGATATACCCTGGTTTGGTCGTCCCCACGACCTACTCCAGCCCCCGAAAGCAAATACTAGATAGATGTGTAATCCTGTACAGCTACAATGAGTCAAGATCCCAAATCTACTCTCACCTAGCTCGTACGCACACCACGTGCTCTACACTCTCAATCTAGTCAGATGCTCTCCCTCCGTAAGGACTCCAACGTCGTCAGGTTCCCAAAAAGTAACACAGAATGTAAAGTTTCCCCTACAGAGATGGCTACACCAATACAAAGATAAATAGATAGAGTTTTAGAAATGCTCAATAATGGTGTGTCGTCTCTGTCAATAGGCGCATGTCAGATCTGTATCTGACGAGATGTAGTCGTCTTTGTAAGTCGTGCAACTCAAGTTGCGGCACTTGTTGTTGAGAGCTCCTTCAAACTTAATTTCTCTCAACTTATGTTTGCCTTTGTTTGTACACATGCATTGGTGATGGCAGGTGCTTATAACATGGATTATATCAGCTTGCACATGGAGCTTTCATTTTTGTGCCCCCACAGAGCATATAGGATTTCTTGTAATTGGGTACCTGCAAGAAACAACAGCACATGAGACTTGAAAGCTCTGTTTCCTATTTGTATAAAGAGAAGCAATCCAAGACTAAAGTATAGAGGAAACTATCTCCCTGTGTTTCTTCCTGGTGTTGGGCCTTCCTCAAAGTTACGGCTCCTTGCTCCCCCCATTTTTTCGTTCAGCAACGTCCGCAAGAATGGGTGCTTCTTCTTCGTTCAAGCTCTCAGCAATGGTGGCACACAAGGGGTCAAACAGACTTCGGCATAATAAAAAACTCTTTCTCAAAACTTTGCACACACAGAAATTGAGCACATCAAAACAATCCTTTTGTGCATCTCTGAAGGCCGGCCTGTTCTTCTTAATAAAAAAGATTTTTGATCCAATGAATAGCTATTTCGGTGGCACCTGCCAATTTTTCTTTTGCTTCCGGTATTTGATGACCCCTCAAATTAATTTGCTTGGCTTTTTGGTCCCTCTTGCGTGATTGGTGATTTCTTAGAGAAATCAAATTCGGCTCTATTGATTATTTGAAAAAAAACACACAATATGATTCGGCCCCTAAAAATATTGGGAGAGGTTGCTGCTCTTTGGCAAAAAGGGATTCTCAAAGGAATTCGGCCTTGGTGTTTTTAATTGAAGGTGCGGCTGACAACTCCTAGGGTTTTCGAAGAGGGGGAGAGCTTAGAGATGACGCAGGCTCTTGGAAACAATTTTGGCTGACTCTCTCTCACAAAACAACAGAACCCCTCTTCACAATATATGGCCGGCTCTCTCTAGGTTTTAAAAGGAGAGATGAGAGATGATGACAAAAAGAGGTCGGCTGTCAAAAAGTCTAGGGCCTGAGGTTTTTTTATTGATGTTGCTTGCAGCTTCTAAAATAAATGAAGAGCTCTCTTTTTAAATCAAGGCACAAAACAATATTTTTTTAGCCCAAACATCAAGGCCGGCACTTTGCAAAACAATTTAAGCCTGGGCCTTATAAAATACTTTGCAAAACAATTTAAGCCTGGGCCTCTCAATTTGCACTTTGAAAAAAATACTTTTTGGGAAAGATTTGATCTTGTGTGAGTACTTATAAATATGAATCAAACCATTTTATTGTCTCCTCATTCCCATCATACTGACCAAGTCCTTCCGTGGATTAGTCGCACGTTCGCCGTTCCTGAAACACTTAACAAACACGTTAAAACGTTCACACACGTTTTTTTATCATCAAACACAAAGTTCATAGATCGTTCCTACCAACAGTATGCACCTCCTCCGCATGTCATGCATAACCCATATGCTTCATACAACATGCATGTTCCCAAGCATACATATAACTCTCGTATGTCATATGCATATCCACCACCTCATGTTTTAGCTAGAAACCATGTTCCTAAGAAGCATGCACCACATAGAAATTCAACAAGTATGCATGCAACTAGGAAAAGGACTCCCAAAACATACACCATTTGGGGTCCTAAGAACACTAGCCTAAATGATAGGAATGCTTATGTTGATTCCTATTTTCATGACGTGATTAGGAATAGTAATTATGTTGGGAAGCGAAAGTCCACTTGGACTTGGCTTCCAAAGGGCTAATCCCATTGGACCCAACAAACATTGGGTACCATGAGCTTATGGTATATTATGTAGGTACCCAAGAGAAAGAAGAAGAGCAATAAAAGTCAAATTAGCTCTAAAGGGAAAGGATGGATTCTCGATAGTGTTTGCTTCAAACATATGACGGGAGATCCCTCATTGCTCTCCGAAGTGATTAGCATCAAGGATGGTGCAACGGTCACTTTTGGAGGTAATTAAAAGGGAACCATCATTGGAGTAGGTATCGTTGGTAATCCTTCAAAACCCTTAATTACTAATGTTTATCTTGTTAGTGGTTTGTGTCACAATCTCATTTCCATTAGTCAACTTTGTGACAAAGGTTACAAGGTTAACTTTGGAGAAGGATTATATACTATTGTTGATTGTGATTCAAATGTCTTATTTTCCGGTATTAGGCTTAAAAATATTTATTATTTGAGCTTGCCTAAAACCGTATAACATTGCTTAGTTGCTAACACAAGTGAACAACTATTATGGCATCGCCGTTTTGGTCATGTTCACTTCAAGCAATTATATAAGTTAGCTAAGCATGATCTAGTCAAAGGTTTTCCTAAAATTGCCTTTAATAAGAAAAACTTCTGCGATTCATGTCAAAGAGGTAAACTTAGTAAATCATCTTTTAAGATTAAAGAAGGGATTACTTCTAAGAGGCCCCTAGAACTTCTTCATTTAGATTTGTTTGGGCCAACTAGAACCGCTTCTTTAGGCAATGCTCATTATGGTTTAGTTGTCGTAGACGACTTTTCTAGATTTACTTGGGTTTCATTCTTAACTAATAAGAATGAAGCTTATGAAGAGTTTACCAAATTTGCAAAGAAGATTCAGAATCTCTTAGGATCCACCATTATCACTATCTGTAGTGATCATGGAGGAGAATTTGAGAATGAATCTTTTACTAAGTTTTGTGATGACACCGGGATAACTCATAATTTTTCCTTCCCTCGGGCACCACCACAAAATGGTGTTGTAAAGAGAAAGAATAGGACTCTTATCGAGTGTGCACGCACTATGCTCCATGATAGTCATCTAGGACTACAATTTTGGTCAGAGGGGGTGCACACGACATGTTATGTGCTTAATAGGATCCTAGTGAGACCCCGAACAAACAAAACTTGTTTTAAGTTGTTTTATGACAAAAAGCCTCAAGTAAAATATTTTCGTGTTTTTGGTTCAAAATGTTTTATCAAGAACACTTTCGGTAATCTAGATAAATTTGAGCCAAGATCCGATGAAGGAATTTTTATTGGATATTCCACACGTAGCAAAGCCTACCGGATATACAACAAAACTTCTTCAACGATTGAGGAGTCACTACACGTTTCATTTAATGAAGATTTTGTTTTTCCTCGTGTTGATGATGATAGTGTAGATGTTTTATGTGATCCTCTTAGTAATGTTAAGATTAATGATTCGATTGTTGATACTAACACTACTAACGAAATTGTTGAAGATGTTCCTAGTGATGCAGGAATACCCAAAGCTTATCCGACCGTTCGCAATCATCCCCATAACCAAATTATTGGAGATATTGGTGTGGGTGTTCGAACGAGGTCGAGGATTGAAGAATTCTCTCATTGCGCATTTGTCTCTACCATTGAGCCAAAGAACATCCAAGAAGCTTGTGAGGATAGCTATTGGATAGTGGCAATGGAAGAAGAACTAATGCAATTCGAGAGAAATAAAGTTTGGGAACTCGTTCCTCTTCCAAGTGGTCACTAAGTCATTGGGACCAAATGGATCTTCAAGAACAAGATGGATGAGAACGAGGTGAGCACAAGGAACAAAGCAAGGTTATTAGCTCAAGGCTACCGACAAGAGGAAGGTATTGATTTCGAAGAATCTTTTCTCCTCGTAGCTAGATTAGAAGCTATTAGGTTGTTTTTATCTTTTGCATCCCATAAGAATTTTAAACTATTTCAAATGGATGTTAAAAGTGCATTTTTAAATGGGTTTGTCAATGAAGAAGTATATGTTTCTCAACCTCCCGGTTTTATTCATGAAAAATTTCCAAATCATGTTTTCAAACTTAAGAAAGCGTTGTATGGGTTGAGACAAGCTACTAGAGCTTGGTATGATCGACTCAAGACCTTTCTTTTGAATTTAGGTTTTAAAATGGGAGAAGTTGATTCTATACTCTTCATTAAAGATTATGAAAATGACATTCTCTTGATTCAAGTTTATGTAGACGATATAATTTTTGGTTTCTAACTTTAATCTTTGTCAAGAATTTTCTAAGCCAATGAAGGATGAATTCGAGATGAGCCACATGGGAGAGCTCACTTATTTCCTTGGACTGCAAATTCAACAAATGGAGAATAACACCTTCATACATCAGACAAAGTACACATGGGAGCGTATAAAGCGATTCGGGATGGAATCGTCTTCAAGCAAACGGACTCCCATGAGTACTACTACCCACCTTCATAAAGATGAAAGCAGAAAAGATGTAGATGTTCGTCTATATAGAGGTATGATCGGTAGCTTACTTT
Source organism: Scilla litardierei (assembly GCA_030789695.1). Lineage (NCBI taxonomy): Eukaryota > Viridiplantae > Streptophyta > Magnoliopsida > Asparagales > Asparagaceae > Scilla > Scilla litardierei. The sequence goes on along the minus strand of CM061142.1, from coordinate 303,561,413 downwards.
ACTTAACTGCTAGTAGGCCCGATATCATGTTTTCCGTATGCTTGTGTGCTAGATATCAAGCTAGACCTAAGGAGTCACACTTGATTGCGGTTAAACGAATATTTCGTTATCTCAATCAATCTCTAGATTATGGGTTACTTTACCCTAAATCTAGCACATATGAGTTAATCTCATATAGTGATGCCGACTTTGCCGGATGCAAGTCTGACAGGAAAAGTTTTAGTGGCACCTGCCATTTTCTAGGAAATTCTCTAGTTTCTTGGTTTTCTAAGAAACAGAATTCGATGTCATTGTCCACGACTGAAGCGGAATATATTGCCGTGGGTCTTGCATGTGCACAAGTTCTTTGGATGCGACACACTCTTATGGACTATGGTGTCAATTGTGATACTTGCTCGATCATGGTTGATAACCAAAGTGCCATATGTCTTTTCAAGAATCCGGTACACCACTCCCGTACCAAACACATAGACGTGAGATACCATTTTATAAATGATCATGTAGCTAAGAAGGACATCATCTTAGGTACATTGAAACCCAAAAACAAATTGCCGCCATCTTCACAAAACCTCTTAAAGAAGATTCATTTGTGAGGTTGCGTGGAGAATTAGGAATTATGGGTGAATCTGAAATTTAGAAGCTCAACATTCATGTTATAACATTTTTTGAGCTCATGTCATCATATTGTCTTTCTTCTTTTGATATATGCTATATATGTGTTAAAGAAAGACAATTGTGATTTATGTGATTTCATGATTTCTTTGAGATTGATCTTACAGATTTGTGTTTCAATTGATTTATCGTATTACAATGTTTTTATGATGAGTTTGTGATTAGAGTATAGGTCCTAGGGTGAGTGTTCTTATTCTCTGGATTTGTATCTCAGTGTACATTTTTGGACCAGGACAGACGACTGTCTTTCCTTCGACAGTCGACTGCCCTACTCTATCTCCTCAGTCTGAGAATTTGTATCTTTCGCATAGACGACTGATGATTGTTTTCCAGTCGACTGTTATTTTAACAGGCGACTGACTTTTAGTCATCAGGTGACTGTTCTCTTTGTCAAAATTTTATAGTGCTCTTTGTCTTTCTGATGAAGTTTATTGATTATCGGTCAGTCGACTGATATGCAGTCGACTGTCCAATGGATAGTCGACTGTATGTTACTCAACAGTCGACTGTCTGTCATCCTTAGCTTAATTCTTATCACTTCATCCAGTCGACGGTATATTTTTCATCGGTCGACTGTCTACCGTTGTGACAGTTCACTGCTTTGATCTGAGCCGTCGATTCTTTGATCCAACAGCCCAGATTTATTCCCTCTTTCATATATACTTCGAGATGGTTCTTTTCAACTCGACGTTTCTCTCTCCTTCAATTGAACCGCTTCGACTTCCCGCTCTTTTCCTCTGCCGTTGCCGTCGATCTCCTCCTCCCCGCAAGTCGATTGTTTCGTCGTTGCATCTTCGTGTCTTCTTCGACTTGGTTTGTCTTTCGTTCTCGAGTCTCTTGTTCGATTTATTATCCTTTGATTCTCTCTTTCGATTGACTGACTCCATGGTGTAAGGACCCTGTCTATGTGGAAAACACTAGAAGGGGGGTTGAATAGTGTTTATGCAAATTTAAAAGGAATTTACGCCAAATAAAATGCAATCCAACAAATAGTCCAGAATAGAAAAACGACCCAAAGAGAAACACACGCAAACACAGATATGTTTCAAGGTTTCAGATTAGCCAAGTCAACTCCCGACTTGTTCCCTGTAATCTTACGTTCCTACCACCCGGATACCACCGGATACTCAAGTTAGAACCCTAACTTGAGGTTTCCTTAAAGCCCACTTGTAGCAACCCTACAAGTGCAATCGAATACAATCGATGTCCTTGACTCCCACAACCAGGGAGCAAGCAAAACCACTCTCACAACTGAGAGCACAATTCAAATAACGAAAGTTATGAAATATGAAAGCAACACTTACAATCACATATGCCTTGAAGTAGAACTTGAAGGAGAAGTGTGATGTGTGTTGAAGAACTCTCTTGGAAGAGAGGAGAAAGCCCTTTCTCTTAACTGCACCAATTGCCTAGAAGATCAATCTTTGGTTCTAGGTTGGAGAGCAAGAGAACAAGATTTGGAAATACTTAGGGCTTTGGATTTGAGAGCTTTGATCTTTGGAAATGAAAGCTTGAAGGATTTTGCAATGAATGAGTAACCTTCCAATGCAACAGTAGAAGCTCTATTTATAGCTTTCTCAAATCCACAAAACAGTTTAGGCAAAAATCTAATCGGAATCCGTGAGAAAAATCTCAACGGATATAATCTGAACTCGCGACAGTCGACTGTTGAACAATCCACAGTCGACTGTTGCACAGTCAGCAAGGGTAGGTGAGAATTCATAACGTTAACTTACCACGTGGACAGTCGACTGATGAAGCAAAGATAGTCGTCTGATGAAGCAACAGGCGACTGTAATTTCTTCTACAGGCGACTGGCCGAGAGAAGAGTAAGTTAAGATAAATACTGGAAATCTCACAAGATACAGGACAGATGACTGATTCAAGTAATATAGTCGACTGTTAATCAGAACAGGCGACTGTAAAACCTTAAACAGACGACTGTCAAAAGCAAGAGAAATTTCCAGAGAGCTGAGTCAAAGAAATGACTTACAGACAGGCGACTGTTGCAGCATAGACAGTCGACTGATCTAATAGACAGTTGACTGTATATACAGCATAAGTCGATTGGCCGTAGAATTCAGATCAAACAGGGTTTGGGCAAGGAGAGACAGGCGACTGATTTACAATACACAGTCGACTGTCACTAGGACAGGCGCCTGTGAATCATTCAACAGTAACCTGTGCGAAATAATCAGAGAAGGCCCAAAACTACATTGTAATAGTCTGTGCATAACAGGCGACTGTAGAACAAAACACAGTCGACTGTTTTTGAGACATGCGACTGTAAACTGTTAAGCAGTCGGCTGTTATAAACAATCCTAGCACAAACAAAAGAGAATTGAATTGGGATCAAAGGACAAAGGTCTAAAGATGTCCTATGACAGAATGTAGATGTGTGTGAGTGCTCCATCAAAGTTCTACTTCTAAGCTACATACTAGAAGAGATAAAAGAAAAATTACATTGACGAATAATCTCTTCTTTCCATCGTATGAGCTTGAAGTCTTTACGGAGCTTCAATCATCAATCTACGATCATCTAATTCATGTCATTTGCCTTCAATGACGTAGGTGAGCCATCCATTGCCAGTTGATCTTCATAATAAGCTTAGGCAATGGATTAACTACAAAATAGGGGATTAGTCACAAGTATTTATGTTTGATCATCATTAACACCAAGTAGAGAGAAGTCCAATACTCAACACATGGCACCCAAGACCAAAGGGTAAGGGGAAGATTATGGGTTCTAAGATTCCTAAGATTCCTAGGGCTCCTAGGAAACCTATAGCCAAGAACAAGAAGCCCTACAAAGCTCGTACCAAACAAGTTGTTTCTCACTCGCATTCTATTTTGCAGGGATATTCTCCTTCAGCGTCTTCTTCCGAAACTCGGCCCCTGATCAAGCGTCAGTGGAAGCCCATTGGTGTTACCATAAATGAGCCTACTGCTAACGCTCCCATTCAGTCTTCTTCTGATTCGAGCTCTTGAGACGAGTCTCCCGTAGTGCCCCCTACTGATCCCCTTGTTCCCCTTTGTCGAGTGATCTTTGCTTGGCAAAATACCACACTCTCTCTTAGGGATCAAGCTTCTTAGGGAGCAGTACATCGTTTTTCCCTCCTTTACTGCTGAGAGACTTTCAGACATACTATCTGCTACCCACTTGGCCGATCTTTTTCGCTTCTCTCAGAGCGAGTCCCCTCGAGCCTATCCATTTCTGGTGAAGCTCTTCTATGCAAACCGCGTTCGCGGTGAGTATTCTTCCGCTGGTGTTATTGACACCGTTGTTCAGGGAACCCACATTCAGATTACTCCCACTCTATTAGGGACCATTCTTAGGATTCCCTCTATCGGTTCTCTTCCTTCAGATATTTCCATTTCTGATATTGACGAGCTTGACCAGTCTGTCCTTCGAGATATGTTTCGTGAGATACCTTTAGCCCTGGATTCTGGTGTCAGGTCATCTATGTTTTCGGCTAGAGGTTGGGCAGTTCACCTTGTGGTGAAGTCCAACATCCTACCAAGGTATGGATCATCTGACCAGCCTTCCCAGGATATTCTGAAGTGTATGTATGCGATTTTCTTTGGGATGTCCGTGAACTGGGCCGGTGTCCTCCTTGACAGGATGGACAAGGTCGAGTTTACTTCTTCCTCAGCTCACATTCCATACAGTGGTTTTTTGACTCTTGTCTTCCGACATTTTGGTGTTGATTTGTCTCGCTACGAGCCCATGACTTTTGCTCCTCTCCTCGATGCATCTGCAAAGTCGAAGTCTTCTTCGGCTCTGCAGTCTGCCTCGAAGAAGAGGAAATCCACATCAGCTCCGTCCTCCTCCACTGTTCCTCCAGCTGACCTGTCTTCCACCTCAGCTCCACCATCTCATGATATTCTTTTTGAGATGGTCTCTGGACTTTACAGGTTGCTTTCTCTTTCTTTCCTCCATCAGGGAATACCCTTCCCTGAGGATCTGAGACAGTTTGTTCCCCAGCCTCATGTTCCTCCTCAGCCCATCGTCACTGATGTCATTGTGCATCCTGATGTAGCTTCAATTCAGGATGTTGCTGATGATGATGCTGTTGTTACTTCTGACCCTCCTCCAGAGGATACTCCTGCTGTCACAGAGCCTGCTTCTCCTTCTGCAGCCCCTGGAGATGCTCTCTCCTAGATGTGTGTGTTTGAGCTTGCATGATGGTTGTATTTTGATGTTTGGATTTCTGATGATAATGTACGTTGGTATCATGATGTAATTTTTTGATCATGATGGATGTATTTTTGTTGGACATGTTGATGTCCGTATGATATGTATTCACATCATCTTTGATATATATATATATATATATATATATATATATATATATATATCTATTCTATATTTGATGAAGATTTTGAATTTTGTCCCAGTAGGACAAGCTGACTGGGATAAGTATATGCTGACTAGGACAAAAAATCAATGGCTGAGATGGATCTTGGTGAAAAAATTGGGAGAACAGTCTGTATTTTGGGTGGGAAAACTTGGGGTGGGAAAACAAAAAAATTTGAAAACTGAAAACTTGGGGTAAAAACCATTCTCTCCCTCCTCAAAACCCCATCAGCTCCAGATGGCTCCCATAACAGCATTAAACAAAACGAATGCATCAGCTCCTCCAGCGTGCTTACCTTGGTTGCCTCCCATAGAAGACTTGCTCGGTGGAAGTTAGAAAGCCATGGAAGCAAGAAAGAAGAATTGTGGACAGGGGGAAATTAAAAAAGAGAGGAAACCATTGGAACGAAAATGCCGATGACACCACAGGTGCTGATGTGCTTTGCCAATAGAGAACTTGACTGCTAGCTGACACAAATCTTCAAAACCCGTAGGTTCTCGCTTCCCGTCCAAGGTACGCACATTGCCAGTTCGATTAAACGAAATGATTGCATATTGATATAATCCATAAACGAAAAGAATGTTCCATATTGATAGCAAATTCTCAATTTCATTTTTTGATTTCTCAGATCATCCAAAGCTTCTTATCATGACGGAGGTGATCAAGACGATGGTAATCGTAGCGATGGTATACCAAGAATGATCGAGGTGATTAAATGAAACAAATGTTCCATATTGAGAGAGAAAGCTTCAGAAGGTGAGGTCTTTTGATGAAGTGATGAGATGATTTTTGATGATCTTTTCAAAAAAACAACGTAATTATCGAGGTAATTAGGGAACTAACGTAATGATCTTTTCCAAAAACAATTTTCTGGTGATAAAGCGATGAGCTGATTATGTAATCATTTTTAATTCCGACACAAATTTTCAAAAACAAAATTTTTCATTTTCCTTTTAGCAATTTAATGGCTGACAGGGCTACTCATTGAAATACGCCATTTATTTACTGAGTAAATTATTTATTTGATTTTTATGAGTTGTTTTATCTTAAAAGGAAATGTAAATTTTGAAATAGTTTAACAGCTAATGGGTGAAATACTGAGAAACTTGATATTTTAATACCAATTATTAATGTTATATTGTATTTGTTGTTTCTCCTTTCAGGAGAAGCAGCAGCTGCAGAGGGAAGTGAGGGGAAAGACATCAGTTTTCCAATATTCCGCACTGGATCAGGAGATGCGGATATTGGTAGCAGCAATCCTTGAAGAAGATGGGGATAATGGTAAAATTTTGTTTGTCTTAATCACAGAAATTTATCACCAGTCCTTCAATATGTAGAAGTATGCTGATTTTGGAACATTGCTGAAGTGTTGTTTATTTCCAAATGTTGTTAAATTGTTTAGCATTTGGAATAATGCTAATTTAGCTTTATGCTGGTGATAAATTGTTTAGCATTTGGAAATAAACAATGTTGAAGTCAATTTATTACTTAAATTTTGGAATCATTTGGAAATTGAAGCATGCTGATTACCCTGTTGCAACTGTAGAAGTATCTATCATAATATGATCAAAATAGAGCCTTCATATTAAGATTATCACTTAACTCAGTGGTCAAAATCTTAATCTTAATGCAACATGGATGCCAATATGTTGTTTTAAAATAGAAGCAAGAAATTAATATTTTTGATTTCATTGTCTTTCTATTAAATATTCTTCTTAATTTATTTCTTCTACTCAGCATGCTGAAGTCAATTGAAGGATATCCAAGAATCAGGATTAGATTCTGAAGTAAGAAATTAAAACCAGTGCTTCGATTCTTTGAATTTTCTCTTCATATGTAATTTTGCCATAAACATTTATTTCCAGATATGACAACAAGAGCGCACTTCAAATAAATAAATATATCGCCTCAACTTTAGGATCATGTGCCCCAACTGCCTTTAGAAGAGACCTAAACAAACACATTAGTTAGTCCTCATTACAGTTGTGTTTAATAAAAATAGGAAAATTGTAAAATTTTGAAACACAATGAATTTCAAGTATCATCTCCAATTATTTGAAATATGTGTGTTCTGGGTTCCTTTTAATCCTCTTTCCAATTTTTCCAAGTTCTTATTTTAGAAATTAATATATTTAAGTTTTTCTTTCAGGTAGCTAAAATCTCCAACTGTTAAGCAACATTAGCATCTAAATTTAATCGACAAACTAACAGCTTCAACAAGACTAATTGTGTAATCAATTGCTTATAATGCAGGGACATCATTTTTAACGCATGGACCTCTGCAACCGCACCTCTTTGTGGCTTGAAGTAAATAGTTGAACCCGTACCTCACCTTACATTTTCCTGCCAAACATCGACAGTATTGCTGCGGTTCAGGTTTCAGGGTGTTAGCTGAGTTTCACTTTCAGTTTGACTTTTAGTTTCACATTTTCACATTTTCACTTCTAATTTCACTTCCATTCAAACAACATGCACCTCACCTTTCAACCACGGTGTTAGCTGTTTGTATTCAATACAGAATTATATTTGGTTGTTGCACAGTTTCAGTTTGCATTGAATAGGATAATCTTGGACACTAAATTGATGCATTTGTGCATTTTGCTGACAAAAAAATTCATTTTGCTGACAACCATCCACACTGTTCAGGTTTTAGGGCAAAAGGCTAACAAAAAGTAAGTCTAAATTCTTTTTAATCAGTTCTACTATCATGTACTCATGCCTTGAAGTAATTGACTCTCTTTAAATGACAATGCAAATGGAGTTTCAGTTTGCATTCAAAAAACATTCTTTTTAAAATGGCACATTGCTTTACAGTTTCAGTTTGGAATGTTTAGAACATGTTACTTCAATTTCAGTTTGCATTTAGAACATGTTACTTCAAAAAAACATTGCTCTAAACATGTTCTAAACATTCAAAAACTTCTTCTAAATATGAAAGTGCAAACTGTTACTTCTAAAATGTTACTTCTAAGCATGTTCAAAAAATTGTTACTTCTAAATGACAGTCATTCAAAAAACATTCAAAAAAGAGTGCAGGTAAAAACATTTAGAATGCATATCATCCACTCTTTGAATGCAAACTGAAACTGTCTTTTTGAATGCAAACTGAAACTACAACATGGTCAAAATGGTTTTTGAAGTAACATGTTCTAAATGTTCTAAATGTTACTTCAATGTTACTTCAATGACAATTTCAGTTTGGAAAGTAATGTTCTAAATGTTACTTCAATGACAATGTAAATTGGAATGTTTCAGTTCAAAACAGAAATCTTCATGTAACTAACTTTTGAATCAAAATTATCAATGTAACGCATAACATTCACTCTTTTGAATCCAAGTGGAATATCAATCACTGGAATTTTTGAATGCAAATGCAAATGGAATTTTGAAGGCAAATTGAAAGTGGAATCTGAAAGTGGAATGCACCCCGAAAGTAAAAATTTAGTTTTTTTTGAATATCCACTCTTTTTTGAAAGTGGAATGCAAACTGAATTTGAAAGTTCAAACTTAAACTGAAAGTTGAATGCAAACTGACTTAATTCAAACTGAATGCAAACAAATGGAGTATTAGTTTTTTAATGCAAGTTGAAAGTGACATCTGAAAGTGGAATGCAAACTGAAAGTGAAAAATTAGTTTTTGAATGCAAACCAAAAGTGGAATCTGAAAGTGGAATGCAAACTGAAAGTGAAAATTAATTTTTTTGAATATCCACTCTTTTTTGAAAGTGGAATGCAAACTGAAACTGAAAGTTAAATGCAAACTGAATTAATTCAAACAGGAAGTGAACTGGAGTATTAGTTTTTTGAATGTAGTATTAATTCAAACTTAATGCAAACTGAATGCAAACAAATGGAATAGTTTTTTGAATGCAAACTGAAAGTGAAACTAAATATCCACAGCTGGATGCAAACTGAATGCAAATGGAGAATTAATTATGAAAAGACTCCATTTTAAATTGAAAGTGAAAGTGAAATTGAAACTTTTCAGGTGGACCAAGTTTGAATGGGAGTCATCTTTATGTTCTTTCAACTGAAGCTCTTCCTCTTTGCTAGGATCCATTTCCAGCCCAAAAGTTCAGTGTCCAATATATTCAGTGTCCAATACATGTTAACTAAATACATTGGACAATAAACAATAAACAATATATTGGACACATTCAGTGTCCAATACATTGTGTCCAAAAGTTCAGTGTCCAATATGCCAAGAGGAAGAGCTCGCTACTAGGTAAGACATGTCAAGTTTAGTATGTTAAAGGATGTAAACTTGCATTTTTGTGATTCTTTTCAGTACATATAGCTGCCATGGTCATTTCTGTGTCTTTATGTTCAAGTTAGTGCTATGTTTATCCGTATGTTAAAAGATGGAGATGTGGATCAAGTTTGTATTATAAAGGGTTCTTCTGTGTTTCTTTTTTTGGTAGAACTCAGATTGAGATAAGGGTTAGCCTTCCTCAGTTTAGATTGTTATGTCTATTTTATGTTATATGTATTCAACTTGGTGCTTGATTTAACATTTGCACATCAACATTTTAAGTTATTAATATTAAATTTTGTGTAATTATCTGATGCAGGGAAAAAAATCGAGAAAGATCGTTGAGGTTGCTGATCTGTGTAAGATTCCATTCTTTGCTAGATGTTTAGTGCTTTCATATCTGCAGGCATAAATTATGATTTTTTTGTAGGTTTGTCATTCAAAATCTTCTCACGGCTCACGATTGGTAACATATTGAAGAGGTCAGGAATTAAGGATTTTTGCATGCTCCATAATGGGAATGTGATCCATCTTAAGGAAACTAAGTTTTTGCTTGTATCAGACATGGCATTAAAATCTATTGGTTGTAATTTTTTAGAAGATGGTGTATTAAGGATGCCTATAGTTGGTGAAATGATTATTGGTTGGAATTCTCAAAGTTTATAAAGCAACTAGAAAGTTTGGGAGTTCATTCTATTTCAATTTTCATTAGGGATAGTACTAATCAAATTTATTTTGCTTTCTTTCTAATGTCTATCGTACACATTCTGCAGGTGATAAACATGTATTGTATAGTAAGAGTTTAAAAGTTTTGGATAGAATTATTTAAGGCAATGTGTGGTGTTAGATGATTTTAATATCACTAGATTTATATGGGAAAGAAAGTAGCAATTCTCATGGTATAGATTTTGTGGAGTTTAGTGATAACGTAAGAGATTTAGAACTTTATTGTTTTTCTCTGTTGAGAAGTGATTTTACTTGGTCTAATAGGAGAAGCGAATATATCCTAGACATACTTGAACATTTTATTATATGTAAAGAAGGTGTTAACCTAATGCCTTTTGCTATTCAAAGAGGACTTACCAGTTAGTTTTTATCATTGTCCAATTCTTTAATATTCGTCTATTGATAATTTAGAAGAACCTTTGGCTTCAGATGGTATATTTTCATAAGTTCATAAAGTAGAAATGGTCAATTATTCCAACTAATTGTTCTGTTGCTACTTATTTTGTTCATCAGTTGAGAAGGTTAAGGAGACTTATTTAAAAATGGTGTATAAATAGTTTTTCCTAGCATTACAGATACTAAGAAGACTTTGTTGAAAAGATTGTTGGAATTTGATAGTTTGGTGGCAAACAAAATATTAAATGATGATGAGGTAAATTCTAGGCAGACAATATAAATTGTATAGTATGACTGATACATTACAAGAGGTGGATGCTGGGGGAAGGCATGCTAATGATCTGGGTGTGACAACCATGCATCCCTTGCAATTGCAATCATGATTTGTTTGCTCAGGTTATAGAACCACTGCATCTCAACTCGGCATAAGGAATACTCTGCATCCCTTGCAATTGCAATCATAAAGAAGAGGTATTGTGGTCAGACATTTCTGCGTTGTGACATTCATTCTCTCTCAAGGTCCGCTTTAATATGCAAGCAAGAACTATAATGGATTGCATGAAACTAATCAGAAAATTTTGTAAGTAAAACCGAAATTTAGGATGAGCATTTGTGAAACTTTTGGGGGTAAAGCCCTAAATTTTTGGGGGGGAAATAAAAATGAAGAGAGCAGAATTTTGGGGGGAATTAAACTTTTTGGTGGGGAACTAAATTTTGGTGGAAACTAAACTTTTTGAAATTTTTTTGGGGAACTAAATAACAATTCTTGGACTTTAATTATGGGTGTTTGTTTAAAATTAGTATATCCAAGAGGGGAGAATATTTCACGCGTTAAATCGGGAGGAAACTAAATTTTGAGGGAACTAAATTTTTTTGAATAAAATAAATTCTATGGGAGAAGTAAATTTTGGGGACACTAAAAATTTTAAGTGAACTAAATAACAATTAAATACTTTAATTTTCTGGAGAACTAAGATTTTGAGGGGGATATCGTGAATGAACCGTGCCCTACGGGCATGGGTTATGACTAGTATATATATATATATGATGTTGCTGTTGAATCTCATGTGTCACACCTTGTTTAATTGATTATCTTATCTGTGTGATGTTTGCCATATTGTCTCCATGAATGATTTATTATCTTATGATGTGCTTTTGAGACAATATAGGATTTGATATTCGTTTATTCATGCTATCTCTGATGTGATGCATGTTTTGAAACTATTTTCGTTTCGTATATCTAAAATGTTGATATTGGACTTCAATTCCTCTATTCACATAAGTATATGATGTGCTTTTATGAGATTTTTGATTCCATATATCTTTATGCTCCTTGATTGTTGTTAGTTAGTATTTAGCACGATTATTGTTGTTGTTATTTACTCCCACCTTTTTGGATAATCCATAGGGGGAGAGAAATAAACATACAAGATTCATAATAAATGTGCTAAGTATGTTCTAACACTTTGAATCTAAGATTGAAGTTGCCTTAAATTCAGGAGGAGTAAGATTACATTGAATAGGGATTTTACTTCCTAGATTTCTTGAATTAAATTCATACGTATCTTACTCATTTGCTTCAATTGTTATGTAGATACCCTATTATTTGTTGACTAACTTGATTGGCATTAATGTAGGGGGAGTAAGTTTTCATTACGCACAATTATTTATCTTTTTGTTTATGTTTGTTTATCATCATCAAAAAGGGGGAGAATGTTGAGTATTGGACTTCTCCCTACTTGGTGTTAATGATGAGCAAACATAAAAACTTGTGACTAATCCCCTATTTTTCAGTTAATCCATTGCCTAAGCTTATTATGAAGATCTACTTGCAATGGATAACTCTCAAAGTTGATTGAAGGCAAATGAAAATGGATTGGGTGATTGTAGATGTTGATTGAAGCTCCATGAAGACTTGAAGATCATACGATGGATAGAAGAGAGAATTCGTCAATGTAATTTTCTTTTATCTCTTTTAGTATGTAGCTTAGAAGTAGAACATTGATGGAGGACTCACACATCTTCATTTCAGTCTTAGGACTTCATTAGATCATTTGTCCTTTGACCCCAATTCATTTCTTTAGTGATTGTGCTTGGATTGTTTATAACAGTCAACTGCTGAACGTTTTACAGTCATCTGTCTCAAAAACAGTCGACTGTGTTTTGTTCTACAATCTCCTGTTATGCACAAACTTTTACAATCTAGTTTTGGGCCTTTCTGTTTATTTCGTACAGGCACTGATGAACGATTCACAGGCGCCTGTCCAAGTGACAGTCGAATGTGTTTTGTAAATCAGTCGCCTGTCTATCTTCTGCCCAAACTTTGTTGATCTTTGTTTATGTCCAGTCGACTAATGTTAAATATACAGTCGACTGTCCCTTGGATCAGTCGACTGTGTATGCTGCAACAGTCGTCTGTCTGTGAGCCAATTTATTGACTCAGCTCTCTGGAAATTCTCAGGGTATTTGACAGTCGTCTGTATAAGGATTTACTGTCGCCTATTCTGATTAACAGTCGACTGTATTATCCTCATCAGTCGTCTGTCCTGTTATCTTACAGGATTTCCAAATTTCATTCAACTTACCCATCTCTCGGTCAGTCGCATGTAGAAGGATTTACAGTCGCATGTTGGTTCAACAGTCGACTGTCTTTGCTTCATCAGTCGACTGTCCACGTGGTAAGTTACCGTTATGAATTCTTACCTACCCTGGCTGACTGTGCAACAGTCGACTGTCGCGAGTTCAGATTCTATCCATTGAGAATTTTCTCACGGATTCCAAAAGTGTTTTAGCCTAAACTGTTTTGTGGATTTGAGAAACCTATAAATGTGGCTTCTACTGTTCCATTGAAGGGTTACCTAAGCTATTGCAAAATCTCTTAAGCTTTCATTTCTAAAGTTTAAAGCTCTCAAATCTAATGCCCTAAGAATTCCAAATCTTTGATCTCTTGCTCTTCAACCTAGAACCAAAGAGTGATCCTCTAGGCATTTGGTGCAGTTAAGAGAAATGGCTTTCTTCTCTCTTCCAAGAGAGTCTTCAACACACATCTCACTTATCCTTCAAGTTCTACTTCAAGGCATATGTGATTGTAAGTGTTGCTTTCATAATTTCATTACTTTCGTAATTTGAATTTGCTCTCGGGTTGTGAGAGCGGTTTTCTTGCTCCCAAGTTGTGGGAGTCAAGGACATCGAGTGTATTCGATTTCACTTGTAGGGTTGCTACAAGTGGGTTTTAAGGAAACCTCAAGTTAGGGTTCTAACTTGAGTATTCGGAGGTATCCGGGTGGAAGGGATGTAGGATTACCGGGAACAAGTCGGGAAGTGACTTGGGTAATCCGAACCCTAGAAACATTATTGTGTTTGCATTTGTTTCGTATTTGGGTTTAATTCTAATTCCACACTATATTGTTGGTTAGCATTTTAATTTGGTGTAACTATCGTTTTAAATTGCTTAAACACTATTCAACCCCTTTCTAGTGTTTTCTCAATAGACACGATCCTTACAATTTTGTCCTGGTTCAGTTACCCAATTCAATCTAGACTTCATGTATCCTACTACAGCCCCTCAAACAATTCCTGCTTGAGAAATCCATTAAACCCACTTGCGGAAACCCCTACAAGGGGAAATCAAATACCATCGATGCATATATTCCCACAGCCCGAGAATGCACACTCTCACAAGCCAAGAATTCTTACAAAGAGATAAATATAAAGTGATACAATAACCTTGAAATACTTACACTTTCCTATGCCTTGAATATACTAACTAATGAAGGCTAGGTGAGTGTAGAATCAGTGCTCTAAGATGAGTAAATGTAGCACAAGTGATCTTCTTCAGAGATTGAAAGCATTCAATGTGAGCTTTTGAGCTTTAATGGACAAGAGAGAATTATAACACTAAATGAAAAGATGAGAGTTTAGTAAGCTTTGAATGTTGATTCAATAAAGTCTTAAGAGTTCTGAAAAGTTCCCTCACCGTTGCCTTAAATATTGCTCAAGGAATATCCCAAAAACAAAAGAAAACTTGGTAGCTTTTAATGCTGTAACGAGTCTAAACGGCTAGATCCATGCAAAATTAGTCAGCTGAAGATGGATGATCAGATGCCTGGGTCACTATTTGAAATCGTATTAAATGCACTTTAATGACTCTATCTTATATGGATGAAAAAGGATTCCAGACGTCTGGGCCACTGTTCAGTCGTCTGATAATAAGGTATCAGACACCTGAATAAGGAGTTCAAACACTTTCAATTTACTAGAAATATTAAATGACTGGATTATCTGACTAATGAAGGATTATCAGACAACTGGAACATTGGTTAGGCATCTAGAATAAAGGCATTAGACGTCAAAGAGTCAGACTGATCTAGAATATGTAAAATATGCACATCAGATGTCTAAAGCTTTGCCTTCAGACTGCTGATCCTCGTATAAAATCTCAATTTTCAGATTTATAGTCTAGGAACCTTATAGAATCATCGAAGGGTTAATCTAATGATATATGCATGCATTGTAAGAGTGTCTAAGTAGTTTATTCAAGTCTTAACAATCTAAAAAACTCAAAGAATAAAGAAGTAAGAAAATTACATTTTTAATCCTCTTTACTTCCTCTTCAGTTCTTCATCCAAATCCTTGAATAATCTTCAAATCAAAGCTTCTATCAATCTTCGCTTTTGAAAATCTTTAATTTATATTTGGCGATGCTTTAAGTAACATCAAATGAAGGAGTCACTCACAATAGTTTATGTTTTCTTATCATCAAAACCAAATTGGGGATCCAATATTCAACAAATCCCATGTTGCAGCGAAGGCCCTCTTTTTTCTTTTGAACTTCTTTTCCTTCGTTGAGTAGTAATTGTTATTGAAGTTCTTGTTCTTTTATTTCAAAAGTGGACAATCATTTTTGATGTGTCCAGGCCTGTTGCAATTTAAACAAAGAGAAGTATCAGAATTATTAGATTTAAAATTTTTGTACTTACCTCTTCTTAATAACTTCTTAAATTTCTTTGTTATGAGTGAATCATCATCATATCATCCATGTCGGAATCTTTAGTGTCTGATGATGCGTTGAATGTGAGCACTTTCTTCTTTGTTTCCGATTCTTACTTTCGATCTTGCAATTGAACTTCGTACGCCATCAGGTTGCCAATAAGGATTTTACGGTGAGGGTTCAAAGATCATTGACCTTTTCAATCGTTGTAGTCTTCTTTTCCCACACAGGAGTCAAAGCATGGAGGATCTTGAGAACTTGTTCTACTTGAGTATAAGTCTTTCTAAGAGTAATTAAAGAATTGATGATGTTAGTGAATATGGTAAATATTTCTTTAATTGTCTCGTTCTCCTTCATCTTGAATAACTCAAACCTATGAACCAAAATAGATATTTTAGTCTCTTTCACTTTATTGGTTTCTCCATGAGTTACCTCGAGAGTGTGCCAGATTTCATAGGCATATTTGACCTGAGAATACTCGATTAAACTCATTCTTATCTATGGCGCAAAAGAGTGAGTTCATGGCCTTTGAGTTATGAGTTGCCACTGTCATGTTGAGGGTGGTCTCTTGAGAATAAGGAGTAGATAGTTTCTCATACTATGTCTCTCCAAGATGTTCCATAACTCGTAGTCGATGCTCTGAAGGTAGATCATCATCATCTTCTTCCAACAAGAGTAGTTTGATCCATTGAATAGTGGAGGGCATTTAGTAGAGTACCCTTCTTGAAATTGTGATGAATTGTTCGTCAGATATGTTTATGTCATCTTAGCTTTGCTCTGATACCAATTATTGGATCTCTTGGCATAACCAATACACTAGAGGGGGATGTATAGTGTATATCACAATGGATATTGCAAATTAAAAGTTACTAAAACTTGCAATAAAGAATGCAGAAGTAACGAACACAATTTAGAGAAATAGCCAATCGCAAACACTAAGAATTTGTCTTGGTTCATATCCTTGTAATCCTACATCAAGTCCCATAATCTCCGTAGAGATTTCAACCCACTATGACCACTTGCTCCCCACAAGCGCAAAACGTACAAAAATGCCAATACTCCCCGTGTCGCAAGCTTTGTACAATCTCTTCAACAAGAGATTTAGTCATAAGAGTAATGTAAAAAAATATCACATATAGCCTTGATGATGAAATAATGAATCACAAGGAAGGCGAGAGATCGTCAAGGTTGCTTGAATGGAAGAATTGGTAGGAACTTTCTTGAAGATGGAATTCCTCTAAAGAAAAGATAAGAACTTTGTTCTCCAAGGAATCAAGAAAAACAGCCTATCTTAGAGTGATAAAATCTAAAATAGAGAGAGTGTGTAAAAAAACTTGATGAGAATGACAAAGGTTTGGGTTATATAAATAGGTGCCGAAGAGGTGCCCAAAACAACTGACAAAAACTGATAAAATAATCAGAAAATAGCTAGTTGACAAACTGTCAAAACTGCTGCTAGCCGACTGGGAAAACTCTTAATCGACTAGTCATTAAAACGGTAAAAAATAAAGCCGTTGAAACTGACTCTAATCGACCAAAAAATATATACATGTGAATTAGTTGACTTGGAAAAAATTGTTAGTCAACTAGGATCAAAAGTCCAAGTTCCACAAGTGCTCTAATCAACCAGAAAAAGTGTATGTTGACTAGGACAAAAATCAAAAGACATGCACAGGAGCTAGCCGACCAGGAAAAAGTTCAGAACATAGAATTATTAGGTAATTCTAAATTTCTAATATGGTTCATCGTCATGGATTTAACAATTTAAATGTACAAAGTAAAAAAGAAATATTTTACAACATGATACATTATTACAACAAGATTGAAGATACATTATATGGAAATTAACTTGGGCTTCATCTTGATTGTAATGTTTCTTACAAAAGACTTGATACTTAAGTAGAGTAAAATCATGACGTTGAAATAGAATATCTACATAGGGAGAGTTAGTGTGCACAGATAATATATGTGTTTGAATCATAAAAACTTTATGGAAAAGAGAATCAAATGCTATCATTTTCCAACCAATGAAAACAAAGTGAAAAATGTACTTAAAGAAATATGTGTAAAGGAACATTATCGAGATGTTGTCCTAGATAAAAGAAAAGTTGAAATCATACTTGTAAACAATATGGATGCTAAAAAGATGTTTAGGTATTTTTGAAATTTTAGAAAAGAATGTGTATTGAATGCCATGTATGTTTGTTGTTACCTACTTAATCCTTTAATGATTCTTAGACATCCAATAACTAACTAACATAAGTCTAAGACTAGAAGTAGTTGGGTAGTTGGGTGGTCCAATTTGGGGTGTTTTCTCACCACAGGTCGGTAGTTGGGTGGTCCAAAGGTCGTTGCTGATGTAGAAGAAGAGGATGACCTTCAGGATCGATTGACCGAGCGGTCTCTGATGTGAGGATGCTCGAGGAAGAACGATAGGACGTCGAAGTGGAGCTTTGGCCGAACGATATCTCTTGCGATCTGATTGAGGCAGCCACGACACGTGGCATGTGGGCGATTGTATAAGTGATCCTGATTGGCAGGGCTTCGATCTGTGCCAAGGAAGCCGAAACTGGGATATCTCCCTCGTTATCTACATCACGAGAAGCTTAACAGGGGGTCAGGTTGGGGCCTGACCAAATCCCGTCAGATGCTTGATGCTTAAGACAGGGTATGACTTAAAGAGGCTTGGTGGGGCTAGGTCCGATCCATTGGGGGGCCGTCTGCTAGTCCTTCGACTGATCTATGGAAGAGGAGATATTATTTGATAGAATATGAGTTGAGGGTTCAGGCTACCTCCATGTAGGATCCTGGAGATAATCCCCTGAGCTACTGCCTCCTGGCCTTCATATAGGTGAGCCACCCCCCTTTCATGTCTATGGTAATGACGAGGCTTTATTGTCGTCCTTGATGATGGTGAGCTAATGAGGAAGTGTTGACCCCGATAGTCGTTACCATTGATGAAGGAGTACATGCAGGCTATAGTCGCTGGACTTAAGAGCCATGAAGGTGGCCACAAATACCGGCCATAATTAGCTCAACAATAGCCCCCATCTCCCGAGCTCTACCGCTTAGCAAAGGTTGAGGTTGGTAGATGTAGTATGAGAGAGGGAAGTGGCTTCTTTTGTAAAATTGGTTCGGCTTGCGAAGTCGGCTATGGACAATGATTGGTTGGCCCACGAAGCTGGTCGAGGAGAGTGGCCCCTCGACTTACGGCCAACGAGGAGGTGGGTCGGCCTGCTGTAGGAGTGGCCCCAGCCTTACAGTCGATTAAGGAGCGGGTCAGCCCGCTGGGGGAGTGGCCCCCAGCCTTACGGTCGACTAGTTTGTTCGGTGGCGAGGGGAGTGGCCCTTCACTTACGGCCGATGAGGTGGGTCGGCTTACTGGGGGAGTGGCCCCTAGCCTTACGGTCGACAAGGAGTGGGTCGGTGAATCGGGTTCAATATTACATATTTAACCCCCCATTTAGCCCTATTTTATGCTCATGTGATGCTACATTATTCTCTAATTCATGCGTATTTTCTACACATTTATTTATTAGAGAAAACACACTATTTGAGCACAAAACAGCATTTAACGATGCATTTCTGCACTCTTTATATTTTTCCTCTCTTGGTCTCGATCTCACGATTCCAACGACTATTTATTTGTATTTTTCTGAGATCTGTGCTAATTACTGTGTATTTTTGAATGCAGAATACAAATGAAATGGGAAAATATGCTCGAAAATACGGAAATACGGTCGGCAACCAATCAGCAGCGGCCACGTGGCACGATCTCCGACTTTCCCGCTTCATCCTACGGCTATCAGGCGTCGGCGCGTAGAAATTTAGTCGCCGTTGGATTAACATCCAACGGCTCGCAAAAGCCCACACTTGATTCGAATACACGGCTACGTGGAGGCTCGCTGACCGTCGGATGAAGATCTAATGGCCGACAGCGCTCCTCTACGAGACGACGACGCGGCACAGCGTGGGCCGCTCGATGATGATCCTGCGGCTGAGAGCGACCTTGCTCGGATGCAAGCAACGAAATTATCAGGGACACGCGGCGGCACAAGATTGGATCCCGCTTTCGAATGGGCGGTCGAGATTGAGCGGAGCGGAGATTATCGAGCGAAGCAGCAGCGGCAATTCTAACGACAATGTGGCTCATTGTTATCCATTCGATCGTGATCCTACGGTCGAGAGTAACCCCGCAAATTTAAAACGCAGCGAGCGTCATGACCGTTGGATTAAGTTCCAACGGTCGCAAATATTTCGAATCGAAATCGGATTAAAGCTGAAGCAGATGCGGGTTTGGCACGAACATTAAAGGACACGTGGTAGCTCCATGTTAAATTCCGCTTTGATGGACGGCTGTGGTTTGCCCCGATCTAGATCTACGGTCTGGATGAGTTCGGGCGCGGTTTGGATGCGGGTTTCGACCCGCGAAGCACAGTAAACCCGCAATCCTATTATTTAAGCGTATTTCTAGGGTTTTTGGGCGTAGACAAGCAGATTTTTGGCGTATTTTGAGCGTATTGGAGGCTCTAGGAGCCGTATTTCGCCACCACAAAATTCTGTAAAATTCCAGAGGCTATTTTCTTATTTCCAGAGAGTTTTGGTGTATAAACTTGAAGATTGGGTGATATTTTCTTTAACTCAAACCCCGTATTTTGGTGTTTTCTAGCGTATTTTGCTATAAAGTTGATGTATTTTGCTATGGAAGTTGTTTATTATTGCATGATGAGTAGCTAAACCCTATTTGTGCATGGTATGGCGTAGTTAGGGGATGTGATTTGTGTTAGTTTGGTTGAATATCGTCGTGCTTAATCGTTAAACGTCGTTAAAGTTGTAATCTTTGGTCTTAAATCGCCTTTTTCAACTTCCAAAAGAAGTGAATGAGTTGATGATCGCCCCAAAAGGGTGAGTTTTGATCTCCCCAAAAGGGAGTTTCATACCGCAGTTTTGATCTCTCCAAAAGAGAGTTTCATATCGTATTATAACCCTAGCGACGATCTTATTGAATATTGTGATTTAACCCCCAAAAGGGCATCTTCCGATGAATTGCTCCCAAAAGGAGGATTCATTGAGTTATATTGGGTATTTTCCGGTGAATTGCTCCCAAAAGGAGAATTCATTGCGTTATACTTGTCAACCAAATTAATACGAATCATTGATCCTAACGAACCCATACCACGTGCAGACTTTTTTTAGATATTTTCTTACACGACTTTTCTTTGTTTATATCGTTCACCACCATTCACATCACCATCACCGTCATCATTATTAAAGTGGTTAGTTTCTTTTCGTAGGCTTTCTATTTGATTTGAGTTGTGGTTGCAACAGATTTCCTACTGAGGATTCGACATCTGGACTCCCAGATTATATTACTTGTACGGACACTTGCGCTTGAGAGAGAGCACCTTTTTGGTCCCACCAGTCGGCCTGCTGGGGGAGTGGCCCCCAGCCTTACGACCAACCGATTCATTTGGTGGCAAGGGGAGCGGTCCATTGACTTACGACAGCCAAAGGAGTGGGTCAGCCTACTGGGGAAGTGGCCCCCAGCCTTACGGTCGACTAATGAGAGGGTCAACCTACTGAGGGATTGGTCCCCAGCCTTACGGCCGAATGGTTTATTCAAGTGGCGAGCGGAGTTGCCCCTTGACTTACGACATAAAAATTTATTACTTAATGTTTTTAATGGTTATATTAGTTAATTTTGATTATGTGATAATTCAAGAGAGACTATTAGGATAGCCATTAAAAACTTCCAGAAAAATTATGAGATAATTTTTGGACATGTGCAACAAATTAAATTCATGTTTAGGGTAGCCCTCTCTAAATTATTATTTTAATTGTTTTAATAATAATTTCAAACAAAAGGCTATGATTTAAAATTGTTGCAACTTGAATTTTAAAATGCCTAATATGGTTTGTTCAAGTGGCTAGCACAGTGGCCCCTTGACTTAAGGCTGACAAAGAGGTGTGTACGCATACTGGGGGAGTGGTGCCCAGCCTTACGGTTGACTATGGAGTGCAATGACCTGCTGAGGGAGTGGCCCACAGTTTTACGATCGATCGGTTAGTTTGGTGGTGAAGGGAGCAGCCTCTCGACTTATGGTCGATGAAGGATTGGGTCAGCCTGTTAGGGAAGTGGCCCCCAGCCTTACGGACGACCAGTTCGTTTGGTGGCAAGGGGAGCAGCCACTCAATTTACGGCTGACGAAGGAGTGGGCCGGCCTACTGGGAAAATGGCCCACAAACTTATGATCAACTAAGGAGCAAGTTTGCTTACTGGGGGAGTGGCCCCGAGCCTTACGGTCGACTGGTTCTTTTGGTGGTGAGGGGAGTGACCCCTTGACTTACATTCGACGAAGGAGTGTGTAAGCCCGCTGGGGGAGTGGTAACTGCCTTACGGCTGATTGGTTCATTCAGTGGCGAGGGGAGTGGTCCCTCATCTTACGGTCAACTAAGGAGCGGGTTGACCCGCTGGGGAAGTGGTGCCCAGCCTTACAGTCGACTAAGGAGCAGGTCGGCCCACTGGGGAAGTGGTGCCCAGCCTTACGGTCGACTAAAGTGTGGGTCGGCTGCTGGAGAAGTGGTGCCCAGCCTTATGGTTGATTGGTTAGTTTGGTGACGAGGGGAGTGTCCCCTTGATTTACGACAGACAAGAAGGTGGGTCGGCCTGCTAGGGGAGTGAACCCCAGCTCGACGATCGACTAAGTAGCAGGTCGTTCTGCTGGGGGAGTGGCCCCTAGCCTTACGTCCGACTGGTTCGTTCATGTCGAGGGGTGTGGCCCCTCGACTTACGACTGACGAGGAGGTGGTTTGCCCTGCTAGAGGAGTGGCCCCAGCCTTACCTTCGACTGAGGAGTAGGTTGGCCCGCTGGGGGAGTAGCCCCTACCTTAAGGCCGAATAGTTCGTTCGGTGGCAAGGGGAGTGGCCCCTCGACTTACGGTCGAACAGGAAGATGGTCAGCCTGCTAG
The DNA here is from genome assembly GCA_030789695.1 of Scilla litardierei. Lineage (NCBI taxonomy): Eukaryota > Viridiplantae > Streptophyta > Magnoliopsida > Asparagales > Asparagaceae > Scilla > Scilla litardierei. The sequence continues at coordinate 303,539,050 of CM061142.1, read as the reverse complement.
GGGAGTGGTCCACATACTTATGGTTATCTGGTTTGCTCGGTGGCAAGGGGAGTGGCCCCTTGACTGACGAAGTAGTGGGTCAGCCTGCCGGGGCCCCAGCCTTACGGATTATCGATTCGTTCGGTGGCAAGGGGAGCGGCCCCTCGACTTACGACCCAGAAGGAGTGGGCCGGCCTACGGGGGGTATGGCCCCCAGCCTTACGGACGATCGGTTAGTTCGGTGGGGAGGGGAGCAGCCCCTCGACTTACGACCGATGATGTAGTGGGTCGGCCTGCATGGAGAGTGGCCCCCTAGCCTTACAGACGATCGGTTTGTTTGGTGGCGAGTGGAGTGCTCCCCCTCGACTTACGACCGATGAAGGAGTGGGTCCAGAGAGTGGCCTCCGACTTACGTCCGATGAAGGAGTGGGTCGGCCTATTGGGAGAGTGTCCCCCAGCCTTACGATCGATCCGAGTTTGGTCGACTTGCTGGGGGAGTGGCCACCAGCCTTACGATCGATCTGAGTTTGGTCGGCCTACTGGAGGAGTGGCCACCAGCCTACGGTAAACTAATGGGTCGGTCCACTGAGGAAGTTGTCCCTAGCCTTACGGTCGATCTGAGTTTGGTCGGCCCATTGGGAGAGTGGCCCCTAGCCTTACGGCCGATCTGAGTTTAGTCGGCTGCTAGGGGAGTGGCCCTAGCCTTAAGCCAAACCGATGGATTGTCCCACTGTGGGATTGGTCCCCAGCCTTATGGCCGATCTGAGTTCTGGCTCCAGCTTCGGCTCCAGCTTTCATCTAGGTAGTTTGGTTGGACTGTTTTACCAGTAATACTTTATCCCGATTTTTCAGTGAGCGTGGATGACGGTTGCGGTATAGGTTGTCCTGCGTGCGTCATCATGGCCCCCTCCACGGCTCGGGTTTCCCCTGGAATGTGGGAAACTCGAGTCATTGGACATTGGGTTCATCATATTGGTGCATGTCAGTCAGATGGATCGGCCTCCTCTTGGATGAAGGGGTTTGCACAGAAGGCCTAAGTTCGGAGGATGGAGCTAAGCTGGAAAGGATTGTAAAAAGGAGATCGGATGGTGCTATTGTGCACTCAGACCCGACCATGTTTGCTCGGATGACAGCAGGACCATATCCAGTTTGACCTGAGCTTGGACTGCCCAAACCATAACCCAGTGTTTGCTCGTAGGGAGGGCGCTTGGTTTGGTGGCAACTGATGAGGGTAAAAAGGATGGTGGAGCCATCAAGAATTTGCTCCTGCAAAGGCGGGCCAAGACAGTTCATGGATCTTGGCCTAGCCATCATTACCGGCGACACTCATTTGATCAGGACATGTCCGAGAGCCCAGCCCATAGTGAAAAACATGCGAGCTCTAGTGGTACCAATCAAGCCCAAATAACCATGAGGTCGTGATGTTCAAATCCCACAAACAACGCTGATGTTTCGAGGTGTTTTCTTACCACAAGTTGGTAGTTGGGAGGTCCGAAGGTCTTCACTGACGTGTAAGAAGTGGATGACCTTCGGGATTGATCGAATGAGTGGGCTCTGATGCAAGGATGCTCGGGGTTGAGCAATGGGATTCCGAAGTGGAGCTTCTATCTCCCGTGATCTGATTGAGGCAGCCAAGGCACACGGTAGGTGTGTGATTGGATGAGCTGACCCCGATTGGCGGGGCTCTGATTTATACCATGGAAGCCGAAACTAGGATGTCTCCCTCATTCTCTGCATCACGAGAATCTCGTCAGGGGGTCAGGTCTGGGTCCTGACCAAATCTCCTCTGATGCTTAAGTCTGGGTATGCCTCAAAAGAGGCTCGGTGGGGCTAGGTCTGACCCGTTGGGGGGCCGTTCGATAGTCCTCTGACCGAGCTATGGAAGATGCGATATTATTTGATAGAGTATGAGTTGAGGGTTCATGCTATCTCCATGTTGGATCACGGAGATCCCCCCTTGAGTTGCTGCCTCATGGCCTTCATATAGGTGCGCTATACCCCCTTTTATGTCTAAGGTAATGATGAGGCTTTATTGTCTTCCTTGATGATGGTGCACTAATGAGGAAGTATTGACCCCCGATATTCGCTACCATTGATGAAGGAGTAAATGCAGGCTTAAATCGCTCGACTTAAGAGCCATGATTGTGGCCACAAAGGTCGGCCATAATTGGCGTAACAGTACTAACTAGAGATTTTGGAAGAAAAATCTTGAGAGATGAAAATCAAGATATCCAAAGAAGATTTTTTAGAAGATCATTTTTTCTTTTTGAAAAGGCGATCTTTTCTTCCAAATAAAATTTAGGGTTTTGATATAATAAATTGGTAAAACAAAAATAAGGAAAGAGAAAAAGAAGAAAAAGGAAGAAAAGTAAAAAAAAAAGAAAATTAGAGGCAAATTGAAAAGGTGTAATCTTAATTAAACTCTTAAAAAGTATTTTTATCTAATTAAAAAATAAAGGACTAAAAAGTACGATTAAATTAGATTGGCACAATTAAGGTCATGAAGTTTAAGAATTCAAAGTAAGAGAACAATACTCTATCGTATTCAATTTTATTGACAATTCCTTATATATATATATATATATATATATATATATATATATATTCCATGGATTATACTAAAATATGTATAAAGTTGAAACCAAGTTCTATCCTACAAAGAGATGAGTTACCTAGAAATAAAAAAACATCACAGTAAGCTTTACTCTAAATACACCAGAAGTAAAAATTATAATTCTAGCGACATACATGAACTGAAGAAGATAGATGACTATTAATAATTCACCTTCCGACCAGACCAATCGTATACGCTGAAAAGATAGCGTTGATTTCCTTCATCATATCGTCTGAAGCCATAATGTATAAGAAAGGTGAGAGAAAGAGAGAAAGAGATTTGTTGGGGATTCCAGATAGGGCTGAAAGCTGAATTGCTTTTTGATACAGAAGAAGAGAAACTCCCTCCTCTATTTATAGGGCCACCACTATATCTTCCATCCCACAACCACTCCGGATTTTGCTTAACCGTCCATGATTTCCTCAACGGCCATGTGAGACTTGGTCTCTCGGTTGAGGAAAATCCTCAACCGAGTATCGGGTCGGTTACCAATTGATTTTGCCATACCAGACCATAACCAACTTACATCTCCCACTTGGCCTGAAATGGCCAAGTGCATTCCGATCATACTCTCACCATCTGTGAGATATAACACATGATGTAATTTCACATACTCCCACTATCCGTGAGATATATACATTTAATTTACCGAGTGCAATCATTATATATGATTGTCTCCTTTCATTATACATGAAAGTTTCCTTGACTTAGATATTTCTAAGTCCCATCAAACCAACATGTTTGATGGATGTACCTGCTGGAATACCCTTCGTCAGGGGATCAGCAATCATATCACTTGTTGGAATATAAGTCATATTGACTTCTTTCCTTTCCACCATATCATGTATGGAATGATATTGTATTTCAATATGTCTTCCTTTGGAACTGTTTGCACCACTGTGGATCAAGCTGATGGATGCTTGATTATCACAGTATATCTCAATTGGTCCATCCACCAAATTGAGATCCAAGTCCAATAGGAACCGTCTAATCCAGACCGCATGAGTAGCTGCCATACTACAAGTTATATACTCAGCTTCTTGTGTGTATCTCGCTACACACCCATGTTTCTTGCTACCCCAAGAAACAGCTGCACCACCAAAAATGAACACATGTCATGTAGTTGACTTCCTGTCATCTTTGTCTCCCCCGAAATCTGTATCGGAGTAACCAAGAACCTCAAGCGAATCTGCTTGATAAACTAACTTGTGGTGCACTGTACCCTTTATATATTTCATAATCCTCTTAACAGCTTCCCAATGAGCTGGACCAGGATTGCTTTGATATCTACTAACCAGACTAACTGGGTAAGCCAAGTCTGGTCTAGTACACATCATTGCATACATCAAACTTCCAATAGCCTGAGCATATGGAACATTCAGCCGACTTTGTCCCTCTCCAGGACATTGTTCTTTACTTAACGGCTTCCCCATAACCAATGGTGTAGGGGCTGGATTGGAATTGTACATTTCAAATCTCCTCAATATTGTATGCAACTACTTTTCTTGGTTTAAACTTAACTTTCTAGACTTCCGATCTCTAAGGATCTGATTTCCAAGAATGTAGGATGCATCACCCATGTCCTTCATCTCAAATTCACTACAAAGTGCTGATTTGATTCCTTTCAACACTTCAACGTCATTTCCAGAGAGCAAAATATCATCCACATATAGGGATAATATCGTAAAACTGCTCCCACTTTTCAAGACATACACACAATTATCCAATTCGTTTGCAACGAAACCAAGTTAGATAATAGTGTTGTGAAATTTGTGATACCACTGTCTAGATGATTATTTTAAATCATACAAAGATTTATTCAACTTATAAACTTTGTCTTCCAGTCCCTCAACCTGAAATCCCTCAGGTTGATCCATATATATATAACTTCCTTCAACTCTCTGTTGAGGAATGCAGTCTTGACATCCATTTGGTATAGTTCCAAGTCAAGATGCACAACAATCGCTAAGATTATCTGTATAGATGCAAACTTAGCCACCGGAGACTAAGTCTCCTGATAATCAATACCTGCTTTCTGAGTAAATCCCTTTGCAACTAACCGGGCCTTGAATGTATCAATAGACCCATCAACCCGATATTTCTTCTTTAACACCCACTTGCATCCTATGGACTTCATCTCTTCTGGTAAGTCACATAGCTCCCATACATTGTTTCTCTAAATTGAGTCAACTTCCCATTTCATGGCCTCAAGCCATTGATCTGACTCAGATGATTTCATTACATCTGTATAATTCAAGGGATCAGTTTGTTTATCTATATCAATATCCACAGAGAAACAAGATGGTTCACATGAATATAGATAATAATCATCCATCCATGCAAGTGTTGTTCTGGGTCTTTTGTTGCCACCTTGGGTTGTAGGCTGGACATGTTTAGCTGGTTGATTTGCCATAGGTATATTCTCATTTACAGGTTCATCTTCCATAGCTGGATGATATACGCCATCCACTATATCATAGTCATCATTCGGAATATCATCTAAGTCCAGTAAGGGTGGCACATCTTCTTGGACTTGTTCCTTTTCTTCTAGATTCTCTAGAAAAGTAGCATCTCTACTTTCAATGACTCCTTTATTTTCATGGAAGAACCTATATCCTTTAGACTTTTTAGAATATCCTATGAATACATATCTTACGATTTTGAGATCCAGCTTATCTCTAACCTGATATGGAATGAGAACATGTGCCATGCAACCCCATTTTCTCAAATGACTTAAATTGGGTTTGCGTCCATTCCATATCTCATATGGTGTTGTCTCGACTGATTTTGTGGGAATTCTATTCAGAACATAATTTGCAGTCAATATGGTTTCGCCCCAAAAATCCTTGGAGAGACCAGAATGCGATAGCATACATCTTACTGCATTCATTATTCTTCCTTTCAGCCACACCATTCTGTTGTGGCGTATAAGGTATAGTAATATGCTTCTTTATACCATATTGAATACAGTATTCCTCAAATTCCTTTGAGTTGAATTCCCCACCTCTATCAGTTCTTAACACCTTTATGTTCCTTCCAAGTTTTCTTTCAACTTCTGCCTTGTATCTTTTAAAACTTTCAAAAGCTTCCGACTTTCTGCTTAAAAGATACACAAAAGTATACTTGGAATAATCATTTATAAAGGTTATGAAATATTCCTTATTCCCACGTGTCTTTATGCTCAAGGGCCCACAAATGTCAGAATGAACTAATTCCAACAATTCATTAGCCCTTTGATCTTCCGAGAATGATTTCCTGGTCATCTTCTGTCACGGTCGCTTTTCGATCGTACGTTTTTTGTGCGCATACTCTTGTTTGTACACGTATTTATTTTGGACCCTTCTTGTATCCGAACCCTATGATGCAATATGCCGTTGTGACCCTCTGGAAGAGTATTTATTTGTGGAATTATTTTGGAACGTCATTTCATGGGTCTTCTCCCACAAATTAACTTTGTTTGAAGAGGTGTCGTGATTTTCAATTTTGTCGTGAGACGTTTTTATTTTTTTAGTTCCGTTTCTCGTCACCCTAGCCGTGATCAATCTCCTTAGTTTCGATTCTCTCGTCGACATGGTCGCCCTGGTATTTTTCTCATAATTATCGGGTTCCGTTTGACCCACTTTTACATTATTTCCCTTGATTAAACCCATTTAATACTATTAAGGAGATTTCAATCCTATTTCAAATTACTTCATATTATAACTCTAGCCTTCCTCTTGTGAACTACCCCTAGGCCATACACTATTTATGTGGCCGAAATATTTACTCACGCACACAGCAACCACGCACACACACACAGTTTGAGGGAGATGCTTGTATGTTAAAAAAAGATAAACAAACTTTTAAAACCTAATCTAAGGCTATAGCCCTACACCTGCTGCCAATTCAAACCCTATACCCAAGTTTTATAATAAGAAACTATAAACCCTAAGGCCTATAGCCCTTTCCCGTGTTGTACAACAACTCTCCACACACAACTCATATTATAAGGACCTATTATACTCTCTTATATAACCCTAGTGAACCGAAGGAGCCCCTCACGTGCTGTCCTTAGCCATTCACCCTACTCTACTCTTATTTAACAAAACCCTAGGGCTTTATATTTTTTCTCTAGCCCTACATCAACAGCCGCCTCCCCTACCTTTCTTCTCCGACCTTCGCCCACGCATGTGCAAGCACAGCTCGCGGCTTCTTCCTCCCGCCGCCAAGCACTGCAGCGGCCATTTCCCTTCCTTCATCCACGCAGCAGCGCGACAACACACCCTGCGGCCTCCTCCACCGTCCAAACCCCCGTGGACCCACCTATGCTACTGCAGCGCCACCCAGGCAACGGCAGCACCGCCCAGGCGACGGCAGCACCGCCCAGTCATTGCGCACGACTGCCTCCTAGTCATTGTGACCTTTCCCCGATGCGCAGCGACCCCATTTGCACGGCAGCGATGTGCGCTTGCCCTTTGGGTTGTGTTGACCCTCCCACACACCGCTACGAAGCTTCCCCTAGCCGTTGTCTATGGGCGACGACGTCCCTCTAGCCGTAGACGACCTGCGACGATCTCCCGATAGCTTTGCGAGATCATCTCTTCGATACGGTTAGTAACGTTCGTTAGAACACGTTTAATATCTATTTCTTATAGTTTTTGAACCATTAATATATGATGATCAGCTAAGTAACTTAATAAAAATGTTGTTTGCATGCTAGTAACATTATTAATGATGTTAACATGATAATCTGTAGGGTTACTATCTTGTATACGACTCCTAACTATGGTTAGCCTAGGTTGCTTGATAATATTGTTGTATGCTTATTTGTACTAGCTATTTAACGTAATTAACATGTTAGTAACTTAACGTACGTTAATATTGATGTGAACTCCATCGTAGGATAGAGAACTTGTTAAAATCGGATCACTAGATGTTTTAGGGTTGTCTATAATTCTAGTCTGTCGTCACAAACTTATTCATGCACGTGCCTTATCACAGAGAACCTGTCGTTCCATACCGCTCACGCTTTCGGAATCCAACCCCTGACGTCGCTACCCGACGTCAGAGTAGCTCTCGCGTCATGTTGAGGTAAGTCCCTCTCTGTAGGAATCCCCAACTTGCCTATTAATCAACCTAAAAATCATAGCTTCTAATTGTTTTTGTAACTCTCTAATCAAGATTAATAATTGGGACTGTAGGCTGGAATGCGTTGTGAGCACATAGGTAGATTATCGGACTCTGGTTGATCGTGACTGCAGCGTATTGTTCAGGCAAGTGATACTTGCCAGTAATTGTTGAGGCCATGTTCTAGGCCATTTTGTAAAATTGCGTTAAAGAGACTAGGCGGTGAAATGATAGTCGCCTAGACGACCATATTTGATCTAGTTTGACAACGAAACTAGATCCGACACCCTACTTGATCTAGCTTGACAACGAAGCTAGATTCGACACTTTTACATGCTTTCATTCATGCTTCCATGTCATGTTTAATTTCAATTAATGGTACGCACTTTAACTTTTCATTGCCATGTCATGTCATGCATCGAAATGTTTCATCGTGATTGCGTAGCACACGGTACAATTATTGTAACTATTGAGACTCGACACCTGCTTTGTGTGCACAACCCTATGCCAAACCCAAAAACACTTCCTAGCTCGTGATCCAGAAGCGAGCTCATGTACTTGGGAAACCCTGGCTCGATACACGTGGAGGGGTAGGGTTAAGCTGTCACGCAGCATAGAAGGATGCCTGATCCTCTTCTTCAGCTGTAAGGAGTAAACCCTGTGCACAATGTGAAAGGATAATGTTCGTGACTCGTGATATTGTGTTTCTGTAGTTTCTGCTACGACGTGCATGCATGTTTATCATGTCATCTTAAATTGTTGCATTCTTAAATGTCATGTCATGTCATTATATTAGAACTGCTAGACGCTTTCTATTATTTATATCCTTGCACAAAAGTTCTCCGCTTTCTTTTGGGAGACTTTTGCTGACATGTGCCCTCTTCTCTTTGGGTGTCACATGTCAGGTTCTGAGTTAGAGTTAGCCACATAGGACGAGCAGTTCGTGGACGCTGAGTTCGAGGTACCTGTAGAGACCGAGTTCGAGGACACGGTGACCAGTCCTAGTCTCACCTGGAGTCTTTTTAGTTGTCACTTTTTAGTAGTTGCAGTTAGCTTTTGGTGTGTAGCACCTGACTCTCTTTACTTTTGTTTCGGCCATGTTTTAGGCCTATTGTTCAGACTTGTACTTTTGTGACTGCTCTGTGATGTTGGAATAATTTCTGGATGTTGGTGGAAGTTTCTTTTATGTTTGCATTACTATTATCATTGTTGTTGTTTCTTTGCAATGCAAGGACCTGCCATTTTTATCATATTACAGACGTTTATCAGACTGAAGCTTCACAGCTCCAAGTCTGAGCAGACCTCCTCACGTCTCGCCTTCCATACTTGGGAAGCGGGGCGTGACATGTTTTGTTGATGGCCCATGCAAATCCTCCTCTTTGCATCTGTGAAATATCGGAACAACAATAATGATAAACAACATCCACTTAATTATTCGGGACATTTAAGTCATAAATTGAGGCTAACCTGAAGGTTTTCACTGTCTTAGATGGTAAGAAGACTTAGATAGACGTCTAGGTTTGATAGCCAGGTGCCTACGTCAAGATTTAGTTGTACTCGTCTTAGGTTGCCTTAGTTATTAGGTTTCTAGAGCTTTTCTTTTAGCCGTTCGTTGAGTCCTACAATTTCGGGCCCATCACAATGAGATCTTGTTACTCTTAGGACCCCACCCCGAGGCCTCTATTACAGCCTGGTCTATTAGAGAGTCTTAGCGCTAAGTTTTCCTGATCTCTAGTTGGCCCGGTGAATAGAACCACTGATCTTTATCTTTTTCCTAATCATTGCACTTCTGTGTTATCGACCGTAGAATTTCATCGTAGCTCTTCTTGAATCATATCCTAGGCATATTTTGTATAGACCACACGATCTTATTCTTTGCCTCGTTTCACGTGATCTCTTCATGACGATTATCGCAATTTTTCGAATCCTCTCCGTTGCAAATCTTGATTCTTTCAAAGTTATTTTCGATTTTCCTTATTAAAAGTTTTCGCTCAGTTTAATTTTTGTTTTTAAACCCCCTTCTTATATATTTAAATTCATACTTTTCGATTGAGTTAAAATTCTTTCCTAGATTTTGAAGTCTATTGGTTGTAATTTTTAATTACTATCTCGAAATCATTTCCTGACCTAGATCTTTTGTATTTTGGTTTTAAAACTTTATTACCATTTTGAAAATTCAAAATATCATTCCTTCCTTTCTATACTACTAAGTTTATTACTTTTAACCACTTACCGTACATACTTGTAGAGTATTTTTCTAAGCTAAATAGAACTTCAATATTTTTATATTTATCAGTTCTAGGTTCATCGTACTCATACTTCAAAATTTTTTGTATAAATCTGTTTCTTTTGGCAAATCCTGGTTTCTCTAAAAGTATTTTCAGTATTATTTATTTTAAATTTCTCCCAGTTTAAAGACTTGAAAACATTTAGCATGAGCTTAAATTTCCTACGCTTCAGTTGATTAAAATTCATTCTTTGCATTTCGAAACTTTTGCCTAAATTATTAAATTATTGCCGTATAATATTTTCTAACCTACATCTTTAATGTGAATGTTTTACTCCTTCTTATAATGATTTTCAATAATTCAATAAACCATTTTTCTCTTATTATATATATACGACTCAGACTTGTTTCGAACAACTCATTTTATCGACCTCCAAATATTTTTCTATGCAAAAGAGGACTCCAACTTTTGAAGTACGACAGTTTTTATACTCTTCGTATTTTAACTTATGTCATTTACACACTATTTTTCTGTATCCTGTAAGAGTATTATTATATCTTTCTTTCCTCACCTAAATATTCACAATTATATTCCTGATTCACCCAACTAAACTGTCTCCTTATCCTCGCCCTATCTGAACTCGTACTTTCGATCTTTTCTTTGTTACGTTTTTGGTTCTGGTTTCCTCCTATTTAGACATTATTGCTTGTGTGTGTCAACTCTAGTTTAGTAGTGGGCCATTGGTTTTTAGGATGTCGTCGTAGTGCACGTATATAGGTAGAGTGTGTGGACCTGTATAAGTGTGCTACCCTTAGGATATTTATGATTGACTCTTGTGTTATGTATGTAAAATCAGTGTTATTCGTGATATATGTGTGAAGTTGTATGAATGGTGGTGTTATTATATATGTGTGGATAGCTATACCACTTTAGGCATGTCTGTATATATATTAGAAATTGTATTGGAGTATATATACTAGTAGTGTATGTGGTTTGAAGATACTTGCGAATGCTTTATATATATATATATATATATATATATATATATATATATATATATATATATATATATATATATATATATATATATATATATATATATAGGGCGATCTTCGGTTGCGAAAAAGAGGCTTTTCGCACCGTGCGAAAAGATTTTTATCTTTTTTTTGAAATTTTTTTTTCAAAAATTCTTTTTTTGATGTTTAATCCATACAATTATATACCCCAGGGAAAATAATGGGTGAACCCGTTGGGGATTAGAGCACCCATCCACCCGTTACAAATTTAACGGTCTCAAAACGTGCGAATTTGATGAAATGCCTTGATCGAAGGCCAAATGACATTATTTCTCATTGATTATTTTTTGAGGGGGGTATAACAACATATAATGAGGGTGGGAAAAAGAATTTTTGAAAAAAAAAATTTCAAAAAAAAACTAAAAACATTTTCGCACGGTGCGAAATGTTCTCATTTGAAAATTTTCCTATGTATATATATATATATATATATATATATATATATATATATATTAGTAAGTCATGTGAATGTTAAGTATAATGATAATATGTGTACTTATAGTTATGTGTGTAGGCCTATTATATGACCTATATGTTAGTACGTGTGAGCGTGTGCTCATACGTAGATATGTATTGTGCTTAGACGTTAGTAGTTATGTATTTGCTGCACGAGTATATGTGATATACGTTTAGTAATAGGATTATACTTTTGATAATATTGCTCGCATTGATGGGATGTTGTGCGTGTGCGTGTATACCGTGAGGTATACACGAATATGGTATGCCTTAAACTATGTATGGATAAGTAGATGTGTTGGTGTACTAATTATAGGTAGATGGCTATGGTGTGAATATATATAAATTACATGTATGTGACTATACGATGAATGCATGTATTAGAGAGTGTATTATAATTATACGTGTGCTGATATTTGTAATACTATTATGGGGTGTAAAGTGATTGCATTATGTGGGCTTTACTTGACTAAATATAGTGATTGATATTATAGCATGTATGTGGTTATGTTGGTAGATGTATATATATTGGAGTGGTATAGGTATAGGTATAGATACCGTGTTATGTATATAGAGTATTCTGATATGGGTTTTGGAGTCTCACTCAAGCTTGAGTGGGTATACTCTAAGTATAATGTTACCTATGTCTGTGGTTTGTGTATAGTATGGTGAACGTGGCAATGGATGATGTATATATAGTGATAAGATTGGTTGTGTCTGGTTGTGTTACACACATGATTGTGGGTGGCTATACCAGTATATAATTATAGGTGTTGGTCTTGTAGTATAGTTATTTACTAAGGACTTACCTGTGTGAATGTACACGTGCTAGCTAACTAGGTGTGTAGTTGTGCTAAGTATATAGTGGTATGAGTGATATGTATGAATGGTGTATTAGCGTGTGTGGATGTGCACCATGCACGTGTAAGTATGTGCTTAGTTATAGGTATTTGTGATTATGGTATGTGTAGTGTCTTGAAAATAGTTATAGGACTGTATGTGATGTGAAAAATATGGTGAAGTACCTGCGTGCATTTGAACAACTATATATTTGTGAAAATTATAGTAATAGTGAATGTATATTAGATATAGTAAACTTGATTTAACAATGGTATGGTGTGATTACATGTGTTGATGTGTTGGTGTTGGATGTATACTAGGAGATATTAGGGAGCATTATATTCATGTTTGTTTTGTGCATGGGTAGTTATCAATACGTTCAGTACTACGATTGTATTTGCTGATGTGAAACTGTTTGTTATGTATGTATGTGTACCTTGATTGTGATAGTGTGTGATAGCTATATAAGGGAAGTACGTGACTATATGAATGAGTGAAGTAAGTGTATGAATTTGACTGTCCATGATAGGTATAAGTTTAGAATGTGCGTAAATATATACAGGTTCGTAGTATAAATGTTTGATTATTTAGTGCATATATGAGCACTTGTAGTGAATATATCTGGTTTGAATTATAATGTGATACGATTGGGGTAGTTACTAGAGTGGCTAGATACATTTTTAGTTAGAAAGTCCGAGGACGGACTTTATTCTAAGGTGGGTAGGATGTCACGTCGCTTTTTCGATCGTACGTTTTTTCGTGCGCGTACTCTTGTTCATACACGTATTTATTTTGGAACTTTCTTGTATCCGAACCCTATGATGCAATATGCTGTTGTGACTGTTGGGGTTTTGGTGGACCCACAGAGCTTGGATCTGTGTCCGTCCTAAGTCGGACGGACCACAGAGGTACAAAAACACAGGGGAAAACAGAAATTCAAAATTTCTACACTAGCTAAACTATTTAGCTAGGCTCTGGGGAGCAAGAACCTAGCCCGATCTATGCCAACTTGGGGTGGATCTGACCACCCCAAGAGGGATCTACTCTAAAGCGACTAATTAAATCTACACTAAAAACTACTTAACCACATACCCGGAATCTTGGCCCTGGAGCAGGCAAGATGTACCGCACCGTCTTCAGAAGCTCTTCGTAGCCGAGCCGTTTTGACTCGATCCGCCTGAGAAGCCTCGCACCCTCGCACTCACTCCTTCGTTGCGAGCAGTGTGGGACATTCGCAAAATCGGAGAAAAAACAATTAAGCCAATTTGGCTTAATCTCTAGTTTAAGTGAGCTTTTCATAAAAGCAAACTTTAACTAATTAATTCTCATTGCACATTAAACCTTAGACACCAAACAAGCTATCAATTCGAAGAGCTTTGAATGGTGAACGCGTATGAACCGACGGCGACGAATTTCGACTTCGTTTGACCCCTCAAACAATTGCTCAAAGTTGAGCAAATTATCAAAATCCGTTGCCATCATTTGGGGTTTCGAAAAACCCTAAATTGACTTAAGTTGTGGGCGCGCCCGCCCAAGGGGAGGCAAAGGCGGGCCACACGCCCACTGGGCAGCGGGGGTGCGCCCGCTGTACGCAGCGGGCCGTGCCCATCGCAGCAGCCAGCGGGCGCCCGCCCGCTGCAGCCAGCGGGCGATGCCCGCTGTATCCAGCGGGCTGCGCCTGTTTGCCTTTGTCTATGGTCCTTTTAGCCCAGTGGGTCTAACCCACTTCGCCTTGGACTGTTTTCACGTTTTCGGGCTCGTTTGAGCTCCGATTTGGACACGGTTTGAACCTGTGTTTAGACCGGAACGATCCCGTCATCCAGGTAACCCTTTCCAATATATTTATTCCTACTAAATTTGTCGTAACCAATTTACGACACGTTTAATCTTTGGTTTTCATCAAATGCAACATTTGTCCCTATTGCTATTGCGACTAACTTTCACAACTTGACTTGTGAATATTTAATATCATCAAATGATATTTCTCTCTATTCTATCTTCCTATTACTAAGACACAAACACTACTCGGTGTGAGACCCTAAAGCCTGACCTTACTACAGGTTGGGGCTCGGAACCCCTAGATGGCGATCACTACGAGCAGTAGCTGTCGTCCCTGTTTCAGAATCATCATAACGTGATTGACCCTTTGACAAAAAGCATCATTGGGTTTACATTGGCTGTGTCAGTGATGAAATTCGTTAGCTGTAGTCCCTTCGTCAAGATTGTGTTCTTGTTGGCCTAGGGTATGGTTTACTGTCAACCCTATTAGACAACATTGGTCAGTATACGGCGGTCTTTATTGTATACACGTTGTACTTCTTACAACGCACCCCAGCCGAGGATTAACATAAAGACCGTACTGAGCTTGTAACACTAACTTCCCTTTAACGGAAGTGACGAATCACATTAGTCATCTACTCGCCTCGAGAGCTTTGGGTGCAGCTCAACCTAAGATCTTTCAGCAGGCCTGTCCTCGAAGCTAGATCATAGGTCTAAGCTACACCATTCACTCACAGGTTTGTACAAATGACTTCAGGTCTAAAGGACCATCTAACCTATCATCACTCTAGAGTTATTAAAGAGAGTTCAGTTAAAGTCAACCATTTAATAACTCTTATGTGGTCGTTCAGTGAACTCATTCTCTAATGAGCACCTGTGTCTCGTCTCCGACTTCACCAAGTCGAATGACTATGAGATCATCATTACCCTAAGGTAAGACTAAGACACAATGGTCTATCTGATGTGTTGATATCCAGTTCTCGACACATCTATGACCACGAACCGTTTAAGACTTATGTTTATATTCGGTCGCTTACTTACTCATAATCGAGATCTCATCTAGATACGTAAGGACCTAACTATAAGTTTATGGATATTATCTAAGTATATTAATACGAACGATTTTATACTTAGAAAAATACGTACCATATACAGTATGAACAAGACGTATATCTAGGATAAATTGCCTTATGGGCACATATGTTGGATATTGGACTCCCCGGATTTGGTTTTGGATGATGAACAAACATAAATATAACGTGAACTAACACTTTGTGAGCGCAGTTATGGAGATCGTCGCCAAATTCATATGAATATCAATTACGACGTCTCAAGACTTCTCAAAGCACGTGATCGTATGCCTAAAGCTTCGTTGAAGCTTATGGACCATTTTAGAAGTCATGAATATTCGATTGAAGCTATTGAAGACGGTATCGTCAAGTTTTATTTATAGTCTTTAAGTTTCTTTCGTAGAATGTTAAGCCTTGAGTAGGTCTTACGGTTTAAATCCACTTCGCCTTGGACTGGTTTCGCGTTTCCGGGCTCGTTTGAGCTCCGATTTAGACACGGTTTGAACCTGTGTTTAGACCGGGACGATCCCGTCATCCAGGTAACCCTTTCCAATATATTTGTTCCTACTAAATTTGTCGTAACCAATTTACGACACGTTTAATCTTTGGTTTTCATCAAATGCAACATTTGTCCCCATTACTATTGTGACTAACTTTCACAACTTGACTTGTGAATATTTAATATCATCAAATGATATTTCTCTCTATTCTATATTCCTATTACTAAGACACGAACACTACTCGGTGTGAGACCCTACAGCCTGACCTTACTACAGGTTAGGGCTCGGAACCCCTAGATGACGGTCACTACGAGCAGTAGCTGTCGTCCCTGTTTCAGAATCATCATAACGTGATCGACCCTTTGATAAAAAGCATCATTGGGTTTACATTGGCTGTGTCAGTGATGAAATTCGTTAGCCGTAGTCCCTTCGTCAAGATTGTGTTCTTGTTGGCCTAGGGTATGGTTTACTGTCAACCCTATTAGACAACATTGGTCAGTATACGGCGGTCTTTATTGTATACACGTTGTACTTCTTACAACGCACCCCGACCGAGGATTAACATAAAGACCGTACTGAGCCTGTAACACTAACTTCCCTTTAACGGAAGTGATGAATCCCATCTTAGTCATTGATCGGCCCCGGGCGTACACCCAAAAGAGCGACCGTGTAGTTTTACCGCAAGCGCACGGTGTAGCGGCGAGCGGGTATCGAACACAGGGATGACGTATGACAGTGCCTTCTCCGAACAACCTGGCTATAGGGACAGAAAAGAGGGAATTTGCCTTTCGGCGATCCTGTCACAATCGTCAGACAAAGTATGGAGATATAAAATCAAATAAAGACGCCTAGGGAATAGGGAATCCCCGCTACTCACCGTATCTCGTCAATGTGATTCATTGGTATCACAATTGCTAGGGTAGAATTTCGGATGAACTAGTTGCAACTGAATGTAAAACCTAGCTCACGCTCTCGCGCTGTTGCCGGTCTATAGCTAACCTAGGTTTGGGTCCAATCTCTTGCAAACCCTAGCCTAGGCAAGCTAGCATTAGGATCAACATCATCGTTCAATCGCATCCCGAGCCCACTCTCGTGCAAACTCGGGCCACGACCTAGGTTGGGATAGTTCCTACCCGTCCAATCTCTTGCAAACGGGTATCGGTATGGAATTGCAACCGAGAACCCTAGTATCGGTCCAATCTCTTGCAAACCGATACTACGGAAACTCAATTTCAACCCAATTCGGATTTCTAGGGTTTCCTATCGAATTGGGATCCAATCTCTTGCAAATCCCAATCGATATGAACACCTAGCTATCCGTAGTATATCGATCCCAAACTAACCCTAATAGCAATTCTAGCAATAGTTCTACCAAATCATCACAAATCGGAAATTGGGCTCGTAGGGTTCATCCCCACGCTCTAAGACGTTACGACTACTCACAAATCATATCACAAATGCAAAAATAATCAATTGAAATGGCAATAGAATTCATGGAAATATTCAAATAAGCAATAAAAATGAGATTTTTAATGAAGAGGGAGACAAGCCAATAGAGTTCTACAAGAATCCAACAAAAATAACCTTTTCTCTCCTCTCCAATCACAAGAATCAAAAGCTAAAAAGTTTAATCTAAAAGGCTACCAAAAAGTCAGGAAAAATCTCCCTAACCTAGGTTAAAAACTGTGGTTAAATACCCCCCAAAATCGCCCAAAAAACTGTGACAAAATTGCCCATGCGCAGCCTGAAAATCGCAATTTACGCTACAGGCAGCGCGGCTCACTCGGCCGAGTGACAAAAGTCGCTCGGCCGAGTGGGAGACCCTGAGAATTTCCAGTAAGTATGGGGTCTTGGGGGTCTTCACTTCGGGGGTCACTCGGCCGAGTGAGTTGTCGTCACTCGGCCGATGGGTTTCTATTCACTCGGGCGGTCGGCAATTGCCACTCGGCCGAGTGGGTCTTCTGATGTTCAGACTGACGAAAAACAGTAAGTTGGGAGTTTTTGATGGGCGTCGTCTGAGTGCCACTCGGGCGGACGGTGTTTCGTCACTCGGCCGATGTGGCTTCTGATGCTCGGCCGAGTGCACACTTGGAGCATGTCCGATCTGGCCGGCCGAGCGGGGTCTCGCTAGTCGGCCGAGTGACTCCTTCACTCGGCCGAGTGAGACATTAAAAATGCCCATTCTGAGTGTTTTTGCCTCCTCGTCGCTCCTACGACGTTCTTTCTTCTTCCGCTCCTCTCCAATCTGAAAATACCCCTCAGGGAAGTCCTCGGTGACGCTCCGGAGTAGGTGTATCTAGGAATCACTCCAAATCGCTCCAAATCTCCTGAAATACGACAAAAACAACAAATCATGAAAAGTATCGCAATATTGTCGATAAGTCGCGAAAGACGTGATTTGAGCGATCTAAATGGCATGCAAACAGGCGGAAAAAAGGTGTAAAATACGGAGTGATCAAAATCCCCCAAGCTTACCTCTTACTCGTCCTCGAGGAAGATAAGTAAAAGGCGAACCCGGTGGATTCAGAAAACGAAAACGACGAAAAACAGAAAACGAAAAACGAAGAAGAAAGAAGAAAGCGAAGAGGGAAGCTGCTAGATCATTTTTCTCAGGACGTGGGTTTTGCTTACTCATATAGCATGCACCGAATGTAAAACACATGTCAAAGAATTTTATTTCGATATCACAGTATAATGGTGCAAATAGAAATAGAAAACCCAAGAATATTGATATAGCATGAAAAACGGAATAATTTTAGAATTAGCATCGTCTGAATCATTTAAAGCGGTATACAATATCCCAGATCACACACTTTTCAATTGAATGCCTTCTATGAAGAGTATAAGAATATCACGCAATAGAATAGAAAGAATAGAAAAGCGTGGATTTCATGAAACGAGTGCTAGGCATAGATTTTTGGATTTCGTGAAGCTAAAACAATCTCACCAAGTATAGAATATTACTTAGCCTAGGTTGTCGTGCACCGTCAAGTAGTCACTCTCTCACACATCATTGGATTCTCTCCCCCAAGCTTATCTATAAGCGTGGTGGCATAAAAAACAATATTTACATCCCCATTTTTATGAAGCTCCAAAAGTAATAAAAATAAAAACAAAAAGAGGGAAGAAAGAGAGAAAATGAGATGGGATCGTTTATTGAGATTCTTTTCTCTTTTCTTTTCTTTTTCTTTTCTTTTTCTCTTTTTTTTATATAGCATTATACACAATGATCCCAAATCAAAGAGAAATAAGGATATACAAGAATTTTTCTTTTTCTTTCTTTGGTTTTGGGAAATTTGGAGCTAGGATTTTAATGACGGGGAAATGCCATATATTAGAATCGCTAAGGGGAGATTCACCAATGAATTTAAAATAGAGAATTGATGTTCAAGATATGTGGAGAAAGAAATAAATATGTCTCTCAGTTCACTCTATAGGACGTGCACGACAACTTCAGCAGGGTAATCTAATCTACTCGGTTTCGATCACAAAAAAGCTAACTAATCCAGATTTATCATAGCTAACATCATTCAATCATCCTGAAGTGAAATGTACAAATCATGCAAATAGAAGTGATATAGGAAAAGAAAACGGTACTCCAGATATAAGCATTCAATGCGTAAATCTTGGTGTGTTTTCTGCGATAGCATACATATGAACATTCAGACTCAGCTAATAATAAAATTTCATCCATTTTCATGCTGAAAAAGTGTGGGTTACTATCTCTTAATGCAAGGCAAATCACAGCATATGATATCAGAAATAAAATCTAAGATATGACAAATATAGCATGCATATAGAGAAAGCTAACTCCACGTCATTATCATCACAGAAAAGTCATCTCTAGCATGAGATGAAAGAAGTAAAAGACAGAAAAGGGAAAATGAAACTAATTATAATGCAGCACACAAAGAAAATAAGAAAAACGTGATGCATGGTAAAAAAAGAAAAAGTGATGAAAGTGAGTGCAAATGCGGAAAATGGCGTGAAAAAACTAAAAATAAAGGTGGTAAATCGAAAAGAACGTGAGAACTCACTCCCCCAAGCTAAAGTGCACAGTGTCCTCAATGTGCGAAGTGTGGCACACCGAGAGACGTGTAAAGTGAGGGGTAGGTGAGGATGCATGCATGAGGAAAAAGAAAATAAAAAAAATAACGAAATGAAAAATATGATGCGGACATGATGCATGCAGATATAGGAGTGAATCAGATATAAAAGTGTGACACCAAAAATCTCTCCCTCGCTCCCAAAAAATGATATAGAAAGATGTGAACAAAATGTGGACCCAAAAACAGTGAGGGGAGGGGGTGGGCAAAAATCATCAGGACCGAGCAGAGACGGGCAGCATGACGGCAAAAAGGATCAATGGCATCAAGGGTGCCTAAGAGGGTGGGGCTGCTCCGTCTCCGTCCTGAGGCGGAGGTGGTGGTGGTGGTGGATGGGGAACAGTCTGCTGAGTGGGTGTGGGTGTGGAAGCAGGCTGGGTGTGTGTAGGAGTGGGGGTGGGTACCTGCTGGGTGGGTGTGGGTACGCGAGGAAGCCGCTCGAGAATCTGAGTGAGGCAATAGTGAATGCCCGGAAGTAGGTCGAAGCGGCTGGCCATAGCGGTGACGGTGGCAGACATGGTCCTGAGGTCACCTCTGAGGGCACTCACCGCCCCCTCGAGAGCACGAATGCTCTGAAGTACAGTGTCGGGGGGAGGTGGTGCAGAGGGACGCACCTGTCTGTGCTGTGCAGGACGGGGCTGGCGGACTCGGGTGGTGTAGTGGATGGGCTCAGCAGGCATGTGGAGGAAGGGTGCTGTGCTCACAAGTGTGGGCCTAGCCTCAGTGCGAGGCTGGGGCGCAGGCTGGTATGAGGTGGAAGCAGCAGCAGCGGAAGTGGAGTATAAAAGTGGCGACGAGGCGGCCAGAGAGGTCGGTGACACAGACGTGGGAACAGACGTCACGACACTCTCAGAAAAAACGGCTGCGGTGGAGACAGAGGTGGCGACCACGGTCTCCACGACGGCAGCAAAAGAGGGCTCTCCGCTCTCAACTATAGTCGGTGGGCGCTCGGGTAGGGCGGAGCAAACGGGCTCAACGGACAGAGGGCCAGCTGTGGTGGGAGTGGTGGTGAGCGTGGAGGTAGTGGAGGTGGTCTCAGCGAGTGTACTCCCGACACCGGCAGAAGTGTGGACAGAGGTGTCGGGAGCAGCAGAAATATCAGGCTGCTGAGGGGCCACGGGGTCAGCGGGTGCAACGGGGTCAGCGGGTGCAGTGTGTGCAGCGTGGGCCTGCTCAGCCTGCTCGGCCTCCTCAGCCTCAAGCACGTAGGCGGCGGGGATCAGGAGATCCATCGCCGGAAGCCAGTCCACCTGTGCTGGTGCTATCTGTGTCCGAGCTGGGCTCGGAAGGATCATGTAATCCGCACCGTAGGGACCGTGCAACCAAACCCAGTGCCGCTGACCGTGCGGACGTAGCATCTTCATCCGGGCCATGACGTCTATGGACAGTGAAGTGGGGCCCGGGGTTCGTCGCAGGTCATCCGGAAAGTCCTCGCCGGTCATCAGGGCGAGCAGGGTGATCAGACCGCCGCAACATATCGGTGAGCGAGCGCTCACCGATACGATGATGCGGTCCAAAAACCAGCTCGCGATATCAATCACGACGGTGGGGACCAACTCGTCACTATCCCTAGCTAGAGCTCTGGGGCGCGTCATCGCATAGAGCATATAAAGCTCCGGCGTGGACATCGTCCCAGGCTCATACCTCGCCAAAAAGGTAGTCGCCATAAGGCGCTGAGCTATGCGGAGGCAAGGGTGGACGATGGCCGAGGCCTTGGCCCTACTAGGGTCAAAGGCAGCTGGTAAACCCGTGATCCGGGCCCAGAAAGCGCTGGAATCGAAGGAAGGTGGGGGAATGTGAGTGGGGGCGTAACCACGGTCGACCCCAGGGACATCGGGCCACGAAAAGAAAGCTCTCATCATACCGAGAGTGACCTGGCACTCTCGGTCCATAAACCTAAACGAGCATCGCTCGTCGGTCCGGGCGATAGAACTAAGCACCTCAAGTGTCGGGCGGACAAAGGTGTCCGCCGACACCTGGAAAAAATCTCGCCAACCCACGTTGTCATACAACATGAGCATCCCCTCAACCCCCAGGCGTCCTAGGTCTGCAAGGTGTGCGAACCTGGAGGGTACAATCGAGCGCTGGGAAATGCGTTCAAAAACGATGCGGTGTGCGTCGTCTCGGAACGTAATCCCCAGCGGCCCGACAAGTGGGGCTGGTGGCGGTGGTAGTGGATGTGGGTCGGCAGGGAGTGGCTGTGTGTGGTGAACGGGCTCTGCAGGCTGTGCGTGGTGTGCGGGGTGAACGGGGTGTGGTGGTGTAGGCGGAGGAGAGTCCTCCATCTCGTGGGAGGGGCCGGGCTCATCCGGCCGCTTCCACTTGGCGGAAGCTCTCCTTGTGCGCGGCCGTGTCCGGGGCGGCATGTGGGCCCCGGGTGCTCACCAAAAGCAGTAAAAAATGCGGCGTGCGCAAATGAGTGGAACGAGTATACCGTAACACGCCGCGAGAGCAATATAGTGGACGCGTACGAAGACGCCGCCTCCACGAAGCCAAAAACGCTCCCTGGAAGTTCCCTTGGGCTCCCCTAAGCTCCCCAATTTACCCTGCACATCAAACGAAGATATCAGCGAGTAATATTCAAAATGTATGGGGGGTTAGGGGTATAATAGATAGATAATGAAGTTAATTTGGTTTAGGGGCTCGTTAAACACACGGATCGTCGAAAAATACGTAAAAGAGGAGGAAATAGGCGAAATAAGGGTACCGGAGCTCGGCCGGCGAGGTGGTCGCCGGCGGCGACTCGGGCGAGGCGGAGGGGGCGTCGGCCGGCGGTGGTCGGCCGAGCACGACGGCGGCGAGCGAGGTCAGGCGAGTGAGGGGAGGGTCAGGGCTGCGGGCGAGGGATACGAGCGGTCGCGATTTTGGGATTTTTTCTCGTTTCGAAAAACGCGCCGACCCGCTCCCCTTTATATAGGAAAAGTTACGACTCGGCCGAGTGACTAAGTCGCTCGGCCGAGTGATCGTAACGGAAATATTTTGAAAAATTCCTCCCCGCTTACGACTCGGCCGAGTGACTTTGCCACCCTCGGCCGAGTGGAATAAGTCCATTCGGCCGAGTGGCTCAAGCTACTCGGTAATACTCGCCCTAGGAGCGTATCAGTTTTACTCGGCCGAGTGAATATATATACTCGGCCGAGTGGCAATTATACTGAAATCAAGAAAAGAAACAGAGAGTTGGGTACAACAGACTTCCCTCGTTCGTGAGCCGCTCGGGCGGACGAACTTATGTGCTCGACCGAGTGACTAGTATACTCGGCCGAGTGAGCCCTGTTTTCTGCTGTTTGGCTTCGTTTGGGCTCTAAGCTCTGTTTTTTCTTCCTCCAGTCAATTTCATCTTCCTCCTAAGCATCGAGCGCATTCCTGGAGCGCTCCTCGTCGCCTTGTTCATCCTCCTAATGATAGGTACCTCGTTCTCCTCTCCTGTCAAAGAAAAATAGGACCCGTTATCACGAAATTTTCAGGCAAACGACTCAAAACACTAATAATTTCTAAAACAAAAATAAAGGAAAAGTAAAAATAAAGCGATAACCGTCGGGTTGCCTCCCGACAAGCGCTCGTTTAAGGTCTTGAGCTCGACCCCCTTTGATTTTCAATTTAATGCGGGATATTGGGTGCATATGAGATGCACCTGTCGAATTTATTGGGAAGAACGCTTAAATTTGGATGTTGTGGTGGGGCGTTCTTCCTCAGTGTTCCTTTGCCTCGGGTAGTGTTGGGGGGTGACTCCCCCAAGCTAGTGCTTGCTCCGGGCCTCGACTTCACCGGTGACACCGATTTTCGTATCGGTGGGGCTTTCCTTGGAGTCTTCATCTTTGAGAGCTTGCAGAGCTCTCGTATTCTCACGACATCAGCGTCGCCTTCATCAATTTCCATGGAGGGGTCGGGAGAATGCTCCATCTTTTCTTCTTGGCCCAATTCCGGCCCTTCCTCAAAGTCTTCCTTGAATAGAGCGCCGATGGAATGGGGGATCGCCTCTTCAATAACCTCGTAAAGGAGGTATGAAAGATCATCCGGCCATCCCTTAAGCAGATATATTCTATTGATTTCTCCCATTGGGACTCCCTCGGAATAATGCTTGAGCCTCTGACCGTTTACCTTGAATGTGGCTCCGTCCTTGCTTTCCAACTCGAAAGCCCCTCCCGGTTGTATGTGCTTGATGGTGAAAGGTCCGGACCAACGTGACCTCAACTTACCGGGAAATAGTCGGAGCCGGGAATTATATAGCAAGACCTTGTCTCCTACTTTGAAGTCTGTAACGGTTATGCGCGCATCGTGGAGAATCTTTGTCCTTTCTTTGTAAATTCTTGAGCTCTCGTAGGTGTCTCTCCTTATCTCATCAAGCTCGTTGATGTCCAAGATTCGCCTCACCACCGCACTCTTGTAATCATAATTAAGGGTCTTGATGGCCCAATATGCGTGGTGTTCCAACTCTACCGGCAAGTGGCAAGCTTTCCCATAAACAAGTTGGAACGGTGTGGTGCCGATGGGAGTGCGAAAGGCCGTGCGATACGCCCATAGAGCATCGTTTAACTTCATTGACCAATACTTTCTTGATCGATCCACGGTCTTCTCAAGAATTTGCTTGATCTCTCTATTTGAGACCTCCACTTGGCTGCTTGTCTGGGGGTGATACGCCATGCCAACCCTATGGTTTACCCCGTACTTCTTCAGCATGGCTTCAAACTTGTTTTCTATGAAATGGCTCCCCCCGTCGCTTATCAAAGTACGAGGCACTCCGAAGCGTGGGAAGATATTCTGCTTGAAGAACTTAGAGACGACCCTTGCATCATTAGTAGGGGTAGCGATTGCTTCCACCCATTTGGAGACGTAGTCAACTGCCAATAGGATGTATTTGTTACCATTGCTCGACGGAAATGGTCCCATGAAGTCCACTCCCCAACAATCAAAAAGTTCAATTTCTTGGATGGGCCTCATTGGCATCTCATTGCGTTTGGAGATATTCCCGGTCCGTTGGCATCTATCGCACCCCTTTACGAAGTCGTGGGTGTCTCTAAACATTGTTGGCCAGAAGAATCCGCTCTGCAGAATCTTAGCGGTTGTCTTAGAGGCGGAATGATGTCCCCCGCATGGCATACCGTGGCAATGCAAAATGATAGACGTTGCCTCCTCTTTAGAAACACACCTCCGAATAACACTATCTTTGCATATCTTGAAGAGGTATGGATCTTCCCAAAAATAGCTACGGACCTCATGCAAAAATCTCCTCTTTTGATGCGTGGGCATCCCATGCGGTTTAATTCCACAAGCCAAGTAATTGACGAAGTCCGCGTACCAAGGTACTTCTCCGGGCCTTATGGCGTATAGCCTCTCATCCACGAATGTGTCGTCGATGGGTAAACTCTCATCCTCCTTGTCACGAATAAGCCTAGACAAATGATTTGCCACAACATTGTCCGTACCTTTCTTGTCTCTGATCTCCAGATCGAACTCTTGCAACAAGAGTATCCACCTAATTAACCGAGGCTTGGCTTCCTTCTTGTTTAAAAGGTATTTCAATGCCGCATGGTCGGTGTGAACAATCACCTTGGAACCAAGGAGGTAGGAGCGAAACTTCTCGATGGAATAGACGACCGCTAGAAGCTCTTTTTCGGTAGTTGTATAGTTTTTCTGCGCGTCATCCAATGTCTTGCTCGCATAGAATATCGCATGAAGCTTCCTATCTTTCCTTTGTCCCAATACCGCTCCAATGGCTTGGTCGCTAGCATCACACATTAGCTCAAAGGGAAGGCTCCAATCCGGTGGTTGTATGATGGGCGCGGAAACTAGTGCTTCCTTCAAGGTATTGAAGGCTTGCAATCATTCGCCTAAAAAAATAAAAGGAGTATCTTTAGCAAGCAAGGAAGTAAGCGGTCGGGCAATCGAGGCGAAATCCTTGATAAAGCGGCGGTAAAACCCCGCATGACCAAGAAAGCCTCTAATGCCCTTGACATTAATAGGAGGAGGGAGTTTCTCGATTACCTCAATCTTTGCTTTATCTACCTCAATCCCTCTCGAGGAGACAAGGTGCCCGAGAACTATACCTTCTGTGACCATGAAGTGACATTTCTCCCAATTTAGAGGGAGATTATTTTGTTGGCACCTTTTAAGGACTTTGGTAAGATTGGCCAAACAGGAGTCAAACTCACTTCCTTAAACCGAAAAATCATCCATAAAAACTTCCATAATATTTTCAATGTAATTGGAAAATATGGATGTCATACACCTCTGAAAGGTGGCGGGAGCATTACAAAGACCAAACGGCATCCTACGGTAGGCATAGGTACCAAAGGGACAAGTAAAAGTGGTCTTTTCTTGGTCATCTTCGTGCAAAGGGATTTGGAAGAACCCCGAATACCCATCTAAATAACAAAAGTATTTATGTTTAGCTAGGCGTTCAAGCATTTGATCAATGAAGGGCAATGGGTAATGGTCCTTTCGGGTAGCTTTATTTAGTTTCCTATAATCAATGCACATTCGCCATCCCGTGACGGTGCGTGTAGAAATGGGCTCTCCTTTATCATTTTTTATAACTGTCATCCCCCCTTTCTTGGGGACGACGTGAACGGGGCTAACCCATCTACTGTCAGAGATAGGATAAATAATACCGGCGTCGAGCAATTTTAGGATTTCCTTTTTAACCACCTCTTTCATGTTCGGGTTTAACCGCCTTTGAGGCTCTATGGAGGTGGCGTCGGTATCCTCCAAATGGATCCTATGTGTGCAAAGCCTAGGGCTTATCCCTTTTAGATCGGAGATAGTGTAGCCAAGGACATCTTTGTGGCTCCTAAGAACGTCTAGGAGTCTCTCAAGTTGATCATGCGTGAGGTGGGAGTTAACTATCACCGGAAAAGTTAATTTATTACCCAAAAAGGCATACCTTAGATTCGGTGGTAATTGTTTAAGTTCTACCTCAAGAGGTGCCGCTCCTTCTACTTCATCAGCTCGCATGAGTTTGGCTTCTACTTTGACATCCGAGTTTAGCTCATGTTCAGGTGGCGTGCTCTCATGTGAAGACTCAGACTCACTCCTTAGTGAGGACGATGCATCGAAATAGACGCTCTCCGATTCTGTGCTAGCATCGTCAAAACCTTCACTCTGCTCCGGTTCGTTCCTGGAATCAAGAAACACATCAGACGATTCATAAAAGCAAGAGTGAGTGTCATAGAGTGTAACTCCCTGAACATTGGTTTGCTCGAAAGATTCTTCGGGAGTATAGTGCTCTTCGACACTTGTTCTACCGTCTTCGAAATATAACTTGTCGTCTATCACATCAACTCTGACATTGCCCCCGATAGTCCCATCCGGGGAGACTTGATCCATCACAAAACTAGCAAACAGTTGTTCGTCGGGGTCCTTGATATCGATAGCAAAAGCTCCGGTGGCGTGGACCTCATCGACAATCTCCTTAAGGAGGTCTGTGAAGGAGTCATAATATCCCTGACTGAGTTCCGTTGTTGACATTGCATCCTCCATTCTACCTGTTAAGATCTTATGCAAAATACGGGGAGAATATGCAAATAGGGCTGCAAACAGAGTTAGAACAGGATATAGAAGAAAGTAAAGAAAGAAAGAAAAATAACCGGGTGGTCGATGTCGAGCACCGTTAAAATGGCCTCCCTGGCAACGGCGCCAAAAACTTGATCGCTCCAAAATGCAACCCAAGAGCACAACCTAGTATGGCGCAAATGCACAGAGATAAGTCCCCGGTAACGGCGCCAAAAACTTGATCGGGCCCCGGATATACACCCGGAGAACGATTGTAGTTTTACCGCAAGTGCACGGCGTAGTGGCGAGCGGGTATCGAACACAGGGAGGTGGTGTTGGCTCCAATCTATCCTAGGTTGGTTTGACTACGAACGTTTTATTGGTGGAGATGGCTATGGTATGATATAATGGAAATGGTGGTGGATGTCGGTGTCGATGATAAAGAAATCGGTCAAATATAGATTCAAATACAATATAATAAAAGTGTCTAGGGCTAGGGAATTCCCACTACGGATCGTCATACATCATCGTAAATAGTGAATCTCAATATTACTAGACTTGTGTTGAGGTGAAATAGTCGTAACTGAATAGAGAACCAAGCTCACGCTCTCGCGCTATTGCCGGTCTATAGCGAACCTAGGATAGGGCCCAATCTCTTACAAACCCTAGCCTAAGCCACTAGCATTAGGATCGACATCATTGTCCAATCGCTTCTCGAGCCCACTCTCATGCAAACTCGAGTCACGATCTAGGTTGTGATAGTTCGTATTCGTCCAATCTCTTGCAAACGAATATTGGTATAGATTTACAATTAAAAATCCTAGCTTTGGTCCAATCTCTTGCAAACCAAATCTAGAGAAATCCAATTGTAAATCTAAATCGAATATCTAGGCCTTCCCAACGGAAAACACCTCCCCGGCAACGTCGCCAAAAACTTGATCGCTCCAAAATGTAACCCAAGAGCACAACCTAGTATGGCGCAAATGCACAGAGATAAGTCCCTGGTAACGGCGCCAAAAACTTGATCGGCCCCGGGCGTACACCCAAAAGAGCGACCGTGTAGTTTTACCGCAAGCGCACGGTGTAGCGGCGAGCGGGTATCGAACACAGGGAGGACGTATGACAGTGCCTTCTCCGAACAACCTGGCTATAGGGACAGAAAAGAGGGA
The DNA here is from genome assembly GCA_030789695.1 of Scilla litardierei. Taxonomy (NCBI): domain Eukaryota; kingdom Viridiplantae; phylum Streptophyta; class Magnoliopsida; order Asparagales; family Asparagaceae; genus Scilla; species Scilla litardierei. The sequence goes on along the minus strand of CM061142.1, from coordinate 303,510,639 downwards.
ATTTGCCTTTCGGCGATCCTGTCACAATCGTCAGACAAAGTATGGAGATATAAAATCAAATAAAGACGCCTAGGGAATAGGGAATCCCCGCTACTCACCGTATCTCGTCAATGTGATTCATTGGTATCACAATTGCTAGGGTAGAATTTCGGATGAACTAGTTACAACTGAATGTAAAACCTAGCTCACGCTCTCGCGCTGTTGCCGGTCTATAGCTAACCTAGGTTTGGGTCCAATCTCTTGCAAACCCTAGCCTAGGTAAGCTAGCATTAGGATCAACATCATCGTTCAATCGCATCCCGAGCCCACTCTCGTGCAAACTCAGGCCACGACCTAGGTTGGGATAGTTCCTACCCGTCCAATCTCTTGTAAACGGGTATCGGTATGGAATTGCAACCGAGAACCCTAGTATCGGTCCAATCTCTTGCAAACCGATACTACGGAAACTCAATTTCAACCCAATTCGGATTTCTAGGGTTTCCTATCGAATTGGGATCCAATCTCTTGCAAATCCCAATCGATATGAACACCTAGCTATCCGTAGTATATCGATCCCAACCTAACCCTAATAGCAATTCTAGCAATAGTTCTACCAAATCATCACAAATCGGAAATTGGGCTCGTAGGGTTCATCCCCACGCCCTAAGACGTTACGACTACTCACAAATCATATCACAAATGCAAAAATAATCAATTGAAATGGCAATAGAATTCATGGTAATATTCAAATAAGCAATAAAAATGAGATTTTTAATGAAGAGGGAGACAAACCAATAGAGTTCTCCAAGAATCCAACAAAAATAACCTTTTCTCTCCTCTCCAATCACAAGAATCAAAAGCTAAAAAGTTTAATCTAAAAGGCTGTCAAAAAGTCAGGAAAAAGCTCCCTAACCTAGGTTAAAAACTGGGGTTAAATACCCCCCAAAATCGCCCAAAAAACTGCGACAAAATTGCCCCTGCGTAGCCTGAAAATCGCAATTTACGCTACAGGCAGCGCGGCTCACTCAGCTGAGTGACAAAAGTCGCTCGGCCGAGTGGGAGACCCTGAGAATTTCCAGTAAGTATGGGGTCTTGGGGGTCTTCACTTCGGGGGTCACTCGGCCGAGTGAGTTGTCGTCACTCGGCCGATGGGTTTCTATTCACTCGGGCGGTCGGCAATTGCCACTCGGCCGAGTGGGTCTTCTGATGTTCAGACTGACGAAAAACAGTAAGTTGGGAGTTTTTGATGGGCGTCGTCTGAGTGCCACTCGGGCGGACGGGGTTTCGTCACTCGGCCGATGTGGCTTCTGATGCTCGGCCGAGTGCCCACTTGGAGAGTGTCCGATCTGGCCGGTCAAGCGGGGTCTCGCTGGTCGGCCGAGTGACTCCTTCACTCGGCCGAGTGAGATATTAAAAATGCCCATTCTGAGTGTTTTTGCCTCCTCATCGCTCCTACGACGTTCTTTCTTCTTCCTCTCCTCTCCAATCTGAAAATACCCCTCAGGGAAGTCCTCGGTGACACTCCGGAGTAGGTGTATCTAGGAATCACTCCAAATCGCTCCAAATCTCCTGAAATACGACAAAAACAACAAATCGTGAAAAGTATCGCAATATTGTCGATAAGTCGTGAAAAACGTGATTTGAGCGATCTAAATGGCATGCAAACAGGCGGAAAAAAGGTGTAAAATACGGAGTGATCAATCATCTACTCGCCTCGAGAGCTTCGGGTGCAGCTCAACCTAAGATCTTTCAGCAGGCCTGGCCTCGAAGCTAGATCATAGGTCTAAGCTACATCGTTCACTCACAGGTTTGTACAAATGACTTCAGGTCTAATGGACCAGCTAACCTATCATCACTCTAGAGTTATTAAAGACAGTTCAGTTAAAGTCAACCATTTAATAACTCTTATGTGGTCGTTCAGTGAACTCATTCTCTAATGAGCACCTATGTCTCGTCTCCGACTTCACCAAGTCGAATGACTATGAGATCATCATTACCATAAGGTAAGACTAAGACACAATGGTCTCTCCGATGTGTCGATATCCAGTTCTCGACACATCTATGACCACGAACCGTTTAAGACTTATGTTTATATTCGGTCGCTTACTTACACATAATCGAGATCTCATCTAGATACGTAAGGACCTAACTATAAGTCTATGGATATTATCTAAGTATATTAATACGAACGATTTTATACTTAGAAAAATACGTACCATATACAGTATGAACAAGACGTATATCTAGGATAAATTGCCTTATGGGCACATATTCTCTTACATCTCCCACTTGCACTTAGGCTATTTATCTCGGTATCTCATACCGTTATAGCATATCAGTCACATTGACATTTATATGACAAACCTAAGAGTGGTTTTACTAACGAGTATCTACAACTAATTTTAATGGATTAAATAATACATCTCTTGATCACACAGGGTTGATCCTTTGGAAAAATGATCTGGATCAATTTTTCCTATCTTTGTATAGCTAACAATTTGCTAATACAACCTAGATGTAGGGTCTAACATTATAATCTATAAGTCAGTCTTAGCTCATTCCACTTTCTTTGTGTCAATATGTCAAGTACATGACACCCTGAGTCTCTATATATTCGATTAAATCAAAATAATTTTGATTCAATGTTCTATATAGATGATTTGTTTAAGGTGGAAATCCTTTTTACTTAGTCCGAAAGACCGGAACCAAGTATACGAGCTGGCTCCCACTGACTTTGAGAATTACATGGTTAAATACTTCAATATTATATCTAAATCATATTTAGATTATATATACGAAGTTATAACCATTTTATAAGTGCTTTTGATGGAATGTACTAGTGTCAGGTTCGGTTTGACGAATGAGTCAAGTCAAGATCGGTTTAAGGAGTCTTGACATTGACTCGTTCAATCAAAACGTCCTACAATGTACTTTTTCCCTTAACCACATTGTAATATTAACTCTTTAATAACTAAATGTGGTTTATTAAGAATTAATCTTAATATGCGTATAATTCTGATCGCACACAATTTATACGCCCCTGGAACCTATACTTAACTACCAATAGACTATAACATCAAGTCAGCTCAAAAATCAACATTTTTCGAAGCTTCGCAACATCATTCGAGAATTTCGCAACCATCTCAGAAAGCCACAATCAGAGAAAATTTAAGCCAATTAAAATTCAATTCAACAAAAACGCAATTTCCGAGACATTCATTAAAACAACGGATTTATTAAGATGAACCGTAATTTGTTTATCCCATAAACTTTGAGTGCAGAACACTCAATCATTGTTTTCAACTTTCAAGAAATGATACAATTTATTTAAACTAAAATAGTATCATCTCCTTCTTGATCTTGTCTCTTGAAGTCGTTGAACGGCCCTAGCAGCAACGATTGCTCAGATTGTCGACCGTCCTCCACACTTCTCCCAATCTCCGTTTCATATCAGCCACCTGTATACATTACATAGATGTGTTTTAGTATCTCATACTATATGATTGGAAATAATTACGTTTTAATGAATTGAATTTGTACCTGAGGTGGAGGCATCCGTATGCCCTTTCTTCTTCTCTGCAAGATAGATCTTACAGTTCCTCTTCCAGTGACCAATCTTGTGGCAATGGAAGTACTCAGATTTTGACGGGGCCCCTTTAGTCTTTTTCTTCCCTTTCTTTGCCTTCGCAGGTTGCGGGTCCTGCCTCTTCTTACCCTTGCCTTTCGGCTGGTCGGAAGAAGCAGAGCCGACAACCAGTGCAGTCGGCTTCTTCTTAATCTCCTCAAACTGCCTAAGCATATTGAGGAGACTAGGAAGATCCGTTTCAAGACTGTTCATTATAAAACCAGTGATGAAAGGCTTAAACTCAGGAGTCAAAGACTTTAGGATAATGTCTATGGACATCTCATTGTCCAAGACAAATCCTAACTGGGCGGCGTCCTCTACGTACCCGATCATCTTGATAACATGATCCTGTACGGGCCCTGCCCCCATCTTGGTGCCCCAGAGGTTGCTGGTAGCTTCGAACTTGGCAGCTCGAGATCGCTTGTCGTACAACTCTTGTGCATTGAGGAGCATGCTTTGAACATCCATATGTTCATGCTTCATCTGCAGCTCGTTGCTCATCGAAGCCAGAGTAAGGCTCCTGGCCTTCTCTGCATCCCTCTGGTACAATTTGTAGGCTTCTTTTTCCTCGAAGGTCGAATCTTCATCGGGCTTATCTGGAACGTCCTCGAACAGTACGTATCCTATCCCGGCTAGGAAAAGGACCAACTTGATGTTCCTAAGCCAGTCTTTGTAGTTCATTCCATCGAGCACGTTCTTCTCAACCATATATCTATGACCTGAATCCATTCTGCATTTTATAGATACTTTAGTTAGTATTAGTTCGTAGTATAGTCTTAATGGTTTTTATAAAACTATATGCTCCCACTAAATTTATTAAAGCCATAGTAATAAACAATTTATTATAAAATAACATTTGTGAGAGAGGGATCCGACTACCCCGAGTCTGACGACCTTGAGTGTATCTCAACAAGTTGTCCGACTCTGCAGTCGGTAGACGAACTCGTCGTCAATCATATAAACTATGATTCCCTATCGATTTTTACCCCTAGTCTTTTGTGATCATGAGTGTGCTCAACCGGATCACAATGGCTAGCCTAGTCGGACCCTTGTTTTCGTGTCTAGCCTGACTTGCCCCGCCGCTCGGTGTATGCACGACACGTTGGTTTGGGTCAGGACTTAGACTACATTCTCAGTTAGACTTAAGCCGATGCTCGAAGGATGAGACAACGGTTTCAGTCAGGTAAAGATGTCGATCAAGAAATCGGTTTCTATAAGATTGACATATCACGGCTTGAGTGTAGCTCAACAACCGTAACATGTTTCTTACAGTTGCCAACTCCTAAAACAAGGAGGGCTACGATCTATCTTGAACAAGATTATTATCGTATTGACTTAGGTATAGTCGATGGACTTACATAGTCATGAATCGACTCCTTGCGGTCCAGCGGACGCGGCCAGGGAATTGACTAAGCCAGGACCACTTGTTACCCAGTCTAGCTAGGTTGGTCCAGCAAACTTAGCTAAGCACATTGACTGACATCATGATCCATTGAAGGAGTTTTCATCAATTCTATGTTTTCCAAACAACTAAATGGCTTTTAATTAAGAAGACTAGTTAATCCTTATCGACTAGTGGATCCTAAAATTCGAAATTTTATGGATTAGTTGAACAATTTTTATTAAGTCCTTATCAACTATAAGGTCTATTCGTTCAACGTGCTACCCCAATCTAATTAGGATTTTATAAAACAATTTAACATTTGTCTTTTATGAAAATCATCAATTAAACGTTTTAATGAAATGATTTACAAGCAAAGGGACTAACCTAATCCGGTATTAGGTTTGATGTTGTTTTGTTTTATCAAACATAACATGTCAGCAGTTAATTTAAAATTTCATCTCATAAAATTTTAAACATTTAATGGCTAACCTAATAAGGTTTATGAATACATTATTCAATATGTCCATTAAAAAATTGAAACAACTAATTTATCCCCATAAATGAAAGTTTCATATTTGTGACATCTAACGAGTATTTGCAAGTTTAAAATTATCTATATAATGAAAACACGCAAATCTAGAATTTAACAATTTAAATTATAAGATAAAAAATTTTAAAGCTCCAAGACAGTTTATCACATAAAACTAGGTATAAAATTATCAAATAATTCTAAAACCCAGGCTTTAAAATTTTAATCAATTATTTCAAAAATCGAAATATCGCATAAATAATTTTAGAAACCTATATGTAAAAAGAAACTAATTTATCTTTCAGCTCATGAAAACAAAGTATTTCTTTAATTTACATATTCTCTAAAACAATTTTAAAACACTTTTAAAATTATTAGAAATGCATTTAAAAGCTTTCAAATAAAGTTTTTAAAATTTCTAATCTTTTATGTAACTTGAGAAAAATTAAATTTCAAAAATAAAATATTCCTTAAGATTACATAAACAATTAAATGCTCTTAAAAATATTTATATCTCATAAAAATAATTTTATAAAGGATTTGGGATTCATTTAAAATTATCGCATAAAATTAAATCGTCTCAAAAATTTCCGTGTTGTAAAAACGATTTTTAAAACACAAAACATTTTTAAAACTAATTTTAGCATAAAGCTAAAAAATTCTGTATGTTTAAAATTAAGCAATTTAAAAGATTTAAAAGAGTCGCTATAGTCGATTTATAGCATAATCGTGGCTCTGATACCACTGTTGGGGTTTTGGCGGACCCCCAGAGCTCGGATCTGTGTCCGTCCTAAGTCGGACAGACCACAGAGGCACAAAAACGCAGCGGAAAACAGAAATTCAAAATTTCTACACTAACTAAACTATTTAGCCAGGCTCTGGGGAGCCAGAACCTAGCCCGATTTATGCCAACTTAGGGTGGATCTGACCACCCCAAGAGGGATCTACTCTAAAGCGACTAATTAAATCTACACTAAAAACTACTTAACCACATACCCGGAATCTTGGCCCTGGAGCAGGCAAGATGTACCGCACCGTCTTCATAAGCTCCTCGTAGCCGAGCCGTTTTGACTCGATCCACCTGAGCCGCCTCGCACCCTCGCACCGATCCGCCCGAGCTGACTTTCGCCTCCGAGCCGATCACACGCGGTAGAAAGTTTCACTTGAGAAGAACCCGCGTCTTAGACGTCCGGATCAAAATCCAAACCCCCTTCGTAGTCTTGCTAGGACTACTCCGGAGAACAGGAAGAGAGAGAGAGAGAATAATTTAGTCGCCGATCGAGCTTGCTCTAAAAGTCTGGAGCTACTCGATCGATGACTTGGTGTGTGTTTCAACAAAGAGAGTGCACCCCTATTTATATAGGGAGTCAGCACTCACTCCTTCGTTGCGAGCAATGTGGGACATTCGCAAAATCGGAGAAAAAACAATTAAGCCAATTTGGCTTAATCTCTAGTTTAAGTGAGCTTTTCATAAAAGCAAACTTTAACTAATTAATTCTCATTGCACATTAAACATTAGACACCAAACAAGCTATCAATTCGAAGAGATTCGAATGGTGAACGCGTAGGAACCGACAACGACAAATTTCGACTTTGTTTGACCCCTCAAACAATAGCTCAAAGTTGAGCAAATTATCAAAATCCGTAGCCGTCATTTGGGGTTTCGAAAAACCCGAAATTGACTTAAGTTGCAGGCGCGCCCGCTAAGCTTAGCGGGCGCGCCCGCCCAAGGGGAGGCAAAGGCGGGCCGCACGCCCGCTGGGCAGCGGGCGTGCGCCCACTGCCGCAGCGGGCCGTGCCCGCTGCAAGCAGCAGGCGTTGGCCCGCTGTACGCAGCGGGCCGCGCCCGCTACTGCAGCGGGCGCCCGCCCGCTGCAGCCAGCAGGTGATGCCCACTGCTGCAGCGGGTGTGCACTCGCTGCATCCAGCGGGCTGCGCCCATTTGCCTTTGTCTATGGTCCTTTTAGCCCAGTGGGTCTAACCCACTTCGCCTTGGACTGTTTTCACGTTTTCGGGCTCGTTTGAGCTCCGATTTGGACACGTTTTGAACCTGTGTTTAGACCGGAACGATCCCGTCATCCAGGTAACCCTTTCCAATATATTTTTTCCTACTAAATTTGTCGTAACCAATTTACGACACGTTTAATCTTTGGTTTTCATCAAATGCAACATTTGTCCCTATTGCTATTGCGACTAACTTTCACAACTTGACTTGTGAATATTTAATATCATCAAATGATATTTCTCTCTATTCTATCTTCCTATTACTAAGACACAAACACTACTCGGTGTGAGACCCTACAGCCTGACCTTACTACAGGTTGGGGCTCGGAACCCCTAGATGGCGATCACTACGAGCAGTAGCTGTCGTCCCTGTTTCAGAATCATCATAACGTGATTGACCCTTTGACAAAAAGCATCATTGGGTTTACATTGGCTGTGTCAGTGATGAAATTCGTTAGCTGTAGTCCCTTCGTCAAGATTGTGTTCTTGTTGGCCTAGGGTATGGTTTACTGTCAACCCTATTAGACAACATTGGTCAGTATACGGCGGTCTTTATTGTATACATGTTGTACTTCTTACAACGCACCCCAGCCGAGGATTAACATAAAGACCGTACTGAGCCTGTAACACTAACTTCCCTTTAACGGAAGTGACGAATCCCATCTTAGTCATCTACTCGCCTCGAGAGCTTTGGGTGCAGCTCAACCTAAGATCTTTCAGCAGGCCTGTCCTCGAAGCTAGATCATAGGTCTAAGCTACACCATTCACTCACAGGTTTGTACAAATGACTTCAGGTCTAAAGGACCATCTAACCTATCATCACTCTAGAGTTATTAAAGACAATTCAGTTAAAGTCAACCATTTAATAACTCTTATGTGGTCGTTCAGTGAACTCATTCTCTAATGAGTACCTGTGTCTCGTCTCCGACTTCACCAAGTCGAATGACTATGAGATCATCATTACCCTAAGGTAAGACTAAGACACAATGGTCTATCTGATGTGTTGATATCCAGTTCTCGACACATCTATGACCACGAACCGTTTAAGACTTATGTTTATATTCGGTCGCTTACTTACTCATAATCGAGATCTCATCTAGATACATAAGGACCTAACTATAAGTCTATGGATATTATCTAAGTATATTAATACGAACGGTTTTATACTTAGAAAAATACGTACCATATACAGTATGAACAAGACGTATATCTAGGATAAATTGCCTTATGGGCACATATGTTGAATATTGGACTCCCCGGATTTGGTTTTGGATGATGAACAAACATAAATATAACGTGAACTAACACTTTGTGAGCGCAGTTATGGAGATCGTCGCCAAATTCATATGAATATCAATTACGACGTCTCAAGACTTCTCAAAGCATGTGATCGTATGCCTAAAGCTTCGTTGAAGCTTATGGACCATTTTAGAAGTCATGAAGATTCGATTGAAGCTATTGAAGACGGTATCGTCAAGTTTTATTTATAGTCTTTAAGCTTCTTTTGTAGAATGTTAAGCCTTGAGTAGGTCTTACAGTTTAAATCTTCATAACGCTCATATCTTTGCTCTATGATCTTAGTAGAAGTCCATACAATCCTTCTCGAAGCTTCGCGCTTCGATTCGTGACTTCTTGTGCATGTTAGTTGGTTCAAGAAGAAGAACTGACCGACTAGATGGTGATCTAGTCGGTCGGCAAAGCTTCTTGGACCGACTAGTTCTTCTCAGTCATTTCCAAGATCTTTACTGTTTACAGTTAGTCGGTCTAAGTTGACTCACCGACCGACTAGTTTGTGAACTAGTCGGTCAGTGATGCTTCTGTGACCGACTAGTTGAGCTTTCCCTGTACATGCACATTTGAACCTAAGCTACTGTTTATCATTAGTCGGTCTGTGTTCATTGACCGACCGACTAGTTGATGAACTAGTCGGTCAACTTTCCTTCTTAGACCGACTAGTTTAGTTTACTGTACATACCAAATTTTCACCATACTTACTGTTTATTTTTAGTCGGTCTATGTTCATTTGGTGACCGACTAGTTGGTGAATTAGTCGGTCAACATTTGTTCTTGGACCGACTAAGTCTATTTTCTGCTCAGACTTCAGTTTTATCTGTTAGTCGGTCTACGTTGTGTAACCGAACGACTAGTTGTGAAACTAGTCGGTCAGCTACTCTTCTTAGACCGACTAGTTCTCTTAGTCTGTGCTTTGATCTTTTCTCTGTTCACTCATTAGTCGGTATACGTTAATTGACCGACCGACTAGTTGATGAACTAGTCGGTCGGTGGTTGTTCTTTGACCGACTAGTTGGGTTCAGAAAAGAGCCGTTGGAGCATTTAATGACTCGAATTTATTTCTCTCTCTCTCTCCTCTAACCTATATATACTTGTTGGGCTGCATTCATTGCTGCCAAGGCTGATACTATTGCAAGTTTAGAGATCAAGAGAAATCATTCCAAGCTCATTCAAAGCTCATTCTTTCCATTCAATAATCTCTCCTAACTCTTACTTCCAAAGAGAGATTCATTGAGTGTGAAGCCTTCCAAGCCAAGTGCTTGATTCTAGGTCACCAACATCCCCAAAGCTCTCCATCGCTGATCTACATCTTGGAGCTAGGGTTTGGTGCCACTTCTTCTTCCTCAAAATCATCCTTGCCCTAATTCGTAAAGCGTTACTCAAGGCATAGCTATTTTGTCGGCAAGAAGTTTCTTATTTCATTTCATATTTGAATTGTAAGTTTCACTCTCGGTTGTGAGAGTGTGGTTGTGATCCCGGGTTGTAGGAGTCACAAATTACATTTTGTATGATTTGACTTGTGGAGGTTTTTCACAAGTATCTCATAGTGGAAATCTTGAGTTAGGGTTTCTAACTCAAGTATCCGGAGGGGATCCGGGTGGTTGGGACGTAGGATCACCGGGAACAAGTCGGAGAGACTTGGGTGGATCTGAACCCAGTAATATCTATTGTTAGCATTGTTAATTTTGTTGTTGTCTTCAATTTAAGCTTCCGTAAATTGATTTGGTAGTTGTTTGCATTATAATTAGGAATTATACTCCTCGTTATTTTTAAAGTACTGTTCACCCCCCCTCTAGTACTTGTGTAGTAGCTTGTAGGGCATTACATTTGGTATCAGAGCCAGATACTTAGCTATGTCTGCCAACGACAACAAGACCGTGCGTCCACCTTCCGACTATGGCACCTTCAGAAACCGTGAAGGAGCATCTTCGGTGATGGAAGGACATTCCTCGACGAGGCCTCCATTCTTCAACGGTACCAACTACAGGTACTGGAAATGCCGGATGGAAACCTTCCTCCGGAGTGCATCTCTATGGAGGACCACGATGAAGGAATACGTCGAGCCCGAAGAAGAAGACTTTGAGAAATGGACAACCGCGGAGGTCGCCGCGGAGGTAAGCAATGCCAAGGCAATGAACGTCTTGCAATGCGCATTGGAGCCCGAGGACTTCAATAAGATATGCACATGTAAGAGTGCATATCAAATTTGGAACTCGCTCCTCATTCTACATGAAGGGACGAGTAGGGTAAGAGACTCTAAACTCGTAGTTGTTAACAAAGATTACGAAATGTTTCATATGCAACAGGGCGAGAAGATGAAGGAGTATTACGCTCGCTTCGTCGACATCATAAACGAGTTTGAGGCTCTCGGCAAAACCTACACCCAAAAGGAGAAGTGTTCGAAGCTTATCGAAGGACTTCCTTCTTCTTGGGAAACGCGTACCTTCGCCATCGAGGAAGGTAATGACATGAATAAGTACACCGTAGTTCAACTAATGGGTACTTTAATGTCATACGAGGTGCGCAAGGATAGCAAGCTAAAATTACAGGAAAAGATGAAGTCCTACCTAAAGCAAGACGAGCCAAAGAAGAAGGCTATTGCTTTTAAGGCCGCTCCATCCACATCCACATCAACCGATGATGAAGACTCGGAAAACGAGTTGGACTTGGAGTCCATGGCACTCATGGCCAAGAAGTTCAACCGTTTCTTCCGAAAAGGTAACTATAAGAACAAAGCTAAATTTGGTTCTTCTAACGCCTCCTCCTCTCCTTTGTGTTTCAAGTGCAATAAGCCAGGACACATGAAAGCGGAGTGTCCTCTCAACAAGCAAAAGGAGAAGTGGAAGGCGCCGAAATTCGATAAGTCCAAGAAGTACAAGAAAGGGAACAAAAAGGGACTTGTCGGAGCAACATTCACCGACTCCGAGGTTTCCTCAATCTGAGAGTCGGACGATGAGCAAGTGGAGCAAGCGCACATGTGCTTCATGGCAAGAGAGGAGCATGATCAAGGATCCTCCTCTTCCGATGATAGTGACGACGAAGGCGATGAGGTAACTATGGATGACATTAGGAATGCTAATTCTCAATTATGGTCTAAGTATACTAAATTAGTAAATAGGTATACTAAAGTAAAAGATGACCTAGCTAGCATTCAAACCTCGCCTAAGACTATCATCACCAACAACGACACCGTTGTTGAAGAGTTAAGAAATGAGATTGTTAATCTCAAATCTAGACTTGAACATGTTAGCATTGATGATCCGGAAGAACATAGGATAGCGGATTTGACTTCTCAAAACTCGACTTTGAGTATTGAGAATGAGAATCTTAAATCTCGTGTTTATGTGCTTACATCGCAAGTATCCAATTTGGATACTTCTATGCGTTCTCTCACCGAGAAATATGAGAACACATTAGGCCGAATTAATAAATTCAATAAGGGTAAGGACCATTTGGATAAAATCCTAAGTGACTTACTTCCGGCCAATCACCACATTGGTTTGGGGTATACGATGGGATGTTCATCCAAACCGGCCACTACTTTTGTTAGGCCAACTTCCGGTGACTCTACGAGTGGTAGCAAACACTCTATTGGTAGTTCTTCTACCAATGGTGCTTCCACCTCGTCCACACCCTCTTTCGGAAAGAAACCCACTTTGGGTGGACCTCCAAAGAAGGGGCATGCTTATATGTACACCAATACTATGCCACGTAGGAACACACGTCCTACTCCACCGGCTCACACATATGATGATTTTTATGCAACACATCCACGGGCACGTGCACACCATGTGAGACACCCACATGCACGTGTTCCCTCTCAAGCATATGTTCACCCACAACATCATATGAATAATTATCCGCATGCACCATTCCATCATGTTCCTTATGCCTATCCACGACATGCATCACGTAGAAACCAACAACGCATGCATGCACCCAATAGGATGAGGGCTCCCAAGATTTTCACTATTTGGAGCCCAAAGGACACAAGCATGGATGAAAAACAAGTGTATATGAATGCTTATTTTTCGGATGTTGTGCATAGTAGAAATTATGTGGGGAAGTCTAAGTCCAATTGGACTTGGCTTCCAAAGGTCTAATCTTTTGGACCCAATGACCTTGGGTACCATGATATGAAATTCTCTATCTTTAGGTACTCAAGGAAAAGAAAAAGAAAAGGAGCAACAAATTTAAATTTAGCTCCAAGGGGAATTGGATACTCGATAGCGGGTGTTCAAAACACATGACGGGCGATGCTCAATTGCTTTCCGGAGTGCTGCCCATTGCTAATGGGAACCGGGTAGTCTTTGGAGGCAACGAGAGCGGAACTATCGTCGGTGTTGGTAAAGTGGGTAACCCATCTAAACCCTTAATTAGTGATGTTTATCTAGTTAATGGCTTAAATCATAATCTTATTTCAATAAACCAACTTTGTGACAAAGGTTACAAAGTTAGCTTTGCAAAAGGATTGTGTCATATTTTAAGAAAAGATAATCATGAATTATTGTTTTCCGGCACTTGTCATAAAGATATTTATATATTGGATCTTCCTAAGTCTTATGAACAATGTCTCGTTGCCAACACAAGTGAACAACACTTATGGCATCGACGCTTTGGACATGTGAACTTTGGAACACTTTATAAGCTTTCAAAATTAAATTCCATTAAAGGTTTTCCGAAGCTCGTTTTTGAAAAGAAAAGTTTTTGTGATTGTTGTCAACGTGGCAAGCTTCCTAAATCTTCATTTAAACCTAAGAAAAGCATTTCTACTAAACGGCCACTAGAGCTATTACATCTAGACTTATTTGGGCCAACTAGAGTTGCTTCCTTAGGAAATGCAAGATATGGACTTGTCATCGTAGATGATTATTCGAGATTTACATGGGTATTTTCATTGTGTAATAAAAATGAAGCTTTTGAAAACTTCACAATTTTTGTTAAGAAAGTACAAAATCTCTTAGGAACCACCGTTGTCACTATTCGTAGTGATCATGGAGGTGAATTTGAGAATGAGTCTTTTGAGACATTTTATGATGAAGTTGGTATTACACACACCTTCTCTTTCCCTCGTGCACCTCCTCAAAATGGTGTAGTTGAGAGAAAGAATAGGACGCTAGTGGAGTGTGCTCGCACTATGCTTGATGATAGCCAACTAGGCCATCAATTTTGGGCGGAAGCGGTACACACCGCTTGCTATGTGTTTAATAGAATACTTTTGAGGCCCGGCACTAAACAAACTTGTTATGAATTGTTGTTTGGTAGGTTGCCTCAAGTTAAACATTTTCGTGTTTTTGGTTCAAAATTTTTTATTAAGAACACGTATGGTAGTTTGGACAAATTCGATCCAAGATCCGATGAGGGGATTTTTGTTGGATATTCTTCGCGTAGCAAAGCCTACCGGATATTCAACAAATGAACCTCAACGATCGAGGAGTCGCTTCATGTCTCATTTAATGAAGGATTTGTTTCAACTAGAATTTCAAATGATAATGATTCTATGGATGTTTTATGTGATTCGTTTGATAATTCTAAGTCTAATGATTCTATTGATTCTATTGAGACTAACCCATCTAATGAAGTTGTTGAGAATGTTCCTAGTGACCAAGGTATTCCAAAACAGCTTCATACCGTTCGCGACCATCCTCATGAGCAAGTCATTGGCAATATCCATGATAGTGTCAAGACGAGATCGCAAGTGAACTACTTCGCTCATTGTGCCTTTGCCTCCTCGATAGAGCCAAAGAATGTTAATGAAGCAAGCAAAGATAGCGCTTGGATCTTAGCCATAGAGGAGGAACTCATTCAATTCGAGAGGAATGAAGTTTGGGAGCTTGTTCCATTGCCATCGAAGAACCACACCGTCATAGGGACAAAGTGGATCTTCAAGAACAAAACCGACGAAAACCAAGTCGTCGTCCGGAACAAAGCTCGGTTAGTTGCTCAAGGCTACCGTCAAGAGGAAGGTATTGATTTCGAAGAATCCTTCGCTCCGGTAGCTAGATTAGAATCAATTAGATTATTATTGTCTTTTGCATGCCATAAGGATTTTAAATTATTTCAAATGGATGTTAAAAGTGCATTTTTAAATGGAGATGTTGTTGAGGAAGTTTATGTTTCTCAACCTCCGGGTTTTATTAATGAAAAATTTCCAAATCATGTTTTTAAACTAAAGAAAGCACTTTACGGCTTGAGACAAGCTCCTCGAGCTTGGTATGATCGCCTAAAGAATTTTCTTTTGGATTTGAATTTTAAAATGGGCGAAGCCGATTCTACACTTTTTGTTAAGCATTCGAATAATGATATAATTTTCGTTCAAATTTATGTTGATGATATCATTTTCGGTGCTACTAACTTTGCTCTTTGCGAAGAGTTTTCTAATGTTATGAAGGAACAATTTGAGATGAGCCACATGGGTGAGCTCAAATATTTCTTAGGTCTCCAAATTCGCCAAATGGACGATGCAATCTTCATCCACCAAACGAAGTATACGGTGGAGTTGCTAAAGCGATTTGGAATGGAGAGTGCCTCCGGGAAGAAGACTACAATGAGCACGACTACGCATCTTGATAAGGATACGGGCGGTAAGGATGTAGACATTCGTCTATATCGAGGTATGATAGGTAGTTTACTTTATCTTATCGCAAGTAGGCCCGATATTATGCTTACCGTATGCGTATGTGCTCGTTATCAGTCTCAACCTAAGGAGTCTCACTTAGTAGCGGTAAAACGTATTTTTCGCTATCTAAGTTACACTTTAGATTTTGGATTACTTTATCCGAAATCTAGCACGTATGAGTTAATCTCATATAGTGATGCCGATTATGCATGATGCAAATCCGACAGGAAAAGTACTAGTGGCACTTGCCATTTTTTAGGAAATTCCCTTGTCTCTTGGTTTTCCAAGAAGCAAAATTCCGTATCACTTTCAACCACCGAGGCAGAATACATTGCCGCCGGTGCCGCGTGTGCTCAAGTTCTTTGGATGAGACACACACTTAAAGACTTTGGTATAAATTGTGATACTTGCCCTATCATGGTTGACAACCAAAGTGCAATATGTCTTTCCAAGAACCCGGTACACCATTCCCGTTCGAAACACATAGATGTCTGACACCACTTTTTAGATGATCATGTTGCTAAAAAGGACATCATTTTAGTGTACGTTGAAACCCAAAAGCAAATCGCCGATATTTTCACGAAACCCCTAAAGGAGGACTCCTTTGTGCGGTTGCGTCGAGAATTAGGGATTATGGGTGAATCCGAGATATAGGATTCATGTTTCATTCAATAATCTTGCATGCTATTATATTTCGAAATATTTCATTCATGCTAGACTTATTGGATTTTTCGGGATTTTATGTGATATTTTGAATTTGTGCTCGAATTCATGTTTTGAATGTCGTATTTGAGATTTCGATGTTTAATGGGGTAGTTTAGATGATTATTGAGAGGATTGCGATGTATCGTCCAAGTGTGTTTAGGAGAGAACTTGATTATCAACTTTTGGACTCATTTAGTCGGTTTCAGTTCAACCACCAACCGACTAGATTCCCATCTAGTCGGTTAGTAGAAGAACTTAGACCGACTAACTCAAGCTTTTTGAGTTTCCTCTCCAGCTTAACTCTTTAGTCGGTTCATGTTCAGTGACCGACCGACTAGATTGAGGTCTAGTCGGTCAGTAAATGAACACAGACCGACTAATTCTTGTTCAGGAAATCTTCGACTGTTCTCTGTTTGCAACTAGTCGGTTCAAGCTCATTGACCGACCGACTAGATCGTGATCTAGTCGGTCAGTGCTTGAATGTGACCGACTAGTTGTGCTAGGGACTGTTTGGTCTTTTGAGCTCCCGACCGACTTAATCTTGTTTTAGTCGGTCCTTTCTCATTCTAGTCGATCTATTCCTATCTCTCCCTCAGCAAAACCCCCAGACCCCTCGCTGACCCTTTGACTTCTGGCCTCTTTCCGACCAACCTCGCCGTCACCGGCCGTCGTCTTCCTCCTAGGGTAACCCCTCATCACTCTCTCTCCCTTCTAGGGTTAGTTTCATATTCCTAGGGTTAGGGTTAGTTCGGTTTCTAGGGTTTCTAGGGTTTCTTTCATTTTCGGCTAGGGTTCTTAGATTTGATCTTCCTTGTGCCGTGTTTTGCTTCGATTATGGCAAGAACACGTATCCCGATCACTCCATCTAGCCCCTCGCCGATGACCGTAGAACCTACGCCTACGGACCCCGATCAACCTAGGCGAACCCCTCCGAAACGCCGTGCCAAAACCACCCAACCATCTTCGTTTTCGCCTCCTCTTAAGCGTAAGAGGACGGCGACTGCGAAACCCCGAGCCAAATCTCAGCCCAAGACCAAGCCTGTAGTTTTTCGTGCTCCTACTCCACCCGGTGCTTCGGATTCCGACACCGAGTATAACCCCGAGACTGAGACTCATAGGGAACCCACTCCTACCCATCCTGAGTCTAGCACCCACCCTCGTACGTCTACCCGTAAGCCTAAGGGAAAGGGTCTGATGCCGGTGGGCGGTGTCGATATCTCGTTGTGTCGCGACGACCCGTTGTGTCTCGCGGCTTACAACCGTATCGAACATTGCCCGCTGCTTCTGGAGCATTTCGTCCAGTTTAGCGACATCCTAGGCCTCGTCGATCTTCTTTCGTCCTCTGGTCTACTCGATTACCTTCGATACGACCCGAAGGCAAATCCTCACCCCTACCCTCGCCTAGTAAAGCTATTCAATGCCAATAGGATCCGGGGTCAGTACGATGAGACCCACTCTGTTGAGACGACTGTTTTGGGGACTCCTATAGTCCTCACAGCAGAAATCTTAGGAGAGATTTTGGGTATCTCTTCGTCTGGCCTCCTCCCCTCTGATATCTCTGTTGACGATATTTCTTCCCTTGATCAGACCGTCCTCTCTGAGATTTTCCATCAGATTCCTCCTGCCATGATTGGCGTACCATCTAAATCTTTCAAGCCGAATGCATGGGTCCTCAATCTTATTCTGAAGTCGTGCTTGCTTCCCAAGTACGGCTCCTCATCTCTACCGTCCCAGCCTTTTCTGAAGCTTATCTATGCTATTTTCATAGGGAGCTCGATTAATTGGGCTCGCATTATACTCGATAAGATTGATTCTTTCGAGTGTATTCGCAAGTCCTCTAAATCGGCTCACATCCCCTTCCCGTGCTTGTTGACCCTTGTTTTCCGTCACTTCCGTGTCCCCTTGCCTCGTGACGATGAGCATCCACTTGGTCCTCCCCTGAACGCGACGGCCGTCAAGAAATCTCTTGCGGCGCTTCGTCACGTTCAGAGGACGACACCTTCAGCGTCTGCCCCTGCCTCTGCCTCTGCCTCAGCTACTCCCTCTACCACCCTTGATGATGTCGTACGGTTACTTCGTCGTCACGAGTCTCGCTTGGCTCGTACCGAGGAGGTGGTTTGTCGTATGGATAGTCTGATGGGTATTCAGCTTCATCCTTCCGTTTTTGAGGATGAGGAGTTGGATGAGTTGGACGAGGAGGACATTGAGGAGCTTTGTCGTACTTCCACTCGTGCCCCCGAGGGCCCTTCTGGTACTGCTGCTGGTGCTTCCTCTTCTGTTGCTGTTGTTGCTGCTTCGTCTACTGGTGCCCCCGAGAGCACACCTGTTGCCACCGCTCCTGTGGTGGATACTCCGACTGGTGCTCCCGAGGCCACTGCTGTTGCTGCTCCAGAGATTGCCACTTCTGCCGTCGCTCCTGCTGATATTCCGGACGTTCCTGCTGATCCAGTCACCACCTCTGCTCCTGCTGAGCCTGCAGTTGCTTCTGATCCTCCCGCTGCCTCTTGAGTTTCTTTGAGGCCTCTCCCGATACTCATTGGATGACATATCTAGTTGTGAGAGATGTTGGGTAGGATAGTGTGGGTGGCTATGTATTTTGGATCTTTTTGATGTACTTTTATGATCTTGTTGATGATGTATTTTGGATCATTTTGATACTTTTGATGATGGTGTATATGTTTTATGACACTCCGATATCTGTGATATGATGATATATTTTTGTGCACCGATCAGTGGATCGATGTTTTCTATGTCAGTGATGTACTCTGGTTCAAATTTTATATATATATACATCGCACTTGACATTTCATTCTATTGTGCACAATTTATAATTTTTTTATGTCTCTGATGTTTGATTTCGTCGCTCGACGATATTAACTTGGTTTAATAGAAATTTCTTCTATGGAAACATAGAATTGTTTTCCATGCACTACATTAACCAAGAATGTTGATATTGGAGAGTATATTCCATAACTCAATCCGTAAAAATGATTTGAGTTTTGTTGATTTCGTTTTACGATTTACGACTATGGTATCATTGACACGCCTTGATTTTATTCGTATTCTTTTGGTGTCACTTGAACCGTCGTCGTATTCTACGACTCCCGTGCTTTTTTATTTGAGGCCATTGTTGTTGTCGTTGTTATCCTCCCGCTCTTTTTGCTTATGCCAAAGGGGGAGAGATATAATAATAACGATGTGCTAAATGATAATTTAAAGCATTTTTCCAAGAATCTAACTTGATGTGTTAGATTCAGGGGGAGTTAAGATATATAAATGGATTTTCAAATCCAATATTTCAAATAACCTACTTTTGGTATTCGACAATTCAATAATCGATTCTCATTTATATACTTTACTCGTCTGCTTGATGCGTATTATTATTGTTTAATTTGGAATTAACGTGTCATCAATGCAGGGGGAGTAAGTAAATTTCATTTGAATTATTATTTTTTATTATTATTTATGTTGGTTTGTCATCACCAAAAAGGGGGAGAATGTTGGATATTGGACTCCCCGGATTTGGTTTTGGATGATGAACAAACATAAATATAACGTGAACTAACACTTTGTGAGCGCAGTTATGGAGATTGTCGCCAAATTCATATGAATATCAATTACGACGTCTCAAGACTTCTCAAAGCACGTGATCGTATGCCTAAAGCTTCGTTGAAGCTTATGGACCATTTTAGAAGTCATGAAGATTCGATTGAAGCTATTGAAGACGGTATCGTCAAGTTTTATTTATAGTCTTTAAGCTTCTTTCGTAGAATGTTAAGCCTTGAGTAGGTCTTACGGTTTAAATCTTCATAACGCTCATATCTTAGCTCTAGGATCTTAGTAGAAGTCCATACAATCCTTCTCGAAGCTTCGCGCTTCGATTCGTGACTTCTTGTGCATGTTAGTTGGTTCAAGAAGAAGAACTGACCGACTAGATGGTGATCTAGTCGGTCGGCAAAGCTTCTTGGACCGACTAGTTCTTCTCAGTCATTTCCAAGCTCTTTACTGTTTACAGTTAGTCGGTCTAAGTTGACTCACCAACCGACTAGTTTATGAACTAGTCGGTAAGTGATGCTTCTGTGACCGACTAGTTGAGCTTTCCCTGTACATGCACATTTGAACCTAAGCTACTGTTTATCATTAGTCGGTCTGTGTTCATTGACCGACCGACTAGTTGATGAACTAGTCGGTCAACTTTCCTTCTTAGACCGATTAGTTTAGTTTACTGTACATACCAAATTTTCACCATACTTACTGTTTATTGTTAGTCGGTCTATGTTCATTTGGTGACCGACTAGTTGGTGAATTAGTCGGTCAACATTTGTTCTTGGACCGACTAAGTCTATTTTCTGCTCAGACTTCAGTTTTATCTGTTAGTCGGTCTACGTTGTGTAACCGAACGACTAGTTGTGAAACTAGTCGGTCAGCTACTCTTCTTAGACCGACTAGTTCTCTTAGTCTGTGCTTTGATCTTTTCTCTGTTCACTCATTAGTCGGTATACGTTAATTGACCGACCGACTAGTTGATGAACTAGTCGGTCGGTGGTTGTTCTTTGACCGACTAGTTGGGTTCAGAAAAGAGCCGTTGGAGCATTTAATGACTCGAATTTATTTCTCTCTCTCTCTCCTCTAACCTATATATACTTGTTGGGCTGCATTCATTGCTGCCAAGGCTGATATTATTGCAAGTTTAGAGATCAAGAGAAATCATTTCAAGCTCATTCAAAGCTCATTCTTTCCATTCAATAATCTCTCCTAACTCTTACTTCCAAAGAGAGATTCATTGAGTGTGAAGCCTTCCAAGCCAAGTGCTTGATTCTAGGTCACCAACATCCCCAAAGCTCTCCATCGCTGATCTACATCTTGGAGCTAGGGTTTGGTGCCACTTCTTCTTCCTCAAAATCATCCTTGCCCTAATTCGTAAAGCGTTACTCAAGGCATAGCTATTTTGTCGGCAAGAAGTTTCTTATTTCATTTCATATTTGAATTGTAAGTTTCACTCTCGGTTGTGAGAGTGTGGTTGTGATCCCGGGTTGTGGGAGTCACAAATTACATTTTGTATGATTTGACTTGTGGAGGTTTTTCACAAGTATTTCATAGTGGAAATCTTGAGTTAGGGTTTCTAACTCAAGTATCCGGAGGGGATCCGGGTGGTTGGGACGTAGGATCACCGGGAACAAGTCGGATAGACTTGGGTGGATCCGAACCCAGTAATATCTATTGTTAGCATTGTTAATTTTGTTGTTGTCTTCAATTTAAGCTTCCGCAAATTGATTTGGTAGTTGTTTGCATTATAATTAGGAATTATACTCCTCGTTATTTTTAAAGTACTATTCACCCCCCTCTAGTACTTGTGCAGTAGCTTGTAGGGCATTACAACATATTCTCCTACTGTTGGGAATTCTGGGACCCTTAGGGCACAAAAACTCTATGCCCGTCCTAAGTCGGACGGAACATAGACAGAAAAGCAGCGGAAAAATAAACATGTTAATCTAATTAACATTTAACCCTAAGGTCCAAGACCCTAATCTAAGATCTATGCCGACTTGGGATGGGTCTGACCATCCCAAGAAGGATCTAGCCTACTGCGATTAAATTAAACTAATGCTTAATTAAACACATACCCGGAATCTCAGCCCTGGAGCTGGCAAGATGTTCCGCACCGTCTTCCAAGCTGCGCCCGTCCCACGCCGAGCCGCTCCCCGAACCGCTCCCCGAACCGCTCCCTGAACCGCTCCTCGAACCGCTCCGCATCCCGAGGCGATCAATCCTGTGTCACCGAGCCAACCACGCGCCGAAGAAAGTTTCACGCGAGTGAAACCTCCGCCTAGATTTCGGATCTGAATCTGAACTCCTTTGCGGCTTTGCTAGAGCCCTCAGGAGCAAGGCAGAAATTTATAGGGAGATGAGAAATATTAATTTAAGCCTAGATCCGAGCGTGCTCCAACATTTTCGAGAGCCGCTCAGATCTAGAGCTTGAGATACGATTGGGGTAGTTACTAGAGTGGCTAGATACATTTTTAGTTAGAAAGTCCGAGGACGGACTTTATTCTAAGGTGGGTAGGATGTCACGTCGCTTTTTCGATCGTACGTTTTTTCGTGCGTGTACTCTTGTTCGTACACGTATTTATTTTGGACCGTTCTTGTATCCGAACCCTATGATGCAATATGCCGTTGTGACCCTCTGGAAGAGTACTTATTTGTGGAATTATTTTGGAACGTTATTTCACGGGTCGTTCTCCCACAAATTAACTTTGTTTGAAGAGGTGTCGTGATTTTCACTTTTGTCGTGAGACATTTTTATTTTTTTAGTTCTGTTTCTCGTCGCCCTAGCTATGATCAATCTCCTTAGTTTCGATTCTCTCGTCGACACGGTCGCCCTGATATTTTTCTCATAATTATCGGCTTTCGTTTGACCCACTTTTACACTATTTTCCTTGATTAAACCCATTTAATACTATTAAGGAGATTTCAATCCTATTTCAAATTACTTCCTATTATAACTCTAGCCTTCCTCTTGTGAACCTACCCCTAGGCCATACACTATCCATGTGGCTGAAATCTTTACTCACGCACACAGCAACCGCGCACGGCTGCCTCCTAGTCGCCCACGCACGCGCAAGAACAGCTCGCGGCTTCTTCCTCCCGCCGCCAAGCGCTGCAGCGACCATTTCCCTTCCTTCATCCACGCAGCAGCGCGACAACACACCCCGCGACCTCCTCCACTGTCCAAACCCCCGTGGACCCGCCTGTGCGACTGCAGCGCCGCCCAGGCAACGGCAGCACCGCCCAGTCATTGCGCACGGCTACCTCCTAGTCATTGCGACCTTTCCCCGATGCGCAGCGACCCCCTTTGCACGGCAGCGACGTGCGCTTGCCCTTCGGGTTGTTGTCGACCCTCCCACACGCCGCTACGAAGCTTCTCCTAGCCGCTGTCTACGAGTGACAACGTCCCTCTAGCCGTAGACGACTCGCGACGATCTCCCGGTAGCTTCATGGGATCATCTCTTCGATACGGTTAGTAACGTTCATCAGAACACGTTTAATATCTATTGCTTATAGTTTTTGAACCATTAATATATGATGATCAGCTAAGGAACTTAATAAAAATGTTGTTTGCATGCTAATAACATTAATAATGATGTTAACATGATAATCTGTAGGGTTACTATCTTGTAAAAGACTCCTAACTATGGTTAGCCTAGGTTGCTTGATAATATTGTTGTATGCTTATTCGTACTAGCTATTTAACGTAATTAACATGTTAGTAACTTAACATACGTTAATATTGATGTGAACTCCGTCGTAGGATAGAGAACTTGTTAAAATCAGATCACTGGACATTTTAGGGTTGTCTATAATTCTAGTCCGTTGTTACGAACTTATTCGTGCGCGTGTCTTATCACGGAGAACCCGTCGTTCTGTACCGTTCACGCTACCGGGTCCAATCCCTAACGTCGCTACCTGATGTAAGAGTAGATCTCGCGTCGTGTTGAGGTGAGTTCCTCTCCGTAGGAATCCCCACCTTGCCTGTTAATAAACCTAAAAATAGTAGCTTCTAATTGTTCTTGTAACTCACTAATCAAGATTAATAATTGGGACTGTAGGCTGGAATGCATTGTGAGCAGAGATTATCGGACTCTGGTTGATCGTGACTGCAGCGTATTGTTCAGGCAAGTGATACTTGCCAGTAATTATTTAGGCCATGTTCTAGGCCATTTTGTAAAATTGCGTAAAAGAGACTAGGCGGTGAAATGATAGTCGCCTAGACGACCATATTTGATCTAGTTTGACAATGAAACTAGATCCGACACCCTACTTGATCTAGCTTGACAACGAAGCTAGATCCGACACTTTTACATGCTTTCATTCATGCTGCCATGTCATGTTTAATTTCAATTAACGGTACGCACTTTAACTGCTCATTGCCATGTCATGTCATGCATCGAAATGTTTCATCGTGATTGTGTAGCACACGCTACACTTATTGTAACTATTAAGGCTAGGCACCTGCTTTGTGGGCACAACCCTATGCCAAACCCAAAAACACTTCCTGGCTCATGATCCAGAAGCGAGCTCATGTATTTGGGAAACCTGGCTCGATACACGTGGATGGGTAGGGTTAAGCTGTCACGCAGCGTAGAAGGATGCCTGATCTGCTCCTTCAGCTGTAAGGAGTAAACCATGTGCACAATGTGAAAGGATAATGTTCGTGACTCATGATATAGTGTTTCCGTAGTTTCTGCTACGACGTGCATGCATGTTCATCATGTCATCTTAAATTGTTGCATTCTTAAATGTTATGTCATGTCATTATATTAGAACTGCTAGACGCTTTTCTATTTTATATCCTTGCACAAAAGTTCTCCGCTTTCTTTTCGGAGACTTTTGCTGACATGTGCCCTCTTCTCTTTGGGTGTCACATGTCAAGTTCTGAGTTAGAGTTAGCCACAGAGGACGAGCAGTTCGTGGACGCTGAGTTCGAGGTACCTGTAGAGACTGAGTTCGAGGACACGGTGACCAGTCCTAGGCTCACCTGGAGTCTTTTTAGTTGTCACTTTTTAGTAGATGCAGTTAGCTTTCGGTGCGTAGCACCTCACTCTCTTTACTTTTGTTTCGGCCATGCTTTAGGCCTATTGTTCAGACTAGTACTTTTGTGACTGCTTTGTGATGATGGAATAATTTCTGGATGTTGGTGGATGTTTCTTTTATATCTACATTACTATTATCATTGTTGTTGTTTCGTCGCAATGCAAGGACCTGCCATTTTTATCATATTACAGACGATTATCAGACTGCAGCTTCACAGCTCCAAGTCTGAGCGGACCTCCTTACGTCTCGCCTTCCATACTTGAGAAGCGGGCGTGACATCTTCCCAGTTAAACAATGTTCACAAGGTAATGTCCTTACACTTGTCAGTTCCGGTAATAAATCCATTTTGATTATCTGGTCCATCTTATTGTTACCCGGATGACCTAAACTCATATGCCAAAGATCATAATCAGACAAAAGACACGAGGAATAATTCAAATCACAATCTTTATTACCAATATCAGATTTTACAACGGAAAGACAGAATAAATCATGACCGGGCACAAACTTGCTCATAGCAAACACCTTCGTGTCTTTCCCAATAGAGACCCTATTGTTGTAAAATCTCACTTCAAGACCCTTCTTCAGCAAAGCAGGAAAAGAGACCAAATTACGTCTTATGCCAGGTGCATAAAACACATCTTTGAGGACCATGATGCTGTCCCCAAGATCCAATCTGTATGAACCAATACCTTCTACATCCAGATAGGTATTGTTCCCCATGTATATCCGTTGGTCTCCCTTCTTCAATTCCTGGAAATCGACAATTCCTTCCTTCGTCTTTGCTATGTGTCGGGTAGCACCCGAGTCGATCCACTAGCCTTCAGCATCTGTTGTTGCAGCGTTACATTCAGTGACGCCAATGAACTCCTGCTTTCCGAATCCTACTTATTCTGGGCGCTTTGAGTTGCCCTTATTCCTTTCCTGAGGACAGTTGGCTTTGAAGTGACCATACTTGTAACGGCCGCTTTCCGACCGTTCGTATTTTCTGCGTGCACGTGCTTTATCGTGCACGTATTTTATTTGGCTATTTCTGAGCTCCGGCATATGCGATGCGATATGCCGTTGCGATCGTTTCGGGGTGTTGAATTTTATAATAATTTTTCGGAACGTCTTTTCACGGCTCGTTTTCTCGTAAAACGACTTTGAATGATAGGGGCGTTTTAGTCATTTGACTCAAAACGCCGTT
Organism: Scilla litardierei; assembly: GCA_030789695.1. Lineage (NCBI taxonomy): Eukaryota > Viridiplantae > Streptophyta > Magnoliopsida > Asparagales > Asparagaceae > Scilla > Scilla litardierei. The sequence goes on along the minus strand of CM061142.1, from coordinate 303,484,720 downwards.
TCCAATTTTACGTAAATTCTTGGTAGGTGTTACGCACGATCCGGCTCCGTAGATCTATGCGTCTCGTCTCAACGATCGCCCCGGTATTTTCGGATCATTTTTCCGACGCATGGTTTGAGAGTTATCGCCCGGATAAATCTGGACCGTTGATTTGCCCTGATCAATTTCGAAATTCAAATTGATTAGCCAAATCTGGATATATCCCAAATTATTTGCACAAGAATCTTTCCTAAACTGCCTACTCTATTGACCCCTAGACTTTCAACAAATTGTACCCCTACTATCCCCTACCCTAACACACTTAACCTATAACCCTATAGTTATATATCATACTTATTATTATTAAAAACCCTACATCACTTTTTCTCTTCACGTGTAATCAAAACCTAGGGCAACTTTTGCTTCAGCCACCATCAACTTAGTTTTTCCCCGCAAGCTTTCTCTCTCTCTCTCTGCACTCTCTCGCTCTCGACCCGTCGACCGCCCCGACCACAGTCAACCACTCCGTCGGTGAGACCTTTCGCGCAGCTGCAGTGAGCTGTCGTCGGTGACCGCTCGGCACCCCTCGCGAAGAACGACAGCCGGGGTGGCTGCGGCTTCTTCCCGCCGCTGCCCGGTAACGCAGCGACGTCCGACCACCGCGATCGTCGCCTTCCGATCACCGCTGAGCCCCGACGTCTCCTCGTCAACCCCGAACACCCACGAACCCCACCGGAGGCCGCCTGAAGGCCCCTGTTCCGTCGTCATCCCCCGGGCTTGGAGCTGTCGTGACTGCAACGATTTACGATCGTCGGCGGCCCACTTTCTTCGACTCCCATCTCCCCAACCTCGCCGGCCTTCCCCCACGCCTCACCGCGACGTCGATAGCCAGAGAACCGCCCACCGGCGGCCGTTTTCTCGCAGCAGCGGCCACAACGACATCCACCCCGCGCTGCTGCAGCTTCCCCAAGCACCGGTCGCCATCCCCGTCCGCCACGCAGCCGCCACCGACTGCCTGCGAGGCCCCGCTGCCGCTACTTCCGCCCCCAGCGCCGCCCTCAACCGCTTGCTGCTACCTCTTCTCCGGTAGCAAACCCCGCGACGCCGGCCGCTTTCTCCTGCAGTCACGAAGGGCCGCTCTCCATCTTCTCCTTCAGTCGCCACTCCCCGACGGCAACCGTTGCTCCCCTTCATCCATGGCAACAAGTAGAAGGTGAGTACTATTCTTGTATGCTTTATTATCCTTAGGTTAGGGTAGCAGTGCAATATATATATATATATATATATTAGGCCATGTTATTATTTTTTATATAGGTGGAGATAGGTTAGTACCACTACTGTATGTTATAATGATGCAATATTGCAACAGAGTGATGATAATGTATTATAATGCTATGTTACAACAGATAATTGAGTAACTTAAATAAGTATTGTTTGCATGCTAGCAACATTGATATAGATGATAACTTGATGATTCGTAGGGTTGGTAATTTGTGTACGGACTTTTTGACATGGTGTTGGCTAGCTAGTAGCCGTGTTGATCAATGAACAACTAGCGGACGTGATATATTGATGTTAGCAAGATTGATCGTAGGGCCGATAACTTGTTTACACAATTTCTGGTTAACGTGTAGCCTAGGTTGCTAGTTATAATTGATGGCTATGTAAATGTGTAGACTTGTTAGCTGCTATAGTATAATTTAGTTAGACTGAGTACGGGTACTCGTATACATATTAGGTCGGTATGCATTAATGAGTTGGTAAGCTGGTTTAGAATTCTTTGGCTTGATGTCTCATATTTGATGGCGTAGATATACGTCTTCCATCGCAACCAGTTGCCGCTTCCAGACCCGACACCAGATCTACACGTGACCGTCAAACTAGGTTGGTGCCCTACACTCGTAGCGAACCCACACCGTAGCAAAAACTGAACCCTAGGCTAAAATTTGACAACTACAATTAAATTTACGTTTCCGCACCAGTAAAACGCTGCTCACTGTAGAAATCGACCATCAGACATTTTTCTGAGCATATAGGGTAGTGGTCGATCTAGGCTGATAAAACACCAAAATTGTGACTTTGATGATTAGGGTAGTCCCGACAACCTAGAAACAAAACCTAAATAGGATTATTGAAAACGCGACCTGACACCGTCGCCGTGACACTATTTCAGACGGACTACCGCTGACGCGACGCTTGGACGAGATGCTCCAGACGGACGACACATTCGCCACCGCAGGCAAGTGTATCCACTTGCACTTTTGGCCGTGCTTAGGCCTTAGTTGGTTAGAACTGATAGCTGTGAACAAATAGAGCCAGACGTGAAATGATAGCGTCCGGGACGTCACCTGACGGCTCAGACTTGACGACGAAGTCTGAGCCTGACAACAACAACTGCTGATCTCGTAGGGTTATCATGTGTGTGCGTGTGTGTGGACACCCTAGAATAACCCTTCCCGTCTTGTCACGTCCCGTCCCGTCTTGCACAGCCTGTGGGCAATAGGGCACTCACCAGTGAGTGGGTGATCCCTTGTACTGATACACAGCCTGCGGGCAATAGGGCACTCTCCAAGCTAGAGAGAGTGATCCCTTGTACTGATACACAGCCCAGAGGGCAATAGGGCACTCGCCAAGCTAGAGCGAGTGATCCCTTGCCGTGATTGTCTTGTCTTTGTCATCCTTGGGGTTTGGGGTTGAGTTGAGCGTGCGCACGGTAAGAGGGTCTGATCCCCCTCGAACCGTAAGGCGTGAACCCTTTCGTGTCTCACTTGTCTTGTCTCGTCTTGTCCCGTCACGTCCCGACTTGTCTTGACACCTGTAGGTTAGTCCCGTAGTTGGTAGCACACGCTACGACTACTACTTGCTACACTTTACTTTCCTGCTGTGTTACTTCTTTTTGTTACTCAGTTATGACCCCAGCATGCTAATCAACCAGTAAATCGTTGTCTAAAAGTTGATACACTTGCAGTAGAGTCTAACCCTTCTTGTAGACTTTTCCTGACGTACAGTTCCTTTTCTCTTGGGTACTGTACGTCAGGTGTTCAGCCAGAGTTCGTGGACGAGGCAGACTTACTGGAGTACGTGGAGCCAAGGACGTCGACCCAGAGTACGTGCCTGACGAGGACCAGACCTTGAGGTCTTTTTAGTCGTCACTTTCAGAGGTTACTGCTTTTAGTTTGCTTCAGATAGTTTACTTCCATGCTTAGGCTTCTTTTTAGACTTGTACTCGCTGGATATTATATCTCTAATGTAATGCATGCCTTTTCCTTTCTGTATTTCCTATTGTTTCGAATTTTATTAACGCAAGAACCTGAAAACTTTAAAATGGTACCCCTACAGACGCTTATTGGGTCCGAGCTTCACAGCTCCGGCCTAAGCGGGCCTTAGTCACGCTTCGCCTCCGTATTTTTGGGAAGCGGGGCGTGACAGGTTTTAGTGGTGGCCCATGTAGGTCCTGCAAAAGGTCGGAACAATAAGAGTAACGCATTCATTTAATATCCATGTACAAGTCTAAATTAGGTTTCCCAGTCTTAGATGGTATGAAGACTTAGGTAGATGTCCAAGCTTGATAGTCTGACGCCTTGGTTAAGATTTAGTCATCCCCGTCCTAGGATACCTTAGTAGCCCTCACTTGACTTTGACCGTGTTAGATTTCTAGAGCCATTCTTTTAGTCGTTCGCTCGGGTCCATCAACTTCGGGTCCGGCAAAACGTGATCTTGATTCTCTTAGGGCCCTTCCCTGAGACCTCTCTATTACAGTCTAGTTCATTAGAAGACTTAGTGCTGAGTTCTCCTGATCTTTAGACGGCCCGATAACTAGAAACCCCTGACTTCTAGCGTCTTCCTGATCATTACAGTTTTGTGATATCGGTCGTAGAGTTCCATCGTAGTTTTCTTGAATCATATCCTAGGTGTATCCATCATGCGATTATTTTTTCTTTCTCCCGATTCACGTGATCGTTTCCTGGCGATTATAGTTGATCCTTCGAATCCTCCCCTTTACGAAATTCTGCTTCCTCTAAAAGTATTTTCGAAATTCCTTATTTTTCTTCGCTCAGCTTAATTTCTTTAAACATCCCTATATTATATATTTAAATTTTCTTGTTTTCGGTTGAGTTAAAATTCCTTCATTGACTTTGAAACCTTCGTGGTCGTAAATTTTTAAGTCAATATCTCGTACTCGTTTTCGAATCATTATCTTTCATATTTCGGTTTTTAAAATTGCTACCATTTTGAGAATTCAATATTTCGCTTTTTCCTAAACTACGAAATTTATTTCTAACCATTTACCGTACGTACTTTTAGAATATTTTCTAAACCAAGGAGAACCTTAAATTTCTTTTTATGTATAACAGCCCTATGTTCATCGTGCTCGTACTTCAAGAATCTTTGTTTAAACTTATTTTCATTTGCAAAACAATCGCTACCGCACCCTACTTTTATTTCTTTCATCCAACTCTTTTCCAAATTGTAATAATTTTTTTTCCATCTGCTCACTTTTCCCTACATATTTTTATAAGTATAAAAGTATTTGATACCATATTCTACAAGTAATTTTCCTTTCATCTATCTAATTATTTTGAGAAATATTTTGTTCCATCCAACTAACTATCTCCTTACCCCGCCTTTTTGGACTCGTTCTTTCCGATTTATTTTGTTACACTTTTGGTTTCTGTTTCCTTATTTTTTTTGTAGCCATTAGTCCTGGTAGTTGTCTATGTTTTCTCCAGTTTAGTAGTGGGCCCTTTGGTTTGTGATGTCGTTGTAGTGCATGAGTTTAGGTAGAGTGTGTAGACCTGTATGAGTGTGTCATCGTTAGGATCCTGATGATTGCCCTTGTGTCTCGAATGTGTACTCAGTGTTAACCATGTTATGCTTGAAGTTGTCTGAATGATAGTATTCATATGATGTGAATGGTGTCATAGCAGACAATTCCTTAGACTTAGTCTTTATATTAATGAATAGTTTATCTTGGCTACATGTGATTGTATCAAAACTTTGTTTTCTTTTAAAACCAAATCTTTAAAGTTTTTGAAATTAGCTCACAAGATCACGAATCAATTATCCTTCCTCATCCATTACCGCAGCTCCACACGGTTTTACACAACGTTTTAAAATTTGTCTTTGGCCTTAAATTTCTCTTCTCTTCTTTCTTCCTTAGAATTTTTGGTGTTTGTGGTTGTTGTACTATTGGGACTAGCTATTATCGTTATAGGATTTTGGTTGCGGGTAGACTCAGGGTGAGATGAGTTTTATTATATCAATGATTAATTGGTTTTGGAAAACAAGGGTGTTGGATGAGAATTCCTTTCGGATGAATAGAGTGAGCTGTCCAAGACTTATTTATAATGCCGATGTGTGACCGACTCAATGGAGAATTCTGGTCGGACGAAACTATGTGTGGGGAGATGATAACTTATCAGACTTGAGGCTTAGACGAGTGGTAGATAGGAGTAGCTACGGAGTATAGTATGAGTTAGGGTGATCATGAGAATGAGTGGAGCATTTAAAGCATCAAGACTTGATTGTCGAGTTGACGTGAGAAGACATTGAGAATGACACGACATGTTGAAATAAATGTGTCACGACCCGCTTCCCTAAAATGGAGGCGAGACGTGAAAAGGTCCGCACGAGAGTGGGGCTGTGAAGCCCCAAACCCGATAAACGTCAATAAAACGTAAGCAGGTCCCTGTAACCACAACGGAATAACAATAATAACACAAGGAGAGACTGGAATAAAATCTCACATCTCATAAATTGTCCAACATGAAAATAAGTCCAACATCCAGAAAAGCCACCAGGCTAAAAGAAAGAGTCTAAAGGCCCAGAACAAGGCCAACAAAAGCAACGACATAACAAAGTATAGGTGCTACGCACCGATAACAAAACAACTGTCAAAACAAAAGTAAAACACAACGAAGACACTAGGACTGGTCCCCAGTGTCCACGTACTCCCCGTCAAACACAAGCTCGGGCTCGGCGTCAGCAAACACCTCGTCCTCAACAAGGTACTCAAGCTCAGGATCTAACATGTGTCACCCAAAAGAGTAAAGGGGCACATGTCAGCAAGTCTAAAATACTTGGGCAAGGAAACTGAAAGTAGGGCAACTAGCAACCTAGCAGTTATAGTATGCATGACATGGCAGTTTTAACAGGAGTGCACAATCAAGACATGGCAAGACAATTTGTACAAGAGAACAATCAGCGGGACAAGACAAGAGTAGTCAAGCTACTATCAATCTCAATCAATTCACTATTCACGTTGTTTGTAGATGTTTACGCCTTACAGCTGAATGGCTTCACATTCACGCTGAGTGGCCGCTTAACAACTACCCCAAAACCCAGAGTTTACGCCTTACAACTGCAGTTGCTGATCGGGCAGACTCCCAGTTGAATGACCGCTTAACTCTTACCCCATCCCACACGTAAACAAGCCAGGGTCCCTGCACATGAGCCCAGCAAGTGAGCCAGGGTTGCCCCGCACGGGAGCTTGTTTTCCTATTTCACAATTCAATATCGAGCGTTGGGGTTTCCAACTACATGGCTCGCTTCTGGAACACGAGCCAGGAACACAAGCATTGTAGCGAAGCTACGCAATCACAGCAACACTTAAAGAATGTAATGACATGACAATTAATTCGCGTACCGTTAATGGAAAGTAAACATGACATGGTAATTGTGCAACATGATATATGTCGGAACTAGCTTCGTTGTCAAGCTAGTTCCCCAATTTGCGCCTAGGCGAGTATCATTTCGTCGCCTAGCCTCTTTTACGCCTACAACAAGCAAGATGGCCTAAAACATGGCCTAAACCCTAAGTGGCAAGTTTCACTTGCCTAGCATCGGGAATGACGATTACGAAGGTTCGGCTCGCGGATGCTAATCTACGGGGGAAATCGCTGTTATGGGGAAACAAACATCAAACAACATGAAATTTCATTAGGGTTTCATAAAAATACAAATAGGTTATGAAAACATCGAGAGATCGATTTCTTACCGAGAGGAGGCGGAAGAAACACTCCGGAGAACCCTAGGATCAGATCTGGAAACAAATGGAGAAGTTTGGAGAGTTAGGGTTTTGGGGGGATTTTGGGGGATTTTGATGAGATTTTGGGGAAGATGAGAGGTAGATAGAGTTGATGGAGGGGTTAGATGATGAATCTAGGGCTTGGGAAGAAGGAATAGGGCTTGGAGGAAGATGGGGCTCAATGGGGGAGATTTTAGGGTTTTGGGTCGAGTGGAGGAAGAAGAAAACGTTTGGGAGGGGTATAAATAGGTTGGGCTGGCGGCTGCCCAGAAATTAGGGTTTTAACACTGATTAGTCGGTCAAAGAGTAACCACTGACCGACTAGTTTGGCAACTAGTCGGTCGGTCGACCAACACAGACCGACTAAGTGTAAACAGTAACTCCTGTACAGAATTAGGATTTAGATTTAGTCGGTCAAAGAACAACTACTGACCGACTAGTTTAACATCTAGTCGGTCGATGAACGTTCTTAGACCGACTAAGAGTAAACAGTAACTAGTGTCAAAATTAGTTAATGAGTTAGTCGGTTAAAGAAGCATTGCTGACCGACTAGTTTGCAACCTAGTCGGTCAACCAACGTTCTTAGACCGACTAACGATAAATAGTAACTTCTGAACAATTTAGAAAGCCAACTAGTCGGTCCAAGAAGGATTGCCGACCGACTGGATCGTCATCTAGTCGGTCGGTGCCCCTTCTCACACCGGCTAATAAGCACCAAAAGTTCCGATACGGAGCGCGGAGCCCCGGGATCGATTCCTAAGACTCCTATGCTTGATCTAATAGTAAGATACGACCGTTATGAAGCCCGTCGTGAATGACATACTTCGAAATCGACGATCCTAAGGAAGAAACGAGAAAACACGACGAAACGATCGAAAATGAAAGTCACGGAGACGAAAACCACACACAGAGGAGAAAATCAACCAAAACATATATTATATTATAATAAATCCAGATACATGAAAAGCAGTCGTTACATCCTCCCCAACTTAAGAAAAATTCTGTCCTCGGAATTTCCAAACACTCACGCGTCCGGAAACAAAAGTGGGAAACGCTCTCGCATCTCATCCTCATTCTCCCAAGTAGACTCTCCAGGTGAGCCGTGTCGCCACATCACCCTCACAAGATTGACAATCTTGTTCCGAAGCGATTTCTGACGCCTGTCCAGAATCTGCACTGGATGCTGGTCATACGTCATATCGGGGCGAACGGTAATCTCCGAAAAATCCACAGCATGAGATGGATCTCTAATGTATCGACGAAGCTGCGACACATGGAAAACATTGTGAACTCCTTCCAGAGATGGCGGCAAGGCCAAGCGATAAGCTACCTCGCCAACCCTCTCCAAAATGTCAAACGGTCCAATGTATCGCGAGCTCAACTTCCCTCGCTTCCCAAAACGAATCACACCACGATTCGGGGAAATCTTCAAGAACACATGGTCGCCCGGCTGAAATTCCAAAGGACGACGTTTAGCATCCGCCCAATGCTTAAAACGGTCCTGAGCAATCCTCAACCTCTCCCGAATATTCCTGACGATATCCACGGCCTCCACGATCATCTCAGGTCCCAACAGCTCCCGATCACCAACGTCATCCCAACTCAATGGCGATCGACATTTCCTCCCATAAAGAGCGGCGAAAGGCGCCATGCCAATACTCGCCTGGAAGCTGTTGTTGTAAGAGAACTCTACCAGATGTAGATGGTCCTCCCACGAACCCTTGAAATCCAACATGCACGCCCTCAGCATGTCTTCCAAAATCTGAATCGTCCTCTCGGACTGGCCATCCGTCTGCGGATGGTACGCCGTGCTGAAACTCAGACGCGTACCCAAGCTCTTCTGTAAACTCTGCCAGAACTGAGATGTGAACCTCGTGTCTCTGTCCGACACGATACTCACGGGGACTCCATGAAGTCGCACGACCTCCTGCACGATTCACGTTACATCACTATCCAAACTAGGAAAAGGAAATAAAACGGAGAGTAAAAGAATTTTACCTCCATATATCTCCTCGCTAGCGCCTCAGTGGACTGTCCCACTCGGAATGGAATAAAGTGCGCAGATTTGGTCAATCGATCTACGATCACCCAAATCACGTCATTCTGCTTCGGACTCCGAGGTAGTCCAGTCACGAAATCCATAGTGATGTGTTGTCACTTCCACTCTGGAATCGGAAGCGGTTGTAGCAACCCGGCCGTACGCTGATGCTCCGCCTTCACTTGCTGGCAAACCAAACACTTGGCTACACTCCGAGCCACACTTCTCTTCATACCATGCCACCAATAATTCAGACGAAGATCCTGGTACATCTTGGTGCCACCAGGATGCACAGAATACGGCGAACTGTGTGCCTCCACCATCAACTCCTATCTGATATCCCCAGCGGGCACACACAACCTGGCTCCAAACCTCAGCGAGCCATCCTCATGAATCAAAAAGTCAGTCCGCAGACCGGCTTCCACCTGCTCCCGAATCTTCACCAGCTTCGGATCCTCGGCCTGGCCAGCCTTAATCCGATCCACGACCGTCGACTGTACCTGCATGTACATCAACGACGAAGCCTCTCCAGGAAGAACAATCTCCACACCAGACTCACAAAAATCCTGCTGCAATCTCCACTGCGAAGTCAAAATCATCACCGCTGGAAGCCTACTCAAAGCATCCGGAACCACATTCACCTTGCCAGGGTGATACTGCAAATCAATCTCATAATCCGCCATAAGCTCCAACCATCGACGCTGTCGCATGTTGAGCTCCTTCTGAGTGAAAATGTACTTCAAGCTTTTGTGATCGGTGAAAATCTTCACTTTCTCACTCAGCAGGAAGTGCCTCCAAATCTTAAGAGCAAACACAACGGCAGCCAACTCCAAATCATGCGTCGGGTAATTCTTCTCATGAACCTTAAGCTGACGAGACGCATACGCCACAACATGTCCGTGCTGATGCAACACACAACCGAGACCCTTGCCAGAAGCATCGCAAAAGATCTCAAATTCACCGCTGCGATCAGGCACGACAAGAATAGGGGCAGTCGTCAACCTCTCCTTCAGAATACCAAAAACACTCTCACAATCACCCGACCAAACAAAAGCAACATCCTTCCGCGTCAACCTGGTCATCGGCTCAGCAATACGAGAAAAGTCCTTAATGAAACGTCGATAATAACCAGCAAGTCCAAGGAAACTCCGAATCTCAGACGCAGCCGACGGAACAAGCCACTCCCTGATGGCCCTAATCTTCTCGGGATCCACTGAAATACCATCTCCAGTCACCACATGCCAAAGAAAAGCAACTCTATCCAGCCAAAACTCGCACTTCGAAAACTTAGCATACAACCGATGCTTCCTCAAAATCTCCAATACCGTCCTTAAGTGCGAGGCATGCTCTTCCTCCGACTTCGAATAGATCAGAATGTCGTCAATAAAGATAACGACAAACTTATCCAAAAAGTCGTAGAAAATCAGGTTCATCAGATTCATGAAAACTGAGGGCGCGTTAGTTACGCCGAAAGGCATAACCACAAACTCATAGTGTCCATACTTCGTCCTGAACGCTGTCTTCGGCACATCATCCTTCTTCACCTTCAACTGATGGTAACCACTCCTCAAATCCAATTTAGAAAACACCATCGAACCTCCAAGCTGATCAAAAATATCATCGATGCGAGGCAACGGGTATTTATTCTTAATGGTCACCGCATTCAACCCCCGATAGTCCACGCACATGCGACACGAACCATCCTTCTTCTTCACCAGCAACACCGGTGCTCCCCACGGAGACACACTAGGATTAATATAACCCTTCTGCAAAAGCTCATCCAACTGCTTCCGCAACTCTTCCAACTCAGCGGGTGCCATACGATACGGCGCCTTCGAAATCGGCTGCGCACCTGGAACAAGATCGATAGAAAATTCTAAAGCTCGATCAGGTGGCAAACCAGACATCTCCTCGGGGAAGACGTCGCCGAAATCACGCACCACAGCTGGCCACTCCAGCTCCATCCGCATAGCCACAGCCTCCACCGGCCTGGCCCGAAACCTGACAGGACCAAGCGAACTACTACCACGACTGAACTCAAATACTGGATGTCCGGGAATCTCGAACACCACCTTCTTTCTCCGACAGTCGATCGTAGCAGAGAAGCTCGCAAGCCAGTCCATCCCAAGAACTGCATCATAGTTGATGATGTCGTGGACAATGAAATCAGCGAAAAGCTCATGTCCACAGACCACCAACGAGCAAGAATTGCAACCACGATGCACCGAGACCACGCCATTCCCTGTAACGATATTCCAACTCTTGGGAAGAGGGGACGTCGACAAGGAATGCCTCTCCACGAAGCTTCGAGAAATAATGCACATCGATGCACCAGAGTCAAAGAGGACCCGTGCAAGAAATGTGCAAACCAAAACCACACCTAACAATCAATTAACAATCAAACCCTAGTCTAGCAAACAACCATGTTCAAGCAAACAACATAATCTAACAATCAAAACCAGCTAGGAAAGTAACAGCTAGATTGAGAATTACCTGCGATAACCTCATCCACAGCCTCGCTCTCCGCAGCGGTCATCAGAAAAGCCTGCCTCCTCGGCGGAACAGCCTGCCAAAAAGCCTGCCCCTGCGGAACAAGAGCTGCTCCACGTCCAGCAGGAACAGACGCTCGCTGCTGCAACGGCTGTGCTGCAACAGGTGCCCTCCGTAGCTGATTCGCATGCCGATAATCCTTCGCGACATGGGAAGCATCACCACAAACCAGACACTGGCCCAAAAACTTCCGACACTGATCCTTGATGTGGCCAGGCTTGCCGCAGAAATGGCAAGTCTTCAGAATAGGCCCTCCTGGCCTCTTAAACTGAGCGGACTGATTAGGCCTGAATCCAGGTCTAACCATAGCTCTGGCCTATTCCACAGGCCTCTTCCCAGCACCAACAACAGACCCCCTCCTCTGGTTCACGAGCAGCTCCTGCCTCTTGGCTGCTACCAGAACCTTCTGATAAGACTCCCGGTCAGAAGAGGTCACGAAACTCTGGAGCTCCGAAGCAAGTCCCTGCAGGAACCTCTGAGCTCTCTCCTCAGCGTCCTACACCATCTTTGGTGCAAACCGACTCAGCCTCATGAACTCTTGGTGATATAGATCCACCGACGAGCTCCCTTGCTTCAAATCGATAAAACGCTGCAGCATCTCTTCCCTGGCAGCTTTCGGGAAGAACTCACCCTCAAATCTGGCCTTGAAGGTAGCCCAAGCTATCGGCTCCACCAACATCTTCTCTTCCGCATCCCACCAATTTCGAGCATTATCCTTGAGTTGCCTCTTCGCCAAATCAACCCATCCAGCCGGGGTGATCTTGGCCATCTTCAGATTGTCCTCGATGTTCCGAATCCACTCATCGGCAGCCAGAGGACCCTCAGACCCATCAAAATATGCGGGACCCAGCTCCCGAAATTGCTTCGCTCCTGGCTCAGAGCGAGGGGCATCCGGAAGAGCCCGGGCAGCTCGAGCAAGTGGAGCATTCTGGACTTGCAGGAGCACGCCCTGCTGCACTTGCATCATCTGGAGCATCATCCGCATCATCTCCCCGTTGGTGGGTTCCCGCTCAGGCTCCTCATCATGAGGGAGCACACCACTACCCCCACCACGGGTGAAACGTCTTCCTGCCATCTAGTGACACAGAAAACGAATCAGATTAGACTCATAGCTTATGACATCGGACGTCGAACTTAATTTATTGGACATTCTAATATTATTATCGTCATTCCAAACATCGCAGTTACAGAAGGGCCTGCATGGGCCACCAACAAAACCTGTCACGACCCGCTTCCCTAAAATGGAGGCGAGACGTGAAAAGGTCCGCACGAGAGTGAGGCTGTGAAGCCCCAAACCCGATAAGCGTCAATAAAACGTAAGCAGGTCCATGTAATCACAACGGAATAACAATAATAACACAAGGAGAGACTGGAATAAAATCTCACATCTCATAAATTGTCATAAGTCCAACATCCAGAAAAGCCACCAGGCTAAAAGAAAGAGTCTAAAGGCCCAGAACAAGGCCAACAAAAGCAACGACATAACAAAGTATAGGTGCTACACACCGATAACAAAACAACTGTCAAAACAAAAGTAAAACACAACGAAGACACTAGGACTGGTCCCCAGTGTCCACGTACTCCCCGTCAAACACAAGCTCGGGCTCGGCGTCAGCAAACACCTCGTCCTCAACAAGGTACTCAAGCTCAGGATCTAACATGTGTCACCCAAAAGAGTAAAGGAGCATATGTCAGCAAGTCTAAAAGACTTGGGCAATGAAACTGAAAGTAGGGCAACTAGCAACCTAGCAGTTATAGTATGCATGACATGGCAGTTTTAACAGGAGTGCACAATCAAGACATGGCAAGACAATTTGTACAAGAGAACAATCAGCGGGACAAGACAAGAGTAGTCAAGCTACTATCAATCTCAATCAATTCACTATTCACGTTGTTTGTAGATGTTTACGCCTTACAGCTGAATGGCTTCACATTCACGCTGAGTGGCCGCTTAACAACTACCCCAAAACCCAGAGTTTACGCCTTACAACTGCAGTTGCTGATCGGGCAGACTCCCAGTTGAATGACCGCTTAACTCTTACCCCATCCCACACGTAAACAAGCCAGGGTCCCTGCACATGAGCCCAGCAAGTGAGCCAGGGTTGCCCCGCACGGGAGCTTGTTTTCCTATTTCACAATTCAATATCGAGCGTTGGGGTTTCCAACTACAGGGCTCGCTTCTGGAACACGAGCCAGGAACACAAGCATTGTAGCGAAGCTACGCAATCACAACAACACTTAAAGAATGCAATGACATGACAATTAATTCGCGTACCGTTAACGGAAAGTAAACATGACATGGTAATTGTGCAACATGATATATGTCGGAACTAGCTTCGTTGTCAAGCTAGTTCCCCAATTTGCGCCTAGGCGAGTATCATTTCGTCACCTAGCCTCTTTTACGCCTACAATAAGCAAGATGGCCTAAAACATGGCCTAAACCCTAAGTGGCAAGTTTCACTTGCCTAGCACCGGGAATGATGATTATGAAGGTTCGGCTCGCGGATGCTAATCTACGGGGGAAATCGCTGTTATGGGGAAACAAACATCAAACAACATGAAATTTCATTAGGGTTTCATAAAAATACAAATAGGTTATGAAAACATCGAGAGATCGATTTCTTACCGAGAGGAGGCGGAAGAAACACTCCGGAGAACCCTAGGATCAGATCTGGAAACAAATGGAGAAGTTTGGAGAGTTAGGGTTTTTGGGGGATTTTGGGGGATTTTGATGAGATTTTGGGGAAGATGAGAGGTAGATAGAGTTGATGGAGGGTTTAGATGATGAATCTAGGGCTTGGGAAGAAGGAATAGGGCTTGGAGGAAGATGGGGGCTCAATGGGGGAGATTTTAGGGTTTTGGGTCGAGTGGAGGAAGAAGAAAACGTTTGGGAGGGGTATAAATAGGTTGGGCTGGCGGCTGCCCAGAAATTAGGGTTTTAACACAGATTAGTCGGTTAAAGAGTAACCACTGACCGACTAGTTTGGCAACTAGTCGGTCGGTCGACCAACACAGACCGACTAAGTGTAAACAGTAACTCCTGTACAGAATTAGGATTTAGATTTAGTCGGTCAAAGAACAACTACTGACCGACTAGTTTAACATCTAGTCGGTCGATGAACGTTCTTAGACCGACTAAGAGTAAACAGTAACTAGTGTCAAAATTAGTTAATGAGTTAGTCGGTTAAAGAAGAATTGTTGACCAACTAGTTTGCAACCTAGTCGGTCAACCAACGTTCTTAGACCGACTAACGATAAACAGTAATTCTGAACAATTTAGAAAGCCAACTAGTCGGTCCAAGAAGGATTGCCGACCGACTGGATCGTCATCTGGTCGGTCGGTGCCCCTTCTCACACCGGCTAATAAGCACCAAAAGTTCCGATACGGAGCGCGGAGCCCCGGGATCGATTCCTAAGACTCCTAGGCTTGATCTAATAGTAAGATACGACCGTTATGAAGCCTGTCGTGAATGACATACTTCGAAATCGACGATCCTAAGGAAGAAACGAGAAAACACGACGAAACGATCGAAAATGAAAGTCACGGAGACGAAAACCACACACAGAGGAGAAAATCAACCAAAACATATATTATATTATAATAAATCCAGATACATGAAAAGCAGTCGTTACAAAATGGATGGTTAGGTAGTCGGACTTAATATTGGTTGGGATTAATTATAGGGAGTAGGGTGAGATGTGATTTTGATAGTTCAATTATTTGGCGGATAAATTTGTGGGAAGATATGACAAGGAATGTATTAAGGACACGGCGATTGTTGATTTGTGAAAGGTGTTATAAGATAGACAAAGTTTTTGTCTTGGATTGGTGATCGACTAAGACATAAGTTTAATGATTGATTATTATTGGGAAGAGATTGAGAAATTTAAAGAATGCTATGGAGCGATAATGTTTAATAGAGTGGTATGGTATGTGATTATGATTATTATCCTTTTATGAGAACATGGGGTTGGAAATTTTGAACAGCAGTGATGGATCTATAGTTAAGTGTTAGGATGTGAGATTAGTCGTGGCTTCATCCAGTGAAAAGAAGGATTACGATGGATTAATTGAGGAACGGTGTTGAAGTTATATGAATTAGAGATTGTTGTGTGGAAGATGGGAGTGGTAGGCTTAAGTGCTTAAAAATATTATTATCATTATGAGTGATTCCGAGGACGGAATCATTTCTAAGGTGGGTAGAATGTAACGGCCGCTTTCCGACCGTTCGTAATTTCTGCGTGCACGTGCTTTATCGTGCATGTATTTTATTTGGCTATTTCTGAGCTCTGGCATATGCGATGCGATATGCCGTTGCGATCGTTTCGGGGTGTTGAATTTTATAATAATTTTTCGGAACGTCTTTTCACGGCTCGTTTTCTCGCAAAACGACTTTAAACGATAGGGGCGTTTTAGTCATTTGACTCAAAACGCCGTTTCCAATTTTACATAAATTCTTGGTAGGTGTTACGTATGATCGGGCTCCGTAGATCTGTGCGTCTCGTCTCCACGATCACCCCGGTATTTTCGGATCATTTTTCCGACGCATGGTTTGAGAGTTATCGCCCGGATAAATCTGGACCGTTGATTTGCCCTGATCAATTTCGAAATTCAAATTGATTAGCCAAATCTGGCTATATCCCAAATTATTTGCACAAGAATCTTTCCTAAACTGCCTACTCTATTGACCCCTAGACTTTCCCCAAATTGTACCCCTACTATCCCCTACCATAACACACTTAACCTATAACCCTATAGTTATAAATCATACTTATTATTATTAAAAACCCTACATCACTTTTTCTCTTCACGTGTAATCAAAACCTAGGGCAACTTTTGCTTCAGCCGCCATCAACTTAGTTTTTCCCCCGCAAGCTTTCTCTCTCTGCACTCTCTCGCTCTCGACCCGTCGACCGCCCCGACCACAGCCAACCGCTCCGCCGGCGAGACCTTTCGCGCAGCCGCAGTGAGCCATCGCCGGTGACCGCTCGGCACCCCTCGCGAAGAACGACAGCCGGGGTGGCTGCGGCTTCTTCCCGTCGTTGCCCGGCGACGCAGCGACGTCAGACCACCGCGTTCGTCGCCTTTCAATCGCCGTTGAGCCCCGACGTCTCCTCGTCAACCCCGAACACCCGCGAACCCCGTCGAAGGCCGCCTGAAGGCCCCTGTTCTGCCGTCATCCCCCGGGCTTGGAGCTTTCGCGACTGTAGCGATTTCCGATCTTCGACGGCCCACTTTCTCCGACTCCCATCTCCCCAACCTCGCCGGCCTTCCCCCACGCCTCACCGCGACGTCGATAGCTGGAGAACCACCCACCGACGGCCGTTTTCTCGTAGCAGCGGCCACAACGACGTCCGCCCCGTGCTGCTGCAGCCTCCCCAAGCGCCGTTCGCCATCCCCGTCCGCCATGCAGCCGCCACCGACTGCCTGCGAGGCCCCGCCGCCGCTACTTCCGCCCCCAGTGCCGCCCTCAACCGCTTGCTGCTGCCTCTTCTCCGGTAGCAAACCCCGCGACGCCGGCCGCTTTCTCCTGCAGCCACGAAGGGCCGCTCTCCATCTTCTCCTTCCGGCGCCACTCCCCGACGGCAACCGTAGCTCCCCTGCATCCATGGCAACAAGTAGAAGGTGAGTACTGTTCTTGTATGCTTTATTATCCTTAGGTTAGGGTAGCAGTGCAATATATATATATATATATATATATATATATATATATATATATATATATATATATATATATATATATATATATATATATATATATATAGAGGGATCTTCAAATGCGAAAAAAGGGCTTTTCGCACCGTGCGAAAACAATTTTTTTATTTTTTTGAAATTTTTTTTTTCAAAAATTCTTTTTTTGATGTTTAATCCATACAATTATATACCCCAGGGAAAATAATGGGTGAACCCGTTGGGCATTAGAGCACCCATCCACCCGTTACAAATTTAACGGTCTCAAAACGTGCGAATTTGATGAAATGCCTTGATCGAAGGCCAAATGGTATTATTTCTCAACCATTATTTTTTGAGGGGGGTATAACAACATATAATGAGGGTGGAAAAAAGAATTTTTGAAAAAAAAAATTTCAAAAAAAAACTAAAAACATTTTCGCACGGTGCGAAATGTTTGCATTTGAAAATTTTCCTATATATATATATATATATATATATATATATATGGCCATGTTATTATTTTTTATATAGGTGGAGATAGGTTAGTACAACTACTGTATGTTATAATGATGCAATATTGCAACAGAGTGATGATAATGTATTATAATGCTATGTTACAACAGATAATTGAGTAACTTAAATAAGTATTGTTTGCATGCTAGAAACATTGATATAGATGATAACTTGATGATTCGTAGGGTTGGTAATTTGTGTACGGACTTTTTGACATGGTGTTGGCTAGCTAGTAGCCGTGTTGATCAATGAACAACTAGCGGACGTGATATATTGATGTTAGCAAGATTGATCGTTGGGCCGATAACTTGTTTACACAATTTCTGGTTAACATGTAGCCTAGGTTGCTAGTTATAATTGATGGCTATGTAAATGTGTAGACTTGTTAGCTGCTATAGTATAATTTAGTTACACTGAGTACGGGTACTCGTATACATATTAGGTCGGTATGCATTAATGAGTTGGTAAGCTGGTTTAGAATTCTTTGGCTTGATGTCTCATATTTGATGGCGCAGATATACGTCTTCCATCGCAACTAGTTGCCGCTTCCAGACCCGACACCAGATCTACACGTGATCGTCGAACCAGGTTGGTGCCCTACACTCGTAGCGAACCCACACCATAGCAAAAACTGAACCCTAAGCTAAAATTTGACAACTACAATTAAATTTACGTTTCCGCACCAGTAAAACGCTGCTCACTGTAGAAATCGACCATCGGACATTTTTCTGAGCATATAGGGTAGTGGTCGATCTAGGCTGATAAAACACCAAAATTGTGACTTTGATGATTAGGGTAGTCCCGACAACCTAGAAACAAAACCTAAATAGGATTATTGAAAACGCGACATGACACCGTCGCCGTGACACTATTTCAGACGGACTACCGCTGACGCGACGCTTGGACGAGACGCTCCAGATGGACGACACACTCGGCACCACAGGCAAGTGTATCCACTTGCACTTTTGGCCGTGCTTAGGCCTTAGTTGGTTAGAACTGATAACTGTGAACAAATAGAACCGGACGTGAAATGATAGCGTCCGGGACGTCACCTGACGGCTCAGACTTGACGACGAAGTCTGACACTGACAACAACAACTTCTGATATTGTATGGCTATCATGTGTGTGCGTGTGTGTGGACACCCTAGAATAACCCTTCCCGTCTTGTCACGTCCCGTCCCGTCTTGCACAGCCTGCGGGCAATAGGGCACTCACCAGTGAGTGGGTGATCCCTTGTACTGATACACAGCCTGCGGGCAATAGGGCACTCTCCAAGCTAGAGAGAGTGATCCCTTGTACTGATACACAGCCCAGAGGGCAATAGGGCACTCGCCAAGTTAGAGCAAGTGATCCCTTGTCGTGATTGTCTTGTCTTTGTCATCCTTGGGGTTTGGGGTTGGGTTGAGCGTGCGCACGGCAAGAGGGTCTGATCCCCCTCGAACCGTAAGGCGTGAACCCTTTCGTGTCTCACTTGTCTTGTCTCGTCTTGTCCCGTCACGTCCCGACTTGTCTTGACACCTGTAGGTTAGTCCCGTAGCTGGTAGCACACGCTACGACTACTACTTGCTACGCTTTACTTTCCTGCTGCGTTACTTCTTTTTGTTACTCAGTTATGACCCCAGCATGCTAATCAACCAATAAATCATTGTCTAAAAGTTGATACACTTGCAGTAGAGTCTAACCCTTCTTGTAGACTTTTCCTGACGTACAGTTCCTTTTCTCTTGGGTACTGTACGTCAGGTGTTCAGCCAGAGTTCGTGGACGAGACAGACTTACTGGAGTACGTGGAGCCAAGGACGTCGATCCAGAGTACGTGCCTGACGAGGACCAGACCTTGAGGTCTTTTTAGTCGTCACTTTCAGAGGTTACTGCTTTTAGTTTGCTTCAGATAGTTTGTTGCCATGCTTAGGCTTCTTTTTAGACTTGTACTCGCTGGATATTATATCTCTAATGTAATGAATGGCTTTTCCTTTCTGTATTTCCTATTGTTCCGAATTTTATTAACGCAAGAACCTGAAAACTTTAAAATGGTACCCCTACAGACGCTTAGTGGGTCCGAGCTTCACAGCTCCGGCCTAAGCGAACCTTAGTCACGCTTCGCCTCCGTATTTTTGGGAAGCGGGGCGTGACAATACTTCCTGCAGATGTAGCAAGATCCAGGAGGTCCTTTCTTCCCGCGAGCTGATTGCTGGCCAGATCCCTTGAAGGAGGGCTTCACAGGTCCAAGACGCTGGTTCCCTTGTGCCTTCCGGTATTGAGCAGCATTCGCCTCTTCCTCATGCACAAGGTTGATGTCCGAGCCCTTCCTCTTAGCTAGAAGGTCTTGTTCCATTGCTAGCTGAGCTGGCAAGTCAGTTACACGATTAACAGTTCTATTTAGTCTAAGCGTAGTGGCAACATACCAAGCGACGGTGGAAGACTATTCAGAATAGTTGCCACCTGAAGCTTCTCAGGAATTTCAGTTCCTGCGGTAGCTAGGTCCTTAGCCATGACAATCATTTTATTCCCGTGTTCGGTGACATTGTCACCTTCCTGCATACGGCATGAATTATACCTATGCAACAGGAGTTGTTTGTTTACGTCAGATGTGATGTCATACTTCTCCTTAATAGGCTGCCACATGTCCTTGGCAGTACTACAGTTTTCGAACACTTTTATTAAGCTATCATCCATGAACATAAGCATGAGACTCTTAGCCTTCTTGTCATTAATTTTCCACTAATTTAACTCTCTCTTCCGAGCATCTGCAGGATTTTCTGGGAGAGTAGGAGCAGTGGACTCAATGACACTATCTAATTTGTCATGAATAAGTCCGTATCTAATTTTTCGGTGCCACATGTCATAGTTGGAACCGTTGAGGCGTTCTATCTTGGCCAGTTCAGATGCAATTAATTTGCTTGCCATTTGTTCGTTACTGTTTTGGATAAAGTTTGGTTCAGAGAATGTCAAAAAACGTGGTCAAAACAACTAAAATAAATGTCTAATAACCTATTCTAATAATCAAATTTTAATTTTAATGAGGATGACAAATTTTATTAGGTTATAGGAAGTCTAATACGCACAAAATAAATTGCAATATAATATAATTTGACAAAAATCACTACTCCTTGTTAATTAATGTGTGAATCAAATTTTATATTAGGTTCAAGTTGTAGGGACAACTAACTATAAAAAATAAATTGCAGAATGTATATAAAAATAACGAGAAACCTGATTTGGGTTCGTGATTTCCTTCATCATATCCTCTGAAGCCATAATGTATAAGAAAAGATTTCTACAAACATTAGATACAAAAAGCTTAGAGAGTTGGGATTGATTTCAAGTAGTTCAAATTTTCTACCTCTTAGTTAACAATCATCAAAAGAAGCCACACCTTAAGTATGAAAATGTATTAAGAGGGGGGCAACTTTGTCGTAGGACATGCGAAAGAGAGAAGAACCCCTCCTATTACCATTGATGTTGTTGGAAATGGAAGTCATTCAAATGCATGCACTAATTCGATCAATGAATTTAGAATCAAATCTAAAATGAAAAAGAGCCCCTAAATAAAATTCTATTCCATCTTATTATAAACTTTAGCTATATCAAGTTTCAGGGCAAAGAACCTTTTCACTGTTTTTTGTTTTCCATCAAATGTGTAAGTTCTATGGTAATTGTAAAATTATCAAGGATCTGTTCCTCAAATGAAATCTTTCTGATTACTGTCAAATGGCATCTAACAAAAGGGTAGATCTTATTAGCAATGATTTTAGCAAAAACCTATAAATTGTATTTCATAAGCTTATCAGGCTAGAATTTAGCAAATGGATCAAGTCTGGGTTGGGTCAAATGATGTACTTTGGGTTGGGTCAAATGATGTAAGTACGGGTAACCCGAACGCGATAAGGTCGGATGCGGATCTTGTACACCTAGGTTTGGGACCTTGGGTTGTGTGTAATTTTTAGGAGTTAATGCAAGCCACAACTCTACTCTTTCTTTTGTAAGGGTCGAGTATAGAGCTCGGCTTTTTTAGAGCCGGGTCAAGGGGCCCTTGGACTGGGCCCAGCCCATTTTCGTAACTAGACAAAACTCACAAAACACGCAAAAGCCTAAGAAGCCCAGCAAACATAAAGAGAAGCATAACAAGCCTAACTTTTACAAGCCGAAAAAAGCCCATTAACAATAATGACAAACTTACAAAACTAACAAAACACGCTGGACAACCAAAAGCCTAAGAAGCCCAAGCAAATATAAAGCGAAGCAAAACCCAATAACAATAAGGACAAACTAAAAATTAAATATCGGAGCCAGGTTTCGATCCTGGGACCTGTGGGTTATGGGCCCACCACGCTTCCGCTGCGCCACTCCGATTTGTTGAAATAAAGAGAACAAACACGTTAAATGTACTGAGCTATTGTTTAACATTTGCCCTTTTGGCTTCCCACTAGAACTGGTAAATTTTATAAGTGAATTTTATGATTGAATTATCAATTCGATTCCCCGAAGAGGATAGTAAACTTTTTTTTGAGATAGTTTTAGGGGGAAAATACATAAATAATTAAGCAATTGGTTGGAATACCGATATAAACACACAGATCACCTGTTACGATACTTAACGAATGCCCGGATGTATGAGAATTTGCAAAATATCAACCAAAAATGAAGATGAAAAACACACAGCCGAAGTTCATGATCAGAAAGCACCCATTTGGCAGTCGTCAACAAAAGCAGAACATGCAAACTTAGCCTCTTAGTTGAGATGACTCACCCCCTCATCAAGTTGTTAACCTACAAAAATCCATGAATTGCACATTGGTAGCCTGTACGGTACTTTCACTTTCATTTAGGAAATTGTTAGGTGTATGCAAGATTTTTGAGGAAATTAGACTTCCAAACGCTAGGAATTGTTAGGTATAAAATCTTACAAGGCAATTGAACTTCCGACACCTAATTCTGTCTTCATTAAGGTGTTCATGTGCATCATGCATAGAGTGCGGCGTTGAATACAATATTGCTGGTCAAGGCCACCATAATTGTTACTAGATATACTTAAAAATTGAAAACAAATGCTGTTAGAGAGTAATATGACTCAAGAGAGAAAGAGACAAGATTTCTTAGCAAAAGAATAAGTCACCATAGCTAAGAGCCATGGTGCTCTATTTATATATCTCATAGTGGGGAGGCCAAAAGCCTCTAGGAGACCAAGGGTCCCCATTACTCTAAGTAATGGGGGCCTAATGAATGGGTAATGAAGGAGGGGAGGCCAAAGGCCTCCCTCATTCATAACACTCCCCCTTACACATTCATCACTTCGGTCTCAGCTACTGAGGCAAGGGGTGGATACTTCTGGATCCAGAGTAAGTGTGTTTGCCTCGTTAAAACCTTAGCTGTGAAAAACCCAGTGGGAAAACCCAACAGCTTAAGGAAAAAGAGTGCAACCCACATGTTACTCCCCCTGATCCGTACAAGCTTCAGGCTTGCAGGTCTTTCAACTGTCGCATACCAATGTTCTTTACAAGCTTTACAAAAGTACATTTAGGCAATGCCTTAGTAAAAAGATCAGCTAAGTTGTTGCATGACTGGATCTGTCGAACTTCAATCTGCTTGTCGTTCTTCTGCTCGTGCGTCCAGAAAAACTTGGGAGAAATGTGTTTTGTCCTGTCGCCTTTGATGTAGCCCTTCTGAAGCTGAGCAATGCATGCGGCGTTGTCTTCGAATAGGGCAGTAGGCTCCAGATCACTGGTCTTCAGGCCAGTGGATTGGAGGATGTGTTGGACGACGGAGCGTAGCCAAAAACATTCTCTGCTCGCCTCATGGATCGCGATGAGCTCTGCATGGTTGGAAGATGTAGCAGTAGTGGTTTGTTTTACCGATCTCCAAGAGATAGCAGTACCTCCGTAGGTAAATACAAAACCTGTTTGAGATTTTGCCGTGTGCGGATCAGAGAGATAACCTGCATCAGCATAACCAAACAATTTGGGGGAGGCACCTCTCTGGTAGTAAAGTCCAAGATCAATGGAACCCTGAAGGTATCGCAGAAGATGCTTTACTCCGTTCCAGTGGCGCTTTGTGGGCGCAGCACTGTGTCTGGCTAGTAGATTAACTGTAAACGCTATATCGGGACGCGTACAGTTAGCCAGATATAGAAGTGCTCCAATGGCACTGTGGTAGGGTACTTCAGGACCCAATATCTCATCCCCCTCTTCCAGTGGCCGGAAGGGGTCCTTATGTACATCTAGTGATCTTACGACCATAGGAGTACCTAAAGGATGACATTTATCCATATGAAACTTGCGTAGAAGTTTCTTTGTATAATTAGATTGGTGTAATAGGATTCCACCTCTTAGGTGTTCTATCTGTAAGCCTAGACAATACTTTGTTTTGCCTAGGTCTTTCATTTCAAAAGTATGTTTAAGGCTTTCAGATATCTCTTTGATCTCTGCAGGAGATCCTATGAGATTTAAGTCATCTACATATACAGCTATGATGACAAATCCTGTTCCCGTTCTTTTGATAAAGATACACGGGCAGACTTCGTTATTCGTGAATCCTTGCTGTGCAAGAAAATCACTTAGTCTGTTATACCACATCTTGCCCGATTTTTTTAGACCATATAATGATCTATGTAGCCTTACAGAGAATACGTCCCGAGGTATCTCTTTCATCTCTGGGGGTAGATTAAACCCATCAGGAAGTCTCATATAGATATTTTTATCTATATCGCCATATAGATATGCAGTCACAACGTCCATGAGCTGCATTTCTAGGCTTTCCAGAGAAGTTAGGCTGATTAAAAATCGGAAGGTGATCGAATCCATGACCGGGGAATACGTATCTTCGTAATCAATCCCCGGTCTTTGGGAAAATCCCTGGGCTACAAGGCGTGCCTTATAGCGAACGATCACATTATTTTCATCTCTTTTTCTTATGAAAACCCACTTATATCCCACAGGTTTTACACCTACTGGTGTTTGGACTACTGGTCCAAAGACTTTGCGTTTCAAGAGTGAGTCCAGCTCTACTCTTATTGCCTCGTCCCACTTTGGCCAATCATCTCTGCGTTTACATTCCGCTAGAGATCGTGGTTCGACGTCATCGTCAAATTCATTGACGTGAACGGCAATATCGAACGCAAAATCGTCGTCGACGACTATGCTATTTCTGTCAAGTACTTCTCCAGTACGTACAAAATTTAATGATGTTTCTCCTATTGTTTCCTCTGCTGGGGAAATCAGGAGGGGAGAAGTAGCTGGTCTGAGCTCAGCATCCTGTGGAGGGATAATCTTAGTATCGCCAGGAGTCTTCCTCTTTCGAGGAACTTTATCTTTTGAACCTGGTGGGCGTCCTCTTTTCATTTGAGGTACAACCAATTCTGCTGCCGGTGGGCTGCATCCATCTATGGGGATGTCAATCCTAGCTGGCGTATTGGCAGCAGGGACGTGTGAACGGACAATCTTCTTGTTGTCCGTGAATTTATCCGGTAAAAGATGTACTGTATTCTGGATGTGAAGGATCTTCAGGATCTCATCTTCACATAGATTAGTACGCGGATCATATAGGGACAAAGACTTCTGGTCCCAACTAATGGTCTCAGAAGCTTCTGGCTTCTTAGACTGTGTGCCCAGTTTTGGAAAAAATTTCTCATTAAATTCACAGTCTGCAAAACGTGCCTTGAATGCGTCACCCGTCAGGGGTTCAAGGTATCTGATAATAGAGGGCGAATCAAACCCAATATATATACCTAGACGACGCTGAGGACCCATTTTGGTCCTCTGCGGTGGTGCTATTGGGACATATACCGTACAACCAAACACTCTCAAATGAGAGATATCCGGAGGTGCGCCGTATGCTAGTTGCATCGGGGATAAAGTGTGACCTCCAGAGGGTCTTATCCTAATAAGTGATGCGGCATGTAAAATAGCATGCCCCCAAGCATCCACAGGCAACTGGGATTGCATAAGGAATGGACGTGCAATCCATTGGAGTCTCTTTATAAGGGACTCAGCTAATCCGTTTTGGGTGTGAACATGTGCTACAGGATGTTCAACTTCAATACCCGTTGCCTGGCAATAGTCTTCGAAGACTTGTGAAGTAAATTCTCCCGCATTATCAAGACGTAGTTTCTTGATTTGGTTATCGGGGAAATGAGCACGCAACCTTATTATTTGTGCCAATAGCTTTGGAAAAGCTAGGTTGCGGGTGGACAAGAGGCACACATAAGACCATTTGGTTGATGCATCAATCAGTACCATGAAGTACCGAAATGGGCCACTTGAGGGGTGAATAGGCCCGCAAATGTCACCATGAATTCTCTCAAGGAAGCCAGGAGACTCTAATCCCACTTTCAGGAGGGATGGTCTCGTTATAAGTTTTCCCTTGAAACAAGGGAGACATGGAAATTCACCCTTTTGAAGAATCTTTAGGTTCTTCAATTTGTGTCCACGGGATTCAGAGATGATGCGTCGCATCATTGCTGTTCCAGGGTGACCAAGTCTATTGTGCCAGAGTTCGAACTCTGGCAAGGATTGGCACGTCTGGTGCTCAGTCATATTGGCTTCTATTGGTTGAATGTATGTTTGGTAGAGACCCGACGGGAGTCCCTTGAATCGTTCGCAGATGATCTTCCGGTCATCTTTCTGACGAGTTACATACAGATATTCAACCGTATTTTCATCTCTGGTTTCTAAGTGATATCCGTTTAAACGGAAATCTTTGAAACTTACGAGATTCCTATTTGATTTAGGAGAGAATAATGCATTTTTTATTTGAAGTCTTGTGTTATTTGGGAGCAATATAATTTCTTCACCAGATCCTTCGATTATTTGGGACAGTCCTGAAATTGCGATAACAGGACCGTCATATTTATTTACGCTATTAAAATAGCAATGACCGCGAAGGATTGTGTGCGTTGAGGCACTGTCCACTAGGCACTCAGACATCATCTATATAAGCAAAAACGAAATTTTATTTGAGCGAAAATGTAAACATTCATTCGAAAATAAAAGTTCGTACTTAAGCAAATAAAAGATGAAGATACATTTAATTCTAAAAAGCATAGATAAACGATGGTGCTCAATCGAGAAGGTCGTCGTTCTCGAAGTCTTTTGCAATAAACATTGTTGGTGGCTGAACAGCCGCCAAGTTTGTTTCAGGTAGAGACTTCTGGCTCGCCTGGTATAGATCCTGGAGGTGGCGAGGAGTGCGGCAGTTTCTGGACCAATGGCCAGTCATGCCGCATCTATGGAATTTATCCTCCCAGTTCTTCTTTGGAAGTGACACTTGCTCGGTGTTCTTTCGCTTCCAAGTGAAATTTCTTTTTCCCTTATTGTTTTTGTTTGTCTGGGGAGCTGCACCTCTTGGTTGCTTCATTATAGCTTTCCCTTTAGTGTTTTTAGCCTTCCTCTTGTTTTTCCACTTCTGGGGAGAAACGTGATGGGCTTCAGGGATAGGGGCAGTGCCAGCTGGACGTAAGTTATGAGTTGCAAGCAGTAAGTCTCGATTCTGCTCTGCCCTAAGTAGGCATGAGATCAGATCGGAGAATTTCGTGAAATTGCGTTCACGATACTGCTGCATGAGGATTGCATCTTTCTCGTGGAACGAGGTAAATGTCTTTTCCAACATGCGTTGTTCTGTCACTTCTTCACCGCACAACTTCAGGCGTGAGGTGATGTTATGAAGTGCAGAATTGTACTCAGCGACGGACTTATAGTCCTGAAGTCTGAGGTTTTCCCACTCATAACTGGCACGCGGTAATATAACATCAATTTGATGTTTATACCGAGCTTCCAGCGCTGTCCACAGGTCCTTTGGATCCTCAACCGTTAAGTATTCGGCCTTTAAGGTCCGATCTATATGTTTCCTAATGTAGATTATGGCTTTCGCCTTATCTACATCGGATACAGTGGTTGTAGGGCTGCTGCTAGTTGTAGCAGAAGCTTCGGCCGCTGCGGGGGCCGAGAAAGGAGCCAAAATGGACCCAAGGAGGGCCATCGAACACAAGTGGAACTTCAGGTCCACTCGCCAACTCAGGTAATTTGTCCCTGCAGAGTCAAGGACTTCGAAATCGACGCTTGCCAATTTTGCCATTTATCTATGCAATTTAAAATGAGCATGAATTAATTAAAATTAAAAATTCATGCATAAAGAAATAAACAAGTAAAAATGCGGGGATCGGCCAGATACCCAAAAATAAACAGTCCAAAGTTCGTTTACAGTCCATAAAAGGAAAGAAAAATACAACTGCGGAAACCCAAACTGAACTGGGTCCCTATATCTCCGTCTTCATATGCTGTTGCATCGAGCTTTGGCTTACACAGTCATGAATCGACTCCTTGCGGTCCAACGGACGCGGCCAGGGAATTGACTAAGCCAGGACCACTTGTTACCCAGTCAAGCTAGGTTGGTCCAGCAAACTTAGCCAAGCACATTGACCGACATCATGATCCATTGAAGGAGTTTTCATCAATTCTATGTGCTGTTGCATCGAGCTTTGGCTTTAAAATACAAATTTCCTCACTTACAAATTCTCTCAAAAGAAAATAAAAGTGCAAGGAAAGTAAATAGGTATACAATGGCCGATCCCGAAAAACACATTTTTACTGAATTAAACATCCACGCAGTTCTAAATATGCTACGGGCATAAAAGTAAACAACCACGCATATATCTCAAGCAAAACATATGGTAAGGGAAACTAGAAAATATAAATATCTTGTAGACCACGTGGAAACGTCATACACCGTTAGGTTAGTTGACTAACGGCAGAGCGGTCTCATGATCTTTAAGATAGTTATATTTTAAAAAAAATCCTAGTAAACCATAGATAATAATTTGCAAAAGCGATGTTTAAATAAAGTTGTCAACATGGACTATAGAAATTATTTGTGATTTAACATAGAGGATAGTCCCTTTAAGTAATTGGCTTCTGGCCATTATTTAGTGGGCAAAAATAATAACCGATAAGTAATTGGGGCTGCAGGCCCAATTAATTTATTTAGTTATTGATAGGCACAAGTGGGATTCAGGCCCAACAACAAAACTATCAATGTTAATTAAATTAAGCCCATTTTTGGGTTGGGGAATACAAAAAAAAATCCCAAAACCCTAGGCGGGGGCAGGGGCATACTTGGAACAAGAGAGGAGACTCTTGCTTCTGATGATGAGGATGATGGGGAAGAAGATGATGGCGGGGTTCTATGTAAGTTATTCTATTCTTCTAATTGCATCATTTGCCTGAATGTTGCTTGTGTTTTGGGTGCTTGATTCCAAAGGTTTCCAATCAGAGACTCCTACACTGAGTGCAAACAACAGTCAATTCTATAAACCATCCTACCCACCTGCCACCATGAAAGCTCTTGGGCGACACATGAAAGGACTGTTTTTGCAGTTATATTGTTGGGTATGGAGATCCTCACTTCCCAATGTCGGCATATTACCAGAAAAATACAAACACAAAAATGAACTCACAAACAAAAAACAGCTAGATTTAAGCATGTGCACTGATACGAGAAATTCACCATAAGAACATATACCAAGATTACAAAACACAGTGGTTATTATCCCATCATCTCCCTTTATAATTCTCAGCTCATATTATAGCCAAAGCTATCCAATTTACCTCTTATTCACTCAAGTTGCTTGTATATTGTTACATCACAAACCCTGGTACCTCGTGTCACTAGTTTAGCCAACACCACAAATCTGTTCCTGGCTCAAACGGCCTGAAACTGAATAAAGGACACCACCGTCCAATCTGACCACAATTGTCATGAAGCCAAGCAGGTGTATATAGGATGCGGGACACAAACTCAACACCTTCACACTTTTGTGTTTATTAATAATTTGCTCGGGCAGAATTTGGGGACTCGGGGCATATGATTTTTTTTATTTGTATTATTTATTGTATTTTAACAAGGCATGATATTGTATTTAGCCGATTTTAAACAAGCCAAAAAGAGGTCGTAAAAAATCATGGCTAAGAATAAAACTTTGTTTATCTACGAGATCGATGGAAATTACCTCTAGATTGAAAATCTAGGGAAGATCGAAAAACGAGAAGATCCGTAGAGACAAAAATCCACGCTCCGAAAACGCCCAAGAGATTCCTTTAGCAATGCACGCCAAAGAGAAAATCCGCCACGAACAGCAGCAACCAGAGATTCCTATGCGCGTAACAAATTAGAGGATGGATTTTGGAGTGTAGAAAAGCTCAAAAAAAAGAGGAGCAAACGTGCTGATAACGTGTTAGAGAGTAATAGGACTCAAGAGAGAAAGAGACAAGATTTCTTAGCAAAAGAATAAGTCACCATAGCTAAGAGCCATGGTGCTCTATTTATATATCTCATAGTGGGGAGGCCAAAAGCCTCTAGGAGACCAAGGGTCCCCATTACTCTAAGTAATGGGGGCCTAATGAATGGGTAATGAAGGAGGGGAGGCCAAAGGCCTCCCTCATTCATAACAAATGCATGTTTGTTTGGTGAACCATGGGGTAGAAAATGAGTTGAGAATCTTAAATTTACACTGGTTTGTTGACCAGGGGAGGAGAGGGTGACGTGGGCAGTTGTTTGGACACAGAACAAGCTAACATCAGGCTGAATGTGCTCCGATCCGAGCCATATGAGTCGGGTCCGAGCTATCTCCAAGCTAGCTGCAACACATGAAGCTCGTCAGTGGGTCGAATCTGGGGTCCGACATAATCACGTACGCTGCTTAAGTCAATGGATGACTTGAGGTGGCTTGGTGGAACTATATCCGACCAGTTGGGAGGTCGTCCGCTAGTTCTCAGACCAAGCTATGGAGGAAATATATAGGTGGATCAGATGTTGAGCATAAGAATACCTGAGTGTTGGTTCTCAGAGAATCGTCACATCCCTCATTGTCTCATAGACTATTTTTGGCAATGATCTTATGAATGTCAGACGAATGTAACGCCCAGGCATTGATAACACTTTATTGCTTCAGGCCTGAGCTGTCGGTATTGATGAAGAGCTTAATGGTCGGCCGTTGATGTCTGCCATTATAAGCCAACCTTTTCAATGCCGGGGCCTAATGGCTAACCGAGTTGTTGCCTTTGATTGGAGAAGAGGTTGGTCGCTTGTTTGGGCTTTCGCGTTGTTGGGCCAGTGTTGTGGGCTCATACTTGGGCTTGTGAGTCAAAATACATAACTGGGTGGTCTCTGGGCCGATCCCAGGTTGTGTCAATGCCCCCCCATCTTCCGAGCTCAAGTGTCATGGCATGTCGGGTGATATGATCTGTAAGGACTGTACATGCGTAGCAGTCGAGACGACACATCTAGTGTTGGCCGTCAAAGTGGAGAACCCTAAAATTCTCCCGCCAATGGGGCACAGAATTCGGAGAATCGCTGTTTTGAGATGTCGACACGCGTTCGAGATCAGACGACTGCGCTCGCCCCAAAGAAAGTGCGTCCCTGTATAAATAAGGAGTGGCGGTCAGAAGAGACCTTTTCCCTTGCTTTTTTGAAGAAATTGTGCCCCTTCTCGCTCTCCTTCTCGTCCTCCTCGTTTGATCTCGTTGCCACCCTAATTAAGGTAGTCCTCCCCGTTGTTAATCTCTTTCTACAGATTCAGACTGAGATTTTAAAAATCAAGGAAGTTTACACCACTGAAGTGTTGCAGGCCTCCCAGCCCTCGCAAGTTCTTGACAAAGGAAAGGGCTTAAACATTGAGCCCTCGAACTCAGAGAACCTAATCTTACGAGCTGGTGGTAATGTATCCTCTGTACCAAGAGAGATTTTTAATATGCACCCCAAAATTAATTATTTTTTGGTCCATCAGATTAAACTGAATATATTTTTCACCATTAGGGGTTCGGGCCCCTCTTTATAGCGAGAGGATCTATTTTCCCAAGAAACGTGAAGTCGGTGTGTATTCGAATTTCGAAGATGTTTCAGCATGGACTCTGCTTTTCTCTTCATCCTTTCATTCTTGAAGTCTTGAATTTCCCTAAGCGTTCTCTTTGTTAATTGATGCTAAATTTCACTTCTTCTTTGGTCGGTTTCATTATGCTCTGCTTGTTGCATAGAGTGGAGCTGACCTTACCGCTTTTTAATTTTTTCTTGCAAGTGAAAGTCGCTCCTCCTGTTGTGTGGTATTATATCACTGCTATGAGTAATAGGAACCTCATCATGAACCTTCCAAGCAAAGTTATGATTGGAAAAATACCTTAATCTTCATCACCTTTTCGCCCGAGGCTACTTTCCTCACCCGTTGGGGTCGCTTTGGCCCTTCAGCGTCATTGGAATTGGACCTTTCTAAGGCTGAATCTAAGGTGGCTAAGCTTTTATTAGCTTTGTCGGCTGAAGAGAGGTTGATAAACAGCTTGTTGGATGACCAACTGTTGAAGAGCATTTCGTGGGCTCTATGTAAGGTCAACCTTTAGATTCTGCCCTCATATTTGCTGACCCTGATCTTCTTTCTTTTTGTTGAGATGATTGGGCAATAATTCAACACGTCCCATAAGATTAAAGATCTTCTCAGCCTCGGGTTTAAGAGGTCCACAGGTAGCTCATCCGGTCGTCTATTAACTCGTCCGAGGACAGAGCAGGAGCAGAGATCAATTCAACCTATTGGGAGATTGGCCAGGACTGATGATAGCCTTGGTAGACTTTAATAAGAGCTTGCTTATAGCCGTAGGAAGTTTGGCCCCAGCTATCAGGAGCTCGGTAATAGTTATCAAGAGCCCGTTTAAAGTTGTAGAGGGCTCAGTTGAAATTGCTTAGAGTTTGCAGAAGAGAAATGACCATTTTCCTACTCATCCAAGAAACGTTGAGAAGAGGAGGAAGAATGGAGAAGGCAGTCTTTCAATCTCAAGTCAAGTGGATGATACTGCAGCTTCAACTGGGATTCGGAGACGGTAGATGACTGGCCCAAAAATGTGCTTCTCTCAAGAGAAAGAGTCCGTACAAGTAATATAATCTGGGAGTCCAGATGTAGAATCCTCGGGAGAAAATCTGTTGCAACCACAAAGCTCAAATCAAATAGAGAGTCAACGAAAAGAGACTAACCACTTTTGATGACGATGATTTTGATGGGTTTGGACGTGGTTTTTAATACGTGAACAATACGAACAAATAAAGTGTCGTGTATAAAAATATATATGAGAAGTATGCACATGGTATGGGTTCATTAGGATCCATGATTCGTGTTAATTTGGTTGATTAAATATAACTCAATGAATTCTCTTTTTGAGAGCAATCCACCGGAAAATACCCTTGTGGGGATTAAAGCACAAAATTCAATAAAATCGTTGCTAAAGTTTTAGTCTTTTAAATATAAGCGATGAAAGTCCCTTTTGGGGAAATCAAAACTCACCCTTGTGGGGGTGATCATCTACTCAAACACGTTCTTTTGGAAGATGAAGAGAAGATTTAATAACAAAGACTATAACTTTACCAACGTGACAATTTTAGCGCGAATATTCAACCAAACGAATACAAATCATATCACATAACTACACCATACCATGCAAAATGAGAATTTAGCTACTCATACTGAAAATAAACACCAATTTCATCATATAAAGCATGGTTCCAAACAATACAAGCAAATAGAGTTCAAAATACGCAATAGAGTTCAAGAATATCACCAAATACGCTAACTATTTGCCTAAGAAAACCCTTCTTCTTCCTCCTAAAAGCCTCTGAAAATTAGCCCAAGTTGCTCTCTGTTTTCTCTGGAAAAATCTGCAAAAATCGGCTCCAAAATCGCCCAAATACGCCAAGAATACCCTCAAAAAACCCTAAAATATGCTTATATAGAGGCATTGCTGGTTTCCTAGTTCTTATCGGGTTCAAACCCGCTTGAAAATACTAACCCGCAGACCGCTTCAAATCTCACCCGCATGGTCTCGGCGGGATTAAGCCACAGATCGACACGTGGTCATCCTTAACGGGTTTCGCCTGCTCGCCCGATCGCCCGCGATCAATCCGAATTCAATTCTGGGTTGATTCATCGCCGTTGGATCTGAGATCCAACGGCCTCGAGCGCCCAGCGCTTCTCTCGTTCACGTTCGACGCGGATCAATTCCGCTTCGATTTGCGCCGTTAGATCTCCGAGCAACGGGCAGGATGATGCCGCGTGTCACATTGAATAGCGCCCGCCTCGATGCCTTTCTTTGATTTTTGGACAGTCAGATTAAGATCTCGCGGCTCAGAAGAAGCCACGTCGACAGCGATTGCGAATTTGAAAGCCTCGCTTTTGGACCGTTGGATCGAGATCCAACGGTTGATCTTACGCCGCGTCGTCCCGTTGTGCAGCGCCGTCGGATCTGGCCGGGGTCGCGTGGATGACTGCCACGTGTCCTCTAGTATGCTGTGTCGGTGTATAGATAACGTATTTCGACCGTATTTTCGTATTTACGGTCGTATTTCTCTATTTAAATGGTATTCTGCATTCAAAAATACACAGTAATTAGCACAGATCTCAAAAAAATACAAATAAATAGTCGTTGGAATCGTGAGATCGAGACCAAGCTATGAAAATTATAAAAAGTGCAGAAATACTCAGTTAATTGCTGTGATGTGCTCAAATAAGGTGATTTCTCTAATAAATGATGGTGTACAAAATACGAACATATTAGAGACCAATTTAGCAACATATAAGCACAAAACATTACTAGATGAGAGGTTAAATAAGCAATATTCAACCCAAATCAGTAGACTCATGGCTGGGGGAGGCCTCCTCCTCTTAAGCCGTTGGTTGGCTTGACTTCTCTTGAGCAAGAGCACGCCCGAGCTTTACCCATGTACAATTCTTCCCCTGCCGATCTAAATCATCCTAAAGACAAGCTTTTCAGGTGCACTCATAAAGTGGGAATTGACGAAATGTTCTTTACGGGTTATGGGGTGGCAGCTTGACTCATGGAGAACTTCATCCTTTCGAGCGATCGATCTTTCGTGCAGTATATCGACCCTAAAAGATTGGCTAGTTTTATGTGTCGGTTCTTGAGTTCAAGACCAATGTTGTTTTGATGATGATCAACATTATGGTGTGTGCTAATCATCTTATATGTTTTAGTCCTAGATTTATTTATAATTATCTTGATGCAGACAAAGCATTTTGATGAGGGATGATGGTTTCAAGGCTTTGGAGAAAAAGCATGGCATGAAGAATGAAGATCATCACGTGTATTTATACTTTCTTCATGTATTTTTCTCTTTCTTTTATAAAATATTTGGAGCTTTGAATAGATGCTGCCCGCACACACACTCATTTGCATCATTTCCATCATATGGTATCTTAGAAATCATGTTGAACCCATCCCATTTGGTCATATGCTCAAAACACTCTTTATAGTATTTTCTGGAGCATGACAGACACCTGGTGAAGGGTCACTAGATGTCTGGTGTGTCAGCTTTTGAGCTAGCTTGACATGGCCATGAGTCAGCCGACTGAAGTTCTATAACCATGCGTCTAAACAGTTCCTCAGACGTCTGGGCCATGAACTTCAGTCAACTTAATATGTTGAGTTATTTTTATTCAACTCTCTGTTTTTCTCACCCACATTTGTCAACTGTCTTTAGAAGGATTCTCAAACACCTAAACAGTGTCCCAGACACCTAAGTGGTGAACTCTAGAGGTCTGGTTGCCTTGTGTTGGATTTTCGGCAATCTGTTTCTGTCTTCAAACCTTTGCCAGTTTTTCTATGGTTGGAATTTCTCATCCATTCCTTGCCCATTCGATTGTATTCTTCATTAGCTTTCCAACTCATCTTGGATCACTTCAATCAGAGTTCATATGTGTCAGTTATGACTATTTTGGCGATCTAGTATTTTCTAGAAAGAGTCTGTCAAACGTTGTATAACGTTGGACCAGACAACTGACCACTCCTCATTAGACGTCTGGTCCATCTTACTCAGTCATCTGGTCGACCCTGAAATCCAGCCTTTGGGATTTTCTAGCTAGTCGTTTCTAGCCGTTTTTTCCTTTTGTGGGATGTTTTGAGGGGATATATAAGCCAGTTTGAGTGTGAGTTTTTGGCATCTCTCCTAGCATCACTCCACACATATAGAATTCATTTTAGAGATCAAATTTGCTTAGAAAAATCATTCTCATCTCCATCTCTTCTCTTACACTAAATGCATTGATCTAATGGTAGTTAATCATAGCTTAAGGAGAAGCTTCTAAGTGCATCAAGCTCATCTTCAATCACTTGGTTTCTAATCTTTCATGCCTTCACATACACAGTGGTAAGATCTATTCAAGGCGTAGTTAAGATTGTATTTTGTTTTGTTTCTTTGTGAAACCTAGCTCTCAGGTTAATTGGAGGGTCACTCCAACTTTGGTTGGTTACTCCTTTGCTTCCTCGGAGGGTTACTCCTTGGATTGTATCTCGGCTAGAAATTGTACTCGATTAGAGTGTTTGTGCCTCGGTTAGGGAGCATTAGTGGAAATCTACAGCTTGGGTTATAAATGTGGTACTGGAGTAGGATCACCGGGTAAGAATCCGAACCAGGATATGCCTCTTGTGCTTGTGTTTTCTTGGCATATTTCTCTTTGTATTGTTGTTATTGAGAATATAGCTTTTATTTTCATACGTTGTGCATTAAATTATTAGTAACTTTTTAATTACGCACTTTTTCTTTCCATTACACTATTTACGCCCCCGTTTAGTGTATGTTATGTTGCCACATGTCCTAACAAGTGGTATCAGAGACTTGGTTTGGTGGCTTTTGCAAGCTTGACGTCTATGTCTGAACAACATCCACTTTATTTCAATGGGGAGAATTATGCTCAATGGATGACTAAGATGATTGATCGCCTCATGAGAAACAATCTTTGGGAAGGGGTGTCTATGGCTACTTCAAATATTATGATGGACGCTCAAGCCATGAGGATTTTGTGCATCTCTACCTTCGATTATAAGTTCGACGAGATTTCATAGTTGGAGAAGGCTCATGAGGTTTGTAGCTATCTTGAATCTAAGTACAACGATGGCAAAGTGGTTGTGGAAGATGATGTAGGGTTTTCTGAGTCCTTATGGCTATAAAATCAACGTCTAGCCTAAGTCGGGCGGACGACAAAAGCAATAAAAATAGGGGAGAACAACTTAAAACATTTTTAAGTTTAGCCCTAAAGAAATAAACCTTAGCCAGAATCTCTACTATCACAGGGTTGGGTCCGATCAACCCTTAAATATAGATCTATCAAACAATTGTAATTATAAACACATATATATTAAACTACATACATGTCACTTTGCTACTGTGCAAAGCGTTGTTTTCAGCAACCTATCTTTAATCCTCGAAGCAATGCCCCATGTTGGGGCTGAGCTGCTTCTCCCGAGCCAAACCACGTTCCGAGCCAAATCGAGTCCCGAGCCAAACAATCTCCTTGTCGCCAAGCCAACCAGGCGCTTCAGAAAGTTTCACCTTGAGTGGATCCTATGTCAAGACTTCGGATCCGATCCGAACTCCTTTGTAGCTTTGCTAAAGCCCGATCAGAAGCAAGGAAGAATAAGGAAGAAAGTTGAAATATTAATTAAGCTTAGATCCGGGCTTGCTCACATTTAATGGAGCTACTCAGATTTGGAGCTTGGTGCATGTTTCAAGGAAGGGGGTTGGCCCCTATTTATATAGGCGACTGACCCCTACCCTTTTCTCCATTTTCGATGTAGAACTAAACACATTTGGATAATTTTCTTAACACAAAACATGCATTTCGCTAAGGCAATGTTTGGTCAATTAAATCTCTCCCCCAATGATCTCTAAGAGCGATGTCATACATCGGTATGAAGAGGGTTGAATGGTGAACGCGTAGGAAAAACCGGCACTCCGTTTCACCGAGACGTTCCCGACATCCACGTAACCATTTTCTATGCGTTTATTATTTAAAATATGCTCGTAAACATTTTACGACATATTTAAATCATTTTGCATCATATGCAATAATCCCACATCTTTAATATTCTAAATCTTATATCACAAACTATTTGCGACACAATTAATTCCCATACATTTGATGTATCATCTCCTTAATTTCTACTTATTACTTGACAGAGGGCACACTCTGTGTGAGACCCTACAGCCTGACCCGGTTATAGGTGGGGCTCAAAATCCCAAACGGCAGAGACCATGAGCAGCAAGTGCCGCCCTTATTTTGGTATTATAATTATGTGGTTAACTCATTGACATAAGTATTGTCGGGACCATCCCGACTGTGTCCGTGATGAATACCGCAGTTTTAGTCCATTTGTCAAAACTATGCCGCTTAGTCAATCCTAGGATATGGTCAACGGTCAACCCTAATAGCACGAAACCGGTTAGTCTCCATCGATCTTTAATCAAAATAATGTTGGACTTCTTCCAACATACTCTGGCCAGAGTTTTTACTAAAGACCGAATTAACACGTGCGACACTAACTCCCCATAAACGGGAGAGATGAATCTTCTCTTGATCATTACTCTTCTCGCATGCTTCAAGTGTCACCCAACCAAGGGCCTTTCAACGAGGCTTGCCCCGAGTCTAGATCAGTGATCAAAGTGACACCATTCACGTACTGGTTCGTACAATGATCTCAAGTCAAAGGACCAACTTGCCTATCCTCAGTAAGAGTTATCATTGACAAATTAGTCAATGTTAATCATGTGATAACTCTCGTTCGGTCGTTCAGTGAACTCATTCTATAATGATCACATGTGTCTTGTCTTCAAATTCGCCAAGTCAAACGACCATGAGATCATCGTTACCACTCCATGGTGAAGACAAAAGACACAATGGTCTATCCGATGAGTCGATATTCTTTTCTCGAAACATCTATGACCACAAACATTTTTAGACTTATGCTACAAATGGTTAAGCACTTCTCCATGATCGAGATCTCCATCTTGATACATGTTTGACCTTGCATCAAGTCTCATGACTTTGCCTAGGTTCTAATAAAGACTACATTATTATTAACTTAGGTAAGTTTTTACCAAACAGTTTACTGTTATTTTGAATAAGATGTTTGCACAGATACACAGAGATAAATTGTCTCGAGGGCATACACATATCCCAACATCTCCCACTTGCACTCAGGCACATTTATCTCGGTATCCCATACCGCTTTTACACATAAGTCTCTCTAGACTTCATATAATAGAGCCTTCATGAGTGAATCTTCTAAACCGTTTACTATATGGACTTAAGGTGTTCTATGTTCCTTCTAAATCGCATATTTGAATCTCATCCAAATTATTTCCTTGGTCTCTTGGAATCCGTAATATTTTTCTAGCCTGGATCTCATCCAGCTTATTGTCCACATTTGAGGCTAGATATAATTATCCAAATAGTTACTGGTCATCAGCACATTACATTATCATTTCTGACAAAGGGTCAAACTGTTTGACCATTTTGTCAAAACATATGTGCCGGCTCCTTGATGCAGCACATGCCTTTTATTCACTCCCATTGACCTTGAAAACTCTATAAGTTTGTTCTTCGAAATCATAGTTAGAAAACAGACTTTACATACATATTCTAGTTTTCATGGTCATCATGAGTATTGACATCAAGTCTGATCCGAATAGATCTGTACTCAGCTATTGGCGAGAAAGTTTCATCATAATTTATTCATAGGAGTTGTGATGTTAACCTTTCTTAACCAGTATAACTTGTACTTCACTATTTTCCATCTGAACTAATCTTCTGCCTTGAAGAATCACTTGCTGCCAAAGGAAACACTTCCCTTGGGTACGTTTTCTAAGGTCCATACCTTATTTACATGCAAGGACCTTTTTTGGATCACATCAAGCTATTTTTCAGAGTCCCTACTCCGAATGACATCTTAGAAGTTGACTAGGCCATCATCATCTATGATGTTTTACTCGACTCCTTTGTCTTACGAGGCTTGAGTAATCGTGTGACTTCCTAACGATTGCTTTGAGGGATATCATATTGATACTGTCCTTTCATAACCTTATCAAGAACCTAGGCATTATTGTCTGGGGCTAAACTTAGAAGGAGGATTATAACTCAGAGTCACTAGCCATGTATCGCACCAAGTCTAACAGAGTGCAATTAATTATCTCCAATACATTGATGTGTTAAGAGGCTTGACCTGAGAGAAAATCTTATTTTATTTTAATTACGCAAGAATTACATAGCTAAGTATTTGCCTCTTCAATTCGATCAAAGCAGTTCAAATACTTCTGTCAGTGTGTTCTCTATTTTATCAGACTTGTGTTTCATCAAGAACACGTGTCGTAATAAAATAAGAATACTATATCTTGGCTAATTTAGACATGAGTCCGGATACATCCGTATGTATGAGACTACAAGTTCTCCAACTCATTCTCCCACTGTCTTACAGAAGGATTTTCGGCCATTATACCTTTGAGACAAGATTCACAAGTGTCTTTCGACTCATAATACCAGAGGTCAAGAGACCCTTCTTTATGTGACTTGCCAAGTTTGTTCTCTTCGGTACGGCCTAGTCTATTTTGCCATGGATACGTTTTGCTACTTACTTACAGATTTATGTATTAACACTTAATACCAGCGATCATGACTCTATCGGCTCAATGGAGACTTCAATAGGCTATACGAGGGATGGAGGTTGAAGTTATCTTACCTGGGACTTCTGCATCATTGATGAATATGCAAGTTCAGTCTATTATCGTGGATCGAATCAAAGCCGCTCAGACTGGAGATGCGAAGTTACGGAAGATCAGGGAATAATTCAAAGCTGGACTTCGGACGGATTTCCTCATTCATGAGGATGGTTCTTTGAGATATGGTAGTAGGATTTGCATGCCTTTCGGTGATATCAGAGATGAACTATTATATGAAGCACACCACTCTCCTTACTCTATTCATCCTGGCGGTATCAAGATGTAAAAGGACATACGTCTAAACTTTTGGTGGGATGGAATGAAGAGAAGCTTAGCTCGCAGTGTTGCCAAGTGCTTAGTATCTCAGCAAGTGAAGGCTGAGCATCATCGTACTGCTGGATTGCTTCAACCCTTGCCTATTCTAGAGTGGAAGTGCAGCATATCACTATGGTTTTCGTGACTGGATTGACTCGGAGTGCTAAGCAGAGTGATACGATTTGGGTGATCATTGATCGATTAACCCAAATCGGCACAACTTATACAGTTCCAAGTGGGACAACCTACGGAAACACTGACAAAGAAGTATATGGGGGTACTGATCTATCATTTACCTTTATAACTTCTTCTAGTATACATTGTGATGTGACCCGTAATCGTGCAGGAGATTGTTCGATTGCATGGCGTTCCAGTGAGCATCGTCTGTGACCGGGATACCAGATTTACATCTCAGTTCTAGAAGA
Organism: Scilla litardierei; assembly: GCA_030789695.1. Taxonomy (NCBI): domain Eukaryota; kingdom Viridiplantae; phylum Streptophyta; class Magnoliopsida; order Asparagales; family Asparagaceae; genus Scilla; species Scilla litardierei. Next base: position 303,443,671 of record CM061142.1, on the reverse strand, counting down.
GCCTGTAGATCCAATCTGGGTACCAGTCTTAGATTCAGCACAGCGTATCACCTGCAGACTGATGGACAATCAGAGCGTACCATCCAGATTTTAGAAGATATGTTACGAGCATGTATGCTGGATTTCAAGGGCTCGTGGAAATATCATCTGTATTTAGTAGAGTTTGCCTACAACAATAGCTACCAGGCCAGTATTGGCATGGCTCCATTTGCAACACTCTATGGAAGGAAATGTCGATCCCCGTTGAGTTGGGATGACATCGGTGATCGTGAACTATTGGGTCCAGAGATGATAGTTGAGACTGTAGATGTAGTGCATGGTACAAAGACAAGTTATGTATTGCACCCGATCGATACACGCATTTGGCTGATGCCAAGCATTGTCACTTGGAGTTCCAACTAGGAGATCATGTCTTCCTAAAGATATCTCCAAATATAGGAGTGATACGATTTGGGAAGTGACGGAAGCTTAGCCCGAGATTCATTGGACCATTTGATGTGCTAGAGCGAGTTGGAGAAGTTGCTTATCGATTAGCTCTACCGCCTTCATTGGAGGGAGTTCATAATGTTTTCCACGTCTTCAACTGTGTCGTTATGTCAATGATCCTACTCATGCAGTTGACTACTCCGAGATTATACTGTTTGACTAGACCAGACCTATGAGCAGCAGTCAGTTCAGATCATGGACCGACGACAGAAAACCCTCAGGAATAAAGTCATCAATATTGTTAAAGTTATATGGCGTCACGAATCACCTGGAGAATCCACCTGGGAACGGGAAGAATAAATGCATGAGCGTTACCCTCATTTGTTTCATGAACCCTAGCTGATAGAATTCCATGGACGGAATTTTTATAAGGTGGTAGGATGTAACGACTGGTATCTATCATACGTATTTCGTATGTATGTTGTGATGTATTGAATTATGAGATTATTTGTGTTATGATTTTACTTGCCGTAGCCTGTACGCGTGATCCGTTATCGTATTTGCAACCCACTCGACTTCACGATCGCGCCGACACTAACCTTATCACTTTTGGACATCATTGGTGCACAGTGGCGAAACCGTAATAATGGGCATAATTGTAACCTAACGACTTTTCATCTTAAAATTTCATTATATCATATCCATACATATATACACTAATAGATTTTAATAAGTGAAATTAGATCCTAATAAACTTTTCCCTAATAACGATTAATAAACATTACCCTTATCAAATCCCCACAACTCGCGCATCTCACAAAACAAGCCACGAAATTATAAAGACCTAATCAAATCTCCTAACCAACCCATGTTGATCACTTCCCACCTGACCCCTTGCATGTGGATGACCCTCACAACAACCATGCATGATCTTAACATATCCACTCACAGTGAATCCGAGGAAATCTCAACCCCAAACAACCTAATCAATCTCTCAGATCGTTCTCCGTCCTTCTTCTCTTCTTAATAAAACCCATGAAAGATACCGCAGCCTTCTCCCCTCGAGATCTCAAAATCCAGGCCTCGCAACATCTCCCCCAAGTCCCAAAACCATTTCCCTCCGAGCGAAGCACCCATCTCTCCGAGCGTTCTCCTACCTCCAAACGCAACCCAACTCCAAACACCCTCCTCAGCCTTGTCCCCCTCTCCCATCGAAGGTTCGCCTCCGACAGACTTGAGTACCCTGTAGCACTCCTTCATTCCACTCAGCCCGCCCACTCCATTCACACAAGCTCCCTACCAAGATCGCAAACACCTCTCCTCCCAGCGCTCTCAAGCCCATCAAACCCACGTCGCCGCATCTTCCTCCCTTCTCCACGATACCTCTACACCCCACCCAAACAGCCTCGTCGAGTAGCCCTGACCATCTCCCCTCCCTTCGACTCAAACCTCCGAGCACCTCTCCTCGACCCACAGCGCCTCCTCCCCTCTCAACTTGCCGTGACACCTTCGCCAAACCCCTCCGACCTCACAGCCTATTTTTCCCCGTTCGAACCCAACGCTTTGACTTAAAGCACCGATCTCTGACTGAACTCGCCACAGTCACCCGCCGCTTCACTGTGCCGCTGTCGCCACTGCAGTGCCGACCATTCGCCGCCGCCTGCAACCACACGAAGGAAACAGACTCGTATCACATAAGTTTCGTGATGTTAAACAACATCAAGAAGTTAGTTTATTATAATATTACTTTTATTATATTAGTTTATAATCTTAGGGTGTATATGAGGTTAGTTGTTATAATTAAATCCTGTATGTAACTTATATATATATAAGTTATGTATGATGATAATTTATTATGTTGTAATATAATGTTATAAAATCAGTATGTCATAACATTAGTTTATAACATATATATATAGATATATACACACATATATATTACATATAAATGTATATATGTACGTATATAATAAACTGTGATAATACTAAGGCATAAATATACATATACATACATACATACATACATACATACATACATACATACATACATACATACATATGTATATATGTACATACACATATATGTACATCATGTATGTATGTATATATATATACATACATATATACATATGTATGTATGTATGTATGTATGTATGTATGTATGTATGTATGTATGTATATGTATATTTATGCCTTAGTATTATCACAGTTTATTATATACATACATACATACATACATACATACATACATACATACATATGTATATATGTATGTACATATACATACATACATACATATGTATGTATGTATGTATGTATGTATGTATGTATGTATGTATATAATAAACTGTGATAATACTAATGCATAAATATACATATACATACATACATACATACATACATACATACATACATACATACATATGTATATATGTATGTATATATATACATACATACATGATGTACATATATGTGTACATACACATATATGTACATCATGTATGTATGTATATATATACATACATATATACATATGTATGTATGTATGTATGTATATTGTAGGGGACCCTGCGGGGCTACACATACACTAGAGGGGGGGGGGATTAGTGTAATAGCAAGCAAAGTGATTAATTAAAAGTTACTAAAATTAAAACACAATAAGCAGCGGAAATTAAACAGAGTGCTCAACAACAACAATCGCAAACACAATGATTTTACCCTAGTTCCCCAAAACTTGGGTACATCCAGCCACACCAGTATTCACTATAATTCCCACATAGAGAAGTGAATACAAAATCCCACAAAGGGATACCTCACACAGAGGATTTAGGATTCCCACAAAGAGATATCCTCACTCTCACACAGAGAGACCTCACACAGAGGATTTGTTCTTTCACACAGAAAGAACCAAACTCCCACAAAGAGAGTAACTCCCACAAATAGAGTAACTAATTCCCACAAAGAGAGTAACTAATTCCCACAAAGAGAATTAGGGTTTCGAAACAAAAACAAAACGAAACAACACTTACCTATGCCTTGATATGATCTTACCAATGTGAAGAAGAAGGCATGCAAGTGAATGGCCAAGTGCTTGAGATTAGCTTTGATTGCACTTGATGATCTTTCTCTCTTCTAGGAATGAGTCCTAACACTTCTCACTTGAGTGTATGAAAATGAAGAGAAGAAAGATGATCTCCAAGAAAGGAATGAGATTGAAATCCCTTGGAGAAATTCCCTAGAGCTTAAATGCTATAGCATAAGAATGAAGCTCTAATTAGGGAATGTGGGAGGAGTGGCTTAGAGAAGAGATTAATTGATCTTCTATGATTTCCTAACCCTTTCAAGAAGTCTAAATGAACTAAGCCAATCCCAATATATAGGAAGCCAAAGGAACCCATAAAACCAGCCAAAAACCCAAATGGAAGAAATATGCAACGGCTAGATTTTGGCAGTTTACGGCATGAAAAGTCGACTGATGATCATTAGACAGTCAACTGATCAACGGATAGAAAATATCACAATGGCTATAATCTGAGCCAGGACAGTCGACTGTAGAAGACTACACAGGCGACTGAAAAACAGACAGTCGACTGTATAACCTTCATCAGGCGACTGCGGCAGGGATGGACAAGAAATAGAGAGCTGCACTCTTTCTCCAGATAAGCAGACAGGCGACTGATGTCAATAATACAGTCGACTGTCTTATAGTCAGGCGTTTGTAATACCTTCATCAGTCGACTGCTGTATAAGATGGAGAAAATACAGAGAGAGATGCATATTTCACACTTACGGCTTTCAGACGACTAAAGGCCATTTCACAGGCGACTGTACATATACAGGCGACTGTAAAAATAGTAACATGCGACTGTCTTGCAACATGGGAAAAGCCCAAAAAATGCAAGAAGCACACATGCGACTGTCGACCAATTCACAGGTGACTGTAAGAGTACATGCGACTGTAAATTAAACATCAGTCGACTGATGCGAAAAGCTCAAGATGAGTCAATAGAAAATTTGACTGGAGCTGTGCATCACATTCGACTGTAGAAGGCTTAACATGTGACTGGAAATCACACAGTCGACTGTAAAACCTTCAGCAGGCGACTGCAGGAGAGCCAGAGACTCCAAATGAGTCTTTGGGCTAGATGAACCTATTGGGTTGGATTCTATGATAATCCTAAGGCTCACTAAGATGGTTAAATGCAAATGCATGAGAGTATGACCATCTATCAATGCATTACAATAATTCTAGACTCAAAAAGAGAAATGCAAGTAAATGAAATTACATGGATTACAAATTGCATCTCCTAGAGTCTAAGTCTTCAAGCTCACTATACCTTGATGCTCTCCATCATCTCCAAGCTTTGTCACTCCTTGATGAGCTTCCCTTCATCAAGCTCCAAGCTTTGACAATGCTTCTCTAGATGTCCATCCATCATCATACTCCAAGCTTTGGCTTCATTAGATGATCTTCATGACTTCATCCAAGCTTGAGCACACCATCACACTAGGAGGTCTTTAAGATATCCCTTGTTATATCCTCCAAGCCTTATGCTTTGTCTTATCAACATATAATCATTAAGATAAACTGAGACTAAAACATAAGATTGATTAGCACACTAACATTATGTATTGATCATCATGAAAACAATGTTAGTCTTGAAACCAAGAACTAACAATCTCCCCCTTTTGATGATGACAATCCATTATGTCAAAATATAATAAACATTGAAGTAAACAATAAGTGCTAACAAACTCACCCAATCAATATGCAAATGTGCATAAAATATAAACATATAAAGCACAAAACATATTGATGGTTGTTATGCCAAAACATACCAATTGATAATAATGCATAAACAAGCATACGGTATATTTTTACATAACCTATTTCTCTTCTCCATTGGCATATCAAAAAGATGGGTAATAGCCAAATATGAAAACCAAGGGCAAGAGAAATAACCATCCCATATGCACAAACATAATATGAATGAAATTCAATGTGACATATGAATGGAAAAATAATGCTAGCAAGCAAAAATTCCATACTCCCCCATAATCATACAAAACCTGTAAACATGGGAGTAATGGACACACTCACAAAAATGTGGGTACAAAATGTAAACATACAAGCATGGTACCCAAGCAATGAATAACAATGTGAGTGAGCTAGCAAGTTGGAAACCAAACAAAAGTGGAGTTTGGTTTCTGTATATAGTCATATGAAAATATAACATTACGCACATATGAATTTATATACGCATTCCTATCAAGCCTAGAAACATTCTTAGGAATCCACAAAAAAGTGATTTGGGATTCTTAAGAAGAGCTTTGGTGAAGGCATGAGTAGGAGGTGAGGGTGCACGCTTATGAGGTGGAACATAAACATTGGCGTGCCCCGTGTGTGAAACATGCAATTCAGCATTAGAAGAATTCACACAAGCATTTCTACCATGCATAGGAACATATGAAGCATGCAAAGATTTATCATAAACACTAGCATGCAAGCAAACAAAGTTATTCCCATGGGTAGAAACATCATGCATAACATTCAAAGAAGAAGCATTCATATCAACATGTTTTTGAATATGCTTCTTATGCAATGTGGTGTACATATATGCATGATTCTTCTTTGGCTTAATATTCAAAGTTGATTTTTGGCCAAAAGAAGACTTAGATGTGACTAACCCCTTAGAAAGCTCCCCCACAAAATTTATTTGGGTGCTTCTAGGGGAAGAGCTTGGTTTGTTTACCTTCAAAGTAGAGGATCCCAAAACGTTGTTCTTACTCAATTTGAAGTTTTCAATTTGAGTAGACAATAGCTCACATTTCTTCGAAAGCGAGGAAATGTCGTCATCCCTAGCGGATAGACGTGAGCTAAGCTCAAGACATTGAGATTTGAGAGCCTGTCTCATTTCTCAAAGCGTCAATTTGAAAATCTCTCTCAAGAATGACGGAGTCACAATCTGAAACGTGAGTACGTTTAAGAGAAGCATTCTCCTCACGTAACTCACGAATTTGAGAAAGAAAAACTTCTTTCTCGGCATGCAAAGATTTAATCATATTAATATGAGAAGCATGCAAAGAAGTGCAATTATGAGAATCATCATGAAAAGCATTTGCACCACACTTATGAGCAATTAAAGAATTGTTATCACTAAAATCATTATGCTCATAAGTAGATTGAGTTTGAGATACCTCATTATCGCTAGACTCAATCTCATCACCTCCAGTGTACTTGGTCTCAAGATAGCTCCATATTTCATGTGCCGTCTCCATGCATCCAACATCTTCATTTTCATGGCCCCACGTGGAGATGCACAAAGCTCTTTTGGCGTGGACGTTCATCATGAAGTTCGACTCTAAGACATCCGAAGTCATCGCATTCAGAAGATTGTTCTTCTTGAGGTGTTTGATCATTTTGCTCCTCCATTGACTATAATTCTCCGGATCGAACTTGGGAGGATGTTGTTGAGACTTAGAAGTCATGCTTGCAAAAGCCACCAAACCAAGGCTCTGATACCAACTGTAGGGGACCTTGCGGGGCTACACATACACTAGGGGGGGGGGAGGGTGAATAGTGTAATAGCAAGCAAAGTACTTAATTAAAAGTTACTAAAATTAAATCACAATAAGCAGTGGAAATTAAACAGAGTGCTCAACGACAACAATCACAAACACAATGATTTTAACCTGGTTCCCCAAAACTTGGGTACATCCAGCCACACCAGTATTCACTATAATTCACACACAGAGAAGTGAATACAAAATCCCACAAATGGATACCTCACACAGAGGATTTAAGATTCCCACAAAGAGATATCCTCACTCTCACACAGAGAGACCTCACACAGAGGATTTGTTCTTTCACACAGAAAGAACCAAACTCCCACAAAGAGAGTAACTCCCACAAAGAGAGTAACTAATTCCCACAAAGAGAATTAGGGTTTCGAAACAAAAACAAAATGAAACAACACTTACCTATGCCTTGATATGATCTTACCAATGTGAAGCATAAGGCATGCAAGTGAATGGCCAAGTGCTTGAGATTAGCTTTGATTGCACTTGATGATCTTTCTCTCTTCTAGGAATGAGTCCTAACACTTCTCACTAGAGTGTATGAAAATGAAGAGAAGAAAGATGATCTCCAAGAAAGGAATGAGATTGAAATCCCTTGGAGAAATTCCCTAGAGCTTAGATGCTATAGCATAAGAATGAAGCTCTAATTAGGGAATCTGGGAGGAGTGGCTTAGAGAAGAGATTAATTGATCTTCTATGATTTCCTAACCCTTTCAAGAAGTCTAAATGAACTAAGCCAATCCCAATATATAGGAAGCCAAAGGAACCCATAAAACCAGCCAAAAACCCAAAGGGAAGAAATATGCAACAGCTAGATTTTGGCAGTTTACGGCATGAAAAGTCGACTGATGATCATTAGACAGTCAACTGATCAACGGATAGAAAATATCCCAATGGCTATAATCTGAGCCAGGACAGTCGACTGTAGAAGACTACACAGGCGACTGAAAAGTAGACAGTCGACTGTATAACCTTCATCAGGCGACTGCGGCAGGGATGGACAAGAAACAGAGAGCTGCACTCTTTCTCCAGATAAGCAGATAGGCGACTGATGTCAATAATACAGTCGACTGTCTTATAGTCAGGCGACTGTAATACCTTCATCAGTCGACTGCTGTATAAGATGGAGAAAAGACAGAGAGAGATGCATATTTCGCACTTACGGCTTTCAGACGACTGAAGGCCATTTCACAGGCGACTATACATATACAGGCGACTGTAAAAACAACAACATTCGACTGTCTTGCAACATGGGAAAAAGCCCAGAAAATGCAAGAAGCGCACAGGCGACTGTCGACCAATTCACAGGCGACTGTAAGAGTACAGGCGACTGTAAATTGAACATCAGTCGACTGATGCGAAAAGATCAAGATAAGTCAATAGAAAATTTGACTTGAGCTGTGCATCACAGTTGACTGTAGAAGGCTCGTCAGGCGACTGGAAATCACCCAGTCGACTGTAAAACCTTCAGCAGGCGACTGCAGGAGAGCCAGAGACTCCAAATGAGTCTTTGGGCTAGATGAACCTATTGGGTTGGATTCTATGATAATCCTAAGGCTCACTAAGATGGTTAAATGCAAATGCATGAGAGTATGACCATCTATCAAGGCATTACAATAATCCTAGACTCAAAAAGAGAAATGCAAGTAAATGAAATTACATGGATTACAAATTGCATCTCCTAGAGTCTAAGTCTTCAAGCTCACTATACATTGATGCTCTCCATCATCTCCAAGCTTTGGCACTCCTTGATGAGCTTCCCTTCATCAAGCTCCAAGCTTTGACAATGCTTCTCTAGATGTCCATCCATCATCATGCTCCAAGCTTTGGCTTCATTAGATGATCTTCATGACTTCATCCAAGCTTGAGCACACCATCACACTAGGAGGTCTTTAAGATATCCCTTGTAATATCCTCCAAGCCTTATGCTTTGTCTTATCAACATATAATCATTAAGATAAACTGCCACTAAAACATAAGATTGATTAGCACACTAACATAATGTATTGATCATCATCAAAACAACGTTAGTCTTGAAACCAAGAACTAACATATATGTGTGTGTGTGTGTGTGTGTGTGTGTGTGTGTGTGTGTGTATTTATATGTATACATACATACATATATATGTACATCATGTATGTATGTATATATATACATACATATATACATACATATGTATGTATGTATGTATGTATGTATGTATATATATATATGTATGTATGTATGTATGTATGTATGTATATTTATGCCTTAGTATCATCACAGTTTATTTATATATAATAAAAGTAGGTATCTGAATGGATAGTTAATAATAGATACAGTATAATGATCCATGATTGGTTTTTAATACATATGTAGCAGTTACATAATGGTAAAACCTAAGGACACGATTAATTTAATTCAGGATCATTTAACTGATACCTAAAACCCAACTTCGCAGATAAAACGAGCCTTAAGCCTCGTTCACATGGACACCCAACACCATCCACTGGCAAGTATTTTATTGTGAATGAATTTCAAATCAAACTGCTTAATATTAATATATGATGAAATCTGTTATTGTTACGCCCGCAGACTTTAAAACTGAATCATGCGCTTTCTCTTAGTTGTTGCTTTTGGATAAAAGGACACGTAAACATAAAGTCGTTGCTGAAAACAAATTACTATCTGTCTGCTAACAACGCGAACCAAACTGGATAGAGGGTAGGACATAACCCTCGAACGAACATATGTAACACCATCGAATACAGATAGGATGAACCTAGTCGAAGACTAGAACAGACACATGGGTGGGGTTGGTTCATATAGTAGAGTCTGTAAGTGTGTCTTGTACATCTTACGGCTACTTCCATACCACACTAATGGAAGCAAGTATTTTGGCCATTTTCCAGGTTAGGGATGGCAAGAAGCTTCACGGTAAACCCCCGATGAAAGGGTGTATCGAAAACACTATACCTACTCAGACATGAACTGGCACGAGCACAAATAAATGAGAATGTTCCATTTTGTAAATGTGTTAACTTCTTTAAAATGCAACTCACCTGTTAAATTGTTCTAGCATGCTCAAACTTTACTTTATGCACTTGCTTAACATATCTGTGTCTGATGTTTCTTTTGTTGCAAAGTTATTGCTTTAAATTACTATAAAATCTTACCGAGGCATTTCGCTGACATATATTTCAATGAAACCATGAAATTTATGTTAGGTTCAGAGATGGAGTATAGGGAGGACCCTACTTATGAGGAACCGAATCAGGAAGCAGATCTCGTAGACCAGAGCTACGAAGACACCGAGATTCTTCTTGCTGAGGACTAGATCACTGATGCTGTCTCATTTTATTTAGTTTTATTTATCATTGCAGGTGTGTTGCTCATGTAATAAATGTATGGCCATGCTAGGCCTAACTTATTTGTTTACTTGCTTTTGAACTCTGGGTAAAGTTGTAATAAATAGCTGTGTTGTTTTTGAATATTGCGGTTGCAAGAACCTGGTTGCTATTTATACAAAATGCTTATTGTGCCCAAGTCAAAGAAGAAATAAAAAAAGTATTTCTTCTTTACTTTAAGCACATGTAGACACGCTCATGTTCTTGCTCCCAAGTACAATGGGAAGCGAGGTATGACAATCACATCAAAACATTTCTTCTAAAGCAATGTGACGACATTCGCCAAATGTGATATACATCCCATATGGCCCAAAGACAACTCTGGCTCATTAGCCAATATGTGAGACAATCTTTTCCTTTGTATAACAATTATTCTGAAATATTAGACATCAAACATGTCCCATTTTCAGTTTATCATACTATACCTTTTCTCATGATAGACCAAACATTCTTTCTTAATGAATTTTCCTTAGTGCCTTCTCCTTTTAAAATCACATTTAGACATTTTATGTTCTAACACAAATATTATCTGTGTAAGCATCACATGCATCCAAACACCTAAGCTTTACAACCTTGAGGAGACTCAACAAGTTGTTCGTCTCAAGATCTAATTTGAATACAAGGTCTTGCACCGCTCTTACACTCATCTTCGAGTCAAACAGTTTGATCGAAGTTTCGAACCTTGTGGAGTGAAACTGTTTTCCATACAATCTTGATGAGACTCAACAAGTTGTACAGAGAAACATGCTTTGAACATCCGTATATTCAAGTCGCCCATGCTCATAGAGGTGAGTGTTAAGTAGCGTGCTTTTATTGTGATAGACCTGAAAGCTTAAGGATATCATTGTCCTTAAGTCAGTGCTAAGAAGGACACTTCAAGGGTAGTGTTAATGAGAATATAGTTTGGTTTATCAAATATTCCTTAACCATTCATTTTGACCAATTGGCTTATTCTTTTAGGATATTATGATTTGGATTCTACTCGGTAAAACATAAAATTACCCTAGTTTAGCATATGTTCATGATTTTTTAAATATAGTTAACATGGTTTTTATCCAACAATATCCTCCCACTATTTTAGCGATCATCTTAAGCCAAATAGATGAACAAATTTGACATTTAATGGGAGAGGGACCCAACTACCCTGAGCTTCATAGCCTTGAGGAGACTCAACAAGCTGATCGACTCTGTTGTTGGTAATAAACTCTTTATCAATCACTGACGTCCGCTAGATTTTGCACTATGTAAAGTCAGACGGGATACCAGGATTAAAATTTATAACCGCAAGCGCATGGTGTTGTAGTGTGGCTTGAGGGTCGAACACGGGGAGACATGTGATGTCCTTGTGATCAAACAGGAATCGGATCACCCGGTGGGTGAGCTAGCCCTATCGCTTGGTGGGTTGTGCCGATATGAAACTACGGAAAGGTGTAAGATATAAAAAAGTAACCCAGGACTTTGGTTTCCACCCTATCATGAGTTCTCTCTGTTACGACCTACGGATAGGGATACGATCGGATTCTAGGGTTTAGTGGTGAGACGTTGCCTCTAATAGCGATACATATCATCCCATGGGCCCGATATTTCGGCCGATGCCCCGGATGATACGCTAGGTCTACCCGAGTTCGGACGGTGGGCATTCCCATGTCCAAAACCGACCGACTCCGGGAGCACTAAAGTCGCAACGATTGCTCCCGACATTTCATCCTGCAATTCCCACGCGCTAGGAATCAATGTCTACGCTAGGGGTGTGAGCTGTGGCTAGAGGATCAAACTCCTGTTTTATTTCCCCTCGACCCGACGGTCAGAGGCGGTCTTTCTCCTGCCAATGAAAATAAAACGCCTCGCGTAACCATCTAAATCCCTATATCCTATCGAAACCCTAATCCTATGGTCGTTCTAGGGAGAACCCACGAAGGGGCTTCCACCAATGTCCCAGATTAGGAAACTACTCACTAATCATTGCAAGAGATTCAATAACACAAATTTCATCCATTAGAATGAAGATCAAGCAATAGAATACTAGAGCAAATGGTAATATAAATGTAATATCAAAGTATTAGAAAGATCAAAGAACATACAAAGCAAGTTTAATTAGAAGCAGCCAAAATCCCAAAAAAATGCTTAAGAAAATGGGATTCTCGTTTTCTGGGACACCTAGGGCTATATATACATTCTGGCAAGATACCAGGGAATATTTCCAGAAGAAGACTAAAATAAGCGTCCAACTGATCGATTGAAACATCAACCGATCGGTTGAGGCAGCGGGAAAATCGGTCTTCAGCTTCTGAAATACTTCACCCGATCACTAAACCGATCGGGTGAAGTCGTTGGGTTTTTGAGCTTGCGAAGAAATGCTACAGGTGACCCGATCGGTTGACTCAGAAAACAGAGAGTACTGTCGCGACCAACCGATCTCTGAACCGATCGGTTGGGATTTGCCTCATTGCTTACTCCTCGTCGGGTCAGATACGGTGCATGAACCGATCGGATGGGTCTGTCCACCCGATCGGTTGAGAGCTGATACTTGATATACTTTGGCGATTGGCTCTCAGGATCTCGTGTGGAACCTTCCGTTGCTCCGGAGATTCATGATGTTAGATTCGTATGTCCCCTATGCCAGCAATCCTGTAAAAACACAAAAACAAAACGAAAGTGAAAAGGAACTAAAAATCACAGAAAGAGGGACTCAAAATAACGAAAAACGACGAAAAATCACGAATAAGACGTGCGTGAATATATAAAATATAAATGCACGTCAAAATCCTCCAAGCTGAACCCTTCCTCGCCTCGAGGAAGACGAGTGAGAATAGGAGCTCGGAGGGAAAAATAGAAAGGGAGAAACAGAGAAAGAAAAGAAAATCCTAGATCACCCGTCAGAGCCAACGAAAACTAACACGCCACACTAAGCAAGCATGCGATAAGCATCTCACAAAACCCTGGAATATGAGTCCATACAAGTGTCGTGGGTCCACGCGGTGAAGGGCGAGTGAGTGAGGTCGTGAGCTAACAGACGGTGAAACTATATAAATTGTGCAATAAAGCACCATATACTCATACCCAAGGAATGACCCAAATATCGAATCAATTCGAATTAGCGGTGAATAATAATTCAAGCATGCATGAGAATAGAGTAAGAATAGAAACATATCATGTGTCAGGGACTCTACTGCTAGGAACTAGTGAATCACTACACGATTGCCTAGATGATTTTCGAAACTTTCTTTTAATAAGAAATTTTTTTGGGATTCATGCTAATGTGGCAAGCTTCATAAATTGTCATTTAAGCTTAAGAATGTAACCTCTACTTCTAGGCCCTTACAGATATTGCATCTAGATTTATTTGGGCTTCCTAAAGTTGCATCCGTAGGAAATGCTTTCTATGGACTTGTTACTGTTGATGGCTACTCTAGATATACTTGGGTAAGTTTTTTAAATATTAAAAATGAGGCTCTTGAAAATTGTATTATAATTTCTAAGAAAGTTCAAAAGATTCAAGACACCCCCATTGCCATCATTCGTAATGATCATGGAGGTGAATTTGAAAAAGAACTATTCTTTAAGTTTTGTGATGAGAATAGGATCACTCACACATTCTCCTTTCATCGTGCCACAACACAAAATGGTGTTGTGGAAAGTAAGAATAGAACGCTTATTGAGTGTGCACACACTATGCTAAGTGTTAGCTGGCTTGGATCACAATTTTGGGCAGAAGCCATCCATACAGTGTGCTATGTTTATAAATAGGAATCTAATGAGACCCCGTATGAACAAAACGTGTTATGAATTATTTTATGACAAGATACATCATGTAATTTATTTCTGTGTTTTTGGTTCCAAATGTTTTATTAAAAACACATACTGTATTTTAGATAAATTTGATTCTCGATCCAAAGAAGGGATTTTTATTGGATACTCCATACATAGTAAGGCCAACCAAATATATAATAAAATAACTTCAACGGTTGAGGAATCTCTTCACGTTTCATTCTGTGAAGATTTTGATTCTCCTATATCTTGTGATGATGAATGCATTGAATCTCTATGTGATTCCATGCATAATGTTAAATTAGATTATTCTAATGAGACTAACTCTTCTAATCAAATTGTTGAAATATTACTAGTGATCCAAGGGCACCCAAGACATTTTCTACAGTCCCGCATCATCCACATGACTAAGTGATATGGAATATTGGTAATGGAGGCTGTACAAGGTCAAAGGTGGAGCAATTCAAACATTGTGCCTTTGTCTCAATCATCGAGCCAAAGAACATTGATGAAGCATGTGAAGATAGCTCGTGGATCAAAGCGATGGAAGAAGAGCTCATCCAATTTGAAAGGAACGAAGTTTGGAAACTTGTTCCTCCTCCGAAAGGCCACCGAGGCATATGTATGAAGTGGATATTCAAGAACAAGATGGATGAGAATGACGTCGTCACCAGGAATAAGGCAAGGTTAGTGGTTCAAGGCTATCGACAAGAGAAAGGTATTGATTTCGAGGAATCCTTTGCCCCGATAGCTAGATTAGAATCTATTAGGTTATTCTTGTCATTTGCAACATTTAAGAATTTCAGATTATTTCAAGTGGATGTTAAAAGCACATTTTTAAATGGCTTTATTCATGAAGAAGTTTATGTATATCAACCACCCGGTTTTATTCATGAAAAGTTTCCACACCATGTTTTTAAACTTAAGAAAACACTTTATGGCTTGAGACAAGCTCATAGGGCTTGGTATAATCGCCTAAAGAATTTTCTTTTGGATTTGGGTTTCAAAACGGGTGTGGCTGATCAACACTTTTTACAAAATATTTTGATCATTACATTCTTAGTATTCAAGTGTATGTAGATGATATCATATTTGGTTTTAATAACACTTCATTATGTCAAGAATTTACTAAGTCAATGTAGGATGAATTTGAGATGAGCCATATGGGAGAGCTCACCTATTTTCAAGGTCGTCAAATTCGTCAATTGGAGAACGAGATCTTCATCTACGAAACAAAGTACATGGTGGATCTGGTCAAGTGCTTTGGAATGGGAACTTCTTCTCCCAAGCATACTCCAATGAGCACGACGACGCATCTTGATAAAGATGAGCATGACACAAACTTTGACATTCAACAATATCAGGGTATGATAGGTAGTCTATTTTATCTATCTGCTAGTAGACCATATATTATATTTTTCATTTGTCTTTGTGCACGTTATCAATCATGGCCAAAATAATCACATTTGATTGTAGTAAAATGGATTTTCCATTATCTCAACCAAACACTCGGGAACAGATTATTTTATCTAAAGTCATGCACATATGAGTTAATCTCATATAGTAATACCGATTTTGCTGGATGTAAATCCGATATGATAAGTAATAGTGGCACTTGCCATTTTCTAGGAAATTTCCTTGTATCTTGGTTTTCAAAGAAACAAAACTTGGTGTCCCATTTTACGACCGACGCAAAATATATTACCACGGGTCTAATTTGTGCGCAAGTCTTATGGATGAGACAAACACTTAAGGAATATGGTATCGATTATGGTACATTTCCTATCATGGTCAATAACCAAAGTGCTATATGTCTATCCAAGACCCCGGTACAACACTCATGTATCAAACACATTGATATTAGACATCATTTCATTAATGGCCAGTCCTCAAGAAGGATGTTTGGCTAAAGTACGTTGACACCCAACAACAAATCGCCGATATTGTCACTAAAACACTCAAGGAGGATTCCTTTGTGAGCTTAGGAGAGAATTTGGAATTATAGGTGAAATGGAACTCTAGAAGATAATTTTCATGTGTCATACCATATTTCTGTAACCCCTATTGTAAATATACGACGTATTATATTACATATTATGATCGTATTTATAGACGTACATTTTTTAGTATTCCGGGGGATTTTCCCCAATTTTTCTAAAATTATTATTATTATGAACTATTTTAAATATCTTAAATAATTATTAAATGTAATAATGTGATAAGTATTTAGTAATACATTGTATATGGTATGGTATAGGGTATAATGGGTGTATTCATATATTTTTCAAAAATTAAAATTTGCAAATTTTCTAGGTGTGACACATTACCCCCTTAGGTGTATTTTGCTAAGACATCCTTAATCCTAAGCATGCCATATTAGTATACACATGGCATCCTTCTACAAATGATGATGATGATGAGTATTATGAAGGGATTTAAAAGAGAAAAATAAAAAGAAAAAGGAAGAAAAAGAAAAAAGAAAAGGAAATGAAGAAAACCAAAAATCATTTTTTTCATCTCTCGCACTATCCTCACACTAGGCCAAGCCAGCCCACCACCATCTCCTCCTCTCCGTGCACTACCTAGACATCCTCCTCCTCCTCATTGGCTTCCCTCTATAGGCCGAACCAAACCCCCCTTTCCCTTGACCAAATTTCATCAGTCAACCTTTCTTCCTTGGTGATTGGAGCTTGAAGAAGCTCTTGGAGAAGAAGAGGGCTAGGAGAAAAGCTAGAGCTTGAAGAAGAAGGATTTTCTTGAGGTAGGGTTCTAACAACACTAGCTAGGTGCCATTCTTAGAATGGTGTATGGAAAAGGGAAACCCATTATGATAGTTAAGCTATGGAAATTAGGATGCATGTTCTAGTTTATATTCTTACAGAAATTAATCCTCATGTTATAATTGCCCAAGTTATAATAAGAATTCATGTTCTAGTAATTGAGATTATGTTCTTGCTAACAATAGAAATATGAAGGTATTAATGTTCATGCTAATTCAAATATGTTCAAGTGCATGCTATCATGAAAATGATTAGGGAATTTATGTTTATGAACTAAATTCTGTCCTAAGATTCATCTTAGTTGCCATACTAAAGACTACATTGAGTATAATATGCCATGTTTATGTTAAACCATATGTATACTATTACTTAGTTTCTCATCTTCATCAACTGAATTAAAATCAAAAATCTAGAATTATGTTCTGCTGGGCAGGACAGTCGACTGCTGTAAGGAAAATAGACGACTGCTTTAGCAGTCGAATGTTTTCAAAGCAACAGCCGGCTGTTTGCTCTAGGTTGAGTTTTCTTTTATATTATGCTATTTTTTGCCAAGCTAGGTGATCTGACATAATTATGGTTACTTCATGCTAATTTCTTTAGGCCATTTTTGTAAATTGTGATTCCATATGTTCCCTTGTCTCGTGTTAATAAACATGCTAACTGTCTCATATATGCTCATGTGCTACATTCCTTGTTAGTGATTAAATTTCATGTTCCATGGTATGCTAAATTCATATTACTGAACATGAATTAAGTAACAATAGCCTAATCAGGGCTTTGATGTGCAAACAACAAATGAAGGAATCTTGTGATATTCTTTATGAGAATAAATGTTATGGTCATTGTTAAATCACGACATCAGAGAAATGATGGGAAATGAAATGTTATGTATAGCGGTAATGAGACCGCGGAAATGGATGAAATGATGGATTTGTTCCATGTTGAGAGTGAGGCTCTTGAGTGTAATATTAACTTGGAAGACTTGGTCTACCCTGAGGTAGGTGAGAATTCCAGACATTGGGTTGGGGGAAACACTGTGTAAAATGTACGTCTAAGGAGTGAACTAGATATGTATCTCACTCGCACTCCCGACAGCCAGCAGGGAGAGTTGGGCAGAGTTGGAAAGGCCCATGGTGTACTCGTGATGCACCATGCGGTAATTGAAATAACACGATATTCTCACTCCTGGCAGGGGGAGTTATGACAGGCCCCATTTGTCACAGTGCTTGTGTCGCTAGCGGGGTAACACTTTTCCACCCACCCTGGGTGTGGTCCAGTGCCTTATGTCATACATTTTACTCGAGTTTCCAAATTATAATCATAACTGAAATTCCTTAAATTATGATCTGTAATATTGTAATTATTGGCTGTCTGCATTTCTTATTATTTCCTGCAGTGTTTCCAAATTATGTTCAGCACTATGCATTTCTTATTAATTCTACAGTATTTCTTGCCATGCTCAATACCGTGCATGTGGATGCGTTATTTTATATTATGCAATTAATTCATTGTCATTAATAGCATGTGTAGTCAGACCCTTAGTTAGATAGAACCATTTTGAGACTGGCATATCTACCTAGGATTGATAGATTCCTACTGGGCTCGTGTTGACGTGTCCCTCCCACTTTCCCTAGGATTAGAGCTTGTGATGGCAGAGCATGACTATATCCAGGAGGTTACACCAAGTTTCGAGTTAGAGGTGGAGCCCTCGGAGGGCGATTTCATGGAGCTGAGTTCACATGGGTAGTTTAGGGAGTGAGTTGTACATGGTATGTGTGGACATCGTTCTTTTGTGGTTTGGGGA
The DNA here is from genome assembly GCA_030789695.1 of Scilla litardierei. NCBI lineage: Eukaryota > Viridiplantae > Streptophyta > Magnoliopsida > Asparagales > Asparagaceae > Scilla > Scilla litardierei. Next base: position 303,424,927 of record CM061142.1, on the reverse strand, counting down.
AATTATTTATGTTATTCCCCTTTTTGTATCTTGTACAACTGATGTATGTATATTTAAACTTTTATCTTAATGTATAAATATTTTGTAACCTTTGTGTTAAATTCTATGATTATCTGTGTTTGAGTGATTTCTCTTGTCTGTACTATTCCAGCATTCCCAGATGCCTGCAAAAATTAAATGGTTAAATCACAAATTATGCTTAGAAGTATTTAGAGTTAGAGGGTCAAGCCTTGGGCCAAAATACTGTCGTGGCCTTGTCAGTCCCCATTCTCTACGAATACCCGAGAATGTACATATTCCCGCATATTTTGGAGAATGGGGCGTGACAATTTCATTCACGTATCTTATGTTATACCATGTTTCTTGCTCATTTGAATTGATTGAATCACATATCTCAAATTTTCATTTTTTATTGTTTATGAGACATATGTAATTTTATGCTATATTTGAGCTATTTTGATTCGATTTGGCGATTATGAGATTTAGATAATTGGTCATGTTTTTGAATAGTTTTTATGCCTATTGGAGTAATTAGAACATGCTTAGCTTGAGAGATCTCTTCAATCTGATCCGAGGTTCAATCTTAGATTTTTGGACCGGACCAGACGTTTGTGTGAGACACACCAAATGTCTGTGGTGTCTGATCAGTTTCTTTTCCAGAAACTCTCATGGTTCAGCCGTCAGTAGTTCTTTGGCCAGACGTCTGAATAGTCAGTCAGACATTTGATTGTTGAACTTCAGTCAACTGATCAGTGAGAAATTTTGTGAAAAATTTCTCGAGAGCTCTCTCCCCCCTCCTTACATTGATTCATATAGTCGTCTGATGTACACTGAACAGACATTTGGTATGTTTTCCAAATGCCTGGGTAGTGTACAACAGTCATCTGGTCGTTCGAGGTTATGAATTTATTTTTAAACCACCTAACGCCTGGTCGTTCTACTCCAGTCATCTGTCGAGGGTTAAAATTTTTGCTCACATTCAATCTGACGGTTGAATTCATTTCAATCGATCGTTTATATTCTTTATCGCTTCGATTTAGTACTAAATCTCTTTCTTCGACCATCTGCTCCTTCGTTTGCTCCCCAACCAATCATATTCTCCGTCGGTTCCTTCGATCTTCAACCGATCTTTGACCATCTTTCGATCATCAGTTTGATCTTCGATTCATCTTCGACTATTTTTAACCGTTTAGGTTCAATCTCGTCGATCTTTTCTTAGATTTTTGTTTTGTGTTCATTATTTTCGCCTAGGGCTTGATTTTTTCTCGATTAGGCTTTCATCTTACTCATTTAATCTTCATCATGCCTCCTAGAAAGCATGCTAGAAAATCTAAAATTTCCTTCAATGAAGCTACACTCGTTGCTCAATCTTGGGTTTATGATGATTCTACTCTATCACAAGATCAACCTAAATCGTCAACCCGTTGTAACGGCCGCTTTTCGACCGTTTGTATTTTCTACGCGTACGACTCTTTCGTGTGCGTATTTTATTTGGCCTCTTCCTAGATTCAGACTATGCGTTATGATATGCCGTTGTGACCGTATGGAAGTGTAGATTTTTATAGTAATTTTTACGAACGTCATTTCACGGGTCGTTCTCCCACAAATCAGCTTTGATTGGTGAGATGTCGTAACTTTAGACTTCGACGTTTGATCTTTTTATTTTTTTGTTCTGTTTCCGTTAGCCTAGCGCGCGACTGAACCCCATATTCTCGACTCTCTCAGAGGCGCGATCACCCCGATACCTTATTTGTAATTTTCGAACGTCGATGGATCTATCTGCATTTATACCTTTTGTTTTATTAATAATAAAACTTTTAACATGTATTAGGATTTTGGGCTCTGTACGTTGTTTTTTTCCTAAGCAAATTATAATGCTTACTAATTATCTTGAAACCTTAACACCCTAACTCCTATTAATAATATTATTATACAATTCGTAAGTGGTTTCAAATGTTGAAATGTTCATAGCTAATAACTTATCTTAAAACAAATCCTAACCTATTATTCTTTCAATAACTACTACCTTAGCACCCAGGCTTATTCTTGTGTTTTTAAAACCCTACTATACAACCCATCCCATCATTAAAACAATAGGGCCATGCCTAGGTTCAGCCGCACAAACACCCAGGCCCTCAAATCCCCATAGTCACGTGATGCTCTTCACAATAGAGAACCCAAGGCTAATAAATTCAACCCTATAACATCATGCAGCCTACCTAACCCTATTTTCCTTATATAATAATCCCTAGGGTCTTTTCTTCACCCAACAACAGAAGCAGCCGCACCCTAGGGTTTCTACCAAAGAACGCAGCAGCCGCCAGTTATTTCTTCCTTCCCCACACGTGAAACACATCCCGCAGCCACCGTTTGCAACTCCGGCAACACACACACAACTCCTCCCTCTCCTCTCCCTCCCTTGGTGCGCCGGAGGACAGCTCCTTCTCCGGTCGTTGCTCCCCGCACGCACGACGGCAGGCCGCCGGTCTTTCCTACACGTACAGCACCCCATGGCCGTCCTCGTCCATTGCTCCGGTGATCTCAAAGCTCCATCCCCAACTATCCTCAGGCCAAGATCTCCCCGCGTGTGTGCAGCCCTGTTCTTGCGCGTAGATCTGCTGCCGTCACCTTCCCCTCACGCGCGCACCTGTTTGCCACCGGCCACACTCGACTGCCGACGTACCCAGCCTCCGACGCACTCAAGGCAGACCCCCCTCTGACCAAGACTAGCTGGCCCCTCTAAACCGTCGAGCAACATCTGATCCGAGCCTCATCTAGTTGCAGGCAATCTCCATTGCTCCGGCGATGTCTTCCACCCTTTGACACCACACCAAATCTGTCAACCTACCCCTGGCTGTCCGCATACGGCCCACGGTAGCCCCGTGTGCCCTAGTAGCCCTCACATTCCACAGATCACACGGCCTCTAAACGTCGCAACCCGTCGCCGTTACCGTTACCATGCCGTCTCGTTGCGCTACTCGCAACCGAGGAGACCCCGACGCCGTTACAGTCCGCTGTGCTACCCGCAGCCGTGACGATCCCGAAACGACTCATACTGCACTACCCGCAGTCGAGGATGCGAGCACCACTACTGTTTCCAGACTCGACGTCAGACTCGTGCGCGTTCGTCGCACCAGGTTAGTCGCCTAACATGTAGTAAAACCCACACTGTAGAAAAACTGAACCCTAACTAAAAATCGGACAAGATAACTAAATTTACTTTTCCGCACCAGTAAAACGATGTCACGGTAGAAATCGACCGCCGGACAATTTTTCTGTGCATATAGGGTAGTGGTCGATTTAGGCTGAACGAAACACCAAAATGTGACGTTGACGAATAGGATAGCCCTGATAACCTAGAAACAAACCTTAATAGGATTTGATGGAAATCACGACCTGACACCGTCACTGTGACACTGTTTCAGACGGACTACCGCGGACGAGACGCCTGGACGAGACGCCCCGGACGGACGACACACTCGCCACCGCAGGCAAGTGTACTCACTTGTGCTTTTGGCCGTGCTTTGGTCTTAAACTGCTAGAACTATAGACTGTGAACAAATAGAACCGGACGTGAAATGATAGCGTCCGAGACGCCCTGACGACTTAGACTTGACGACGAAGTCTAAGCGTAACAACAACTTTTGACAACCGTAGGGTTATCTTGTGTGTGCGTGTGTGTGGACCCCCTAGAATCAACAACAACTGCTACCATAGGTTTCATCTGTGTGTGCGTGTATGTGGACACCCTAGAACAACTTTGCCCTTGCCATGTCTTGAACATCTTGCACGTCGTGTCTTAGGTAGCCTGTGGGCAATGAGATGCTCACCTAGCAGAGTGGGTGATCTTTGTTACGGAACACCTACGGAAAGCTCGGCACCCACCTAGTAGAGTGAGTGTCCCAGCAGACCGAGAGGATAGAGACTCTCACCTAGCAGAGTGAGTGGTCCTATACAGTAGTACAGTTTCACCTACGGGGCGTCCGTCGCTCACCTAGCAGAGTGAGATATATGCTACCGATCATGGGGATATAGGCACTCACCTAGCAGAGTGAGTGGCCCTATATTGTCTTGTCTTGAGCACTTGAGTTTGGGGTAGGGTTGAGCGTGCGCACGGCAAGAGGGTCTGATCCCCCTCGAACCGTAAGGCATGAACCCTTCGAGTCACACGTGTCTCGTCTTGTCCTGTCCTGTCCTGTCTTGCTTGTCTTGTTACGTCTTGTCATGACCCGTTTAGGTTAGTCCCGTAGTCGGTAGCACACGCTACGACTACTGCTTGCTACGCTTTATTTTCCTGCTGCGTTTACTTTCTTTCGTCACTCTGTGATAACCCCAGCATGCTAATCAACCAGTAAACTGTTGTTTAATAGTTCGGTACACTTGCAGTAGAGTCTGACCCTCTTTGTAGACTTTACCTGACGTACAGTTCCTTTCTTTTGGGTACTGTACGTCAGGTGTCAAGACAGAGTATGTTGACGAGGCGGACCTGCCAGAGTACGTAGAGCCAGAGGACGTCGATCCTGAGTATGTGCCCGAGGAGGACCAGAGCTAGAGATCTTCACGTTGATGATTCAGAGGTTTCACTGCAGTTTAGTTGGGTGCGTAGCACCGTTTACTTTCTGTCTAGGTTGGGTGCTTGCACCATTAGTTTACTTTCAGCTATTTTGTAGACGTGTTGGCTTTTGTTTAGACTCCCCGTACTTTTCTGGATATCTGTTGAATAAAATAAATGCATCTCTTTTAGTACTTTTGTTGTTCCGTACTAACCTGCAGGGACCTGTTCCTTCGTCTTGGAGTACCTCACAGATGCTTATTGGGTCCAAGCTTCACAGCTCCGGCCTAAGCAGGCCTTGTCACGTTTCGCTTCCGTCGTTTTGGGAAGCAAGGCGTGACACCCGTTCACCTCAATCTCTGCAATTTCTGTCTTTTGAATTCCCAACTCATCCACCCAATGTTGATCCTTCCTCCTTTGAGCATCCTCCTATACATGATGACCCTCTCGAGGCCATGAGAGCTCGGATTTCCTTTCTTGTCGATGGGTTTGTTCGCATGGATCCTCGTCAGGCTGCTTTATGTTCTGATCTGGAGAGATTCGACTCTCATATTTGTAGTCTTGGTCAGTACCATACTCGAGTCTTAGCTTCTTTAGATCGTGATCATGCTAGTCCGCAAAAGCTTCTTGGTGATTCTGCTTCTTCCACAGCATTCTTATGATCTCAAGAGTCGTCTTACTCAGCTTGAGACGAGTTTCATAAGTGTCATGCATGATGTCTCTGTGATGCATTAGGATCTGAATTATGTCCCAAACATGATGAGATCTACGTCTTCTAGCATTCGCACCCTGACAGAGCAGTCGTGCCTGTTGTTTCATCTAGTTTAGAGGATTGAGAAGAAATTAGATTTGGCTTTGTCTACTCCTAGAGACACTTCCCCTTTGGATATTCCAGGACCCATCTCTTCTTGCTCTCATCCTCAGCCTTGACATGCTAGAGTTATTTTGTGGAGACTCTCAAGTTTAGAATGTTTATTTTATTTTGGAGAGCTTGAGAGGATCTTTATGTATTTTTTTGTCATGCCCCGCTTCCCATATACGGGAGCGGAAACGAGACGAAGGTCCGCATGGGCCGGAACAGTGAAGCAATGGACCCAATAAGTGTCTGTAGGGTACACCATTCGATACACAGGTTCTTGCATTATAGTTGTAACGACTGCTTTTCTTGTATCTGATTATAATATAATATAATATATGTTTTAGTGGATTTTCTCATCTTGTGTGGTTTTCGTCTCCGTAGATTTCATTTTCGATCGATTCATCGTATTTTCTCGCTTCTTCCTTAGGATTGTCGATTTCGAAGTGTGTCGCTCGTGACGGACTTCATAACGGTCGTATCTAACTATTAGATCAAGCCTAGGAGTCTTAGGAATCGATCCCGGGGCCCCGCGCTCCGTATCGGTACTTTCTGTGCTCATTAGCCGGTGTAAGAAGGGCCACCGACCGACTAGATGACGATCCAGTCGGTCGGCAAACCTTCTTGGACCGACTAGTTAGCTTTCTAAATTTCTCAGGAGTTACTGTTTATCGTTAGTCGGTCTAAGAACGTTGGTTGACCGACTAGGTTGCAAACTAGTCGGTCAGCAATGCTTCTTGAACCGACTAACTCATCAAATTATTCTTGTATCAGTTACTGTTCACTCTTAGTCGGTCTAAGAACGTTCATCGGCCGACTAGATGCCAAACTAGTCGGTCAGTACTTGTTCATGGACCGACTAACTCTAGAATCCTAATTTCACCTGTAGCTACTGTTTACACTTAGTCGGTCTGCGTTGGTCGACCGACCGACTAGTTGTCAAACTAGTCGGTCAGTGGTTGTTCTTTGACCGACTAACTAGTGCTGTAAACCCTAGTTTTGCCCTAGCCGCCAGCCTAGCCTATAAATACCCAACCCAAACGTTTTCTTCCCCTCCAACTCGACCCTAAACCCTAAAATCGCCCACATTGATCCCCCACCTTCCTCCAAGCTCCATTTCTCCATTCCAAGCCCTAAATCCATCATCCAAACCATCCATCTACCCTATCTACCTCTCATCTTCCCCAAAATCTCATCAAACCCCATCAAAATCCCCAAATCCCCCAAAACCCTAGTTTCCCCAAACTTCTCCAATCTCTTCCAGATTTGATCCTAGGGTTCCCCGGAGTGTTCCTTCCGTCTCCTCTCGGCAAGAAATCGATCTACCGTTGTTTTCTTAACTTATCTATATCTTTATGAAACCCTAATTAATTTCATGTGTTTGGTGTTTGTTTCCCCCTAAACAGCGATTTCCTCGTAGATAGCATCCGTGTGACGAGGTTGATCGTCATCCCCGGTGCTAGGCAAGTGAAACTTGCCACTTAGGGTTTAGGCCATGTTTTAGGCCATTTGCATGTTGTAGGCGTAAAAGAGGCTAGGCGAAGATATGAAACTCGCCTAGGCGCAAATTGGGGAATTAGCTTGACAACGAAGCTAATTCCGACTTTTAGCATGTTGCACAATTACCATGTCATGTTTACTTTCAATTAACGGTACGCGAATATGTTCATGTCATTGCATTTTGCCTGTCACGTTTAATTTAAATTAACGGTACGCAAATATCTGTTCATGTCTTTGCATAGTGATTATTCATCGTGATTGCGTAGCGCACGCTACAATATTATATTCCTGGCTCGTGTTCCAGAAGCGAGCTTAGTGAGTTGGAAACCCTAACGCTCGACACATATGGGTGGGGTAAGAGATAAGCGGCCTGAGCCCCGAGTTGGCCTGATCCGCCACTCCGGCCAGCAGGTGGACTCTCTAGTGCACAAGTGATTAATAGTGATAGAGATAAGCGGCCTGAGCCACGAGCTGGCCAGCAGGTGGACTCTCTATGCACTAAGTGTTTACCAGTGACAAGTGATTAATAGTGATAGAGATAAGCGGCCTGAGCCACGAGCTGGCCAGCAGGTGGACTCTCTATGCACTAAGTGTTTACCAGTGACAAGTGATTAATAGTGGTAGAGATAAGCGGCCTGAGCCACGAGCTGGCCAGCAGGTGGACTCTCTATGCACTAAGTGATAAGTGATAAGTGATAAGTGATAAGTGTTAAATGATAAGTGATTAGTGATTTGGTAGCTTTTGCTACATTGTGCATGCTTGCTTCTCTTTTTAAACTGTTGCATCATGCTTAACTGCCATGTCATTACTTAATACTATAACTGCTAGGTTGCTAGATGCCTCACTTTCAGTTTCCTTGCCCAAGTCTTTTAGACTTGCTGACATGTGCCCCTTTACTCTTTTGGGTGACACATGTTAGATCCTGAGCCCGAGTACCTCATTGAGGACGAGGTGTTTGCTGACGCCGAGCCCGAGCTTGTGTTTGACGGGGAGTACGTGGACACTGGGGACCAGTCCTAGTGTCTCCGTTGCGTTTTATTTTTGTTAGACAGTTGTTTGTTATTGGTGCGTGGCACCCATACTTTGTTATGTTGTTGCTTTTGTTGGCCTTGTTCTGGGCCTTTAGACTCTTTTCTTTTAGCCTGGTGGCTTTTCTGGATGTTGAACTTATTTGTGATGCTGGACAATATTTGTGAGATGTGAATTTTATCTCAGTCTCTCCTTGTGTTATTATTGCTATTCTGTTGTGGTTACAGAGACCTGTTTATGTATTGTGGACGCTTATCGGGTTTGGGGCTTCACAGCTCCACTCTCGTGCGGACCTTTTCACGTCTCGCCTCCATTTTAGGGAAGCGGGTCGTGACAATAGTTCAGATAAATAAGAGCACTCAAAAGAAACGACATTCAATCATAAAGATATAATCCAGCAGTACAATAGAAAGTCTAATAAGGAAAGCCTCGGGCATGGCTACAAACAAAGAGGAAACTACTGGTGCTACGCACCCAACCTAGACAAGAAAGTAAAATGGTGCTATGCACCCACACTAGAAAGCTGGAACTCCAAGTCAGCAATAGGCAGAGAACACTAGGACTGGTCCTCGTTCGGATCGTAATCCTGAGTTGTGTCCTCCTGGTCTGCAGGTACGGTCTCCTCGTCTATGTACTCTGTCTCAGTACCTAACATACAAACACCCAAGAGAAAGGAGTTGTACGTCAGGCAGAGTCTGCAAAATTAAATATAAAAAGAACTCTACTGTAAGGTATAAGGAAAATTAAAGACAATATTTAAATGTTGTTTACATAGTAATTTGTGAGATGCGATAGCATGGAAATTATATAGCATGGCAAAAGTAATGACAATGCAAGAAAATAAAACGTGGAAATGGCCGTAGCATGTGCTACCGGCTACAAGACGAGAAGAGACAAGAAAAGACCGTTGATTCGGGTTCAATATTACATATTTAACCCACATTTAGCCCTATTTTGTGCTCATGAGATGTTATATTGTTCTCTAATACATACGTATTTTGTACACAATCATTTATTAGAAAAAAACTCTATTTGAGCGCAAAACAGCAATTAACGGAGTATTTCTGCACTTTTTATATTTTTCATGGTAAGATCTCGATCTCACGATTCCAACGACTATTTATTTGTATTTTTCTGAGATCTGTGCTAATTACTGTGTATTTTTGAATGCAGAATACCATTTAATTGAAGAAATATGGAGGAAATACGATTAAAATACGCCGGCACGAATCTTGGCGTGCCACGCGGCATCATCCTAACGGCGCCCCGCTCGAATCAACGCCCCAGATCAGGCGGCGATGCGGTGTCGTTTCGACCGTTCGATTTCGATCGAACGGTCTGAAATCCGCCCGCTCGAAACGATCGCAGCAAAAGTCGGGGACACGTGGCTTATTGTGGGTGGTCGATATCCGATCGGACGGTGCGGATCAAATACGGATTCGAATCGAATTCGAATTCGCGGGCGAGCGACGTGGCTGAATAGAGACCGCACGATCGTGATCACACGGCCCAGATTGAAGTGGATCTGAGCGGCGAGCGAAGTCGGATGCAGGCGCGCGCGAATATTAAGGGACACGTGGCGCACTGTGGGGCGATCCCGTAAGGATCCGACGGCCCGTACTTGCTGTGATTATTGGATGCGGGTTTGGGCGATATTGGGTGTGGATTTCGACCCGTTAAGCTCTCAAAACCCGCAATGTTATTATTTAAGCGTATTCTAGGGTTTTTGAGCGTAGAAGGGGCGTCTTGGAGGCTCTAGGAGCCGTATTTCTCCTCTGAAAAATTCTGTAAAATTCCAGAGGCTATTCTTATTATTTTCAGAGAGTTTTGGGGTCTAACTTGGAGATTTGGTGATGAATTCTTAAACTCATACCCCGTATTTGGTGCTTTTCTATTGTATTTTGTTATTTGAATGATGTATTTTGACATGAAACTTGATTTTTCTTGCACTATGAGTAGCTAAATCTTATTTGTGCATGGTGTGGAGTAGTTAGGGGATGTGAATTCGTATTAGTTTGGTTGAATATCATCGTGCTTAATCGATAATGTCGCTAAAGTTGTAGTTTTTATTATTAAATCCTCTTTTTCATCTTCCAAAAGAAGTGATTAAGTTGATGATCGCCCCACTAGGGTGAGTTTTGATCTCTCCAAAAGAGAGTTTCATACCGTATTTGTAGGATTATAATTTTAGCGACGATTTTATTCATATTGTGCTTGAACCCCCAAAAGGGTATTTTCCGATGGATCGCTCCCAAAAGGAGGATTTATTGAGTTATATTTAATCAACCAACGTATACGAATCACTGATCCTAACGAACCCATACCATGTGCATATTTCTCATATATACTTTCATACGCTAAGTTCGTTGTTCGCATTGATTACGTATTCACAACGCACTTTCACACCATCATCACCATCCTTATTGAAGTGGTTAGTTTCTTTCCGTCAGATTTCTATTTGATTTGAGCTGTGGTTTCAACAGATTTTCTCCCGAGGATTCGACATCTGGACTCCCAGATTTTACTACTTGTACGAACTCTTGCGCTTAAGAGAAGCACTATTTTGGGCCTACCAAGTTCTTGGCGCAGTTGCCGGGGGGAATGGTTTGTTACCACTGTTTATTTCATTTAGAGGACCTTCGGTGAGATCTTTCCACCTTACTGTACATAAAATTTTGTTATTTTATTTTATTTTTATTTTTTTTTAAAATGGAGTATATGAATTTCTATTGCACAAAAAATTGGCATGATGCAGAGTACGCTAATGCACACAAACATAGGATGGAGAAGCTCAAGATCGTTAATTTTAGTCAGACTGATTGTGAAACTTTCTTTCAGGCCTGGAGGAGGTTCACAAACATAGTATCGAGCTATCCGTAGCATGGGTACACAAATGAAGAGCTTATGGAGTCCTTCCTAGATGTACTACGACCACAGCTGCAGGAATTATTGGGAGGCATGACGCCGACAGAGGTGTGGGAATACATGGAGTCTCTGTAAGAAAATGAAGAAACCATGGAAGAGACTTCAGAGAGCGATTCAACAGAGCCTTCGTGCCTTGATCAAGAAGCGCAAAGCATAGACGTACCTTTGCAATCCTTGAAAGAGGAAGTTTACTTGATTATTCACACACATGAGGCTACATCCTATCAATTCCAAGAGAATTTTCTTGCTCGGAGTGGGCAGATTCAGAAATCCTTTGAGAATCTTACTCTGATTGCCACCTGATTAGAAGAAAATAATTCTTTGTTCAAGAATCTAATACGAGTTTATCTTCTATTGCAGGAAAATCGAGCAACATGTCACGTTGAGGACACGAATAAAAATATTTACACGGCAGAAAGTGTGTGTGCAAAAGAGAGGACGAGCTAGCAATTTTGGATGAATGAGAGGAGGAGACAGCTAGGGACAAGGGTTTTGAGATTATCGACATGGAGCCAGAACCATTCCCTCCTCCAGTTTTTTCCCAAAATCATTTACCCCTCTCCCTAATGACTGAGCATCATACCGAGAGTAGTGCATATCTTTCAGGGAGTAGTCGTCAACATGCTTTAATTTATTTCACCCATTTTGATGACTACATTTGGAATGTTTTTGTTGAAAATAATTTTAAACTAATTTGGACTGACATGACTCATCTCTTGCAGGAAACATGTGAACATCTTATAGAGATGCTGGGGGTTACGTTGCTGGAGTCCAATTTAGCTTTTGGAGGAAAAATAATCACCGAGGAGCGCAAGGAGCAAATTGAACAACTTCCTCCACAATTAAAGATTCGGGATCCGCCATTTGATCACGGTGTGTTCTTTCCAGTAGTGTAGATTTTTATATGCTTTCTAGGTTACTGGCTTGAATAAACTCGTACCCCTTTCGACATTGAGGACAATGTCCATCTTTAGTTGGGGGGTGTGTACCTTAGGATTTTTTTTGAGAAGAATAAATCACCAAATCTCATCATTTTAAATTCCTTCACATGCCTCAAATACAGATGATTATACATTGATTGAGTTCTGAAAATTGTTTATGGCTTGAGTTAATTATTTTTCCTTCATGGAATTACTCGTTAATATGCTATTCATGAAAACTTTCAATTGCCATGATTAATATCTCGAAATAGTTTGAATTTATTTCATGCATGCTAATGTGATGAAAAAGCTTAAGTATACATGATTTATTAGAAAAGTCTTCAAGTTGAAGAGGAATTTGGCCTTTGTTATTAATGTTTTGTTCGAAGAATGGGCGTTGAGTTGCTTACAAAAAAACAAAAAAGAAGAAAAAAAAATGAATGAAATATTGAATGAAGAAAAATGAATGAATAAGTATGTCACTAATAAATAACTTGGTTGGCTCGAGTACTACAGTCCGAGGGGTCCTTTTTGGCCTAATGCCCTATTATCGTCTGATTTGGGAGCCATTGACCGGAAACTCACTCATTTGATGGAGCGATCCAAGTTATACATTTTTCTGCGAATGTTGCTTGATGCGCGTTACGCAGAACTAATAAAAGAAAAGAAGTGGCGAATAAACTAAGCAACCTCAATGCCCATGACTTGAACGATCTTTGTGAGATGCCAATTCCTTGGAAACAAGAAAACTAGAGAAAAACGACGTGTTATACTTTTGCTTGCGCAAAACGATGCTTGCACGTTATTTATTCAAACTAAATTAGAGAAAATATCATGTGGTTGATTTTGTTCATGGATGGTGTATATTGATAGTCTAGATCATGTTGGAAAGCGTACTATTGAGCCATGCCATAAGCAATTGATGGAATTTATTGTTTTATTAATCATCCGTATTAATCGCTCTTTTTGCTAGAGACTAGCAAATCGCTAGTTGGGGGGTGTGATTCGGGTTCAATATTACATATTTAACCCCCATTTAGCCCTATTTTGTGCTCATGAGATGCTATATTGTTCTCTAATACATACGTATTTTGTACACAATCATTTATTAGAAAAAACACTCTATTTGAGCACAAACAGCAATTAACGGAGTATTGCTGCACTTTTTATATTTTTCATGGTAAGATCTCGATCTCACGATTCCAACGACTATTTATTTGTATTTTTCTGAGATTTGTGTTAATTACTGTGTATTTTTGAACGCAGAATACCATTTAATTGAAGAAATACGGAGGAAATACGATTAAAATACACCGGCACGAATCTTGGCGCGCCACGCGGCATCATCCTAACGGCGCCCCGCTCGAATCAACGCCCCAGATCAGGCGGCGATGTGGCGTCGTTTCGACCGTCGATTTCGATCGAACGGTCTGAAATCCGCCCGCTCGAAACGATCGCAGCAAACGTCGGGGACACGTGGCTTATTATGGGCGGTCGATATCCGATCGGACGGTGCGGATCAAATATGAATTCGAATCAAATTCGAATTCACGGGCGAGCGACGTGGCTGAATAGAGACCGCACGATCGTGATCACACGGCCCAGATGAAGTGGATCTGAGCGGCGAGCGAAGTCAGATGCGGGCGCACGCGAATATTAAGGGACACATGGCGCACTGTGGGGTGATCCCGCAAGGATCCGACGGCCCGTACTTGCTGCGGTTATTGGATGCGGGTTTGGGTGATATTGGGTGCGGATTTCGACCCGTTAAGCTCTTAAAACCCAAAATGTTATTATTTAAGCGTATTCTAGGGTTTTTGAGCGTAGAAGGGGCGTATTGGAGGCTCTAGGAGCCGTATTTATCCTCTGAAAAATTCTGTAAAATTCCAGAGGCTATTCTTATTATTTTCAGAGAGTTTTGGGGTCTAACTTGGAGATTTGGTGATGAATTCTTAAACTTATACCCCGTATTTGGTGCTTTTCTATTGTATTTTGTTATTTGAATGATGTATTTTGACATGAAACTTCATTTTTCTTGCACTATGAGTAGCTAAATCTTATTTGTGCATGGTGTGGAGTAGTTAGGGGATGTGAATTCGTATTAGTTTGGTTGAATATCATCGTGCTTAATCGATAATGTCGCTAAAGTTGTAGTTTTTATTATTAAATCCTCTTTTTCATCTTCCAAAAGAAGTGATTAAGTTGATGATCGCCCCACAAGGGTGAGCTTTGATCTCTCCGAAAGAGAGTTTTATACCGTATTTGTAGGATTATAATTTTAGCGACGATTTTATTCATATTGTGCTTGAACCCCCAAAAGGGTATTTTCCGATGAATCGCTCCCAAAAGGAGGATTTATTGGGTTATATTTAATCAACCAACGTATACGAATCACTGATCCTAACGAACCCATACCATGTGCATATTTCTTATATATACTTTCATACGCTAAGTTCGTTGTTCGCATTGATTACGTATTCACAACGCACTTTCACACCATCATCACCATCCTTATTGAAGTGGTTAGTTTCTTTCCATCAGATTTCTATTTGATTTGAGCTGTGGTTTCAACAGATTTTCTCCCGAGGATTCGACATCTGGACTCCCAGATTTTACTACTTGTACGGACTCTTGCGCTTGAGAGAAGCACTATTTTGGGCCTACCAACCGTGTGTGTCACGAAGGTTTCATGCCTTAAGGTTAGAGGGCGGCCAAACCCTCTAAACCGTGCGACAGCTCAACCTTACCCCAACCCAAGTGCACAAGACAAGTCTGTACAAAGTATCACTCTCTCTATCTTGGAGACTGCCATATTACCCGCAGATAATCTATACACGGGATCACTCTCTCTATCTTGGAGAGTGCCATATTATCCACAGGTTGTGTATCCGTACAAGGGATCACCCTCTCTATCCTGGAGAGTACTGTATTACCCGCATGTTGTGCATCCGTATAAGGGATCACCCTCTCTATCTTGGAGAGTGCCCTATTACCCGCAAGTTATGCAAAACAATTCGTGAATGACATTACATGGCATGGCATGAATAATGCATGACAGTTATAGTGGTTGTGCCAAGACTTTGTCGTCAAGTCTAAGCTGTCGTGGGTGTGTCCTAGACGCTATCATTTCACGTCTAGGTCTCTTGTTCGTAATTTTACAATTGTAAAGAGGGAAATGGCCTAAATATGGCCGTAACTACGCTAGTGAAAACACTTGCCTGAAATGGCGAGAAGTGCGTCTGTAGGGAGCGTCTCGTCACGGTAGCATGCCGGTTACGGTTCGCTGTAACAAGTCAAATGGGATGGTGTCAGGTCGCATTTTTAGGAGTCCTATTATGGTGCGACTCTAGGTTAAGAGTGGCTATCCTAGCAGTCCCAAATCACGTGTTCACACGATCAGGCCTATTCTACAGTCTCTACGATGATTCTATCCTATGTGCACAGTCAATATAGTCCAATCGTCGGCCTAAGTTGTCACAACAGTTTAAAGGAGCGGGAAAATAAATTTAATGGTTAGCTGCCGATTTTCAATTAAGTTTCAATGGTGTAACGTGTGGGTTGCTATGAGTAGTGTCACCAACCTATTACGACGCACACGCACAAGTCTGACCTCGGATCTGGAAGCAGCAATGGTTCGTGTCACAGCTTCAGTTCCTCGACTGTGGGTAGCGCAGTAATGGATGCTCGTCGGGATCGCCTCGGTTGCGGGTAGCGCAGCTAAGCAGCGTCAACGGAGAGGGGCAGCTACAATGGCACAGAAGCAGCAACACAAACAGCGGCAACAACAGCTTGACAGCGGTAACAAGGGAAAAATAATAGCTTGCAGCTGCAGCAAAGGAGGCGTGGCAGCAATCAGTTTGACAGCAGTGCGGAGGGGCAGCAACGGTAATGTGGCGAGCAACGAGGAGGCTGCGGCCGTGGGGTCTGAGAGGGGATGGTCGGCAGAGTAGAGGGGGACGTCAGTAAAGGGGAGAGGCCGGCAAGGGAGTATGTGTGGCCGGCCTGTTGTATAGAGGTGGCTGAAGTAATGAGGCCATGCGGCAGTCGAAGAGGGGAGGGTGCGGCCAGTCAGCGATGAGGGGAGAACGGAGAGGGTGCAGCCGGTGGCTCCTGGGCATTTTGCATGGAGGTGGATGAAGAGGGGAGAGGACAGATGGAGGGAGAGGGATGCGTGCAGCTTGATGCATGGGAAAGGGGAATCGAGCGGCTGTTGATGGGTGGTGTCCACCGGACAAGTGGGGGGAGGACGGCAGGTCGAATGTAGGGTGCTTGGCTGGCGGTGAGAGGCTTGGCCTGTGCGTGGGGAGATAAGGTAGGGTTTTAAGTTTTGAATTAAAAAAGAAAAGGACGGCTGCTCTTGTTTTGTGTGGCTCAAAATGTTTGTATAACCCTAGGGTAGCTTTATAGAGTACGAGAGATAGTAGGTTAATATAGAGTGCTATTAGTCGTAGGGTAGACTTAGGTTTCTTTATAAATAAAAAAAATAAAAAGAATGCTCCCAGCCTTCACACGTGAATCTGGGGGAGAAACTTAGGTTAGATTTTAAAATTTGTAGGGTTTTGTGGGTTAATTGCATGGGCAGCCTGGGTCTTCTAGGGTTAACTTTTGTTAAGGTTTCTAATTTTAGGAGATGTGTGTGTGTGTGTGTGCGGTTTGCCTTGGAAAGATTAGGGTTAGAGATTAAAAGGAAGGTTAACAATTGGGTTGATATGGAAAGAGACAAAAGAAGTTAAATAGCAATTAGGGGGAAATTTGGTGTTTAATGAGAATGGGCAAAAGTCTCATCGCTAGAATAGGAAATAAATTTGAATTTAAAATTTAAATTTGAAATGAAATATTATAATTAAAAAATAAATTACTAGTGGCTATCGCGTATAGGATACGTAGTTAACCCGAATACGTAAAAATAAATACGCTATCCAAAAGAAATACTGATACACATTAATATAACAGGTACGCAAAGTGTACGACAAGAAGGAGAAAACGACTAAGATGTATAACAAAAATACTGGCCGTTATATACTACCCACCTTAAGAAAATTCCGCCCTCGGAATTTCTAACACCTACTGATAAGGAAGCATATGAGGGTAGCGCTCTCTCATCTCATCTTCTCTCTCCCAGGTGGACTCTCCAGGCGATCCGTGACGCCACATCACTCTCACCAGGTTGACTACCTTGTTCCTCAACTGCTTCTGTCGACGGTCCAAAATCTGTACTGGCTGCTGCTCATAAGTCAGGTCCGATCGGACTGTGATCTCTGAAAAATCCACAGTATGCGATGGGTCACTAACTGATATGCTCCTATTTTACATATTTTATCACATATCTTCATGACACATTTCATCCTCAAAACCCCCATTTTATACGCTTTTGTGCTATTATTTGGAACAATATGACTTTCAGAGCGTTTATTCCATTTAATGGATTTGGAGCGATATTGGAGCAATTTGGAGTCAATAAGACGATCGGCGACGTGAGAGCACCAATCAGACTCATGATGACATGCTCGAGGTGCCAAAAAAGAATACTGGAGCAAGGAAGGGGCAAGAGAGAAGGTCGCACGATCGAGCTATGATGCGGCGAAGGAATCGAGTGACCTGAAGTGCTGAAAACAGGACAGCCATCTACTATTTCTAAATATTCTTTCACCTGGGATTTTTCACTATTTTTTTGATATTTTTCCAGATAATAGACTTCAAGATGGTTCCAACGCCACCAAGAACGCACAAATCGGAGGTCGGATGAGCCCTGGTGAATTTCTGCAAGTTGATGGTGCAGAGCTGAAACTTTTCTCAGCAGCCTACTCGGTCGAGCAGTATTCTACTCGGTTTGAGCTGTGCACTACTCGACCGAAATGCTGCTTTTGATGTCCGACTCGACCGAGCAACCTCCTACTCGGTCCGAGCAACCTCCTACTCGGTCTGAGTAATGTGCAAATGAGGCAGAAGTGCGTTTTTAGTCCCCAATCAGCCGGCAACCTTCGACTCGACCGAGCAACCTCCTGCTCGGTCCGAGCAACCTTCTACTCAACCGAACAGATGTGTACTTGGCCCGGTTTGGCAGATCAATGATTTTGGAAGATTTTTGATTCCCTGTGCAACTCGACCGAGCAGCCGAATGACTCGACCGAGCTGCCGAACGACTCGACCTAGCAGCTTTGTGCTCGGACCGAGTCATCTTGGGCCCATATTTTGTCCTGTGCCTGGAGTTTTGGAGTTTATTTTTGGCGAGGGTTTTTTGTAGGGGGATTCAGGCAGCTGCCATGGGGGTTATTTTTTTCTGAGTTTTAGGGGGAGTTCTTTAGGGAGATTTTTGAGAGATTTTTATATACTTTTCTAAAGAGAATTTTTAGAGCTTTCTTAGACTAAAGAGAATTTTTAGAGCTTTCTTAGACTTTTGTGGAGACGATCTTTTGGGGAGTTTGGCAATGCCCTAGGCCCCTCCTTTATATCAAGATAAGTATTTTTTCCCTTTTAATTCTTTTATTATTTCTTTGTGATTTATTATTGTTTCTCCATTCTTGATGCATGCAATGAAATCTTTGTGCGTTATTTTATCTATTGATATTGCTATGCTTGGGTAATCTTTTCTATAGCTAAGGGATTAGCCCATGGATCTTAGGATTTAGTTGCAAAGTTGGGATTTTTATGATACATAGGTATAATTGGGGTTGTATTTTGGTTGATCTAGCAAAATCCCTAGGAGAATTCGTACTGAGATCGTGCCCACATTCGGTGGAATCGATTAGCTTAAGGAAATCCTACGGTTTTAATTAGGGCGTTAGTGGATTCAACCGAGGCACATGACCTTGCCCGGCTCGTGCCTTGAGGGGATCCATCGATGAACTATATAACTAATTGACGGCTACCACCATTGCGTCAATAAGAGCCACCAAAATATCTCGAAGCTCTAACCCACGAGAGTGGTACGAGTTGAGAGCATCCGAACCACGAGAGTGGTGAGATTATTGTAGATCCTTAATGCACGTATCGTGTGCGCCTATTGTGAGAGCGGGGTTAACGCGGTATGTTAGATTCATGATGCCCAGACACATGAATTCACTTCCTAGATGCTACAATCCCCAATCAAACCAATGCAACGTAAGAGTCCCAACCTAGCGTCGACATCCGACAGTCCTAGTGGCGAGTCCTAAAGCCCTAGTCTTTTGTATTTTATTTCTCTCTTTCTTTGTGTGAAACCCCATATTTACGACATCGAGTGACACGACGTTCGCATCCATCACATCACGACCCTCCGCACTTCACATCCACCAATAAACCTACAATTCTAACCCAACCTAGGAGTAGATAGGTAGTATAGCACAGCTTTCCCGTGTTCGATACCCGCTTGCCACTATACCGTGCGCTTGCGGTAAACGACATCATTTTGGAGTTGATTCCGGGACGCCTCAAGTTTATGGCGCCGTTGCCGGGGAGGCGTTCCGTCATATTATCTATTTACCACGATTAGGTTGATTAGATTGCGTAAAAAACATATAAAAATATAAATTTTTTTTAAAAAAACTAGAGATTTTTCCCCAGCACATGATATTATTATTATCTTTATCTCTCTTTGTACCACTGACGTCTTTTCCAGGTTGTCTATTTTTCTTGATCAGGTACAGTTGATGCATCGATGGTACTTTCAAAGACTCGACCGGGTTCTATACGATCTTATATATACCTCGCTACATTTTTCAGGCTGATGAAGAGTCCTTTAGAGAGGCATTGTGCAAGTTCGAAAGAATGTTAGGGATGTTCCATACGGAGTCAGACCATGAGTGGGATGGTTCTACGCTACTTGATATCTTTGCTAGAAGACTAAAGGGACCCTCACGTGAGTTTATGAAGATGATGCAAGTAGGAAAGTTCAGTGATCTGCAGCTGGCAGCAACCTTGGAGCAAATATTGATGATGCTCGATCTACCGGTTCTCTATTCGTTATGGTAGGTAAGCCATCCGACCAAGCACTCATCGATTTTATTATGACTAACATCTCTGATGCAGGTACTATCATAGATGGAGTGTATGCTTCACTTGAAGGTGATCACATCCACCTTTACACGATTAACACTCCACAGATAGGGACATTTGAGCTGTCAGAGGAAGACACATATATGGACCTATTGAGAGGCATCGTGGACAGTTCGATGCACCGGTCCATTAACGATAACGGTAGGTGACCCTTTTGAGCTTGGATTTCAAAATTTTGTTACTCACAGTATCTCTTCCACAGGCACAATTGATGAGGGAGTCTGTGCTCTAGTTAAGGGGCACAAGACCCACTTTTATACCGTGGCCGAGATACAGGAACCTATAGAACCACCTACACCTACTATTGAGAGGGCCAAGCCACACCATCCAGTTCCTCGAGTTCTGGGACAGAAACGAAGACATAGGCATAGAAAGGAGAAGATGGAATTCACTTTGCCTACCATACCAGAGGAACTCGAGGAGGAGGCAGAAGCAGTGCATCGCGAGGAGGCCGAGCTATATTTATTTTACATATTGCATGCGGAGCCAGAGACTTTCACCGAGGAGGTCGTGCGTCGGGACGAGGACACAACCATTCATGAGGATCCCAAGCATCACCCTCCTCCTTCAGAGCTTCTGCAGCCACCTCTTCCTTCCACTGACTCTGAGGACCACCCACCAGAGCTTACTGCTCCCCTCCAGGGAGATCTCTTCACCTCCTCGCCCTTCACATTTGATTCCCCTCCCGTGTATGATGATTATTATGATTCAGATTTCAATGACTCATTGCACCTTTTACAGGATACCCATACATATGATCAAGAGGTACAATGGGACGCATACGAGGAGGAGGGCGAGGAGTTAGCACACATGGATGCTGTCGAATATGATCAGGAGGTGCGCTGGGATGAGTCTGACGATGACGAGGAGCATCCTGACGAGACCCACTCCATTATCCCAGATTTACCTGAGGAACCAGAGGAAAGCAACGATGAGTTGATCATTGTAGTGCATCAGAGTAGAGATTTATTCCTAGGGAAGTGTTGTCAACCATGCTTAATTTTAAATACTTGCGTTGATGACCCCCTCTGGAATACATTTATTTTGGGGAAAGATATTCCACATCAGATTGATGTGGCTCATCTCTTGTAGGGTACAGGTGGAGTCCTTGGGGAGATGTTGGGAGCCGCATTGCTGGAGTCTGATGGAGTCCGTGGACACATGCACCTGGCGGAGCCACGGAAGGAACAGTTGGAGCAGTTGCCTGCACCGGCAAAGATTCTGGATCTGCCTTTTGCTATAGGTGGTACCAATCCAGTAGTGTAGAATTTTATGCTTTAAATAATCTCGAATCCTCTCGGTAGCGAGAGGACCGTATATGATTTTATATGTTTTTTTAGTTTAATAAATTCACCCCATTCGACGGCCACAAAAATCTTTTACACCCCGAACCCATTATTTTTATTAATTGCCTTCTTCATATCTTGATATGTCCCGCCATTTTGCTAAACACCATCGAGCATTTCTTTCAAGTGAATACTCACTTTCTTATTCCTTTGACTTGATCCTGCTTAGCGAAGCTGTGACCTTTTGATCAAGTCAGTTGAATAGGATTGTTTGGTATAAGCTTGGAGGAAAGTGCTCTTATGCATCATTGCATGTGCATGTAGTTGCACTAGGATTTCATGTCATTCATTTCATCATTTTTCATTCACCCCCTTCCCTATTTATCGTTGTTCCTCACCTTTTTCTTTTTATGATCACATTGAGGACAATGTGAAGTTTAAGCTTGGGGGAGTGTATTTCCATGCCATTTAGTTGCATTTTTTCTTCATTTTAGGATTTTTAGAAATTTTCAAAATTTTGCATCATCTTTTTGTGTTTTCCATCTTATTTCTCTTTTATGTGTGTTCATGCATCACAATGTATGCTTGTTTTTCTTTTATTTATTTCTTCTATTTTTATTTCTCTATTTTCTTCTCCTTCTCTTACTAGATATGTTTTATCTTATGCTTTCACCTTTCTCACAATGCTTATTTTTTATACCATGCTACCTAGAGAATTTCATAATCCTAATCCTTATAAGTACTTGAAAATATTCTTTTGATGATCTCTCTAGTGCGGATGCATGAAGCTTATTGAAACTGAATATGTAGAGTAGTATTTAGTATGCTTTCATTGGAAACACACCAAGATTCACGCATCACTAGAATTTCTGAAGCCTTGCTTTCATCTCTTATTCGCATTTTTATTGCATGCTTGATATAATTGAAAACATTACTGCTTGACTTCACTACTCATTGATATGATTAAGGATACCCATGCTATTATACGAGTTTAGTTGATGTATTATTTTACAGAATCGTTTGTGCACACTTTTGAGTGAACCGAGCGTTATATCTATTCCTTCTCCACATATACCTTATATTCTCTACATGTCACTTGATTTCACTCCCCAAAGCTATTTCTACCGCATCCATTCCCAAAAATCCCATACAAAAGAAAAGCTTTCTCCAAAAGTCCAAAAAGCCAAAAAGGAGCCAAAAACCAAAAATACAAATATTATTGCTCCTACAAAAATCCAAAAAGAAACAAAGGGGAAACAAAGCTCAAAATTCAGAGAAGAGCTCAATTTTCATTACTTGGAGCAATACATATACTATTGGGAAAACCAAAACAAAATTCCAAATCCACAAATACTTCTTTGGATGCGGTGCCTCAATTCAAGCTTGGGGGGAAATCTTTTGACCACATGAGTGAGCATGAAATTAGAGTGGAGTCGTGCACGAACGAGAAAGTTTAATAATGCTAAAACTTAATGAAACAATTTGGTTACGGGGATTTCTTATGATTTGATATGAGGATGTGTATGTCTTGATTTTTATTCTATTCTTTGTTGCATGCTTTGTGTGAATTTCCATGCTTCAGTTATATCTTCTGATTGAAAAGTGTGTCGCCAATGTTATGCATATTCGATGCTATGAATCATAGGATGTTGAAATAAACTAATTGTGTGAATACTAGAGAGACCCCTTTCGTTCACTCTTAACTCTCAACTACTTCGTTTATATAAGATATGAAATCTCTGTGGTAGTGTGTGATTTACTTTCTGAGTCATTGTGATATATAGTGAATGTTGATGAGAGAATAATTTAGCGACCCTCTTTTCTTCGTATTCCTTTTTGTTTTCTTATTTTTACCTCCCGGTGAGCTTCGTATTCGTCTTCCTCGAGGACGAGTAAGAGGAAAGCTTGGGGGATTTTGATATGCTCATATTTTACATGTTTTATCACATAGTTTCATGACACATTTCACCCTCCAAACCCCCATTTTATACGCTTTTGTGCTATTATTTGGAACAATATGACTTTCGGAGCGTTTATTCCATTTCAAGGATTTGGAGCGATATTGGAGCAATTTGGAGTCAATAAGATGATCGGCAACATGAGAGCACCAATGAGACTCATGATGACATGCTCGAGGTGCCAAAGAAGAATACTAGAGTAAGGAAGGGGCAAGAGAGAAGGTCGCGCGATCGAGCTATGATGCGGCGAAGGAATCGAGTGACCTGAAGTGCTGAAAACAGGACATCCGTCCACTATTTCTAAATCTTCTATCACCTAGAATTTTTCACTATTTTTCTTATATTTTTTCCAGATAATAGACTTCAAGAAGGTTCCAACGCCACTAAGAACGTGCAAATCAGAGGTTGGATGATCCCTGGGGAATTTCTGCAAGTTGATGGTGCAGAGCTGAAACTGTTCTCAGCAGCCTACTCGGTCGAGCAGTATTCTACTCGGTCCGAGCTGTGTACTACTCGACCGAAATGCTGTTTTTGATGTCCGACTCGACCGAGCAACCTCCTACTCGATCCGAGCAACCTCCTACTCGATCCGAGTAATGTGCAAATGAGGCTGAAGTGCGTTTTAGTCCCCAATCAGCCGAGCAACCTTCGACTCGACCGAGCAACCTCCTGCTCGGTCCGAGCAACCTTCTACTCGATCGAGCAGATGCGTACTTGGCTCGTATTGGCAGAGCGATGATTTTGGAAGATTTTTGATTCCCTGTGCAACTCGACCGAGCTGCCGAACGACTCGACCGAGCAGCTTTGTGCTCGGACCGAGTCACCTTGGGCCCATATCGCCTGGATTTTTGGAGTTTGTTTTTGGCGAGGGTTTTTTGTAGGGGGATTCGGGCAGCCGCCAAGGGGTTATTTTTTTCTGAGTTTTAGGGGGAGTTCTTTATGGAGATTTTTGAGAGATTTTTATATACTTTTCTAAAGAGAATTTTTAGAGCTTTCTTAGACTTTTGTGGAGACGATCTTTTAGGGAGTTTGGCTATGCCCTAGGCCCCTCCTTTGTATCAAGATAAGTATTTTTGCCCTTTTTAATTCTTTTATTATTTCTTTGTGATTTATTATTGTTTCTCCATTCTTGATGCATGCAATGAAATCTTTGTGCGTTATTTTATATATTGATATTGCTATGCTTGGGTAATCTTTTCTAAGGCTAAGGGATTAGTCCATGGATCTTAGGACTTAGTTGCAAAGTTGGGATTTTTATGATGAATTGGTATAATTGGGGTTGTATTTTGGTTGATCTAGCAAAATCCTTAGGAGAATTCGTACTGAGATCGTGCACATGGTCGGTGGAATCGATTAGCTTAAGGAATATCCTACGGATTTAATTAGGGAGTTAGTGGATTCAACTGAGGCACATGACCATGCCCGGCTCGTGCCTTGAGGGGATCCACCGACGAACTATATAACTAATTGACGGTTACCGTCATTGCGTCAATAAGAGCCACTAAAACACCTCGAAGCTCTAACCCACGAGAGTGGTACGAGTTGAGAGCATTCGAACCACAAGAGTGGTGAGATTATTGTAGATCCTTAATGCACGTATCGTGTGCGCCTATCGCGAGAGCGGGGTTAACGCGGTGCGTTAGATTCATGATGCCCAGACACATGAATTCACTTCCTAGATGCTACAATTCCCAATTAAACCAATGCAACACAAGAGTCCTAACTTAGCGTCGACATCCGACAGTCCTAGTGGCGAGTCCTAAAGCCCTAGTCTTTTGTATTTTATTTCTCTCTTTCTTTGTGTGAAACCCCATATTTGCGACATCGAGTGACAAGACGTTTGCATCCATCACCATCACGACCCTCTGCCCTTCACATCGACCAATAAATCCGCAATTCTAACCCAACATAGGAGTAGATCAGTAGTATAACACCGCTTCCTCGTGTTCGATACATGCTTGCCACTATACTGTGCGCTTGCGATAAACGACATCGTTTCGGAGTTGATTCTGGGATGCATCACTAACGTATCTACATAGCTGAGATACGTGAAACACGTTGTGAACGCCCTCCAAAGATGGTGGTAGAGCAAGGCGATAAGCCACTGCTCCCACACGCTCCAGCACGTCAAACTGTCCAATATACCTTGGACTCAGCTTTCCCTTCTTCCTGAAACGAATGACTTTGCGGTTCGGAGAAATCTTCAGGAAGACATGATCTCCTGGCTGAAACTCCAAAGGTCGTCTATTGGCATCCGCCCAATGCTTGTAGCAATCTTGAGCAATCCGGAGCTTATCCCTGATGTCTCTCACGACATCCACAGCTTCTACAATCATCCATGGACATAACAGCTCTCTTTTTCCAATGTCACCCCAGCTCAGTGGCGATCAACATTTCCTTCCATATAGGGTAGCAAATGGCTCTATGCCAATGCTCGCCTGATAGCGATAGTTGTAGGAGAATTCCACTAGACGAAGATGGTCCTCCCATGAACCCTTCAGATCGAGCGTACACGCTCTCAGCATATCCTACAGAATCTGAATCGTCCTTTTCGACTGGCCATCAGTCTGCAGGTGGTACGTCGTGTTGAAACTCAGACTCGTACCAAGGTTCTTATGTAGACTCTTCTAGAACTGGGACATGAATCTCGAGTCTCTGTCAGATACGATGCTCACCGAAAATCCATGCAAGGGCACAATTTCCTGCACGTACATGGTCTACATCACAAACTAACCTCAAGGAGGAACTATAAATAGAGAAGTAAAATATCTTTACCTCTAGATACTTCCTCGCCAAGATTTCCGTAGACTTCCCACTCGGAATGGAATGAAATGCACAGACTTGGTCAATTGGTCAACGATCACCCAGACTACATCATTCTGTTTAGGACTTCGAGGTAGGCTTGTCACGAAATCCATCGTGATGTGCTGCCACTTCCACTCTGGAATAGGAAGCGGTTGTAGCAGTCCTACGGTCTGATGGTGCTCCGCCTTTACTTGCTGGCATACAAGACACTTGGAAACGCTCCATGCCACACTCCTCTTCATGGCAATCCACCAATAGTTCAGACGGAGGTCCTTGTACATCTTCGTGCCTCTAGGATGTATGGAATAAGGCAAGCTATGTGTCTCATTCAACAGCTCATCTCTAATGCCTCCTGCAAGTACGCGGTGTCTACTGTCGTATCTCAGGGATCCATCCTTAAGAATGATGAACTCCGTCCGAAGTCCAGCTTCTAGTTGTCTTCTGATCCTCTGCAGCTTCGGATCTCCTGCTTGAGCTGCCTTGATACGATCCACAATCATTGATTGAATCTGCAAGTTCATCAACGAAACGATCACTCCTGATAGGACAACATCAATGTTCATCCCTATCAGCTCCTACTGTACTCTCTAGTCGACAGTATGCATCATCACTGCAGGGAGTCTGATCAAAGCATCTTGCACTACATTCACCTTCACCGGGTGATACTGCAGATCTATCTCATAATCTGCCATCAGCTCTAACCATCGTCTCTGACACATGTTGAGCTCCTTCTAAGTAAATATATACTTCAAGCTTTTGTGATCGGTGAATATTTTCATGCGCTCACTCGGCCGGAAGTGTATCCAGTTCTTCAACGCAAATATCACAACTGCTAACTCCAGATCTTACGTCGGATAGTTCTTCTCATGATTCCTCAACTATCGAGAAGCATACGCGACCACGTGACCATGCTGATGTAGAACGCATCCAAGACCCTTGCCTGATGCATCACAGAAAATCTCGAAGCCTCCGCTCTGATCCGGTACAGCCAAAACCGGTGCTGTGGTCAATCTCGCCTTCAAAATACTGAAAGCCTTCTCACAATCATCTGACCAACAGAACTCCATGTCCTTCCTCTTCAAATTCGTCATCGGCTCTGTAATCCTCGAAAAATCCTTAATGAACCAATGGTAGTAGCCAGCTAACCCAAGGAAGCTCCTGATATCCGATGCTGACTGCAGGGTCGGCCACTCGCTGACTGCTCTGACCTTCTCCGGATCTACTCATATGCCATCACCAGATACCACGTGTCACCGGAATATGAATCTGTCCAACCAGAATTCACACTTACTATGCTTGGCATAAAGTTGATGATGCCTCAATGTCTCCAACACTATCCTCAGATGTCGGCTGTGCTCCTCCTCAGACTTTGAATAAATAAGAATGTCGTCGATGAAAATGATGTCGAACTTATCCAGAAATTTATAGAAGATCAAATTCATCAAGTTCATGAACATTACATGAGCGTTGATCACACTAAAAGGCATTACTACGAACTCATAGTGTCCGTAATTTGTCTTGAATGCCGTCTTCGGAATGTCATCCTTCTTCACCTTCAGTTGATGGTATCCGGTCTTCAAATCTAGTTTCGAGAAGACTCTCGAACATTCGAGGTGATCAAATATGTCATCAATGTGGGGTAGCGGATACTTGTTCTTTACAGTCACTGCATGCAGCTCTCTGTAATCCACATACATCCTACGAGATCCATCCTTCTTCTTCACCAATAGGACTGGTGCACCCTAGGGCGACATACTAAGATGTATGAATCCCTTCTGTAACAGTTCGTTCAATTGTTTCTGCAGCTCCTCAAGCTTTGCAGGAGCTATACAATATGGTGCCTTCGAAATAGGTTGCGCTTCCGGTATAAGGTCTATACCAAACGCCACAGCTCTGTCGGGCAGTAACCCTGAAATATCCTCTAGAAAGACGTCGTTGAAGTCCCTGACAACTGCTGGTCTCTTGACCTCCATCTGCATGGCGACAACGGTCGACTCATCTGGCTTGACCCGAAATCTGATGAGTTGCAATCGCTCTCTACTGTGAAACTCGAACCTCTGGTGGACTAGTATCCTAAACACCACCTTCTTACCGAGGCAGTCGATCGATGCATGAAAATCTCACAGCCAATCGATGCCAAGGACATCGTCGAATTACGGTAGATCATAGACAATGAAGTCGGTATAAAGCTTGTGTCCACTGATCACCACTAGAATTGATCGGCATCCCAAATTAACCGTCACCACACCATTCCCTGTAGTGATATTCTAATACATTGGAAGTGTGTGGGTGGGAATGGAGTGCTCTGTTACAAATCTCTGGGTTATGATGTACATAGATGCACTGAAGTCGAACAAAGTTAATGTCGGATAAGATGACACTAATATGGTGCCTAAGATAAAGAGATATTAGCTAAGGTCAAACAAGGGTCACTAATCTAACTAGTAATGTAATACAATCACATGCAAACAATATGAACTATACTATACTATGAAAGACTAGTTCTAAGAGATTACCTACAATGACGCCATCCACGTCCTCAGCATCCACGTCTGTTATGGTATATGCTGGCCTCCAAGGTGGCGCTGCTTGCCAGTATATCTGCTCCTATGGTGCCAAAGGGGGTCTACGAACAGCAGCTCCTCTCTGAATAGGTGCAGGCGCTCCATGCTGCACTGGGACTGGTGCTTCACCCACAGTATGGTGTGCCCTCAGGTAATCTCTAGCAACGTGTCTGTCAGCCCCACACACCAGACACAAACACAGCTTCCTCCTGCAATTGCTCTGCTGATGCCTTGGCTTGCCACAGAAATGGCATGGGCCCTTGGTCTGGCTCTGTGCAGGTGCTCTTGGCCTCTTGAAAGGCACTGACTGAACGGGCCTCATAACAGGCCTAGCTGTTGGCCTGTACTGCTCCATTGGTCGCTTTCCTTTGCTAGTAGGAGGATCAGGAAGTCTCGCCACAGTCTCATGGTTCCTTGCTGTGTTCAGTACAACCTCCATAGTAGTCAAGTCCATCGAAGTCATAGAAGCCTAGATCTTGGGGTTCAACCCCTGGAAAACTGATTAGCTCGGTTCTCTTCTTTCTTGACCATATGCGGGGCGAAACGGCTGAGCATCTCAAATTGTTCATCATACTCATCTACTGACATACTCCCATGTGTCAAATTCACGAACCGCTGCAAGAGCTCCCTCTTCGTAGCCTTAGGAAAGTATTTCACTTTGAACATGGATTTGAAAGTGCTCCACTCAACTGGCTTAACCAGAAGCTTCTCCTCTAAGCGCCACCAGTTCCTTGCATTATCAGTCAGCTGCAGCTTCGCTACCTCCACCTTGGTCTCCTCAGGTATCTTGGCAGCTATCAGTTTATCCTCAGTGCTCTAGATCCACTCGTCAGCGTCCAATGGTCCATTCCTTCCAGAAAAGGTCCTCGACTGCAGCTCATTGAACTGATTCACTCCAGGTGCAGCTCGAGGGGCAGGCGGCGGCGATGGCGGTGCAGCCTGAACAGCTTGGGTAGCACTGGCAGCCTGATGTGTCTGCTCAACCAACTGATGTTGAATGTCCAACATCTCTCTCATGATGCCCAGAAATTGATGGAATTCACCACTTTGGCCTTCCATGACCCCGTCAGCTGAGGTCCCGGCTCGGGTATTGCGTCTTCCTGCCATCATGTTGACAAGGAAAACTTAATTTAGACTTTGCCTATGTCAAACCAGATATTAAATGAATGCAATTACTTTTATCATTCCGAACTTTTCGCATGACCTGCATAAGCCACCATAAAAACCTGTCACACCCCGCTTCCCATAATACAGGAGCAGGAATGAGACGAAGGTCCGTATGGGCCAGAGCTGTGAAGCATCGGACACAATAAGCGTCTATTGGGTACACCATTCGATACACATGTTCTTGCATTATAGTTCAGATAAATAATAGTACTCAAAAGAAACGACATTCATTCATAAAGATATAATCCAACAGTACAATGAAAGTCTAATAAGGAAAGCCTCGGTCATGGCTAGAAACAAAGAGGACACTACTGGTGCTACGCACCCAACCTAGACAAGAAAGTAAAATGGTGCTACGCATCCAAACTAGAAAGCTGGAAATCCAAGTCAGTAATAGGCAGAGAACACTAGGACTGGTCCTCGTCAGGATCGTACTCCCGAGTAGTGTCCTCATGGTCCAAGTCTGCAGGTACGGTCTCCTCATCTACGTACTCTGTCTCAGTACTTGACGTACAAACACCCAAGAGAAAGGAGTTGTACGTCAGGCAGAGTCTACAAAATGAAATGTAAAAAGAACTCTACTGCAAGGTATAAGGAAATTTAAAGACAACATTTAAATGTTGTTTACATAGCAATTTGTGAGATGTGACAACATGGAAATTATAAAGCATGGCAAAAGTAATGACAGTGCAAGAAAAGTAATGTGGCATGGCAATGGCCATAGCGTGTGCTACCGGCTACAAGACAAGACGAGACAAGACAAGACCGTGTGTGTCACAAAGGGTTCATTCCTTACGGTTAAAGGATGACCAAACCCTCTAAACCGTGCGGCCGCTCAACCCTACCCCAACCCAAGTACACAAGACAATTCTGTACAAGGGATCACTCTCTCTATCTTGGAGAGTGCCCTATTACCCGCAGGTTATTTGTACAAGGGATCACTCTCTCTATCCTGGAGAGTGCCCTATTACCCGCAGGTTATGTATCCGTACAAGGGATCACCCTCTCTATCTTGGAGAGTGC
This sequence comes from Scilla litardierei, assembly GCA_030789695.1. Classification (NCBI taxonomy): domain Eukaryota; kingdom Viridiplantae; phylum Streptophyta; class Magnoliopsida; order Asparagales; family Asparagaceae; genus Scilla; species Scilla litardierei. The sequence continues at coordinate 303,394,307 of CM061142.1, read as the reverse complement.
CATATTACCCACAGGTTATGCAAAACAATTTGTGAATGACATTACATGGCATTGCATGAATAATGCATGGCAGTTATAGTGGTTGGGCCAAGACTTCATCGTCAAGTCTAGGCTGTCGTGGGTGTGTCCTAGACGTTATCATTTCACATCTAGGTCTCTTGTTTGTACTTTTACAATTGTAAAGAGGAAAATGGCCTAAACGTGGTCGTAACTACGCAAGTGAAAACCCTTGCCTGAAATGGCGAGAAGTGCGTCCGTAGGGAGCGTCTCGGTTACGGTTTGCTGCAACAATTCAAACGGGACGGTGTCATGTCGCGTTTTTAGGAGTCCTATTATGTTGTGTCTCTAGGTTAAGCGTGGCTATCCTAGCAGTCCCAAATTACGTGTTCACACGATCATGCCTATTCTACAGTTCTCTACGACGATTCTATCCTATGTGCACAGTCAATATAGTCCAATCGTCGGCCTAAGTTGTCACAACAGTTTAAAGGAGCAGGAAAATAAATTTCATGGTTAGTTGCCGATTTTTAATTAAGTTTCAATGGCGTAACGTATGGGTTGCTACGAGTAGGGTCACCAACCTATTACAACGCACACGCACAAGTCTGACCTCGGATCTGGAAGCAGCAATGATTCGTGTCACGGCTTCGGTTCCTCGACTACGGGTAGTGCAGTAATGGATGCTCGTTAGGGTCGCCTCGGTTGCGGTTAGCACAGCGAAGCGACGTCAACGGAGAGGGGCAGCTAGAACGAGACAGCAGTGGCAACGCAAACAGCGGCAACAGCAACTCGGCAGCGTCAACAAGGGAAAAACAATAGCTTGCGCCTGCAGCAAAGGAGGCGTGGCTACAAATAGTTTGATGGCAATGTGGAGGGGCAGCAGCGACAATGTGGCGAGCAACGAGGAGGCTGCGGCCATGGGGTCTGAGAGGGGGATGGCCGGCAGAGTAGAGGGGGACAGTAGTAAAGGGAAGAGGCCGGCCGGGGAGTGTGTGTTGCCTGAAGGGAGAGGGTAGGCCGAAGGAGAGGGTGGCCGGCCTATTTTAGAGAGGTGGCCAGAGTAATGAGGCCGTGCGACAGTCCAATAGGGGAGGGTGAGGCCAGTTGGCGATGAGGGGAGAACGGAGAGGGTGCAGTCGGCGGCTCCTGGGCATTTTGCGTGGAGGTGGAGGAAGAGGGGAGAGGACGACCGGAGGAAGAGGGGTGCACAGCTCGGTACAAGGGGAAGGGGGGTCAAGCGGTTGCTGATGGGTGGTGGCTGTCGAACAAGTGGGGGGAAGGAAGGCAGGTCGAATGTAGGGTGCTTGGCCGGTGGTGAGAGGCTCGGCCTGTGCGTGGGGAGATAGGGTAGGGTTTTAGGTTTTGAATTAAAAAAGAAAAGGACGGATGCTCTTGTTTTGTGTGGCTTAAAATGTTTGTATAACCCTAGGGGTAGCTTTATAGAGTATGAGAGAGAGTAGGTTAATATAGAGTGTTGTAAGTCTTAGGGTAGACTTAGGTTTCTTTATAAATAAAAAAAAATAAAAAGAATGCTTCCAGCCTTCACACGTGAACCTAGGGGAGAAACTTAGGTTTGATTTTAAAATTTGTAGGGTTTTGTGGGCTAGTTGCGTGGGCAGCCTGGGTCTTCTAGGGTTAACTTTTGTTAGGGTTTCTAATTTTAGGAGATGTGTGTGTGTGTGTGTGTGTGTGTGTGTGTGTGTGTGTGTGTGTGTGTGTGTGTGTGTGGGGGGGGGGGGGTTTGCATTGGGAAGATTAGGGCTGGAGATTAAAAGGAAGGTTTACAATTGGGTTGATATGGAAAGAGACAAAAGAAGTTAAATAGCAGTTAGGGGGAAATTTGGTGTTTAATGAGAATGGGCAAAAGTCTCCTCACTAGAATAGGAAATAAATGTAGTGACCCTGTGCTATGAGGAACAAACACTAGAGGGGGGTGAATAGTGTTTTAATGGAAGGAGTGCTATTTTGTTTGCATATGGTCGGTACTGGGAGGGTAGATGTATGTATATATTTTATCAAGAAAACTTGTTAGTTACTGCACACCATGCTTAAAACTGTCAAGAATATATATATATATATATATATGTTATTATAGGTCAGTTTACAAAATCTTAGTTCTTTATTCATAGCATATGTTAGGCTGTATATGTTTATGTGTAAGTCTAAAATATTAACAATATATATTTTATATAGTTTGGTATGGGTTAATTAGTCATTACAGAAGTTAATTAGTTATCTCCTGTTTGATATCATACCTGTTGATACAGAGATCCTGACGCCACCCACTCACTGTCCGTACCCGTCTCGCTATGCCAACCACGGCCGAGGAAATTACAGACGACGCCGATACATCGCCGTTCGAACCCGACGTCAGATCCCGCTCGATCGTTATTTCAGGTCAGTCCCCTAACTTGTAGAAACCCACACTGTAGCTAATCAAACCCTAACTAAAAACTGGACAACTCAAACAAAATTTACGTTTTCGCACCAGTAAAACGCTGCTCACTGTAGAAATCGACCATCGTACAATTTTCTGTGCATATAGGTTAGTGGTCGATCTAGGCTGACAAAAACATTAAATCGTGACTCTGACAATTAGGGTAGCCCCGATAACCTAGAAATGAACCCTAATAGGTTTGATGAAATCACGACCTGACACCGTCGCCGTGACACTGTTTCAGACGGACTACCGCGGACGCGACGACTGGACGAGACACCCCGGACGGACGACACACTCGCCATCGCAGGCAAGTGTATCCACTTGCACTTTTGGCCGTGCTTAGGCCCTAGTTTGGTTAGAATTGTTAACTGTGAACAAATAGAACCGGACGTGAAATGATAGCGTCCGGGACGACTCCTGACGGCTCAGACTTGACGACGAAGTCTGAGCCTGACAACAACAAATTTTTGACATTGTAGGGCTAGCATGTGTGTGCGTGCGTGTGGACACCCTAGAATAACAACTTCCTACACTTTTCATGTCGTGTCCTGTTACACAAAAAGCCTTCGGGCGTTTCGGATGCTTTCCTAGCGGAAGTGATCCCTGTTACACAAAAAGCCTTCGGGCGTTTCGGATGCTTTCCTAGCGGAAGTGATCCCTGTTACACAAAAAGCCTTCGGGCGTTTCGGATGCTTTCCTTGCGGAAGTGATCCCTGTTACACAAAAATCCTTCGGGCGTTTCGGATGCTTCCCTAGCGGAAGTGATCCCTGTACTTCTTGTCCTGAGTTCCTGGGTTGGGGTAGGGTTGAGCGTGCGCACGGCAAGAGGGTCTGATCCCCCTCGAACCGTAAGGCGTGAACCCTTCGTGTCACACTTGTCTTGTCTTGTCCCGTCCTGTTTGTCCTGTCTTGTCCCGCCACGTCCCGACTTGTCTTGACACCTGTAGGTTAGTCCCCATAGTTGGTAGCACACGCTACGACTACTATTTGTCCCGTTTACTTTCCTGCTACGTTACTTTCTGTTGTGTTACCCTGTTATAACCACAACATGATAATCAACCAGTAAACTGTTGTGTAAAAGAACCTCAGCATGTTAATCAACCAGTAAACTGTTGTTTAAAGTCCGGTGCACTTGCAGTAAAGTCTAACCCTTCTTGTAGACTTTACCTGACGTACAGTTCCTTTTTCTTGGGTGCTGTACGTCAGGTGTTCAGCCAGAGATCGTGGACGAGGCAGACTCGCTGGAGTACGTGGAGCCGAGGACGTCGTCATCAGAGTACGTACTGACAAGGACCAGACCTTGAGGTCTTTTAGTCGCCACTTTCAGAGGTTACTACTTTTCGGGTTGTCTTTAAACTTTTGTCGCCATGCTTAGGCTTCTTTTAGACTTTGTACCAGTTGGATATTATTTGTCCATATAAATGAATGCCATTTCCTTTCTGTACTTTTGTTGTTCCTAAACTCTATTAATGCAAGAACCTGAAAATCTTTTAAATGGTACCCCTACAGACGCTTATTGGGTCCGAGCTTCTAAAGCTCTGGCCTAAGCGGGCCTCGTCACGTTTCGCTTCCGTCCATTTTGGGAAGCGGGGCGTGACAGGTTATAGTGGTGGCCCATGCAGGTCGTGCAAAGGTTCGGAACAATAAGAATACCACATTCATTTAATATCCATGTACAAATCTGAATTAGTTTCCCAGTCTTAGATAGTAGGAAGACTTAGGTAGACGTCCCAATTTGATAGTCTGACGCCTTAATTAGGAATTAGTCATCCTAGTTCTAGAATACCTTAGTAGCCACTTGACTCTGACCGTGTTAGATTTCCTGAGCCCTTCTTTTAGTCGTTCGCTCGGGCTCATCGACTTCGGGCCCAACAGAACGTAACCCTGATTCTCTTAGGAACTTTCCCCTAGATCCTGATTGTAGTTAGCTCGTTAGGAAATCTTAGTACCGAGCTCTCCTGATCTTCAGACGACCTGATAATTAGAATCCCTGACTTCTAGCGTCTCCCTGATCATTACCCTTTTTGTGATATCGACCGTAGAATTTCCATCGTAGCTTCGTAAATCATATCCAAGTGTATCCATGATGCGATCTTTTCCTTCTCCCGATTCACGTAATCGTTCCTGACGAGTATCATTGATCCTTCGAGTCTTTTCCTTTGCCAAGTATTCTTCCTCTAAAAGTATATTCAAATTCCTTATTAAGTCCTTCGCTCAGCTTAATTTCCTTGAAACCCTCTTAAAAATTTTCATTGTTACTATCTCGTACTTATTTTCAAAACGGTATCTCTCATATATTCAGTTTTAAAACCCTGTTAACATTTTGATAATTCAATTTATACTTTTCTGGACTACAAGATCTATTTCTAATCACTTACTGTACATATTTTTTTAAATATTTTCTAAACTAGAGGGAACTCCAATTATTTTATTATTATTATATCAGTTCCATGTTCTTTCGTGACCACATTTTAAAATCTTTGTGTAAACTTAATTTCATTTGCAAAACAATCGTTTCTCACCCTATCCATCCTTCCTTCGTCTTACTTTTTCCAAAATTTTGATTTGCTACATCTGCTCACCTTTAAGTATATAAATATATATATTTTTTAAAGGTATATGATACCATATTTTGCCCAAAATCCTTCTTTCATCGTTAAATCATTTTTTTGCCATATTTTTGTCCCATTCATCCGACTATCTTCTTATCCTCACCTTACCTGATTTCGTTCTTTCGATCTTATTTCGTGTCGTTTTTGGTTTCGGTCTCCCACTTGGATGTAGACATTAGCGCCTGTAGTTGCATATGTCACCCCTAGCTGGTAGTGGGCCCTTTGGTTTTGTGATGTCGTCGTGATGTATATATAGGTATAGAGTGTAGACCTGTATAGGTGTTACCTTAGGATCTTGGTGATCGTCTCTTGTGTCTTGTATGTGTACTCAGTGTTAACCATGATATGCTTGAAGTTGTCTGAATGACGGTATTCATACGTATATGAATAAGGGTCATAACAGGAAATTTCCTTAGATGTAGTTTTTGTGATTATAGAATAGCCTATATTTGACTGCATGTGATTGTATCAAAACTTTGTTTTTCTTTTAAACCAAACCTTTAAAGTTTTTGAAATTAGCTCACAAGATCACAAATCAATTATCATTCCTTATCCATTACCACAACTCCACTCGTTTTCCAAATGTTTTAAAATATGTCTTTGGCCTTAAAATTTCTTTCCTCTTCTTCCTACTTTGAAGTGTTATTTTCATTATTGTTGTATTATTAGATTTGATTATTATTGCTATAGGATTATGTTTGCGGGTAGTCTTAGAGCGAGGTGAGATATGACGTAGCAATGAGTAATTGATTTTGTAACACAAGGATATTGGGTTAGATTTCTTGGATGAGAGAATGAGGTGTCCAGGACCGACGTGTGACGGACTCAAATGGAGAATCCTGGTTGGGTGAAATTATATACAGGGAGATGTGTACTTGTCAGACCTGAAACTTGGACGAGTGGTAGATATGAGTAGATAGGAAGGTATAGTATAAGTTAGGGTGATCATGAGAATGAGTAGAGTATTTAAAGCATCAAGACTTGATTGCTAAGTTGACGTGAGGAGGCACTGGGAATAACACGACGTGTTGAGATGAATGGATGGTTAAGTAGCCGGACTTGATAGTTGGTTGGGATTAATTATAGTGAGTAAGATAAAGTGTGATTTTGATAGTTCAATTAGTTGGTGGATAAGTTTATGGGAAGATATGACGAAGAATGCATTGGGGACACGACGATTATCGATTTGTGAAAGGTGTTATAAGATAGACAGTTTTTTGTTTTGGATTAGTGTTTGACTAGAACAATCATGTTAGCGTTTGATTAATATTGGGAAGAGATTGAGAAAATTAAAGATGTTATTGAACGATGATGTTCAGTAGAATGGTATGGTATGAGAAGATGATTATTATTCTTTTATGAGGACTTGGAGTTGGAAATTTGAACAGCAGCGATGGGTCTATAGTTATGTGTTAGGATGTCAGATTAGTCGTGGCATTATCCAGTGAATAGATAGGTTGTGATGGATTGTTTGAGGAACGATGTTGAGGATATAGGATCAGAGATTGTTGTGTGGAAGATGGGAGTTATAGGTTTAAGTGTTTATAGATATTATTATTTTTATTATTGTTATAGGTGATTCCGAGGACGGAATCATTTCTAAGGTGGGTAGAATGTAACGGCCGCTTTCCGACCGTTTGTAATTTCCTGCGTGCACGTGCTTTATCGTGCACGTATTCTATTTTTGGCTATTTCTGAGCACCGGCTTATGCGATGCGATATGCCATTGCGACCGTTTCGGGGTGTTGGATTTTATTGTAATTATTGGGAACGTCTTTTCGCTGCTCGTTTTCTCGCGAAACGACTTTGAATGATAGGGGCGTTTTAGTCATTTGACTCAAAACGCCGTTTCCAATTTTACGTAAAATTTTGGGTAGGCGTTACGCACGATCAGGCTCTGTAGATCTGTGCGTCTCGTCTCCACGATCGTCCCGGTATTTTCGGATTATTTTTCTGACGTCCGGTTTGAGAGATATCGCACGATTAAATCTCGACCGTCGATTTCCCAATCAATTCAAAATACGAATTATTAGCCAAATCTGGCTAAATCTCTACTCAATCTGTCTTAACTTCTTTACTAAACTGTTTCACTAAATCCCCCTAGACTTACCCCAGAATGTACACCCCTTTGACTCTCAATCTTTCCCCTTTCTTCTATTAATCCTATTGTTAGTTATCACTTTTAATATTTTAAAAAAACCCCAAAACCTATCTAACCCTAAACCTAATCACGTTTTGACCTAGGCTGAACTAGCAGCCGCCGCCCCCTTCAATTTTCCCCCTTCTCTCTCTCCGATCTCTCTCTACTCGCGGCTCCCCTCTCAGCCGCCAGCCCCCGCCTCCTCGGCCGCCCCTCAGCGCCGTCCTCCCCCTCTGATCCACGCGCCGACCCCGCCGCAGCAGATCCCGCAGCCTTCCTCCGCCGCGATCTGCTCGCCCCCGCCACGATTCACGTCGCCGCATGCTCCTCTCCCCTCTCCGTCGCCCTCGCGGCTACCCCCGCCGGCCGTCTTCCCCGCGCAGACCCGATCGTCGGCGTCCCGACCCCGTTCGCCGCCGCCTCCCTTCAGGCCGCCACCCCCACTCCTTTTTCCGACCGCCCCGCCTGATCAAGAGCCCCACCGGCGGTTTCCTTGCAATGTGAGCAACACAACAGCAGCCGTTGCTACTGCTCCTTTCCGATCGTCCCCCTACAGTCAGGCACCACCCCGCGGCATCCCAACTCCGGCCGCCGTGCTGCACCGCCTCGTCGCCTGGACACCACCCTCCTCCGGTCATCTCCGCTACCCGTTGCCGCCTTAGAAGAGACCACCTGCAAGTGAAGGCAACCAAGGTAAGAGGTTAAGGATTGGCTTGTTTCTATTATGGCTAGGGTTTGAATCTATTAATCTTTAATAAAATGATGTTGATTAGATCATCTTAGGTTTGTTTTGTTTGGGGTTGATATCAGAATTAGTTGGTGTTATTAATCTCATGCTAGATATGACCCAGCATGCCTTTCTATTACTAAAGCCATCATTGTTGTTGATGAACTATTAGTTGATGATGTTAAAAATTGGTTGATGTTTGGGTGTTAAATGTTAAGATGAGATAGATCATGTTGGAGTTCAATATACTGTTTGGTTTTAATGGAAGGAGTGCTATTTTGTTTGCATATGGTCGGTACTGGGAGGGTAGATGTATGTATATATTTTATCAAGAAAACTTGTTAGTTACTGCACACCATGCTTAAAACTGTCAAGAATATATATATATATATATATATGTTATTATAGGTCAGTTTACAAAATCTTAGTTCTTTATTCATAGCATATGTTAGGCTGTATATGTTTATGTGTAAGTCTAAAATATTAACAATATATATTTTATATAGTTTGGTATGGGTTAATTAGTCATTACAGAAGTTAATTAGTTATCTCCTGTTTGATATCATACCTGTTGATACAGAGATCCTGACGCCACCCACTCACTGTCCGTACCCGTCTCGCTATGCCAACCACGGCCGAGGAAATTACAGACGACGCCGATACATCGCCGTTCGAACCCGACGTCAGATCCCGCTCGATCGTTATTTCAGGTCAGTCCCCTAACTTGTAGAAACCCACACTGTAGCTAATCAAACCCTAACTAAAAACTGGACAACTCAAACAAAATTTACGTTTTCGCACCAGTAAAACGCTGCTCACTGTAGAAATCGACCATCGGACAATTTTCTGTGCATATAGGTTAGTGGTCGATCTAGGCTGACAAAAACATTAAATCGTGACTCTGACAATTAGGGTAGCCCCGATAACCTAGAAATGAACCCTAATAGGTTTGATGAAATCACGACCTGACACCGTCGCCGTGACACTGTTTCAGACGGACTACCGCGGACGCGACGACTGGACGAGACACCCCGGACGGACGACACACTCGCCATCGCAGGCAAGTGTATCCACTTGCACTTTTGGCCGTGCTTAGGCCCTAGTTTGGTTAGAATTGTTAACTGTGAACAAATAGAACCGGACGTGAAATGATAGCGTCCGGGACGACTCCTGACGGCTCAGACTTGACGACGAAGTCTGAGCCTGACAACAACAAATTTTTGACATTGTAGGGCTAGCATGTGTGTGCGTGCGTGTGGACACCCTAGAATAACAACTTCCTACACTTTTCATGTCGTGTCCTGTTACACAAAAAGCCTTCGGGCGTTTCGGATGCTTTCCTAGCGGAAGTGATCCCTGTTACACAAAAAGCCTTCGGGCGTTTCGGATGCTTTCCTTGCGGAAGTGATCCCTGTTACACAAAAAGCCTTCGGGCGTTTCGGATGCTTTCCTTGCGGAAGTGATCCCTGTTACACAAAAAGCCTTCGGGCGTTTCGGATGCTTTCCTTGCGGAAGTGATCCCTGTTACACAAAAATCCTTCGGGCGTTTCAGATGCTTTCCTTGCGGAAGTGATCCCTGTTACACAAAAAGCCTTCGGGCGTTTCGGATGCTTCCCTAACGGAAGTGATCCATGTACTTCTTGTCCTGAGTTCCTGGGTTGGGGTAGGGTTGAGCGTGCGCACGGCAAGAGGGTCTGATCCCCCTCGAACCGTAAGGCGTGAACCCTTCGTGTCACACTTGTCTTGTCTTGTCCCGTCCTGTTTGTCCTGTCTTGTCCCGCCACGTCCCGACTTGTCTTGACACCTGTAGGTTAGTCCTCGTAGTTGGTAGCATACGCTACGACTACTATTTGTCCCGTTTTACTTTCCTGCTACGTTACTTTCTGTTGTGTTACCCTGTTATAACCACATCATGATAATCAACCAGTAAACTGTTGTGTAAAAGAACCTCAGCATGTTAATCAACCAGTAAACGGTTGTTTAAAGTCCGGTGCACTTGCAGTAAAGTCTAACCCTTCTTGTAGACTTTACCTGACGTACAGTTCCTTTTTCTTGGGTGCTATACGTCAGGTGTTCAGCCAGAGATCGTGGACGAGGCAGACTCGCTGGAGTACGTGGAGCCAGGACGTCGTCATCAGAGTACGTACTGACAAGGACCAGACCTTGAGGTCTTTTAGTCGCCACTTTCAGAGGTTACTACTTTTCGGGTTGTCTTTAAACTTTTGTCGCCATGCTTAGGCTTCTTTTAGACTTTGTACCAGTTGGATATTATTTCTCCATATAAATGAATGACATTTCCTTTCTGTAGTTTTGTTGTTCCTAAACTCTATTAATGCAAGAACCTGAAAATCTTTTAAATGGTACCCCTACAGACGCTTATTGGGTCCGAGCTTCTAAAGCTCTGGCCTAAGCGGGCCTCGTCACGTTTCGCTTCCGTCCATTTTGGAAAGCGGGGCGTGACACCGGGAACACGCAAAATCCTTAATCCCACAACCTGGAACTAAGCACACTCTCACAAACCGAGAGCAAAACGAAATCTTGATTCCCACAACTTGGGATCAAGCCAATACTCTCACCACCGTGAGTATACAACAAATATGAAGTATAAAGAATGAAATATAAAACTTCTTACCACAAAATCCTATGCCTTGAGAAATACTTACCAATTTAGGGTAAGAATGGATTTTGAGGAAGATGAGATCACCAAACCCTAGCTCCACCAAGATGAGCAGCAATAGACGGCTAGGGAGGAGTTGGTGACTTGGATTCAAGCTATTAGCTTGAGAAGCTCACAAGGAATGAGAATCTCTCTTGAGGAATTAGTGCTCAAAGAGTGAGAGAGAGATTCTTGTGAAATGAGAGAGCTTGGAATTGGGGTTTAATGGCTCTCTTCAAAGATGTGAAAATGTCTCTAATCTCAACCTTGGATCCCTGGTTTGAAGCACTCAAACTTATATAGAGAAGAGACAAAACGGTCACAAAAATCATGGCATTAAATGCCCAACGGATCTATTTCTGAAGCTGCTTAATCTGTCTAAGAAGGATCACTGACCGATTAGTTTTGCTACTAGTCGGTCGGTGAACCTTCTTGGACCGACTAGATGGTTGACAGAGAAGATGGTGAAATCATGGGTAAGAACTAGTCGGTCTAAGAAGGATCATTAACCGACTAGATTGACAAGTAGTCGGTCAGTGAACCTTCTTGGACCGACTAGATTGGCATTTAATCGATTAACCATCCTTCTTGAACCAACTAACTAGTCAACAGTACAAAGGTCGAATTTCACAAGGAAAACTAGTCGGTCTGAGAAGAAACACCAACCGACTAGATCATCATTTAGTCGGTCGGTGAGCCTTCTTGGACCGACTAATTGGTCAACAAATTGTCTTGAATTGATTAGGAAACTAGTCGGTCTGAAAAGGATTTCCAACCGACTAACTCGTCATCTAGTCGGTCGGTAAACCTTCTCGGACCGACTAATTGACCAACAGTGAATGGGCTGAGTTGAGCTAGGATATCTAGTCGGTTCAAGAAGGATTTCCAACCGATTAGATCGTCATCTAGTCGGTTGGTTCTTCTACTTGAACCAACTAAGATGCATACGAAGCTGAGAAATGAAGCGATAAGCTACGAGAAAGTTTCTAATGGCTTCTAAGGCCATCCTAGAGATAAGATATGAAAGTTATGAAGATTTCTAGGCAAGTACTACTCAAGGCTTAACATTCTTCTAAACCGAAACTAGAAGACATAAAAGTAAACACGACAAACCGTCTTCAAAGCTTCAACATGGAGAATCCGAATCCCTTGACTTCATGAATACTCCTTGAGCTTCAACGAAGCTCCAGGCACAACGATCACGCGTTCTGAGGAAGTCTTGGGACGTCGCTTGAGATGAACAAATTACTTTGGCGACGATCTCCATAAATCTTCATGGTCTTGAGTCTTTTAGTTGAATGACTTGAATATCTGCAATGTCATAGTCTTCGAAGCTTTTGACTCAACCATTCCTTTCTTCTCTTTGGATTGAATCTCCATTCATTTGTTGATGTCATTGGCTTGAGGTTTGAGGTAGCCTTTGAGTTCTTCAAGCCAATGCTTCACATTTGTTGATCTACCAAGTTCTCCAATTGAATCAACACATGTAGTCACTTCTGATCTTCTTGAATCTAATTGGTGACTTTTTAGCTAACTGCAATCACAAGAGTTAGTCACAATGATTTGTGTTTGATCATCATCAAAATCAAGGTGGAGAGTCCAATACTCAACATTCTCCCCCTTTTTGATGATGACAAACCAAATATAAACAAAACAAATAATTGTGCATTAAATATACTTACTCCCCCTGCAATGATGCCAATCAAGTTAATATCCATAATCAAAAGCATCATTCAGCAGTTAATAAAGTGTGTATCACATGAGGTTGTGTATATATCGCATGAATGACCAGAAATAATATGCATACACAATACAAATCATATAGGTGATACACATCATAAACATGAGCATGATTACCAATATATATATATATATATATATATATATATATATATATATATATATATATATATATATATATATATATATATATATAATGTAATCCATACAAACTAAGGTAATCACCAATGCTCCCCCTGAATCATATACCTGAACGATCATAGTTAAAGTCTATATGATTCAAGTTATTGTTTAACACTCAACATTTAATAAGCACAGCTTGTTTAGTTCTCTCCCCTTTGTCATTAACAAAAGATTTGGGGGTATAGAAACAACAAATGCAACAATAGAGTGGAAAAAAATATATCAATTGTAAAGTTACCAATTGTAAAGTTCTCTAATATAAAGTTACCAATTGAAAACTAGATATCGAAATAAAGATATCAAATGCAGGAGCACATATCCAACAACAACTCAATCACCCTCAATTATCACAAAAAGATAAGCAATAAGCATATGAGATAAAAGATTACAATAAATACTAATTGTAAAGAGTACTGTGAGCAGTGTTAGAAAAGTGACAATGCAAAAATCATGACATCACTTGTGAAAGAAAAACAAGTGATAAAATAGTGTCAAATACCCAAACAAACTCAATTATCACAAAATTTATAACATTAAGCATAATGTGATAGACTGTCCTGTGATACCAATTGTATACTTGGCAAGATATATTAAGCATTTTTAGTGCATGGAAAACAATTCTATGTTTTCATACAAGCAAATCTATTTACTCAATATAATCGTCGAGCGACGAAGTAAACAAACATGTTTTCATACACATTGTGATCAATATAATCAATACCAATTGTAATCACCCTCAATTTAATCAATATGTTTTCATACATATGGTTACTATCGAAATTCTTAACCATGTGTACAAAGTTATGTTATAAAATACTAACACAAATTAAGTATAATGGCTTGTGATATCAATTGTAGGCATACCAAATCATCTCCAAAAATATCACAGCAAAACTCCACAAAGCATCTTCCAAAAATAAGCATACCAGATATAAGTGAAGTGTGCGATGTGGGGTGACAAGGTGATACAATGAAAATGAATATCGACTATCTATATCACGCAAAGTGTTATGCCAAAATAAAGATAGTAAGTTCATAAAACATATGGCATACACAATTCTAGCACCTTAGGAAACTAATTGAAACAATGTTCAAAAGAACCATAGTACTAGCATGCATTCCAGAATTGATACTCACATAATGAGTCAAAGATAAGCATGGAATGTCATGAGCTTAAGGAAGATAAGCACTACATCATAAGCTCAAAACAAGCATCAAGCAAGAGCAAGTAGAGATGATATCCAATATCAATAGTCTAACAATTGTAAATATGATACAAAATGTAAATACGATATGTAGAGATGATACCAAATGTAGTCTAACAAAGTATGCACAACAGGCAAATAATGTCAAGATCATGACAACACTTGAAAAAGAAACCAAGTGAGCAAATAGAGACAAGATCTCATCCTAGCTCAATTATCACAAAGGATACAACATGAAGCATAATGTGACAAAACATCTTTTGAGCAAAGGTATGAAGATAGTCTACTATCAAAGTCACAAGGTAGGACATAAATGAATAAAGTCATCATGAACATCGCAAGCATGCATACCAATTATGCGAATAGAATAGAAAGACTTGTGTAAGCACAATATAATCAGAGGTAGCATCAAGGAAATCATAGTGCATTAAGATATATTCATGGAAGAATATCTATGACAGAATATACATATCATCAAACACAATATAAAGCTTATGTGATCGTGTATAGCACAAGTTATCTCTAACATCTCATCAAAAATAGCATAAAATATGAGCATGAGATGAGAGATGACAAAGTGAGAAATATAGCTTGAAGATCACTAACTAATATGAATGAATGATATGTCACTTGTGTAAATATCATACATGAGAGATTTAGCTATAGACATGAAGGATTTCTTGAATAAAATTATAGCTAAACATCAGTCATGAAGTAATTAAAATGACAAGTAACATACAATGAACAAATTTTCAATGAAGTTTAAGATCAATATACTTAATACAATCTAATAAACAACTAACCAATTCATTATATAAATGTTATAGCTACCATGATACATGAGTCGTAATAAGACATATATGACATACATGAACATGGCAGTCACATAAACAAACAATCTTCATGAGGGTGTGACAAGAATGAGCTAATGAAGAAGTATGCTATATTACACAAATCCAATATATTAAAATACTAATTGTTAACATGGTAGACAAAACCAATATATCAACATACCAATTATACAAACCACATACTTACAACCATTTAGCTCTCCCTATATGTGTGCATCTCCAATGCACCATCCTTTCCTTTGAATTGATCCATCATTTGTAAATCAAGGAGTGTGTAGAGTAGGGATCTTGCACACCAATCTGACAATTCAATAATTGGTGGTATCCAAAAACGTTTTGGATCCAATAGGTTGAGGAACAAAATCAAGTAGTCCAATAACCAATCATTTACCAATTGTAAATAACACTCATCAATAGAAATGCATGACATGCATTAATATGAGTTATTATAATCACGAAAATCATACATATAAGGAATTAACAATTTCAACCATTAGAAATTAGATACACCTATAATAATAATTCCTATGCAATTGATTTAGTCAAAATACATTCTACAAGAAATCATCATTGTGAATACACACATCTAATACAATAGTGTGTGCAAGAAAGATTCCTCGTTCAATATGCATACGTGCACAAAATAAACATTCACGGCACAACACATATTGAAGGAAGGCAAGAAAAGTAATACCACAAAGAGAGTGCATGAAAAGCATAAAGTATTAATTTTCAAAAATAAATTTCTCTTTCCTTTGGCATATCAACAAGATAGAAAATCACAAAGGGTTAAAGAAATCAACTAATCTATATGCACAACATGATATGAGAGAAATGTAATGGCATATAATGATGTTGGGGACGAACTCACATATATATATGGGTACAAAAAGTAATCATACAAGCATGGTATCCAAGCAATGAAATGCAATATGAGTGAGTAAGCAAGGTGGAAATCAAATAAAGACTGAGTTTGATTTATATATATATATTCGTATGAGAATATGTCATTCCTAATATACGATTCTATATGTGTGTTCATACCATGCCTAGAAACAATCTTAGGAATCCAAAAGATAGTGCTTTGGGATTCTTAAGAGGTTGTCTAGAGGCATGAGTAGAAAGTTGGGATTCACGCTTGTGAAGAGGAACATAAATATAAGCGTGTCCCGTGTGTGAAACAAGCAAATGAGCATTAGTTCTAACATGAAAATATTTAAGCCACATGTTATAAATAATCCTCGAATAAACATATGAGTAAGGATTATGAATACACAATGCACATTGGTCAAGAATTTGACACACGTGAAACATATAGACATGAATGACATACGAGGCACACAATATGCAAACATAGAATATGCATGAGACAGTCTCAAACACAAAGTGACATCTACATGCATCCAACACGCATGGAAACCAAATGTAAGAATATACTTACTACATTAAGCCCCCCTACTTTGGTGCATCACTTAAGCACCATCAACTCCATTTGAATGAAAATCTTTGCAAATCAAAGAGTTGGTAGGGTTGGTATCCCAATGTGGATTGAACCTAGAAAACATAATTTTGGTATCCAAAAACCTTTTTGGATCCTATGGGTTAGGCAACAAATTTAAAATACTAAATTCAAATAATTGTAACCCATATCCTAATGTAATCATACACAATGTTGATGTTGCATATAATCAAACATGAATATGAGCCAACGCATGTGCTGCATGAAAATATTAAATATTTTAGACATGAAAATCACAAACACAATGATTTACTAATAAACATGCAATAGAAATAAAATTCAATATGAATTTAAGTTTCTAACAAACATGAGCATCTAAGACCAAAATCCAAACAAAAGAATAAACCAAATCCTCTTCCTAGTGGTTGCATGCACAAAAGGTTGATTTCTACGTGGTGCATGTGGCCTAGGAGCATAAGATCTAGCAAGAGCATGAGGAACATTGTGTTGTGCAAAAGCATGATGATGGGCATATGATCCATGGTGTGGTGTTGCATACATACGTGGATGAATATGAGGTGTGTATGCATGAGGATGATCATGAGAATAGCATGCACATGTGGATGTGATGTGTGATCATAAGCATGTGAAGGTGCATGAGCATGAGTACGTGCATGAGAGTGTCTCAAATGAGTGTTTGCTCGTGCTCGTGGGTGTGGAGCATAAAAACCATCATTCGTGTGAACATGTAAAGTAGGATGTGTGTTCTTACGTGGTATAGTATTGGTGTACATGAATGCATGACCCTTCTTTGGAGGTCCACCCAAAGTAGGTTTCTTTCCAAAGGAGGGAGGAATATGAGTGGTGGTTTCCTTAGTAGTAGAACTAGCCAAGTTGTTATAGACACCACTCGTGAATGCACCGGAGGATGGCCTCACAAAATCTATAGTTACTTCACTATAGGAGGTGCGTGCATTGGATGCACTTGCCTTAGAATAACCAAGGCCAACACGATGGTTTGCCAGTAGTTGATTCTTTAGCAAATCATTCAAATTGTCCTTTCCCTTGTTGAATCTCTCAACAATGGAGGACATGAGCTCATATTTCTTCAAAATTGAAGAAATAGTAGCATCCAAGGTGGATGCATGTGTGGTGAGCTTGTGCATTTGGGATTTGAGATCCTCATTCTCAATATCCAAGAAAGTATTTTGAGATTGAAGGTTTTCAATCTCAAGATCGTTACTATCCACAATAGAAACACGATCAAGTTGAGATTTGAGGGACTCCACCTCATTTCTCAACATGCTATTTTGAGTAAGCAAACTTGCTTTCTTAATAGCGAGTGTCTCAACAATGGTGTCATTGTTAGAGGTGCTACATGAAGATGCGTTGGAGAGACTAGCAATCTTATTCTTAGCATCACAATATTTATGCATAAGCTTTTGATATTTATCAAATAATTGCTTAAGTTCAATTTTAAGATCATCCGTTGTTACCTCTTCATCGTCGCTATCGCTTTTACTTGAATCGCTTGATTAGTCACTAGAGTCGTCCTTTCGTGCCATCAAGCCCATGAATGAATCCCTTTCATCATTGGAGGAAGAACACTCCAAGGTGGACTCTTCTTGCTTCGCTAGCATGTGCCATATTTGATATGCCGTTATTGCCTTGGACACACGCATAAGAATGTTATGAGATAAATACTCAAGCAAGATATCCATTACCTCTTGATGTTTCTTCACCAATTCTTTTGCTTATTTGTCCATTCATGTTCGGAAGTGGTAGGTGCACGAAGGGGATTTTCCACAAGCTTCCAATAATCCTCATCGATGGATTGAATATATGCCTTCATCTTCACACACCAACTTTGATAGTTGGGTCCAATGAGATATGGTGGAATATGACTTCGTGTGATGTTGTTGTTGGTTGCCATAGCTATAACCTCGCTCTGATACCAATTGTAGTGACCCTGTGCTATGAGGAACAAACACTAGGGGGTGAATAGTGTTTTATAGAATTATAAGGAATTTACGCCAAATAAAACCTTAATTAACCAACAAATGCGGAATATAAGAAATGATCAACAACCCAAGCAATAATGCAATGCTAACATGCAAAGTACCCTGGTTCGGTGCCACCCAAGTCTCCCCGACTTGTTACCGGTGCCCTACTCCAGCAACACCCGGATCCCCTCCGGATACTCTAGCAAACCGCTAGAGATTTTCTTTAGCCCACTTACGGAAACCCCACAAGTGCAATCGACCTACAATCGATGTCCGTGTATCCCACAACCCGGGAACACGCAAAGTCCTTAATCCCACAACCTGGGACTAAGCACACTCTCACAAACCGAGAGCAAAACGAAATCTTGACTCCCACAACTTGGGATCAAGCTAATACTCTCTCCACCGTGAGTATACAACAAATATGAAGTATAAATAATGAAATATAAAACTTCTTACCACAAAATCCTATGCCTTGAGAAATACTTACCAATTTAGGGCAAGAATGGATTTTGAGGAAGATGAGATCACCAAATCCTAGCTCCACCAAGATGAGCAGCAATAGAGGTCTAGGGAGGAGTTGGTGACTTGGATTCAAGCTATTAGCTTGAGAAGCTCACAAGGAATGAGAATCGCTCTTGAGGAATTAGTGCTCAAAGAGTGAGAGAGAGATTCTTGTGAGATGAGAGAGCTTGGAATTGGAGTTTAATGGCTCTCTTCAAAGATATGAAAATGTCTCTAATCTCAGCCTTGGATCCCTGGTTTGAAGCACTCAAACTTATATAGAGAAGAGACAAAACGGTCACAAAAATCGTGGCATTAAATGCCCAACGGATCTATTTCTGAAGCTGCTTAATCGGTCTAAGAAGGATCACTGACCGATTAGTTTTGCAACTAGTTGGTCGGTGAACCTTCTTGGACCGACTGGATGGTTGACAGAGAAGATGGTGAAATCATGGGTAAGAACTAGTCGGTCTAAGAAGGATCATTAACCGACTAGATTGACAAGTAGTCGGTCAGTGAACCTTCTTGGACCGACTAGATTGGCATTTAATCGATTAACCATCCTTCTTGAACCAACTAACTGGTCAACAGTACAAAGGTCGAATTTCACAAGGAAAACTAGTCGGTCTGAGAAGAAACACCAACCGACTAGATCGTCATTTAGTCGGTCGGTGAGCCTTCTTGGACCGACTAATTGGTCAACAAATTGTCTTGAATTGATTAGGATAACTAGTCGGTCTGAGAAGGATTTCCAACCGACTAAATCGTTATCTAGTCGGTCGGTAAACCTTCTCAGACCGACTAATTAACCAACAGTGAATGGGCTGAGTTAAGCTAGGATATCTAGTCGGTTCAAGAAGGATTTCCAACCGATTAGATCGCCATCTAGTCGGTTGGTTCTTCTACTTGAACCAACTAAGATGCATACGAAGCCGAGAAATGAAGCGATAAGCTACGGGAAAGTTTCTAATGGCTTCTAAGGCCATCCTAGAGATAAGATATGAAGGTTATGAAGATTTTTAGGCAAGTACTACTCAAGGCTTAACATTCTACTAAATTGAATCTAGAAGACATAAAAGTAAACACGACAAACCGTCTTCAAAGCTTCAACATGGAGAATCTGAATCCCTTGACTTCATGAATACTCTTTGAGCTTCAACGAAGCTCCAGGCACAACGATCACGCGTTCTGAGGAAGTCTTGAGACGTCGCTTGAGATGAACAAATTACTTTGGCGACGATCTCCATAAATCTTCATGGTCTTGAGTCTTTTAGTTGAATGACTTGAATATCTCCAACGTCATAGTCTTCGAAGCTTTTGACTCAACCATTCCTTTCTTCTCTTTGGATTGAATCTCCATTCATTTGTTGATACCATTGGCTTGAGGTTTGAGGTAGCCTTTGAGTTCTTCAAGCCAATGCTTCACCTTTGTTGATCTACCAAGTTCTCTAATTGAATCAACACGTGTAGTCACTTCTGATCTTCTTGAATCTAATTGGTGACTTTTTAGCTAACTGCAATCACAAGAGTTAGTCACAATGATTTGTGTTTGATCATCATCAAAATCAAGGTGGAGAGTCCGATACTCAATAATAAATTTGAATTTAAATTTTAAATTTGAAATGAAATATTATAGTTAAAAATAAATTACTAGTGGCTATCGCGTATAGGATACGTAGTTAACCCGAATACGTAAAAATAAATACGCTAGCCAAAAGAAATACTGATACACATTAATATAACGGGTACGCAAAGTGTACGACAAGAAAGAGAAAACGACTAAGATGTATAACAAAAATACTGGCCGTTACAGTTATTATTATAGATGTATGGGATGTTAAGCTTTCTTTTGTTATGAGACTTATGTTTTATTTTGTTTGAGCGATGTTGTGGTGTACATGTTTCATATGTATCATCGAATCTTTTCTATATTAATATAAGGAGCTTTTATTTATTTGGAAATGTGCCTATACGTACATTTTAAACATTCTCTGATACTGCCCAATTTGAATGTTGATATTGTCTCCATATTGTTGTTTTTTGAGCTGAGGTAAATTATTGGGTGGATACTCCTTCATGATTTATATTTCATTTTGTATCACCTCAATTATTTATCATATTCAATAACTCCTATGTTTTCTATTTCATTAGCACTAGTTGTTGTTTCACTTCATCCTGCTCTTTTTGGATTATGACAAAGGGGTAGAGAAGTAAACAAGGGGAATAAGGTTATAATTATGTACTATGAGAAGTCAAAACATTTTCACGAGTCATTTCATTCAAAACTTTTATTTTTGAACCATTGTATGATTCAAGGGGAGTTTAATAAATAAATTTTGAATTTATTCCACATTCTAATTATGTTGTCACATTACATTGAATTGTAGATTCAACTCTCATATGGTCCATTTTCTCTATTTGTATCACCCATATATCATGTCCTTGTGTATTCATTTATCTTTGAGCTTTAATGTCAATAATACACTATGCCATGTGATACACTAACTTTTACTACACATTGATGCCCTAAATTTTATTTGACTATTTGGACTAACTTGATTGGCATCAAAGCAGGGGGAGTAAATTTATTTTTAGCACAATTATTATTATTGTTTATGTTTGTTTGTCATCATCAAAAAGGGGTAGCATTTTGAGTATTGAATTTTTCAATTTGGTATTGATGATGAGCAAATATAATTAATTATGTTTAACACCCTGTTTTGTAGTAAATAAATAGCATCATCAAATGTAGATGAAAGCTTTATCAAATGCGAGATGATATGAAGTGATGACATGTAGAAATCAAGAGATGTACTCATGGACTCAAAAAGAAGACTTCAAAGATTTCAATAGGAAGTGAATGGGATTTATATGTACTATTTTCAATTCTTTACATGTTCATTGGATTAGAATGTTAGGTCTTGAATATTCTTATTCGAAGCACTTACTTGTCACACAATACTTTAAATCATTCACGTGGTGTTTCCATAGGGTTAGATAGGCATTCTGCTCAAAATTGAGCTTTCAGCCTTCATCCAGACGACTAGTGTATGTCGCCCAGACGCCTATCATGCTTATTTTAGGATGCCCTAGAAACCATAGTTGAATAGACATCTGATAGTTTCTTCCCAGGCATCTGAATAGTTGGACAAACGTCTGGGAGATCTCCAACAAATGTCTGATATTTTTGATCAGGACTTCCAGTAACTTCATTTCCTCTGACCCGCTTGTTAAGTCATTTGTAGCTTTAATACCAGACGCCTTAACAGTCACCCAGATGTCTGGCACCCCTTCGTCAAACATATGGTATTTTTCACCAAAAATTCTAGTAACTTTGTTTTCCCTTAGCCTGACTGTTAATTCGTTTGCTGATGTACAAGCAGACACCTGAACAGTAACACATACATCTTGGAACCCTTCAGCAAATGTTATGTCGACTAGCCATTACACTGTATTTAAGGCTGTGTTAGCATACTACCCCAATCGCCTGGTGGGTCTTCTCCAGTCGACTGATGACCTGGATATCTGCGTTATACAGGCTGTTTCCAGCATTTAATACTGATGATTTGGGATAGATTTGGTGGGATTTTTGGGTTGTTATAAATAGGGACTTGTTGCATTCATTTCAGAACTCTTAGAAACATTAATAGATTCAATTCAAGTGCATTTCAACTCCCTCAAGCATTCAAAGCCCTCATCTTCTACACTTGTCCTCAAGCATTCCAGCTCACACATCAAGCATTCATTACTTCTTTGTTTGGACAAGTAGTAAGTGCTCACATCTCTTATTCTAGAGCACTACACACACCCCCAGCTTTAACTTCTAAGTAAGTTAATTTTCAAGGCATAGGATTGTGTATTTATTTCAATTTGAGTATTTTATTTATTCTGTCTTTCTCCTGTGAAAATTACTCTCGGTTTGTGAGAGTGGACCATTCCCGAGTTGTGGGAAGTGGTGTGATTTTTGTATCAGATTTACTCTTACCAGGATTTGGTAAGAGATCATTAGTGGATTACTAATCACTAGTGGGCTACTAGTGGGTTGCGGGAGTAGGGTTCCAGGGATTCAGGATTTGACTCAGGGAAATCCGAACCCGTGTATATATCTTGTTTGAGATTGATTTTTCGGGTTGTTGTCTCCTTTGTTTCAAATCCACACTATTGGCCACTAGGGTTTTTAATTAGGCGTAATTACCTTTTTATTTTCATAAAACACTATTCGCCCCTCCCCCTCTAGTGTTTTCCCATAGTTTCATGTTCTACAAGGATTTCGATTATTGTCTCCAGGAATGAAAAGATAATATGTAGTTCGTTCTGGGGTGTCCATGAACTTCCCATATTTCTGCTCGAGTTTTGCCCTTAACAAATCTTTGAGGCAATAGGACCTGTTGTATATATATTTTGGGTGGCTCATATGTTCTTTTTGGTCCTTTCTCTCTGATTTTTCACCCCCATTAGTATCCCTGCTAGGGATCGAAGAATCTTCCTTGTCCTATGCTTCCGCTAGAGTGATTGTTGGTGAGCTACTGCTTGGTCCTTTTAATTGCTTTCTGCTTCTCAGTTAACTACGTTGAGATGGTCGAATTCTGTTATGGTGCCCTTGGGGATTCATGAGTTGGCTTATCTGATGGGTGATTTGGTCATGCTGGGACTTGATCATTTCGTTTTGAGTGGTATCCGAATCAAGTCTTGAGTTTTCCTGCTGAATGGAAATCTAGAAGTGAATGTTCCCTTCATACAATGAAGATTTACATGAGACCCGCCAGTTTATACTTCTGTTGTGGCTCCAGAGGCATAATTGTTGGAGGCCTTGCATGGAGCCCAAGAAGTGAACATGTATTTTGAGGAGGCTGCTGCAAGAATGGCAGGAGATGTTTATACTTATTACTCCAGTTCGTGTGGTGGTTGTGGTTCTGCTAGCCTAGATTGAAGGAGTTTGGGTGTGTGGGTTATTCACCTACTGACAGTTATAGGGTGCACTAGCCTCGCAACCTCTCTCGACTGGCAGGCTATTTATATTTGCTCTGTGTCGTATCTGTGTGATCTGCTGCGATAAGGTATCGAACTTATCAGAGAACAGTGCTAGCATATCCACATCCAATTTTCCTTCCTTTCTGTGTATGTCTATGCTCACCCTAATGGCAGTCGTTCGATACCATCTCATCTAATAGTGCATTGGCGGCCTCTGGGGTCTTCATTAATTTTTCTAAGTTTTCCATCATTTATTTCATTTTTTTGAAATGATGCATGAATGCATTGATGACAAAATATCCGAAAATGTGGATCTATGGTTCAATGTGAATGATAAAATGACATGAAGATGATGCATGTTGATGTGATGGACTCCTCTCCCAAGCTTGAAGTGAAACATCTATCCTCCAAGCTTGAATGATGCATTTCCCTCAATGGTAAGAGAAATGAAGTGTAAGGGCAATGAAAAATAAGGGGAGGGGAACAAGCACACCTCACCACTGTCAGGTGGCGGCTGTGGAGCATCAAGGTCATTGAAGAGGCCCTTGCAAATGTGCCACTGGCACATAAGTTCCATGATGTGCTTCATTCTACCAAAGCGAGCTTCGAACTTTGGACGCAGATGTGCATATGTGAGCTCGTGGGAACTGGAGGTACCTGAGGGTCCAGCATCAAAACTATATAACATGGAACACATGGAATTTATATTACATGGTCCGACAACGGTGCCAAAAACTTGTCAGGGAAGTGATATTACTGCAAGCATACGGTGGTCGTAGCAAATGGCTCGAACACAGGAAGGTAGTGGTTGAGCACAGATTAGTTTAAGATTTAGTTAGCTACGTGGTATTGTATCGAGAGAATGGGTGTATTAAAAAAATCAAGGATATTAAGGACTAAGGCTAAGTATCATCGTTACTACAGATTAGTTATCGAGCTGATTTAACTTCTCAATCTATCAGGATAAAACTATGGGTGAGCATTATGTCTCGATTCTCCTTCTTACCATGTCTCGTGGAAGAGCTCGGATCAAAGTCTGGATTTCTAATTAAAGCTCCGATGTCTCGTCGGTAGCTAAAAATTAGTGGCTCTAGTAATTTGGGTGTGATATCTCGTTGTAACCCTAATTATCAAAGAATCAATCCACTATCGATGAGATTCAACCCAGAACCCTAATTTATCATTGGTGATTAGTATTGGATGGTAAATCAATGATTAATTTGACATTAAGCACATCCAAAACTAAACCCTAACAATATTCCAATAGGTTGATATTGTTGAGTATTGATTCCCCGGATTTGGTTTTGATGATGAACAAACATAAATATCGTGAACTAACACTTTGTGAGCGCAGTTATGGAGATCGTCGCCAAAAGTCTACGTACATCAAAAGCGACGTCTCAAGACTTCTCAAAGCACGTGATCGTGTGCCTGAAGCTTCGTTGAAGCTCTAGGAGCATTATTGAAGTCAAGAGATTCGGATTGAAGCTTTGAAGACGGTTCATCAAGTTTATTTATATAGTCTTTTAGCTTCTTTTCATAGAATGTTAAGCCTTGAGTAGGACTTACATTATAATCTTCATAACGCTCATATCTTAGAGCTAGGATTGTCATAGAAGCCATTAGAATCTTTCCCGAATCTTATCGCTTCTTTCCTCGGCTTCTTATGCATCTTAGTTGGTTCAAGAAGAAGAACCAACCGACTAGATGGCAATCTAGTCGGTCGCCAATTCTTCTTGAACCAACTAGATATCCTACTCTAATTCAGCTCATTCACTGTTGACCAATTAGTTGGTCCAAGAAGGTTCACCGACCGACTAGTTGTCAAACTAGTCGGTTTGGAATCCTTCTTAGACTGACTAGTTTTGCCTTCATTTTCACAGCTTGAGCTACTGTTTATAGTTAGTCGGTCAAAGAACAACAGTAGACCGACTAGTTGTGAAACTAGTCGGTTGAAATTTGTTCGTAGACCGACTAGTTCTCTTGTGTTCAGCTTATTGGATTTCATCTGCTTAGTCGGTCAAAGAACACTCACCGACCGACTAGTTGACAAACTAGTCGGTTGGCAAGTCTTCTTAGACCGACTAGTTCTATATTCCCTGAACTATCTTTCTTGGTTGTCAACCTACTAGTCGATCCAAGAGGAATCACCGACCGACTAGTTGAGAAACTAATCGGTCAGTGATCCTTCTTAGACTGATTAAGCAGCTTTAGAAATAGATCCGTTGGGCATTTAATGCCACGAATTTTGTGACCGTTTTGTCTCTTCCCAATATAAGGTTGTGTGCTTCCAAACATGGATTCAAGGCTGATAATAGAGACATTTTCACACCCAAGAGAGGAGCCATTCAATCTCATTTCTTAGCTCTCTCTTCTCACAAGAATCTATCCCTCAACTTCTTGAGCCCTTATTCCTCAAGAGAGATTCTCTTCATTGTGAGCCATTTCAAGCCAAGAGCTTGATTCAAAGTCACCAATCTCTCCCTAGCCACCTATTGCTGGTCATCTTCTTGGAGCTAGGGTTTGGTGCCTTCTTCTTCCCCAAAATCCTTCTTGCCCTAAAATCGTAAGTTTTACTCAAGGCATAGGATTTTGTTGGTAAGCATTTCATATTTCATTTACTTTGATATTGCAAGTTTTTCTCTCGGTTTGTGATAGAAGTGTGTGATCCTGGTTTGTGGGAGTCACATTTCTTTTGTATATGATTTGATCTTGTAGAGGTTTTCTACAAGTATTTCATAGTGCAAATTTGAGTTAGAGGTTTCTAACTCAAGTAGCCGGAGGGGATCCGGGTGTTTGGGAAGTAGGATCACCGGGAACAAGTCGGGGAGACTTGGGTGGATCCGAACCCGTTATATCGCTTTGTTTGCGTTGTTTGTTTCTTGTTGTTTGTAGTTATTCCGTATTGTTGTTTGTGTTTGCACAATATTTAGGAATTATACTCTTGATTATTTTAACGTACTATTCACCCCCCCTCTAGTACTTGTGCAGTAGCTATCAGGGCATTAAATTTGGTATCAGAGCCAAGTTCATAGATATGACAAACACCGACTACAGCGTCTTCAAGAATCGTGAAGGAGCTTCTTCGGTGATGGAAGGACATTCCTCAACTAGGCCTCCTTTCTTCAACGGTACCAATTATGGGTACTGGAAATGCCGGATGGAAACGTTCCTCGGAGCACCTCACTATGGAGAGCCACGTTGACGGAGTATGTCGAGCCCCCCGAACCAGACTTTGCCAACTGGACTACCGTGGAGGTCGCCACGGATGTGAACAATGCCAAGGCAATGAATGCCTTGCAATGTGCATTGGAGCCCGAAGACTTCAACAAGATATGCAAATGTAATAGTGCATATCAAATTTGGAACCAACTCCTCATCTTGCACGAAGGGACGAGTACGGTAAAAGACTCTAAACTCATTGTTGCTAACAAAGAGTTTGAATTATTTCACATGGAACCGGGTGAAAGTATGAAGGAGTACTATGCTCGCTTCGTGGACATATCCAACAAATTGGAAGCTCTTGGGAAGAACTATACCCAAAAGGAGAAAGTCACGAAGATTATTGACGGACTTCCTTCTTGTTGGGAAAAGCATACATTCGCCATCGAGGAAGGTAACGATATGAATAAGTATACTGTCGTACAACTAATGGGTACCTTGTTGTCTTATGAGGTACACAAGGAAAGTAAGATCAAGATGCAGGAAAAGATGAAGTCGTACTTGGAGCAAGACGTGCAAAAGAAAAAGACGATTGCGTTCAAGGCCGCTCCATCTACATCTACCGATGATGAAGAATCAGAAGACGAGTTGGACATAGAATCTTTGGCCGAGTTGGTAAAGAAGTTCAACCGATTCTTTCGAAAAGGTAAGTTTAGGAATAAATCTAAATTTAGTTCGACTAATGCTTCTACTTCTTTGTGTTATAAATGCAACAAGCCAGGACACATCAATGCGGATTGTCCTCTCAACAAACACAAGGAGAAGTGGAAGGCACCCAAGTACGACAAGTCAAGAAAGTACAAGAAAGGGTACAAGAAAGGGCTTGTCGGCTCATTCACCGACTCCGAAGAGGACTCCTCAAGTTGAGAGTCGGATGATGAACAAGTGGTGAAAGCACACATGTGCGTCATGGCAAGAGAGGAACATGATCAAGAGTCCTCCTCCGATGAAAGCAAGGATGAAGGTGATGAGGTAACTATGGATGACCTTAGATTAACTAACGAGCAAATTTGGTCTAAGTATACTAAATTGGTAAATAGATACACTAAGACTAAAGATGAGCTAATTAGTCTCCAAACCTCACCTAAGCCTATCATCATCATCAACGACACCGTTGTTGAAGGTTTGAGAAATGAGATTGTAAATCTCAAATCTCAACTCGAGCATGTTCATATTGAGAATTCGGATGAACGCGAGATAGCGGATTTGACTTCTCAAAACTCAACTTTGAGTATTGAGAATGATAATCTCAAATCTCGTGTTTATGTACTCACATCGCAAGTGCCCACTTTGGATTCTTCTATACTTTATCTCACCGAGAAGTATGAGTTCATATTAGGCCGAATTAATAAATTCAATAAAGGTAAGGGCCATTTGGATAATATCCTAAATGACTTATTTCTGGCCAATCATCACATTGGCTTGGGGTATAAGATGGGAGACTCATCCAAATCGTCCACCACCTTTGTAAGGCCACTTCCGATGTCTCAACTAGTGGGAGTAAACACCCCATGGGTAGTTCATCTACCAATGGTACTTTCACTTCGTACACATCCTCGTTTGGAAAGAAACCCACTTTGGGTGGACCTCCAAAGAAGGGTCATGCATTTATGTACACCAATACCATGCCACGTAGGAACACATATCCTACTCCACCGGTTCACAATTATGATGATTTTTATGCTCCACATCCACGAGCACATGCACACCATGTGAGACACCCTCATGCACGTGTTCCTCCACATGCCTATGTTCATCCACATTACTATCATATGAACAATTATCATCATGCACCATTTCATCATGTGCCATATGCTTATCCACGTCATGCATATCCTAGGCCACTTCCTCGTAGGCCACATGCATCACATAGAAATCAACAACATGTGCATGCTCCCAATAGGACTAGGGCTCCCAAGAAATTCACTATTTGGGGCCCGAAGGACACAAGCATGCATGAAAAACAAGCGTATATTTATTCATATTTCATGAATGTTGTGCACAATAATAATGTTGTTGGGAAGTCTAAGTCCAATTGGACTTGGCTTCCAAAGGTCTAATCTCTTAGGACCCAATGACCTTGGGTACTATGGAAGGATATTTTTATCTTCAGGTACTCAAGAATAAGAGAAGGAGTAACAAATCAAAATTTAGCTCCAAGAATCATGGGATACCAACCCTACCAACTCCTTGATTTGCAAAGATTTTCATTCAAATGGAGTTGATGGTGCTTAAGTGATACACCAAAGTAGGGGGAGCTTAATGTTGTAAGTATATTCTTACATATGGTATCCATGTGTGTTGAATGCATGTAGATGTCTCTTTATGTTTTAGACTATCTCATGCATATCTTGATGCTAGTTTTGAGCTTATGATTATGTACTTATCTTTCTCATGCTCATGGCATTCCATGCTTTTTATTGACTCATTTAGTGAGTATTTTTTTTCGAATGCATGCTAGTACTAGATTTGTGTATGCCATAAATTTTACGAAGTCTCTATCTCTATGTTTGGCATAACACTGTTGCATGTTATTGATTTCATATTGTTTTAATCACCTTGTCACCTCACATCGCACACTTCATTTAGATTTGGAATGCTTATCTTTTGTGATCCTTTTCGATCGATGTATGATATTTGGTGTTGTATGATGTGTGCATCATGTTGCCATTCGTTTCTTATGCACATTGTATTTATGTCTCTGATATTGAATTCGTCGCTCGACGATTATATTTGATTAAATAGAATTTTTCTATGAAAACATAGAATTGTTTTCCATGCACTAAATTCACTAAGAATGTTGATATTGGAGAGTATGTTCCATAACTCAATATGTGAAATTGATTTGAGTTTTGATGATTTTTTTTCGATTTTCGACTATGGTCTCGTTGGCACACTTTCATTTTCTTCGTGACTTTACGTTGGTGACATTTGAACCGTGGTAGTATTCTTCGACTCCCGTGCTTTCATTGAAGCCATTGTTGTTGTCGTTGATCTCCTCCCGCCCTTTTTGCTAATGCCAAAGGGGGAGAGAATTAATAATGACGATGTGACTAAATGATAATTCAAAGCAATTTACCATGAATCTAATTGAATATGTTAGATTCAGGGGGAGTTAAGATATAAAAGTGGATTTCAAATCCGATATTTCAATAATTGAATTCACATTTTGTACTTTCCTCGTTTGCTTGATGCGTATGATGATTATTTAATACGAAACAAACGTGTCATCAATGCAGGAGAGTAAGTAAATTTCATTTGAATCTTTATTATTGATTATTATTTATGTTGGTTTGTCATCACCAAAAAGGGGGAGAATGTTGAGTATTGATTCCCCGGAATTGGTTTTGATGATGAAAAAACATAAATATCGTGAACTAACACTTTGTGAGCGCAGTTATGGAGATCGTCGCCAAAAGTCTACGTACATCAAAAGCGACGTCTCAAGACTTCTCAAAGCGCGTGATCGTGTGCCTGAAGCTTCGTTGAAGCTCTAGGAAAATTATTGGAGTCAAGAGATTTGGATTGAAGCTTTGAAGATGGTTCGTCAAGTTTATTTATATAGTCTTCTAGCTTCTTTTCATAGAATGTTAAGCCTTGAGTAGGACTTACATTATAATCTTCATAACGCTCATATCTTAGAGCTAGGATTTTCATAGAAGCCATTAGAATCTTTCCCGAAGCTTATCGCTTCTTTCCTCGGCTTCTTATGCATCTTAGTTGGTTCAAGAACAAGAACCAACAGACTAGATGGCAATCTAGTCGGTCGGCAATCCTTCTTGAACCGACTCGATATCCTACTCTAATTCAGCTCATTCACTGCTGACCAATTAGTCGGTCCAAGAAGGTTCACCGACCGACTAGTTGTCAAACTAGTCGGTTTAGAATCCTTCTTAGACCGACTAGTTTTGCCTTCATTTTCACAGCCTGAGCTACTGTTTATAGTTAGTCGGTCAAAGAACAACAATCGACCGACTAGTTGTGAAACTAGTCAGTTGGAATTTGTTCTTAGACCGACTAGTTCTCTTGTGTTCAGCTTATTGGATTTCATCTGCTTAGCCGGTCAAAGAACACTCACCGACCGACTAGTTGACAAACTAGTCGGTTGGCAAGTCTTCTTAGACCGACTAGTTCTATATTCCCTGAACTATCTTTCTTGGCTGTCAACCTATTAGTCAGTCCAAGAGGAATCACCGACCGAATAGTTGAGAAACTAATCGGTCAGTGATCCTTCTTAGACCGATTAAGCAACTTTAGAAATAGATCCGTTGGGCATTTAATGCCACGAATTTTGTGACCGTTTTGTCTCTTCCCTATATAAAGTTGTGTGCTTCCAACCAGGGATTCAAGGCTGATAATAGAGACATTTTCACACCCAAGAGAGGAGCCATTCAATCTCATTTCTAAGCTCTATCTTCTCAAAAGAATCTATCCCTTAACTTCTTGAGCCCTTATTCCTCAAGAGAGATTCTCTTCATTGTGAGCCATTTCAAGCCAAGAACTTGATTCAAAGTCACCAATCTCTCCGTAGCCACCTATTGCTGGTCATCTTCTTGGAGCTAGGGTTTGGTGCCTTCTTCTTCCCCAAAATCCTTCTTGCCCTAAAATCGTAAGTTTTACTCAAGGCATAGGATTTTGTTGGTAAGCATTTCATATTTCATTTACTTTGATATTGCATGTTTTTCTCTCGGTTTGTGAGAGAAGTGTGTGATCCCGGTTTGTGGGAGTCACATTTCTTTTGTGTATGATTTGATCTTGTAGAGGTTTTCTACAAGTATTTCATAGTGCAAATTTGAGTTAGAGGTTTCTAACTCAAGTAGTTGGAGGGGATCCGGGTGTTTGGGACGTAGGATCACCGGGAACAAGTCGGGGAGACTTGGGTGGATCCGAACCCGTTATATCGCTTTGTTTGCGTTGTTTATTTCTTATTGTTTGTAGTTATTCCGCAATGTTGTTTGTGTTTGTACAATAATTAGGAATTATACTCTTGATTATTTTGAAGTACTATTCAGCCCCCCTCTAGTACTTGTGCAGTAGCTATCAGGGCATTACAGATATTTGGGACGATTAGCTCGTACGAGTAATCTACATTATGGTTCAACTTCGCCCTAAATTAGAAATCTACTCACTAGACATAGAATTAACAGTCAAACAACTTATATGAAAATTCATCATAAAAATAAGAAGAAGTGTGTTGAGAGAATAATTCCAATCTACTTAAGGACTAAATCAAACTTGCAATCGAAAAAAGTAACAAAGAAATCTTACAAAATCTCCAGAGTAATCCCTCTACAATCCAATTCAAACCTAAGGAAAAAGATTCCCTAATTGATACACAGAATTTTGTTTTTAAACATTGATTCGGGTTGAATATTGCATATTTAACCCCCTATTTAGGCCTACTTTGTGCCCATATGATGCTTAATTGGTCTCTGATACGTTCGTATTTTGTATATCATTATTTATTAGAGCAAACCATTGATTTGTGCACAAAGTATGAATTTTACTGAGTATTTCCGCCTTTTTATATTTTTCATGGCTTGGTCTCGATCTCACGATTCCAACAACTATTTATTTGTATTTTTCTGAGATTTGTGCTAATTTCTATGATTTGTTGAATGCAGAATACTAGTTAAAATGCAGAAATACGAATTAAAATATGCAAATACGGCCGAATACGGATCAAATACAGCCAGCCCGCTCAACTCTTGTACACATGGCGAGATCACGACAGTCCTCCGTATGATCGAACGGCGAAGTGCAATTGGATTCGAATTCGAAAGTCTTGGAGACGCGACAGCATCACGTCCATTGGATGATGATCCAACGGCAGCTAGAGACCTCGCATCACATGTTGGTTTCAGCAAATCCCGCGCCATGTGGCAAGATCGCGGCTAGTCCCTGCTGGATCGAACGGCAGGCGAAAGATCGGATCAACGCGGATGCTTGCTTCGTCATACGAGCGACGTGACTTCCTTCAGACGGTCCGATGTAGATCAGACGTTGCAACTCAAACGCCAAGGCTGATAACAGAGCGGGGGACGTGGCCAACTAACAGCCGCACGATCATGATCCGATGGCCCATTGGAATCCGAATAGAGTTCGAATGCGTGAAGAAGCGGATCCGCAGCTTGGACACGTGGCAAGCACATGAGAGATCCCGCCTAGATCGTGCGGTCCACAATTGATGCAGCTTGCGTGTTTGGATTTTAAACGCTATTGGTGCGGGTTTCAACCCGTTACCAACTTAAACCCGCAATGCCTATTATATAAGCGTATTCTAGGGTTTTGTTGGTTATGCTGGCGTATTTTGGGGCTTTTGGAGCGGCTACTGTGTGTATTTCTCCAGGGAAAAATTCTGATAAATTCCAGAGGCTATTCTTCTTATTTCCAAGGAGTTTTGGTGTCTATCTTGGAGATTTGGTGATAAATTCTTGAACTTATACCCCGTATTTGGTGATTTTTCATTGTATTTCGGTGTTTGAACGATGTATTCATCTATGAAATTTGATTTTTCTTGCACCATGCGTGGCTAATCTCGTTGTGCTATGGTTGTGATGTAATTAGGAGTATGTAATCGTGAAATTTCATGTCTTTAGGCCTATTATCATGTCAAAATTGCTCGTAAGGTTGATTTCTACATCGTATTTGTTGGGTATTCTTCATTGTCGATATCTTTGATGTTCCCTATTGCTAGGCCCTGACAAGGCTAGCTAATTCATGTTCTCTAATCAGGACATATCATCGTGCTTATCGTTTAATGAAATCAACATTGCTAGTAATGCGTATACGGCTATTTTAACTAGTTTTTTATCGATTCATCTTCCGACGTCTTCACGCCTTGACCGGGTGAAGCGTTGTGTGATATAAAAGACATGATATTTCAGCGATTATAAACTCCTAATGAAGTCACAACCGTAGCACATCTATCTCATATGTGTTGGTGTTGACGTAGTTAGGGTGTCGTAATTATTGATTTCTATATCTTTTCGCCCTATTTGCATTGTATAATCACGTATTTTGTCAATTTATACATATATATCTTGTTTGGGTATGTTATACTGAGACGTGTACATGCTTGAGTCGAATCTAATCTTTGCAGACTTATTCGTGATGTGATTGTGTTTATTTTCCTTATAAAATCGACGTTATACGTGATTAATTCTTTGGCACATGTTTATGCGCTTGATCGTTATATTTTCCGACGTTCTCGTGCCCTGACCGAACGAAACGTTGAGTTATAAAAAAGATATTATTAATCATTGATTGCACACACCTTAACGAATCATTTCCAACATATACTCTCCATATCAATACCCCATACCGAAGTCACCGTAAATTTCGTAGGATTTTCTTTTATTCTTCTAAACTATCGATTCCATATCTTTAGGTGGTTGGTTATAACCATATTATTACTCTTTACAAACTGAAGTTCGTAATGTTGCAGGTCAGTTGTCACATGGATTCGATACCTGGACTCACCAGGATATTACTTGTTCGATCTCCTGCGCTTGGGAGTAGTGCTCACATCATTTGAGACGAGGCAAGTTTTTGGCGCCGTTGCCGGGGACAACAGTACTTGCGATCTACGATTTCAGTTTGTTTGGAGGAACATTTGGTGAGATCCTTCCATCTTATAGTTTAGGATTTTTTTATTAGTTTTTTTCTTTTGTTTTCTCTTTATAAAAATTTTTTTTCAAAACATATGGAGGATGTGGACTCGATGGAGGATAAGGAGTATATAAAAGGCATGAATTTTTATCGCACAAATAATGAGTATGATGCAGAGTACGATATTACACACAAACATATGAAGGAGAAGCTCAAGCTCGTTGGTTTTAATCAGACTGATTGTGAAACTTTCTTTCAGGCCTGGAGGAGGTTCATAGACATAATATCGAGCTATCCGCAACATGGGTTCACAAAGAAAGAGCTTATGGAGTCCTTCCTAGGTGGACTACGACCACAGCTGCATGAATTCTTGGGAGTCATGACGTCGACAGAGGCGTGGAACTACATGGAGTCTTTACAAGAGAATGAAGAAATCATGAAAGAGACTTCAGAGTGCGATTCAACAGAGCCTTCAAGCCTTGATCAAGGGGAACAAAGCGTAGACGTACCATTGCAATCCTTGAAAGAGGAAGTTTACTTGCTCATTCAGACACAGGAGGCTACATCCCATCAATTCCAAGAGAATTTCATTGCTCGGAGTCGGTAAATTCAGAAATCCATTGAAAATCTTACTCTGATTGCCACTTGCTTAGAAGAAAGTAATGCCTTTGAAATTCAATTTCCAGAATATAATGTGAGTTTATCTTCTATTGCAGGTATACCGAGCGAGCCATGCCACGATGAAGTCACGAATGAAAACATTGACATGGCAAGAAGTGTGTGCAAAAGAGAGGACGAGCTAGCAATTTTTGGATGAAAAGGAGGAGGAGACAGCTAGAGACATGGGTTTAGAGATTATCGCTATGGAGCCCAAACCATTCCCTCCCCCAGTTTTTTCCCAAAATCATTCACCCCTCTCCCACATGATTGTTTCCCAAAATCATTCACCCCTCTCCCACATGATTGAGCATCATACCGAGAGTAGTGCATATCTTTTAGGGAGTAGTCATCAACAAGCTTTAATTTATTTCACCTACTTTGATGACTACATTTGGAATATTTTCATTGGAAAGAGTTTAAGACTAAATAGAATTGACGTGACTCATCTCTTGCAGGGTACACATGAACAGCTGATAGAGATGCTGGGAGTTATGTTGCTGGGATCCAGTTTAGCCAAAGGAGGAAAATTACTCGCCGAGGAGCGCAAGGATCAAATTGAACAACTTCCTCCACCACTAAAGATTCGGGATCCGCCATTTGACCACGGTGTGTTCTTTCCAGTAGCGTAGATTTTTATATGCTTTCTAGGATGCTTGATTTGAATAAACTCGTACCCTTTTCAACATTGAGGACAATGTCCATCTTTAGTTGGGGGGTGTGTATGAGACCTTAGGATTTTTTTTCAAAAAACAAGGCAAAAGAAAAGAATGAACCACCAAATCTCATCATTTATATCTCCTTCTTATACCACAAATGCGGATGATTATGCGTTATTTGAGTTCTAAACATTGTTTATGGCTTGAATTAATTTTTTTCCTTCATGGAATTACCGCTAATATACTATTCATGAAAATTTTCAATTTCCATGATTAATATCTCGAAATAGTTTGAATTTATTTCATGCATGCTACGAGGATGAAAAAGCTTTAGTATACACGATTTATTAGATTAGTCTTCAAGTTGAAGAGGAATTTGGCCATTGTTACTAATGTTTATGTTCATTTTTATTGGTGTTGAGTTGCTTACAAAGAAAAAACAGAGAAAAAGATGAAAAAAATGAAGAAAACCTATTAGTCGGTCCAAGAGGAATCACCGACCGACTAGTTGAGAAACTAATCGGTCAGTGATCCTTCTTAGACCGATTAAGCAACTTTAGAAATAGATCCGTTGGGCATTTAATGCCACGAATTTTGTGACCGTTTTGTCTCTTCCCTATATAAAGTTGTGTGCTTCCAACCAGGGATTCAAGGCTGATAATAGAGACATTTTCACACCCAAGAGAGGAGCCATTCAATCTCATTTCTAATATCTATCTTCTCAAAAGAATCTATCCCTTAACTTCTTGAGCCCTTATTCCTCAAGAGAGATTCTCTTCATTGTGAGCCATTTCAAGCCAAGAACTTGATTCAAAGTCACCAATCTCTCCGTAGCCACCTATTGCTGGTCATCTTCTTGGAGCTAGGGTTTGGTGCCTTCTTCTTCCCCAAAATCCTTCTTGCCCTAAAATCGTAAGTTTTACTCAAGGCATAGGATTTTGTTGGTAAGCATTTCATATTTCATTTACTTTGATATTGCAAGTTTTTCTCTCGGTTTGTGAGAGAAGTGTGTGATCCCGGTTTGTGGGAGTCACATTTCTTTTGTGTATGATTTGATCTTGTAGAGGTTTTCTACAAGTATTTCATAGTGCAAATTTGAGTTAGAGGTTTCTAACTCAAGTAACTGGAGGGGATCCGGGTGTTTGGGACGTAGGATCACCGGGAACAAGTCGGGGAGACTTGGGTGGATCCGAACCCGTTATATCGCTTTGTTTGCGTTGTTTATTTCTTGTTGTTTGTAGTTATTCCGCAATGTTGTTTGTGTTTGTACAATAATTAGGAATTATACTCTTGATTATTTTGAAGTACTATTCAGCCCCCCTCTAGTACTTGTGCAGTAGCTATCAGGGCATTACAGATATTTGGGACGATTAGCTCGTACGAGTAATCTACATTATGGTTCAACTTCGCCCTAAATTAGAAATCTACTCACTAGACATAGAATTAACAGTCAAACAACTTATATGAAAATTCATCATAAAAATAAGAAGAAGTGTGTTGAGAGAATAATTCCAATCTACTTAAGGACTAAATCAAACTTGCAATCGAAAAAAGTAACAAAGAAATCTTACAAAATCTCCAGAGTAATCCCTCTACAATCCAATTCAAACCTAAGGAAAAAGATTCCCTAATTGATACACAGAATTTTGTTTTTAAACATTGATTCGGGTTGAATATTGCATATTTAACCCCCTATTTAGGCCTACTTTGTGCCCATATGATGCTTAATTGGTCTCTAATACGTTCGTATTTTGTATATCATTATTTATTAGAGCAAACCATTGATTTGTGCACAAAGTATGAATTTTACTGAGTATTTCCGCCTTTTTATATTTTTCATGGCTTGGTCTCGATCTCACGATTCCAACAACTATTTATTTGTATTTTTCTGAGATTTGTGCTAATTTCTATGATTTGTTGAATGCAGAATACTAGTTAAAATGCAGAAATACGAATTAAAATATGCAAATACGGCCGAATACGGATCAAATACAGCCAGCCCGCTCAACTCTTGTACACATGGCGAGATCACGACAGTCCTCCGTATGATCGAACGGCGAAGTGCAATTGGATTCGAATTCGAAAGTCTTGGAGACGCGACAGCATCACGTCCATTGGATGATGATCCAACGGCAGCTAGAGACCTCGCATCACATGTTGGTTTCAGCAAATCCCGCGCCATGTGGCAAGATCGCGGCTAGTCCCTGCTGGATCGAACGGCAGGCGAAAGATCGGATCAACGCGGATGCTTGCTTCGTCATACGAGCGACGTGACTTCCTTCAGACGGTCCGATGTAGATCAGACGTTGCAACTCAAACGCCAAGGCTGATAACAGAGCGGGGGACGTGGCCAACTAACAGCCGCACGATCATGATCCGATGGCCCATTGGAATCCGAATAGAGTTCGAATGCGTGAAGAAGCGGATCCGCAGCTTGGACACGTGGCAAGCACATGAGAGATCCCGCCTAGATCGTGCGGTCCACAATTGATGCAGCTTGCGTGTTTGGATTTTAAACGCTATTGGTGCGGGTTTCAACCCGTTACCAACTTAAACCCGCAATGCCTATTATATAAGCGTATTCTAGGGTTTTGTTGGTTATGCTGGCGTATTTTGGGGCTTTTGGAGCGGCTACTGTGTGTATTTCTCCAGGGAAAAATTCTGATAAATTCCAGAGGCTATTCTTCTTATTTCCAAGGAGTTTTGGTGTCTATCTTGGAGATTTGGTGATAAATTCTTGAACTTATACCCATTATTTGGTGATTTTTCATTGTATTTCGGGGTTTGAACGATGTATTCATCTATGAAATTTGATTTTTCTTGCACCATGCGTGGCTAATCTCGTTGTGCTATTGTTGTGATGTAATCAGGAGTATGTAATCGTGAAATTTCACGTCTTTAGCCCTATTATCATGTCAAAATTGCTCGTAACGTTGATTTCTACATCGTATTTGTTGGGTATTCTTCATTGTCGATATCTTTGATGTTCCCTATAGCTAGGCCCTGACAAGGCTAGCTAATTCATGTTCTCTAATCAGGACATATCATCGTGCTTATTGTTTAATGAAATCAACGTTGCTAGTAATGCGTATACGGCTATTTTAACTAGTTTTTTATCGATTCATCTTCCTACGTCTTCACGCCTTGACCGGGTGAAGCGTTGTGTGATATAAAAGACATGATATTTCAGTGATTATAAACTCCTAATGAAGTCACAACCGTAGCACATCCATCTCATATGTGTTGGTGTTGACGTAGTTAGGGTGTCGTAATTATTGATTTCTATATCTTTTCGCCCTATTTGCATTGTATAATCACGTATTTTGTCAATTTCTACATATATCTTATTTGGGTATGTTATACGGAGACGTGTACATGCTTGAGTCGAATATGATCTTTGCAGACTTATTTGTTATACGTGATTAATTCTTTGGCACATGTTTATGCGCTTGATCGTTATATTTTCCGACGTTCTCGTGCCCTGACCGGACGAAACGTTGAGTTTAAAAAAAGATATTATTAATCATTGATTGCACACACCCTAATGAAATCATTTCCAACACATACTCTCCATATTGATACCCCATACCGAAGTCACCGTAAATATCGTATGATTTTCTTTTATTCTTCTAAACTAGCGATTCCATATCTTTAGGTGGTTGGTTATAACCATATTATTACTCTTTACAAACTGAAGTTCGTAGTGTTGCGGGTCAGTTGTCCAGTGGATTCGATACCTGGACTCCCCAGGATATTACTTGTTCGATCTCCTGCGCTTGGGAGTAGTGCTCACATCATTTGAGACGATGCATACATTCACCAAAAACCCTTAGCAAATACGAGTCGAAAACCCAGATTTTTGGGCACACGGCCGTGTCGCTAGTTCTCACGGTCATGCGCCACTGTGCAGCTTAGTCTTCACGATTTATGAAAATCGTGCATCGCCATGCAAATGATCTATATGGCCATGCCGATCCCTTAGCAGCTCCTCTAGGCCTCCCAAACATGGCACGATCGTGTAGATAGCGGCACAGCTTTGTCAAGTCTCTCAGCAACTTTCCTTCACATTCGTAAATCTAATATGGCCTTGCAGATGAGTGCACGGCCGTGTCAGCTCCTTCAGTAGAATCACTTCAACTTTTGTAATTGATGTACAGCTGTGCAGATGGCTGCATGACCGTGTCGGCTTGAGCTCTACAATTATACAGGTTATACACACATACACACATTACAAAACCATGTTAGGTAGCAGCATGGCGGTGTTGGCTCCCTTGGTAGAATTTCCAAAGTTCCATAAACCTGGCACGGTCGTGTAGATGGCTGCACGACCGTGTCGCTGGAGCTCTTCCTTGAACTGGGAAGCTGAAATACTTGCACGGCTGTGTGCGTCAATGCACGACTATGTTGCCCTATCTTTGGCCTATATCTTCTTTGTTTTGCCTTCGATCTTCGCCGTTTTCTTCTCCCTTGCTTCTCCCTTCTACCTTTTACATCGTTTTATGCACCTTATCCCTGAAAAGCACAGAATTCTTCTAAAGAGTGAAATGAACAAAAGTGGATGGAAAATTCATGGAGAAAGGAAGTAAACCATGAAAATCTATGCTTGGGACGATACGAAAATTATGTATAATTCTTGCTTAACAGTTTTT
The DNA here is from genome assembly GCA_030789695.1 of Scilla litardierei. Taxonomy (NCBI): domain Eukaryota; kingdom Viridiplantae; phylum Streptophyta; class Magnoliopsida; order Asparagales; family Asparagaceae; genus Scilla; species Scilla litardierei. The sequence continues at coordinate 303,354,018 of CM061142.1, read as the reverse complement.
CCATGCTGTATCAGGTGGTATGACGAAGAACTTTCCTCCACTCTTCCTTTCTAGGTATTACTGCACGTGCACTTGCATTCCATCAAATAAAAAAATTAAGGAGGCAGACGGTGTCAACCCCATGCAGCGGACATCCAAGCAAAATTTCATTAAACCTCTTTCAAACTTGACAGAAAGTCTCCCCATCAAATTGAGCGAAGCTAGAGATTGGTTGCATAAATGCTTGCCTGATTCTTAAAATTTGGAAAAAATTTAAGAGGAATTGAGCCGAAAAAGATAACCAAGTGGATGATAAGTCAAGCTGCAAAGAATAAAAACCAATACAAAGCATAATCTCTTAAAGAATATGGAAATTATTTGAGATATAATCTACCAACGTATTGGTTCCCAACAAACAAAGTGTGACATATCGTTTCAAATTTTTGCAAATTTAAATGTTGGTTCTCCTCCTTCGTACCGTGGAAAGACGATAAGACTTGGGTCAACCCTGAAGTAAACTCTGAAACGATTGTGTCACTATCCATAATGTTTTTAGAATTTTAAATTTTCAAATAAAATAAAATTACAGAAAATAAAATGACTCAAAAAATGTTAAATAAATAAATAGAAAGACTCACACTAAAGCGATGGACTAATCTAACTAAAATTTCCAAAATTAATTAAAACATGAAGTTGTAGAAACAGTTGTCACTGGCAACGACACCAAAAACTTGACACGTGCAAAATGTTGCACACTAACTTCCATTTTTTATGAGGTCGTCAAGTAATAAAACCCGATGAGTCGAGTATTGTATACACAAGGACACTTTGCTCAAAAATTATGCAAGTTTAATTGTTTAAGGAAATATAATGGTGAGACTAATACCACCTACAAAATTGGTATGATAGGAAGTGTGAGTGGTGATCTAGGAAACCCTAAAGTAGTTTGGACTATTGGGGAGAAGGATAGGAGGATTTGCATGTGTTGTGAGGTCACATAGGGTTATTGCTACCGTGATTCCAAAGTCACTCGTGCATCCTTTTGCATCTACGCCAATGTATGGGGATCAGAAAGTCTAACGATCAAGCACAATGAGATTAGCCATCAAAGTAGTCATTGGATTCATGTGTTTATATTCTATTGCTAGGTAATGTCATGGCACACCACCCTAATCATTCTAGGGCCCCTCAACGGGTCCATGCATATACACAATACCTTACGACATGCCATTCTCGGATCCCTTGATAAGTAATGCAAATGCATGCAGATAACGCCTCACGATGCATCATTATATTGGGACCCCTCACGTGTAATACATTTAAACATAGCAGATGCCTCACAGCATTCCATCCTCATCGAACCCATCGACGGGTAATGCATTGTATTACAACAAAATACCTATAGATTCAATGACATAAAAACTAAATGGTGCAATTAGAAAATGGAAATCACAAATCAAAATGCCCTAGATTATCCACAACTCACACAAATATTATCTACTCCATTACAATGAGAAAGGAAGTATATTTATTGCAAAACATCATCCAATACAACATTATAATGAAATAGAGTGAAAATACATAGGAGCGGGGAAAAGAGGAATCAAATCTATGTTTTAGAAAGAAGATGAAGCCATAAGTCCACTCTTGAGCTCCTCCAAGCCTACCCTTAGCAGTGGTATCTCCAAGCCCTAGGGTCATCGAAAGATAATGAAATAAACCCATAAGACTCCTATTGATTGCTTGAATCGATGGACTAGAATGAATTGGGTTCGGCTGAAATCATCACAGAAAATGCCTATAAGAAGCCGTCAGATGTCTAAAGAAGGATTTCTAGATGTCTGGCTCTGCTGACGTGGCATGCTTTAAGTTGAGCATACCAGACGTCTGGTGTTGGCCAACCAGACGTCTGGCAGCTCGGTGATTCCAGTTTGGGTGGCAATGATCAGTTGTCTGCTTTGGTTGGCTCAGATATCTGCCATAAATTTTGGTGTCTGGTCTTCCTTTGCCAGGCATCTGGTGGCAATGTAGCATCTTATTCTCAGCTCTCTATTTTCTGTGCCATCTTATGAACCGACTATTTAATCATATAAAGCTCACCTCCCAGACGTCTAAATAGTGCTTCAGACGTCTGGACAACGTGCATCAGACGACTGGTGAGTCTCGAAGTTTTACCATTTCAAATCTGATGTGCCAGTCGTATGGTGTTGATGGACCAGATGTCTGATCCTATATTGGGATGTCTTCTTCCAAGAATTGTAAAGGATGCTCCTGAACTCCGAACAATATGCAAAACTAGTCGTCAGAATCGTGAGGCCATCATCTTCATTATAAAAAATATATAAGAAAACAAAAATACGCTATAAAATAATGTTTTACACATAAATAAGTGATAAGATCCAATTTCTAATTATATTCCAAATATGCACGTATCAGAGTTAAAATAGATATGATTCATGCAAAAAATGCAATTAAAGTATGAGGGAAATATGCAATATTTACTAAGAATTAGAAACCTGCTGATCCTTGGCTCAGGATGGCCAATAGCTGCCTCCATAGTCACCTTCAGTATTTGTGCCACTGCCTCCATGCTCAGCACCTCAGCATCCACCTCAGGGTCATGCTCTGGAAGCATCGCTTGGTCCGTCACCCTGTTGTTCGACTTCAATTCCCCACCAGGCTACCCCACCAGGTTGGGGATCATGTTCTACCTCAGTGGGTGGTGGGTTCGATGCTCTCATAAGGGGCATCACCCTGGCCCTCCTCGAAGGTGGTGCAGCAGAAGGCCCTTGACCAACTTGTCTCTTCCTCTTCCAACATAGCTCGATCGAAACATTGCGGTTGGATTCTACCTCCTCTTCAACCACTAGAGGCATTTGCTCAGCCTCAGGAGCCAACAGGATGGTGACGAACCGTTCAGCTCATGCATGCCTTTCTTCAAATGTTTGCGCTTCGGTATCAAAGAAAAACATGATGCCAACACCTTCTTGGTCCAATTCCTTACTCGGAGATGACGCAGCCAATGATGGCACTGCCCCAACAAGCTTTTCGTATCACTTGTGGAAGGCTTGACATGAGTGAGCTTGAGTACCGATGATGGTGGCAGGGGCTTCGACAGCGTAGCCTTTAGTCTGTAGCGTCAGAAAGGCTGGGGAATTCAGACATGGTGCAGACGTAAAAGGAAGATTAAGAAGAAGAAATCAAAGGAAGCAAGGATGCAAGTGCAAACCCTTTTCTGCTATTCACTTTCCATTTATAAATTGAGGAATAGCAGGAGACAACACCAACTGTCAGATCAAAATGCTCTTAGTCGTTCGATCACGATGACAAAACAAATTCCACCAAGGGCAAATCGGGCAATGCCACGTCATTGACCCCTTAGGAAACTGATTTGCCCAATCAGAATCGGCACTTAATGAGAATAAAATCAATCGTCTTCTGACGCTTCGATCTATGTGGCACGTCGACGACCACAACACACCATCATAAGTGTGTTCCCACTCAGGCAAGCCTGATGAAGATCTTCATATCCTTATTCCTGAAGCGAGACCAGACATGGTTTGCAACCGCCTCGGCTCAGCGTCTTCTCCTCGTCTCTCTAACCTCACAAAGATAGCCCAAGCCCACAGTGCCTAGCTGAGAAGATGATGGGCCATTGTAGATATCGATTTTCACTTGGACCCGCCAGCAGTCGGGGCCCGACCCAATGTGTCAGATAGGGCCAGTTAGTGTGAACCTCCTGACCCAGCTCAAGGAGTTAACTCAACTTCACCCCATCTAGGCTCAAATCAATATACATCGTCGGAGACAATCTCACATCCTGAGGTCGGCCCTCCCAGTCTCTAGACCCAAGCACTAGCTTGCTCGGCAAGCAGCTTGGTCCATTGAATCCACAAGGCACAATTTCAAACCGATGATCCACACAATCTCCGGACCTATCCAAAGCGTACGTGATGAGCTAGTACAGTCAGAGGGACCCTCGCTCCCTTCTTCCAGGGGGTGCGTGGTCAGCCTTATTAGGGAGCTGTTACAGTGGGAATGTCTCCGGGTCCTGCCAATCCCCTGATAGGTTAGTTGCTAAAGGCATGGGTGCATGCCGCCATGGCAGCGCCGTTCCTCTAAATAAAACCCTAGCATCACAATCTCTCAAAAACCCTAGCGGAGGCTAACTCTAGCCGGTGCCCCTCCTTTCTTCACTTGATACTAACTTAAGCATCGAAGGCTGGTCGGAGGACCACCCCCTAACGTCCCCCGGCTTTTAGACCTCATACAGAGTGCAGTCGGATTGGGGGATAACCAGATTTAAAATATTTTTACCGCAATCGCACGGTGTTGTAGTGTGGCTTGGGGTCGAACACAGGGAGGCGTGGTTGTGCTTGTTTCTAAGAGGAACCAATTCACCCTACGGGTGAGCTAGCCCGATCGATCGTTGGTTTGTCACGGAATGTAAATACGGAGGATAAACAATATAAAGGGAAACCCATGACTCCGGTTTCCACCCTATCATGTGTTCTCACTATTACGACTTACGGATAGGAAAACGATCGGAATTAGGGTTTAGTGGTGAGAAGTTGCCTCTAAGAGTGATACCATCTCCCATGGGCCCGATATTCCGGTTTGTGCCCAGGATGATACGCCGGACTACCCGGGTTCGGTCGATGGGCATTCCCATGTCCATTAACACCAACCGACTCTGGGAGCACTAAGCTCGTAACGATAACTCCCAACATCTCATCCTACCGCTCCCGCGCGCTAGGATTCGATGTCTACGCTAAGGGCGTGAGCTGTGGCTAGGGAGTCAACCGCCAAGTTTATTCCCCATTGGCCCTAGGTCAAAGGCGGTCTTTTTCCTGCCGATGACGATGAAACACCCCACGTAACCAGCTAAATTCCTAATCCCTATCGAAATCCTAGTCCTATGGACGCATCAGGGAGAACCAACGATGGGGTTTCCACCAAAATCCCAGATTTGGGAACTACTCACACATTATAGCTAAAAAGCAATCTAAATGAAAATCAACCGTAAAAATCATGATCAGGCAATTGAAACACGAAGTAGAGATGCTATTAAGACTATATTAAAGTTTGAAAATGATCAGAGAACTTATAGATAATAATAAAATTCCAGCCGTCACAAATAGAGAAAAAGACAGAAAAAATACAAAGCTGCGTTTTCTGAAAACCTAGGCAACTATATATAGAAAACGACTTCACCCGATCAGTTGAAGTATCAACCGATCGGGTGAGCTGCTTGATTCTTTGGCTGCGGTCTTCAGAAACTTCAATCGGGCGCTTGGAACGATCGGGTGAAGCAAGTGTGTCGTCATTTGAGGAGATGCAGTTATCAGGTGAACCGATCGGTTGAGTAATCAACCGATAGGTTGGAATTATCTCCCAAAAGAACAGAGTCTGCTGTCGATTTGGCACGGTCAGTGAGCTGTCGGGTGAGCTCTCCAGTTCATCGTTTGGGAGAATCAGCTCCAGATGAACCGATCGGGTGAGATACCACCCGATCAGTTGGAATTCAGCTCCAAATTTCCGAGAACTCCGATGTGTTCAACCGATCGGCGAACCGGTCGGTTGATGTTGCACTTCGCTTCAGCTTGCGTCCGGGTCGGACACGTGTGCATCACCCGATCGGTTGGCTGTGTCCAACCGATCAGGTGGGGGCTGAAAAATGGCGATCTTCGTCGTTTGGCCCTTGGATCACGCGTGACTCCTCCCGTTGCTCCGGGGACTCATGATATCTTCGTTATATGTCCCCTACACTGGCGATCTCATGTAAATACATAAAAACACCAAAAGTGAAAGAAAACTAAAAATCCCAAGAAAATGGGCACGAGACGACAGAAAACAACGGAAAAACACAAAGAAGATGTGCGTGAATATATAAAATATACACACACGTCAAAATCCCCAAGCTGATCCCTTCCTCGTCCTCGAGGAAGACGAGTGAGAGTAGGAGCTCGAATGGAGAGAGAGAGAGAGAGAGAGAGAGAGAGAGAGAGAGAGAGAGAGAGAGAGAGAGAGAGAGAGAGCAAAATCATAAATCGTCCGTCAGGTCCAACAAAACCAAACATGCCACACCTAGCAAGCAAGCGACAAATCACAACACTAAACCAAAGAAAACGAGTCCAAACAAGTGTCGTGGGCCCACATCGTGAAGCACGAGTGAGTGTGGTCATGTGCTAGCAGACGGTGTCACTATCTACATTGTGCAATAAGCTCCATATACGCAAATCCAAGAAGAGACCCAAAGATCGATTCGATTTGAAATAAGCGGTGAATAGTAGCTCAAGCATGCATGAGAAGAAATTAAGAATCGAAGCGTATCATGTGTCAGGGACTCCACAGCTAGGGACTAGGAAATCACCACACTATCGCCTAGATAATAGCTAGAAAGTCCCTATTCCAAGTGTTTTCAAAAACGATGGGGGTTGAGATGATGTGGAGAAGAACACTCGGTGCAAACTCTCGCCTTCTCTTTATTCTCGGTAGATAGAAAAAAATTCACACATTTTTTGGTTTTGGGCATTTGCATATTTATTTGGATTTTTGGCTATACATATTTTTTTCCTTTCTTTTCTGTTTTCCTTTCTTTTTGTGGGTTTTTCTTTTCTCTCTTTTTTGGATTTTTGGATTTTGGGTATATACATGTGTGTACTCTCCCAAGTGGGAGAACGGTACACGATGATGGGAATTGCATCAAGTAAAATAAAAAAGAAATCGGATTCTAAACACTTGGGCAAGGAAGATTTTCTTCGCTAATCAGAGCATAGGCTAAATGGGTTATCCTAGTCCTAACTGTGGAATCCCGACACATGCGAAATGAAGTATACGATATAAATATAGCATGCATATAGAGGCAGACAGGAGAAGCAAATACCGCATATTCAAATCGAAGCATGATAATCTAGGGGTCACCCTAGGATAGGTATATAAATCGAAATCACAAAGTAGAAGCACACCGTAATCTAGACACGACACACGACTCACACAAAAGCAAAATGGACCCACGATGCATGAAATGCAAGAGGACTCAGCTTCCTAGGGTTAGTGAATGTGATTATCAAAGCCATGCTAGGCGTGTGTGTGATTCTGTGGCAATTCATCATTTGGGGTCATCTCTAGGAAAGAGAGGAGAAAAAGGAAAGAAAGAAAAAGAAAAACACGATGAAAACGACTCAAAAATAAAGAAAAAGTAACAAATGACGCACGAAGTGCGACTCCCCCAAGCTGAAACTTGCATTGCCCTCAATGCAATAAAAGTAAATACGGGAGGGAAATGAAAATGGGGGGATACGCACCAACACGAAGAGAATAAAAAACGAGAAAAACACACATACGAAACTGAAAAATAAAGGAGGAGGAAAAAGAAATACAGAAAATAAACGATAGAAAATCACACCACATGACATATAAACAAGCACACCACACAGAAAAACACGACAGAACACACAAAATGTCGACTTCCCCCAAGCTGGACATGAAAGTGCTAGCAATAAGATATGATCATGATGATGCAGAAATGTGCTACGGGGAAGTTCGAAGAAGAAAAAGAAATCAAGAAGCAGGAGAGGAATTGTCCTCGTCCTCCTCGGCAGAACATGGAGGGGTGCAGAGGGGAGATGTGGGGGGGTGAGCGGAGAAGTGGGGAGAGGGGTGCAGGATGTGTGTGGATGGGTGTGGAAGTGTGGACGATGGGTGGTGTGGTGGTGATGATGGGGAGTGGAAGGGAAATGGCGACCAAAGCGGTGGTAGATGGGGTAGATATGGAGGTAGATATGGTGATGGGAGAGGATGGTGGGGGAAGTGATCGCGAACGCACCTGCAATTTCTTGCGGCGCACATATATATGACGGAAGTGGAGGGTGGTGGATCTGTGGGGTCGACGGCGGTGGTCGTGAGTGGAGGTGAAGTGGCAGGAATGAAAACAGTGGTGGTGGGAGGGGATGGTCGCCTAGGGGGTGATGGGTGTGGTGATGAATGCGATGGGGGAGGTGAAGAGTGTGATGGTGGGAGGTGAGGAGTGTGATGGTGGAGGTGAGGGTGGCGGTGGAGGTGGTCCGTGAACGTTAGTGAGAATGCGGAGGATGGCGGCCATGTTCCTCTCAAGTGCATGGAAACATGGGTGAGAGAAGATCGAAGAGGATGGGTCCGAGGGGGCAGAGGACGAAGCGCGAGCGTGCAGTGAAGCTAGCTCAGCCTCGAGAGCGAGGCGAGCGGATGCGACGCGATAGACAGAAGAAGTAGAGGCTGGACGAGAGGTGGAAGTGGTGCCAGCGATAGTGGTCATGCTGGCACCAGAGACTAGGCCTAAAAGGGCCTCACTCAGAGCCTTAGAAGTGATATGGCCAGAAGCTGGGATGGTATGACTGGGGCCAGCCCCGGAGTCTCCCCGGGACGCAGGGATATCCTGCTCGCCTAAGTGGGCGGCAGGGGAAGGTGGTCTGGGTGTGCCTTGGGGAAGGAATGGAAGACGTAACCCCCCCCAGAAACTCTGGATCGGGAGGAAATGTCCAGTCTGCCACTAGGACGACAGTCATACGAGCGGGGTTTGGCAGAATGGTATAGGGAGCTGGGGGGTGTCCGTAGTAAAAATTGAAACGACCCTCGGGGCGGGGCTTGATCATGTGTATATGCTGCAGGACATCAAGATCTATAAGTGAGGATCCTGGGGCAGAAGGGAAATCACAGGGGATGACGACATTATACTGGGGATATGAGGCTATGATAGTAATGAGGCCCCCGCAACAAAACTTGCCTTTACCGACGCGGCTAACGTCAAGCAATTTGTGGATAAGCCAATCGCCAGCATGAATGGGAATGCGAGGGGCCTCGAAGGCGATCCCGTCGTCACCACGAATGAAATCAAATGTCAAGGCCCACAAAATGAAAAGATCAAGGATAGTCACCGTCCCGGACTCATCCCTGGGAAAGAATATGCAAGATATGATTCGGTGGGCCAGACGGAATATGGGGTGAATGATGGAGGAGGCCTTGGCCTTACCTCGAGGATAGTGATCGTGTAGGGTGAGGCGAAACCAAAATTGATCGACTTCGAAATAAGGGTGGTATCCGGAGTGACGGATAGCGTCGTCCCCAAGAATGGGGAATCCGAAAATGTGATTGATAGTATCCAGATGGGTGCGGATGGTTCTGTTTTGGACCCGAAAAACGACGATCGATCCCGACTCACACTTAATGGAAGATAGAAATTCTAGTGTGAGAGAGGGGTAGGAGCGTGCGTGTGCGTTAAAGAAAGCTAACCATCCTAAGTTAGCAAAGAGGGTCTCGACTTCGGAGAAAACTCCGAGATCGATAAGAGATTGTGCGTGTGCAAACTTGGTGGAGAGGTGTCCCCGTGCATCGGGTCTATGATAGAAATCTTTTTGTTCTTGACTCAAATAACGGTAGCCACGCGGGCCCAACATTGGGTCCGTGGGAGGGATGATAGGTAGGGGTTGGGGCAGTGTAGGCTGTGTAGGAGGAGGGCATGAGTGTGGTGGACGTGTGGTCTTCCGTCTCTTACGAGACGGCTCCTCCTCCTGCATGATACCCCTATCCTTATCTCTATCTCGGGCCATGGTAGTGTGTGATGCAAGTGTATGCAAGATATGATGGATGCACACAATCGATGGAAATTGAGAAAAATAGTAATACTATGGCAAAATTGAAAATGGAGCTAAGGAGCAAAGTTACCCAGTAGAGAAGACAATCCTTGCTTGTAGATCACCCAACGTAGCGCAATTGATGGGAGTGTGAAGCCGCGGCACGTCTCTTCAACAATTTTTTCAAAATTGGGGGAGTTGGGTGAAAATTAGGGTTTGGATGGGGTTAAATGGAAGAGGGAGAGAGAGAAATCGATGGAGGGAAGGAAGGAGAGAGTGGAGAGATCGATTGAGGGGCTGTGGGGATAGGTTGAGGGGGGCAATATGGTCGGTTGGGAGAGAAGAAGTCGAAACGATGAAGGGGCAGTCGAAGTCGGGTGAAGAAAATGAGTCGGGCGAATCGGGGGGTATTTATAGGGGTTTGGGTGAACCGATCAGGTGAGTTTTCACCCGATCGTTTGGTTATTATTTCGAAAAATTTGCTGACAAGAGGCTACAGGCAACCGATCGGTTGAGTTTTCAACCGACCGGTTGGCTGCTTCACAATTTTTCCCGAGAGTTCTGTGCAGCTCACCCGGTCAGTCACACAACCACACTTCATATCAACCGATCGGTTGATTAAATCCCTAAAATTCCCAAGACTTCTGCACTTCTCACACAATCAGCCACCCAGTCTCGGTTCGCTCCACCCGACCGGTTCGCTGAAGAACAGATATAGGGCATTTTCTGATACGTCCCACCCGATCGGTTGATCACTTGGGTTGTTTCCTGCAAAAGTCCAAAAATGGCCTAATTCTCTCGACGAAAGTTCCAGTTGCTGAATTTATTCAACAAAATAAGAGAAATAAACCTAAAAATAATCCTAAAAACAAAGGTGAGGGTTTAGAACATGGGTTGTCTCCCATGAAGCGCTTTTGTTTAACGTCGTTTGCTCGACGCCCAGTTGATGATTTTCAAGGAGGATGGGAGTGATGCCCAATGTTTGGCATTCTTTCATATTTTGGAGCGGTGGTCTCCGGTGTTGGTGGCGGTGATAAGTAGACTTGCTCGACGATCCTCCCTCCGTTGATGGTATCCGGGAGCTTCTCCCTTATATTGGCGTCTACTGCCACTCTTCTTAAGATCTGGATCTCATCACCGGTAAGCCCCGTGGGCTCTTTCCCTTTTTTCCTCGTCGGAGGAGCTTTTTGGAATCTGGGAGGGATCGTATGCGAGACAACCGCTTCTCCAGCAACATCTTCTTTCTTCAGACCGACATGTTCTTCTAGGTCCCCCAAGCTGTCGGGGGGATTCCTTGAGAGAATTTCTCAGGTCCCAGCTTCCACAGCTCTTTCCTCCTCAACATCCAGCATATTGCAACCAGGTTCATCCGGGTGGTGCTTCATAGATAACCCCTAGTCAAACTCGACCTTTTCGTCTCCAACATTAAGGGATAACTTCCCTTTCTTCACGTCTATCAGCACGCAAGCGGTGGCCATGAAGGGCCGTCCAAGGATGATGGGCGTATGAGTGTCTTCGGGCATATCCATCACCACGAAGTCTACCGGCACATGTACTTCACTGACGTTAACAGGTAGGTCGTCTATAATTCCCACCGGGTATTTGACCGATCTATCGGCTAACTGAAGTGTCATACCCGTGGGCTCCAGGTCTCCCATCCATATCCCACTGTATAGTGACAGGGGCATTAGACTGACGCTCGCTCCCAAGTCCACGAGCGCCGGATGGATCTTCACTTCCCCATTCGAACAAGGAATGTAGAAGCATCCCGGGTCTTTTAGCTTGGGCGGATCCGCTCGCTGGATGAGAGCACTACATTCCGCCGTGAGAACGACCTTTTCCTTTCTCGAACCCCTCACCACCAAGTCCTTTAAAAATTTTGCATAGGAGGGAATTGTCTCTATGGCTTTGAGGAACGGGACCTGCAAGCTCAAATCCTTGACCATAGCGAAGAACTTGCCGTATTTTTCATCAATTTTAGCATTGGCAAGTCGTTGTGGAAAAGGCACAACGGGCTTGAATACTCTAAGGTTCTCCTCCTCTTCCTTCTTCTTCTCTTCTTCAGGGACTCCCTCCGGAGTCGTATTCTTTGGTGACGAAGCTCCGTCGTCATTCGATATTTCAATTGGTTGCCCACCGACCAACGGAGCTTCTGGTTCCTTGGCAGGCACTCTTGTAGGAATTTGTGTCCCGCTTCTCAAGACGATAGCGGACACATTCGCATGTTCATGCGTTAGTGCCAAAGTCTAATTTTCCCCCTTGGGTTCACTTCCGGTTGACCCGACAATTGGTTTTGTGCCCTTTGAAGGTTCGACACCTGCAACCCCAGCTGGGTTACCTGGTCAGTGAGGGCCCTCTGCCCCATCTCCAGCTTCAAATTGATCTTCTCCTGGTTTGTGATATACTGAGTTAAGAGGGACTCAACCGGAGAGATGACTCGCCGCTGGCCATATGGCTGCTGCTGCTGCTGCATGGGCTGCTGATTCCTAAGGGATACTGTTGGTACATTTGTGGGGGTTGCTGCTGTTACTGATACTGCTGCTACTACTGTTGCATAGGCGGCTGATATACTTGTTGCTGCGGATACTGAGGATGCTGGTACGGCACCCGATAGCTAAGATTTAGGTGGTTTCTGTTATTCAGAGAATAAACCGGATTGGAGCTAGTCTGGGGTGGATACGGTGCATTACCAGTGGGCTTGAAGAAAAGTGCGCTAGCTTGATCCACTGGTGGTGATATGTCACCACCCTCGAAGTCTCCTAGGACTTCTACTTCCACCACTGATACTTGGTCGGTGCCGGTACCACCAGCTCCTACCATGAGCGCTGAGATCTGGGTCGATAGCAAATCAAATTTGCTAGACAACTTGACGACGTCCTCGACTCTATGAATGCCTCCAGATCTAGGTGTTGCACGCTCGTCGCACCACCGCTCATTGTTTGATGCCATGTTTTCCAAGATATTGACAGCATCTTCTTCACTTCTAGACATGAAGGACCTCCCAGCTGCGGCGTCCATCGAAGATTTCAAGTCATCCCTCAGTCCGTTATAGAACAGATTAATAATCTGCCACTTTGGAAGCTCGTGATGAGGGCATCTCCGCTGCATCTCTTTGTATCTCGTCCAAGCTTCATGCAGGGACTCGTGGCTGGCCTGGGAGGAGGAGGAGATCTCACTCCTCAACTTCATTGTCTTCCATGGAGGGAAAAACTTAGTCAAGAAAGCATTTGAGAGCTTCTCCCAAGTGTTGAAGGTGTTCGGGTCCTTTCCCCTAAGCCATTGCTTGGATTTATCCCGCAGAGAGAAGGGGAATAACTTCAGACGGATTGCTTCAGTGGTGACACCATTAATCCTGAATGTGTCACACTTCTCGAGGAAGGAGTCCAGATGTTCAATAGGGCTCTCCATGGTGCCCCAGAGAATTGATCCTGCTGGATCCACGTCACTAGTGACGGCTTAAGCTCAAAGGTCTGGGCTAAAATAGCCGGAGTTTGAATGGAGGAGGTGGACCCGATGGATGGCATCGAGTACTCCAGCAGGGACTTATGTGGTGGGGTATTCTCCCCCATGGCTTTAGACTCTTCTCTTCTTCTCTTCTCTGCGGCCAGACGCCTCAGGGTGGTGTTAATTTTCGGGTCAATAGGAATCAAGTCGTCTAAACTCTTTGTATTTCTGCGCATGAAAAACAAGAAATACCTGTGAAGCAAGTATGGGATAGGAACAGATAAAATAGAAAAATAAAAATAAAAAATAAAAAAATAAAAAAATGAAAATGAAGACTGCGAAAACTATCACGAGGCAGGGATATGAACTAGACTCAAGGGTTCACAGGTCCTAAAATTAACAAGCACGTTGCCTCCCCGGCAACAGCGCCATAAAGCATGACGTCCCCCGGCTTTTAGATCTCATACAGAGTGCAGTCGGATTGGGGGATACCAGATTTAAAATATTTGTGCCGCAAGCGCACGGTGTTGTAGTGTGTCTTGGGAGTCGAACACAGGGAGGCGTGGTTATGCTTGTTTCTAAGAGGAACCAATTCACCCTACGGGTGAGCTAGCCCGATCGATCGTTGGTTTGTCACGGAATGTAAATACGGAGGATAAACAATATAAAGGGAAACACAGGACTCCGATTTCCACCCTATCATGTGTTCTCGCTATTACGACCTACGGATAGGAAAACGATCGGAATTAGGGTTTAGTGGAGAGACATTGCCTCTAAGAGTGATACCAGCGTCACATGGGCCCGATATTCCGGTCGGTGCCCAGGATGATACACCGGACTACCCGGGTTCGGTCGATGGGCATTCCCATGTCCATTAACACCGACCGAGTCCAGGAGCACTAATCTTGCAACGATAACTCCCAACATTTCATCCCGCCGCTCCTGCGCGCTAGGATTTGATGTCTACGCTAAGGACGTGAGCTGTGGCTAGGGAGTCAACCGCCAAGTTTATTCTCCCTTGGCCCTATGGTCAAAGGCGGTCTTTTTTCCGCCGATGAAGATGAAACATCCAGTGTAACCAGGTAAATTCCTAATCCCTATCAAAATCCTAGTCCTATGGACGCATCAGGGAGAACTCACGAAGGGGTTTCCAACAAAATCCCAGATTTGGGAACTACTCACACATTATAGCTAAAAAGCAATCTAAATGAAAATCAACCGTAAAAATCATGATCAGGCAATTGAAACACGGTAGTAGAAATGCTATTAAGACTATATTAAAGTTTGACAACGATCAGAGAACTTACAGATAACAATAAAATTCCAGCCGTCACTAATAGAGAAAAAGACAGAAAAAATACAAAGCTGCGTTTTCTGAAAACCTAGGCAACTATATAGAAAATGACTTCATCCGATCGGTTGAAGTATCAACCGATCGGGTGAGATGCTTGATTCTTCGGCTGTGGTCTTCAGAAACTTCAACTGGACGCTTGGAACGATCAGGTGAAGCAAGCGGGTCGTCGTTTGAGGAGATGCGGTCATCAGGTGAACCGATCGGTTGAGTAATCAACCGATCGGTTGGAATTATCGCCCAAAAGAACAGAGTCTGCTATCGATTTGGCACGGTCAGTAAGTCATCGGGTGAGCTCTCCGGTTCGTCGTTTAGGAGAATCAGCTCCAGATGAACCGATCGGGTGAGATATCACCCGATCAGTTGGAATTCATCTCCAAATTTTCCGAGAACTCTGATGTGTTCAACAGGTCGGTGAACCGGTCAGTTGATGCTGTATTTCGCTTCAGCTTGCGTCTGGGTCGGACATGCGTGCATCACCCGATCGGTTGGCTGTGTCCAACCGATCGGGTGGGGGCTGAAAAATGGCGATCTTCGTCGTTTGGCCCCCTGAATCACGCGTGACTCCTCCCGTTGCTCCGGGGACTCATGATATCTTCATTATATGTCCCCTACACTGGCGATCTCCTGCAAATATATAAAAACACCAAAAAGTGAAAGAAAACTAAAAATCCCAAGAAAATGGGCACGAGACGACCGAAAACAACGGAAAAACACAAAGAAGACGTGCATTGACATCCCCCCACGATGTGTGTGCGTGCAATGTATGCAATAGGATAGGGGGCATGAGATTTAAATATTTATAACCGCAAGCGCACGGTGTTGTAGTGTGGCTTGGGGGTCGAACACAGGGAGGCGTGGTTGTGCTTGTGTCAGAAGGGACCAAATTCACCCTATGGGCGAGCTAGCCCGAATCGGCAGATGGGTTGTCACAGAAAGTGAATGCGAGGGATAAATAATGTAAAGGGAACCCCAGGACTTCGGTTTCCATCCTATCATGAGATTCTCGCTAATACGGCCGGCAGATAAGACAACGATCGGAATTAGGGTCTAATGGTGAGACGTTGCCTCTAAGAGTGATACCAGCGTCCCATGGGCCTGATATTCCGGTCGGTGCCCAGGATGATACGCCGGACTACCTGGGTTCGGTCAGTGGGCATTCCCATGTCCATTAACACCGACCGACTCCGGGAGCACTAAGCTCGCAACGATAACTCCCACCATCTCGTCCTGCCGTTCCCACGTGCTAGGATTCGATGTCTACGCTAAGAGCGTGAGCTATGGCTAGGGAGTCAACCGCCAAGTTTATTCCCCCTTGGCCCGATGGTCAAAGGCGGTATTTTTCCCGCCGATGACAACGAAACACCCCGTGTAACCAATAGATTCCTAATATCTATCGAATTCCTAGTCCTACGGACGCATTAGGGAGAACCCACGAAGGGGTTTCCACCAAAATCCCAGATTTGGGAACTACTCACACATTTTATCTAAGAATCAATCGAAATGAAAATCGACCATTAAAAACATAATCGGGCAATTGAAATGCGGTAGTAGTAATGTAATTAAGATAATATCAAAGTTTTACAAAGATCTGAACACTTACAAATAACTAGAAAATTCCAGCCGTCGCAATAGGAAAAAGACAGAAAAACAAAACAGCCATCGTTTCTGGAAACCTAGGGTTCATATAAATAGAAAACGAATTCACCCGATCGGTTGAAGAATCAACCGATCTGGTGACCTGCTTCATTCTTCGACAGCGCTCTTCAGGACTTGACCTGGTCAGGCGACACGATCGGTTGGCGGAAGCTTCTAGTCATTTGGATCTTGAGCTCATCAGGTGAACCGATCGTTTGATAAATCAACCGATCGGTTGGAATTATCACCCGAAATACTGAAACTTCAGATGTTTTGGCACGATCAGCGGGCCGTCGGGTCAGCTCTCTGGGTCGCCTCTTGAAGGAATCAGCTACAGATGAACCGATCGGGTGAGTATCACCCGATCGGTTGGAATTCAGCTTCAAATTTCCGAGAAGTTTGTAGGGCTGAATCGGTCGTCGAACCGGTCGGCTGGTGCCCACATTGCTTCAGCTATTGTCCGGGTCGTGCACACGTGCATCACCCGATCGGTTGGTTGTGTCCAACCGATCGGGTGGGGGCTGAAAAGTGGCAATCTTGGTCGTTTGACCCCCTGGATCACGCGTGACTCCTCCCGTTGCTCCGGGGACTTATGATATCTTCGTTATACGTCCCCCACGATGGTAAACTCCTGCAATCACACAAAAACACGAAAAAGTGAAAGAAAATGAGAAAACACGAGAAAATGGATACGAGACGGCAGAAAATAACAGAAAAACACAAAGAAGACGTGCGTGAATATATAAAATATACACACACGTCAAAATCCCCCAAGCTGAACCCTTCCTCGTCCTCGAGGAAGACGAGTAAGAGTAGGAGCTCGGAGGGAGAAAATAGAGAGGAGGAGAGAAAAAGAGAACTCTAGATCCTAAATCGCCCGTCAGGGCCAATAAAATCAAAAACGCCACACCAAGTAAGAAAAAGACAAATCACCAACTAAACCAAAGAAAACGAGTCCAGACAAGTGTCGTGGGCCCATGCGGTGAAGCGCGAGTGAGTGTGGTCGTGTGCTAGGAGACGGTGTCACTATCTGCTTTGTGCTATAAGCTCCATATACACAAATCCAAGAAAAGACCCAAATATCGATTCGATTTAAAATAAGCGGTGAATATATAGCTCAAGCATGCATGAGAAGAAAGTAAGAATCGAAACGTATCATGTGTCAGGGACTCCACAGCTAGGAACCAGGAAATCACCTCAATATCGCCTAGATAATAGCTAGAAATTCCATATTCCAAGTGTTTTCGAAAGCGATGGGGGTCGAGATGATGTGGAGAAGAACACTCGGTGCAAATCCTCGCCTTCCCTTTATTCTTGGTAGGCAGGAAAATATTCACACACTTTTTTTGGGTTTTGGATATATGTATTTTTTTGGGTTTTTGGCTATACACATATGTATTTTTTTTCCTTTTCTCTTTTCCATTTTTTTGGGTTTTTCTTTTCTCCTTTTTTTGGATTTTTTGGTTTTGGGGTATATACACATGTGTACTCTCCCAAGTGGGAGAACGGTACACGACGAGGGGATTTGCACCAAGTAAAACAAAAAAGAAATCAGATTCTGAACACTTGGGCAAAGGAGATATTTCGTTAATCAGAGCATAGGCTAAAATGGGTTATCCTAGTCCTAATTGTGGAATCCCGATACATGCAAATGAAGCATACAATATATATATATATATTCATGCATACAGAAGCAGACAGGAGAAGAAAATACCACATATTAAAATCGAAGCATGACAATCTAGGGGTCATTCCTGGACAGGTATATAAATCAAAATCACAAAGTAGAAGCACACCAAACAGCTAAGCACGACACACGACTCACATAAAAGCAAGTGGACCCACGATGCATGAAATGCAAGAGGACTCGGCTTCTAAGGTTAGTGAAAGTGGAAATCGAAGCCATGCTAGGTGTGTGTATGATTTTGTGGCAATTCATCATAGGGGGTCATTCTAGGAGAAAGAGAAAGAAAGAGAAGAAAAGAAAAAAATAAAAACACGATGAAAACGACTCAAAAACGAAGAAAAAGACGCAAATGACGCACAAAGTGCGACTCCCCCAAGCTGAAACTTGCATTGCCCTTAATGCAATAAAAGTAAATACGGGAGGGCAATGAAAATGGGGGGGAATACGCACCGACACAAAAAGAAGTGAAAAACAAGAAAAACACACATACGAAACTGAAAAATAAAGAAAAGCACACAACACGACATATAAACAGAAAATAAAGATAGAAAATCACACGTCACAACATATAAGAACAAACACACATAGAAAACATCACACGACAGCACACAGAAAAATTGACTTTCCCCAAGCTAGACATGACGATGCTAGCGAAATGATATGATCATGAAAATGCAGAGATATGCAAGAGGGAGGTCAATCGGAACTGCTGTCGGTAGAATGGTAGGGAGATGGTGAGGATGGTGGTGAATAGTAGAAGAAGGGATCTTCGAAGGATGAAAGAGAGGGTGTGCCGACAGGAGTAGGAGGGGCGATGGGCTGGATCACAGGTGGATCATGGTGAAAGTTTATTGGTTCATCATGGTGGATGATGGTTGCACCGGGCGATGAAGAAGGGCTTGTAAACGATCGGATTGCTCTTCAGAAGAAGGGTTGATGCCAAGGAAAGAAGGGAAAAAAGGGCCGTATAGGGGATGTCTACGTGACGATGAGGCTATCTCCTTTCCCTTCCAAGACATGGTGACGGTGTGGGGGAGAATGATAAAGTGGGATATGTTGTCTATGAAGATGACAAAGCAGATGAATTGTGCAAACACAAATTCAAGACAATGCATATAATGAAAGAAATGTGAAGAGTGGAAAGAGGTTACCCATCAACATTGTAAGATCGAGCACCTGAAAGACCCCACGCAGTATAAGGAAGCGATTTGGGAAGCCGCCGCTTGCTGATCCGACAAGAATCGAAATTTTCGAAAATTTGGGGGATATGGTTAGGGTTTGGTCATTTGGTGAGTGAATGTTGTTGATGGGAAGGGTGGTGATGGTGGGGGAGTAAGGGAATGATTGAGGATGGGGATTTTGGGGTAGTGGGGTAGACGGAGGAGGTCGATTTAGAAGATGGAGGGAGAAAGAACGCGTGAACGGGAATTTGGGGGTCGGGTGGACGAAGTCGGTTGAGGGGGAGTATATATATAGGGGCGAAAATGAACCGATCGGGTGAGAGTTCACCCGATCGGTTGGATAAGTTTCAAAAATTTTCCGTCGGCCAACAGCTACAGGTGAACCGATCGGGTGAGTTTTCACCCGATCGGTTGACCGCTTCCCGAATCATCCCGAGAGTACTATGAGTTTCACCCGGTCAGTCACACGACCGCAGCTTCTATCAACCGGTCGGTTGATGCAATCCCCAAATTTCCCAAGAATTCAATCCTTCCCACACGGTCAGCCACCCGGTCTTACTTTGCTTCACCCGACCGGTTCGCCTGAGAACAGATACATGCCATTGCCCGATACGTCTCACCCGATCGGTTGAGTGGTCACCCGGTCGGGTGAGGGCTTGTTTCTTGCAAAAATTCACAAATGGCCTAAGTCTCTCGACAGAAGTTCCCGCGGCTGGATTTATTTATAAAAAATAAGAAAAATTAAGCTAAAAATAAGCTTAAAAACAAAGGTGAGAGTTTAGAACATGGGTTGCCTCCCATGAAGTGCTTTTGTTTAACGTCGCTTGCTTGACGCCTCTTTTGGTGGTCAATCAGGATCCAGAGGATTTGAAGACGAGTCGTCGGTCGTTGAGACTCCGACCGGAGAGAATGCTGGTTCTCCTACCGCATAGTCTTTCAGGCGCTGCCCGTTGACTTTGAATGGCTCATCTCTTTCCATTATCTCGATAGTCCCGTGCAGGAAGACCTTGGTGATGCGGAAGGGTCCCGACCATCTCGACTTGAGCTTTCCAGGAAAAAGCTTCAGCCTCGAGTTGAATAGGAGGACTAAGTCTCCTTCCTTGAATTCCCTCTTCAAGATGCGCTTATCGTGCCACTGCTTCAACTTCTCCTTGTAGATCCAGGCATTTTCATAAGCATTGAGCCGGATCTCGTCGAGCTCGTTAAGTTGTAGCTGTTGGTGGCCTCCAACCTCCTTGGCGTCAAAATTTAGGTTCTTGATTGCCCAAAACGTCTTGTGTTCCAATTCCACGGGTAGATGGCACGCCTTCCCGTAGACAAGCCGGTAGGGAGTAGTGCCGATCGGAGTCTTGAACGCCGTCCTGTAAGCCCAGAGCGCGTCAGAAAGTTTGATGACCAATCCTTCCTAGAGTTGGCCACCGTCTTCTCCAGTATGCTCTTGATCTCCCTGTTAGAAACTTCCACCTGGCCGCTTGTAACGACTGTTTTTCATGTATCTGGATTTATTATATTATATTATATGTTTTGGTGGATTTTCTCCTCATGTGTGGTTTTCGTAGCTTCATTTTTTATCGTTTCGTCGCGATTTCCTAGCTTCTTCCGTTGATCGTCGATTTCAGAGTAAGTCATTCGTGACGGGCTTCATATCGGTCATATCTTATTGTTAGATCAAGCCTAGGAGTCTTAGGAATCGATCCCGGAGCTTCGCGCTCCATTTCGGAACTTTTGGTGCACATTAGCCGGTGTAAGAAGGGGCACCGACCGACTAGATGACGATCCAGTCGGTCGGAAAACCTTCTTGAACCGACTAGTGGGCTTTGATAAATGTTCAGGAATTACTGTTTATCGTTAGTCGGTCTAAGAACGTTAGTTGACCGACTAGGTTGCAAACTAGTCGGTTAGCAATGCTTCTTTAACCGACTAACTCATTAACTATTTTTGATACCAGTTACTGTTCACTTTTAGTCGGTCTAAGAACGTTCATCGACCGACTAGATGACAAACTAGTCGGTCAGTAGTTGTTCTTTGACCGACTAAATCTAAATCCTATTTTTGTACAGGAGTTACTGTTTGGACTTAGTCGGTCTGCGTTGGTCAACCGACCGACTAGTTTCCAAACTAGTCGGTCAGTGGTTGCTCTTTGACCGACTAATTCATTACCCAGATTTTTCCCTAATTTCGCTGCTTGGTGTTAGTCGGTCACAGCTAATCGACCGACCGACTAGTTGCTAAACTAGTCGGTCAGCCAACCTTCTTTGACCGACTAATCAGTATCGAAACCCTAATTTCTGGGCAGCCGCCAGCACTTCCTATTTAAACCCCTCCCAAACGTTTTCTTCTTCTTCTTCTTCAACTCTAAACCTGATATCTCCCCCATTGAGCCCCCTACTACCTCAAACCCTTATTCCTTCATCCCAAGCCCAAAATCCATCATCCAAACCCTCACTTAACACATTCTACCTCTCATCTTCCTCAAAATTTCATCAAATCCCCCAAAAACCCCATTTCTCCAAACTTCTCCATCCATTTCCAGATCTGAACCCTAGGTTCCCCGGAGCGTTTCTTCCGTTGCCGTGCTTGCTCGGCATCATTCTTCCGCTTCCTATACGGTAATAAATCGATCTCTTAATGTTCTCTTAACCCGTTGTGCTTTTGTGAAACCCTAATGAAATGAATGTTGTTTTGATGATTGTTTCTCCATAACAACGACTTCCCCGTAGATTAGCGTCCGTGGGACGAACCCTCGTGATCGTCATCCTCGGTGCTAGACAAGTGAAACTTGCCACTTCGGGTTTGGGCCATGTCTTAGGCCATTTGCTTGTTGTAGGTGTAAAAGAGCCTAGGCGACGAAATGATACTCGCCTATGCGCAATTTCCGGAACTAGCTTGACAACGAAGCTAGGACCGTCATTTATCATGTTGCATAACTATCATGTCATGTTTAATTTTGATTAACGGTACGTGAATAAATTTTCATCCATGCTATCCATGTTGTATGTCGCATTCGTAGCACACGCTACAATACTTGTGTTTCCTAGCCCGTGTTCCAGAAGCGGGCTACGTGAGTTGGTTGATAGCCAATGCCCGATCTACTTGTTTACCGGCTAGGCACCTGCGTTGCAGGCATAACCCTACGCCATACTTGTTAAATACACTTCCTGGCTCGTGTTCCAGAAGCGAGCATTCCGTGTTCGGGGTAATTCCCTGGCTCGATATACGTGGAGGGGTAGAGATAAACGGTCACTTGAGCTTAGGAGTTGGCCCGATCAGCCACTCTAGCCAACAGGCGGAATCTCTGTGCACAACTTGTTTACTTGACTTGTTCACTTGACGTGAACCACTTGACTTGTACTTGTCCGTGTTTTACTTGATAGCCATGACATACTTGCTACTCGTACTTCCCTTTACTTGTCACTTCCATACTATACTTGCTATGCCATGCATCATACTATAAATGCTAGGTTGCTAGTTTACATTACCTTCAGTTTCCTTGCACAAGTCTCTTTTAGACTTTCTGACATGTGCCCCTTTACTCTTTTGGGTGACACATGTTAGATCCCGAGCCTGAGTCCGTTGTTGAGGACAAGGTGTTTGCGGACGCCGTGCCCGAGTCTGTGTTTGGCAAGGAGTACGTGGACACTGGGGACTAGTCCTAGTGTCTTCGTTGAGCTTTCCCCTTTTTTTTTAGACTGCTGTTTTGTTGTCGGTGCGTAGCACCTATACTCTGTTTACGTTTGTCTTTGTTTGGTCTTGTTCTGGGCCTTTAGACTCTTTCTTTTAGCCTGGTGGCTTTTCTGGATGTTGAACTTAATTTTAATGTTGGACGTTTTCTGAGATTGAGATTTGTTTATGTCTCTCCTTGTGTTATTATTATTGTTCCGCTTATGGTTACAGGGACCTGCTTATGTTTCATTGACGCTTATCGGGTTTGGGGCTTCACAGCTCCACTCTCGTGCGGACCTTTTCACGTCTCGCCTCCATTTTAGGGAAGCGGGGCGTGACACCGCTAGTCTGAGGGTGATAGGCATGCCCGATTCAGTGCTGTACCCCGTACTTCTTCAAAAGAGCTTCGAATTTCTTCTCTATAAAGTGGCTCCCTCTGTCACTGATTAAAACTTGAGGCACGCCGAACCGCGAGAAGATGTTGTTTTTGAAGAACTTGGCGACCACCCGGGAATCATTAGTAGGACTGTCTATCGCTTCTACCCACTTCGACACGTAGTCCACGGCTACCAAGATATACTGATTCCCAAAGGACGAGGGGAACGGTCCCATGAAGTCGACTCCCCACACATCGAAGATCTCCACCTCTAAAATGTAGTGCTGAGGCATCTCGTTCCTCTTGGAGATGTTCCCCATCCTTTGGCATTTGTTGCAAGCCTGGAATAAGCGTGGGTGTCCTTAAAGAGGGTCGGGCTGTGGTGCGAGATTTTGATGACGTCTTCCCCGAGGAGATGTCTGGATTGCTGCCTGATCGAGCTTTAGAGTTTTCTATTGATCTTATTCCAGGTGCGCATCCCATTTTGAAGGCACCATATCGTATGGCACCCATCGAGTTGGAGGAATTGCGGAAGCAGCTGGATGAGCTTTTGCAGAAGGGTTATATCAATCCTAGTGTGTCTCCGTGGGGAGCACCGGTGCTGCTGGTGAAGAAGAAGGATGGTTCGCGTCGCATGTGCGTGGACTATCGGGAGTTGAATGCGGTGACCATCAAGAACAAATACCCGTTGCCTCGCATCGATATTTTTGATCAGCTTGGAGGATCTAGGGTGTTTTCGAAGTTGGATCTGAGGAGTGGTTATCATCAGCTGAATGTGAAGAAGGATAATGTTCCGAAGACAGCTTTCAGGACGAAGTATGGACACTATGAGTTTGTGGTTATGCCTTTCGGCGTAACTAACGCACCCGCAGTTTTCATGAATCTGATGAACCTGATTTTCTATGACTTTTTGGATAAGTTTGTCGTTATCTTTATTGACGACATTCTGATCTATTCAAAGTCGGAGGAGGAGCATGTCTCGCACTTGAGGACGGTATTGGAGATTTTGAGGAAGCATCGTTTGTATGCTAAGTTTTCGAAGTGCGAGTTTTGGCTGGATAGAGTTGCTTTTCTGGGGCATGTGGTGACTGGAGAGGGTATTTCAGTGGATCCCCAGAAGATTAGGGCCATCATAAAGAGGCATGTTCCGCAGTCAGCGTCTGAGATCCGGAGTTTCCTTGGACATGCTGGCTACTATCGGCGTTTCATTAAGGACTTTTCCCGTATTACCGAGCCGATGACCAGATTGACGCGGAAGGATGTACCTTTTGTTTGGTCGGGTGATTGTGAGAATGCTTTTGGTGTTCTGAGGGAGAAGTTGACGACTGCCCCTATTCTTGTTGTGCCTGATCGCAGCGGTGGATTTGAGATCTTTTGCGATGCTTCTGGCAAGGGTCTCGGTTGTGTGTTGCATCAGCACGGGCATGTTGTGGCTTATGCGTCTCGTCAGCTCAAGACTCATGAGAAGAATTACCCGACGCATGATTTGGAGTTGGCTGCTGTTGTGTTTGCGCTCAAGATTTGGAGGCACTTCCTGCTGAGTGAGAAGGTGAAGATCTTCACCGATCACAAAAGCTTGAAGTATATTTTTACTCAGAAGGAGCTCAACATGCGACAGCGTCGATGGTTGGAGCTCATGGCGGATTATGAGATTGATTTGCAGTATCACCCTGGCAAGGTGAATGTGGTTCCTGATGCGCTGAGTAGGCTTCCAGCGGTGATGATTTTGACCTCGCAGTGGAGATTGCAGCAGGATTTTTGCGAGTCTGGTGTGGAGATTGTTCTTCCTGGGAGGCTTCTTCGTTGATGTGTATGCAGATACAGTCGACGATTGTGGATCGGATCAAGGCTGGCCAGGCTGAGGATCCGAAGCTGGTGAAGATTCGGGAGCAGGTAGAAGCCGGTCTGCGGGCTGACTTTTTGATTCATGAAGATGGCTCGCTGAGATTTGGAGCTAGGTTGTGTGTGCCAGCTGGGGATATTAGAGAGGAGTTGATGGTGGAGGCACACAGTTCGCCGTATTCTATGCATCCTGGTGGGACCAAGATGTATAAGGATCTTCGTCTGACTTATTGGTGGCATGGTATGAAGAGGAGTATGGCTCGGAGTGTCGCCAAGTGTTTGGTTTTCCAACAAGTGAAGGCGGAGCATCAGCGTGCGGCCGGGTTGCTTCAACCGCTTCCGATTCCGGAGTGGAAATGGCAACACATCACTATAGATTTTGTGACTGGACTACCTCAGAGTCCGAAGCAGAACGACGCAATTTGGGCGATCGTTGATCGATTGACCAAATCCACGCACTTTATTCCGTTCCGAGTGGGACAGTCCACTGAGGCGCTAGCGAGGAGATATATGGAGGTAAATTCTTTTACTCTCCGTTTTTATTTCCTTTTCCTAGTTTAGATAGTGATGTAACGTGAATCGTGCAGGAGGTCGTGCGACTTCACGGAGTCCCCGTGAGTATCGGTCAGACAGAGACACGAGGTTCACATCTCAGTTCTGGCAGAGTTTGCAGAAGAGTTTGGGTACGGGGCTGAGTTTCAGCACGTCGTACCATCTGCAGACGGATGGCCAGTCCGAGAGGATGATTCAGATCTTGGAGGACATGCTGTGGGCGTGCATGTTGGATTTCAAGGGTTCATGGGAGGACCATCTACACTTGGTGGAGTTCTCTTACAACAACAGCTACCAGGCATCTATTGGCATGGCGCCTTTCGCCGCTTTGTATGGGAGGAAATGTCGATCGCCATTGAGTTGGGATGACGTTGGCGATCGGGAGCTGTTGGGGCCTGAGATGATTGTGGAGGCTGTGGAGGTCGTCAGGAATATTCGGGAGAGATTGAGGATTGCTCAGGACCGTTTTAAGCATTGGGCGGATGCTAAACGTCGTCCTTTAGAGTTTCAGCCGGGCGACCATGTGTTCTTGAATATTTCCCCGAATCGTGGTGTGATTCATTTTAGGAAGCGAGGGAAGTTGAGCCCGCGATACATTGGACCGTTTGATATTCTGGAGAGGGTTGGCGAGGTAACTTACCGCTTAGCCTTGCCGCCATCTTTGGAGGGAGTTCACAATGTTTTCCATGTGTCGCAGTTTCGTCGATACATTAGCGATCCATCTCATGCTGTGGATTTTTCAGAGATTACCGTTCGCCCTGATATGACGTATGACCAGCAGCCAGTGCAGATTCTGGACAGGCGTCAGAAGTCACTTCGGAACAAGGTTGTCAATCTTGTGAGGGTGATGTGGCGACACGGCTCGCCTGAAGAGTCTACTTGGGAGAATGAGGATGAGATGCGAGAGCGTTTCCCACTTTTGTTCCCGGACACATGAGTGTTGGGAAATTCCGAGGACGGAATTTTTCTTAAGTTGGGGAGGATTTAACGACTGGTTTTAATGTATCTGGATTTATTATATTATATTATATGTTTTGGTGGATTTTCTCCTCATGTGTGGTTTTCGTAGCTTTATTTTCGATCCTTTCGTCGCGTTTTCCTAGCTTCTTCCGTTGATCGTCGATTTCGGAGTAAGTCATTCGTGACGGGCTTCATATCGGTCATATCTTATTGTTAGATCAAGCCTAGGAGTCTTAGGAATCGATCCCGGAGCTTCATGCTCCATTTCGGAACTTTTGGTGCACATTAGCCGGTGTAAGAAGGGACACTGACCGACTAGATGACGATCCAGTCGGTCGAAAAACCTTCTTGAACCGACTAGTGGGCTTTGATAAATGTTCAGGAGTTACTGTTTATCGTTAGTCGGTCTAAGAACGTTGGTTGACTGACTAGGTTGCAAACTAGTCGGTCAGCAATGCTTCTTTAACCGACTAACTCATTAACTATTTTTGATACCAGTTACTGTTCACTTTTAGTCGGTCTAAGAACGTTCATCGACCGACTAGATGACAAACTAGTCGGTCAATAGTTGTTCTTTGACCGACTAAATCTAAATCCTATTTTTGTACAGGAGTTACTGTTTGGACTTAGTCGGTCTGCGTTGGTCAACCGACCGACTAGTTTCCAAACTAGTCGGTCAGTGGTTGCTCTTTAACCGACTAATTCATTACCCAGATTTTTCCTTAATTTCGCTGCTTGGTGTTAGTCGGTCACAGCTAATCGACCGACCGACTAGTTGCTAAACTAGTCGGTCAGCCAACCTTCTTTGACCGACTAATCAGTGTCGAAACCCTAATTTCTGGGCAGCCGCCAGCACTTCCTATTTAAACCCCTCCCAAACGTTTTCTTCTTCTTCTTCTTCAACTCTAAACCTGATATCTCCCCCATTGAGCCCCCTACTACCTCAAACCCTTATTCCTTCATCCCAAGCCCAAAATCCATCATCCAAACCCTCACTTAACACATTCTACCTCTCATCTTCCTCAAAATTTCATCAAATCCCCCAAAAACCCCATTTCTCCAAACTTCTCCATCCATTTCCAGATCTGAACCCTAGGTTCCCCGGAGCGTTTCTTCCGTTGCCGTGCTTGCTCGGCATCATTCTTCCGCTTCCTATACGGTAATAAATCGATCTCTTAATGTTCTCTTAACCCGTTGTGCTTTTGTGAAACCCTAATGAAATGAATGTTGTTTTGATGATTGTTTCTCCATAACAGCGACTTCCCCGTAGATTAACGACCGTGGGACGAACCCTCGTGATCGTCATCCTTGGTGCTAGGCAAGTGAAACTTGCCACTTCGGGTTTGGGCCATGTCTTAGGCCATTTGCTTGTTGTAGGCGTAAAAGAGCCTAGGCGACGAAATGATACTCGCCTAGG
Source organism: Scilla litardierei (assembly GCA_030789695.1). Taxonomy (NCBI): domain Eukaryota; kingdom Viridiplantae; phylum Streptophyta; class Magnoliopsida; order Asparagales; family Asparagaceae; genus Scilla; species Scilla litardierei. Next base: position 303,326,317 of record CM061142.1, on the reverse strand, counting down.
CGCAATTTCCGGAACTAGCTTGACAACGAAGCTAGGACCGTCATTTATCATGTTGCATAACTATCATGTCATGTTTAATTTTGATTAACGGTATGCGAATAAATTGTCATCCATGCTATCCATGTTGTATGTCGCATTCGTAGCACACGCTACAATACTTGTGTTTCCTGGCCCGTGTTCCAGAAGCGGGCTACGTGAGTTGGTTGATAGCCAATGCCCGATCTACTTGTTTACCGGCTAGGCACCTACGTTGCAGGCATAACCCTACACCATACTTATTAAATACACTTCCTGGCTCGTGTTTCAGAAGCGAGCATTCCGTGTTTGGGGTAATTCCCTGGCTCGATATACGTGGAGGGGTAGAGATAAACGGTCATTTGAGCTTAGGAGTTGGCCCGATCAGCCACTCTAGCCAACAGGCGGAATCTCTGTGCACAACTTGTTTACTTGACTTGTTCACTTGACGTGAACCACTTGACTTGTACTTGTCCGTGTTTTACTTTATAGCCATGACATACTTGCTACTCGTACTTCCCTTTACTTGTCACTTCCATACTATACTTGCTATGCCATGCATCATACTATAAATGCAAGGTTGCTAGTTTACCTTACCTTCAGTTTCCTTGCACAAGTCTCTTTTAGACTTGCTGACATGTGCCCCTTTACTCTTTTGGGTGACACATGTTAGATCCCGAGCCTGAGTCCGTTGTTGAGGACGAGGTGTTTGCGGACGCCGTGCCCGAGTCTGTGTTTGGCGAGGAGTACGTGGACATTGGGGACCAGTCCTAGTGTCTTCGTTGAGCATTCCCCTTTTTGTTTTAGACTGTTGTTTTGTTGTCGGTGCGTAGCACCTATACTCTGTTTACGTTTGTCTTTGTTTGGCCTTGTTCTGGGCCTTTAGACTCTTTCTTTTAGCCTGGTGGCTTTTCTGGATGTTGAACTTAATTTTAATGTTGGACATTTTCTGAGATTGAGATTTGTTTCTGTCTCTCCTTGTGTTATTATTGTTGTTCCGCTTGTGGTTACATGGACCTGCTTATGATTCATTGACGCTTATCGGGTTTGGGGCTTCACAGCTCCACTCTCGTGCGGACCTTTTCACGTCTCGCCTCCATTTTAGGGAAGCGGGGCGTGACACCGCTAGTCTGAGGGTGATAGGCACGCCCGATTCGGTGCTGTACCCCATACTTCTTTAAAAGAGCTTCGAATTTCTTCTTTATAAAGTGGCTCCCTCCGTCACTGATTAAAACTCGAGGCATGTCGAACCGCGGGAAGATGTTGTTTTTGAAGAACTTGGCGACCACCTGGGAATCATTAGTAGGACTGTCTATCGCTTCTACCCACTTCGACACGTAGTCCACGGCTACCAAGATATACTGATTCCCAAAGGACGAGGGGAACGGTCCCATGAAGTCGACTCCCCACACATCAAAGATCTCCACCTCTAAAATGTAGTGCTGAGGCATCTCGTTCCTCTTGGAGATGTTCCCCATCCTTTGGCATTTGTTGCAAGCCTGGAATAAGCGTGGGTGTCCTTAAAGAGGGTCGGCCAATAGAATCCACTCTGGAGGATTTTCATTGTCGTCTTATAGGTGCTTGCAGGTCCTCCACACTGCTGATCATGGCAATGGGAGATTATGGAGGTCGCCTCAGTTTCAGGAACGCACCTTCGTATCACCCCATCATTACAGGTCTTGTACAAATGGGGGTCGTCCCAATAAAATTTACGGACATCATGAAAAAATTTCTTCTTCTGCTGATAGCTCACGTTGTAGGGGACGATGGCACATGTCAGATAATTTGCGATGTCAGCATACCAAGGAGTCCAAACGGAAGAGATGGAGAAGAGATGCTCGTCAGGGAGCGAGTCGTCGACCGGAGTAGCGTTCAAATCGAGAGTAGGCATTCTGGACAAGTGATCGGCGACGACGTTCTCTGCCCCCTTCTTGTCTTTGATCTCCAGGTCGAATTCCTGGAGGAGGAGAATCCACCTAATGAGCCGCGGCTTAGCCTCCGTCTTGTTCAATAGGTATTTGAGAGCAGCGTGATCCGTGTGCACGATCACCTTCGCACCAACGAGGTATTGCCAGAACTTGTCCATGGCATAGATGACTGCTAGCAATTCCTTTTTCGTTGTTGTATAATTTCTTTGGGCAACGTCAAGGGTCTTGCTCGTATAATATATAACATGCAGATTTTTATCCTTCCTCTGTCCCAACACGGCTCCAACGTCGTAATCGCTAACATCGCACATTAACTCGAAGGGAAGGTTCCAGTCCAGCGGCTGAATCACGGGTGCGGAAATCAAGGCTTGTTTCAGAAGGCGGAAGGCTTCCATACACTCGTCGTTGAAGACGAAAGGTGCATCCTTCACGAGGAGTTGGGTCAGCGGCCTGGAAATCTTGGAGAAGTCTTTTATGAAGCGACGGTAGAATCCTGCGTGCCCTAAAAAACCACGGACCCCTCGAAGATTGAGCGGAGGCGGAAGCTTTTCAATCACCTCTACTTTTGCCTTATCTACCTCGATTCCCCTTGAAGAAATGACGTGTCCCAGCACAACTCCTTCTTGGACCATGAAATGGCATTTCTCCTAGTTCAGGACTAGACCCTTGTCTTGACACCTCTCCAGGACTTTAGTTAAATTACCGAGGCATGAGTCAAACTCTGTTCCATAGACGGAAAAATCGTCCATGAAGACCTCTATGATATCCTGGGAGTAGTCGGAGAAAATTGCGGACATTAGTCTTTGGAATGTAGCTGGGGCATTACAAAGCCCAAACGGCATTCTTCTATAAGCATATGTCCCAAATGGACAAGTAAAAGTCGTCTGCTCCTGGTCATTATTATAGATGGGGATTTGAAGAAAACCGGAGTACCCGTCCATGAAGCAGAAGTAGTTGTGCTTTGCCAGCCTCTCGAGCTTCTGGTCAATGAAAGGGAGAGGGTAATGATCCTTCCTCGTGGCCTTGTTCAGCTTCCTGTAGTCAATGCACATCCGGTACCCTGTGACGGTCCTCGTAGGTATGAGCTCGTTTTTCTCGTTGCGAATCACCGTCATTCCTCCTTTCTTGGGTACAACGTGCACCGGGCTAACCCAGCGACTGTCGGAGATAGAGTATATGATACCAGCATGTAGAAGCCTAACAATCTCCTTTTTGACCACCTCCATCATGATGGGATTCAGTCTCCGTTGCGGCTCAATCGAGGAGGCTTGCTCATCCTCAAGCAGTATCCTATGTGAGCAAAGCCCCAAGCTCACTCCTTTCAAGTCTTCAATTGCATACCCGAAAACACTCTTAAACTTGTTTAAAACACCAAGAAGTTTGGTCATCTGGTCTTCAGGCAGTGAGGAGTTCACTATGACCGGCAGTGTAGAATCCTTCCCTAAATATTCATACTTCAGTCCTGGAGGCAACTCTTTCATCTCGACCTCATGAGGTCCCAACGCATATTTCTCAAGCTGAGCATCCTCCAGTGAAAGGACTTCTGTGTAGACCTCTTGAAAGCTAGCATCCGGAACTTTACTCCCAGTCGTGGTTTCGCATGGTAAAGCCTCGCAAGGTAACGAGGGGACAACGGAGGATGGCCCTGGGTCTTTCTCAAGCTCATAGTAATTATCCGGGAAGAAGGCTTCAACGTGGAAACAGGTTTCAATAGTCGATGGTTCCCCACCACTGCTCCCGGCTTCCTCATTTTCCCAAGATCCGGGATGCTCTATAGAAGTCTGCAAGGAATAGAATGATTCTTGTTCAACGTGCACGACAGACTCTGCCTAGTAGTTCTCTTGACAAAACTCCTCATAGGTGAACAATTCTCCCCCACTGAATTCGGAACCGGACGCGTCAATATACGCCACCTCATTGTTGGAAACAGCATCCTAACCTATGTTTGATGATAACAAACCCTACTGAACTGTTCTAATCTGTTTGTTGAGTGTGTCACAGGTCCCTATAGTCATGATTGCTCAAGTTACACATGCACGTACTCAAGTACGTTGAAATACGGAGCTGAAACTTCATTTGGAATTACACAAGCTGATCAAACAATGGAGTATAGCTATGAAACTCTATTCTAGAGTTAATCATAGGCTATAAATAGCATGAGATTTTTCTCAGGATTTATGGAGAATGTTTGAAGTTCAAATACGGGGAAATACGAGGAAATACAGAGTATACAAAGAAGAAACTTTTTCTACAAGTGGTGAAATGAGGTGAAACAATTCTAACATGTATATATTGGGCTCTGGGATTTTTGAGAATTTTTTCAGAATTTTTGGGATTTATCTGATGCCAAAATACGGTGGAATACGTCAGAAATACACTGAAAAATCGACATACGGTACTGTTCATACGACGGCTGCCGACATACCGACTTTGCGGACAGAAAATTTAACACGGGTTTGACCCGCGAGCCGCCTCGTGGCGGATCCCTTGGAACAGTAACCAAACCCGTTAAGCTCAATCCTATATAAACCCATGTACACTCTTCACATTTTCATCAATAACTTGAGTTCTAGAGATCCAAATTGAGCACCGTTTACGGCGTTGCGACCGTGACTTCATCCCCGACGCAGTGATAGCAAGTTGAGCAGCTAGTTCCTCCTGTGCAGCAAATGAGATCACTTTGAGTGAGGAACTTCTACCGACTACTTCCACGGGGACAGCGACTACTTCTTCTACAGACATCTGATCATCATTCCGTAAGAAGCGTTGCAAAGCTACTGATGTGCTGAAAGACGACAACCAGAGAGATATTCACAAATGAGCTTTCTAAACTCTTGATCTTTGTTATTTGTGAAGTTATTAATGTTTTGATCAGCATTTCTGTAATATAATTTCTTTCGTTATTTGGGACTCTGGGAACCAAACTTGTTGGGGCAAGTTGGGTTGGGGAGTGATACTTGTATGTTTCTTTTTGGCTTTGGTGAGCTTGAGTTGGTCTGACAGGTTGGTGTTGGGGCACCAATCTAAGGGAGATTGTAACTTCTTAAAGAAACAGTATAAGTGATTGCTCATTGGGGTGGACGTAGGTCATGGGGACCGAACCACGTTAAATTCTGTGTCTTCTGTGAATGATTTGATTGTCTGATTCCTAAACTGCATGCTGTAAACTAGGCTTAATTTTTATCTTGCGATAATTTGGTCAAAGGCCTATTCACCCCCCTCTAGGCCTTATTTAGATCCTACAAGTGGTATCAGAGCACCAGTCCTGGCCATTTGAGTCTAGTTCATAATGAATACATATGATTCAGCATTTGCTGAAGGACAGTCTACTGTTAGACCACCCAAATTTAATGGGACTGATTTTGCTTACTGGAAAGCTAGGATGAAAATTTTCATAGTCTCTTCAGATCTTGAAATTTGGAAAATTGTTGCTAAAGGCTATCACCCACCTACAATCAAAATTGAAGATATTGATGTACCAAAACCAGAAGATAAATGGGATGATAACGATAACAAACTTTATGCTCTGAATGGTAAAGCTATGAATGCAATTATCTGTGCACTTGACAGAACTGAGTTTAACCGTATATCTCATTGTCTTACTGCGCAGGAAATCTGGAACACTCTCGAAGTCACTCACGAAGGAACCTCTCAGGTGAAGGAGTCCAGATTAGCGCTGCTGAGCTCAGGGTACGATGGTTTCCACATGCTACCAGGAGAATCCATTAAGGACATGTACACTCGCTTCACCGACATCGTATACAACTCAAAAGCCTTGGGAAAGTCTTACGACAGCATCGACCTCATTCGGAAAATCCTAAGAGCGCTTCCTAGTTCCTTCCGACCTAAAGTGACGGCCATCCAAGAAGCGAGAGATCTCACTAAGCTGAAGCTGGATGATCTGATTGGGAATCTGTTATCCCATGAGCTGGAACTCAAAACCGTCGAGACAAGAGAGAAAGGTGAGGCTAAACCTTTAAAGACCATCGCTCTCAAAGCCGAAGAAAGTGACAAAGAAGATCTCGACGAGGAACATGCACTGATGGTCAGAGGATTTCGACGCTTCATCAGAACTCCTGCCGGAAAATCTGAAATGGCAAAAAGGTTCAATCGTTTTAATAAGTTTAATCCTTTGAATTCCTCGTCTGAACAGAATACTACTAAAAGTGTTCAATGTTTCAACTGTAAGAAATTTGGACATTTCATGAAAAACTGTCCAGCAAAGAACGCGTCATCCGAAGCCAAAGGGAAATCATTTGCAGTAACATGGGACGATGACGACGAAGACGAACCACAAGACGAGGTAGCGCAATCATCACTTTGCCTAATAAGTGAAAGCGACACGAACAAGGTAAGAGATGAATTTTCTTTACCAGAATTAATGAACATTTGTGAAAACATGAATTCAGAAATTACTTCTCTTGAATCCTCTATAGAAAATTGTAAAGAAATGAATTTCCAACTACAGCAGGAAAATTATAGTGTTTTGCAAAATGAAATAAAATTGAAAAATGAAATTGCATCGCTCAAAATTACCATTGAAAAACTCAAAGGAAAATCTAGTATTACTGAAGCTATACCTTGTCAGACTTGTGCTTCATTAAAGCTAGAAATTAAGAATGGTAATGAAAAGATTGTTGGCCTAAATAAAAGAATAGAAACTCTCGCTAAAAATGAAGATAATGTTAGAAAGAGTTTTATAAATAAAAGTGTCATGCTTGTAAATGAAAACATCTTTTTGAAATCCAAAGTCTCTGATTTAGAACTGAGTATCAGAAAATTTGGTGTAGGAAGGAAATCACTAGACATCATTCTTGGATACCAGTCAATCAAAAACGATAAACAAGGACTAGGATTTGGAAATGTTTATAATGAAAACATGATAAAGAAAAATCATTACATCAAGAAAAAGAAACGGAACGCCAAATGTTATACATGTGGTTCTTTTGAGCATTTATATAGAAATTTTCGTTATAAGTACCAAAACATGAAGTTCAAACAAGTATGGGTTCCGAAAGGTACTATGAGTAACCATTGTGGACCTATTTGGCTACCCAGGTCACACATACCTTGTTCTTCTTATGTGTAGGGACTCAGCGTGGCTAAGGAACAACTGTGTGAGTGGTATTTGGATTCAGGCTGCTCAAGACACATGACAGGGAACAGCGACAAGTTCCTTAGCCTCGTGAAGCAAGAAGGAGGAAGTGTTACATTAGGGGACAACGGCAAGTGCAAGGTAATGGGTAAAGGTATTGTTGGCAACAATACTTTTAAAATTTCTGACGTCCTCTGGGTTGAAAATCTCAAACACAACCTCATCTCCATAAGCCAACTCTGTGACAAAGGTATGAAAGTACTTTTTGATGAGAAAATTTGTAAAATTTATGACTCGGTCACAGGTAATACCCTCTTCATAGCCAATAGGAAAAATAATGTTTATACAATAATGATTGAAGAAATGACAATTGCTAAATGTTTGATTGGCAGGGAGGAGGAGGCTATACTATGGCACCAGAGACTATCACATGCCAGCATGAAGTTGCTACATAAGCTGGAGAATAAAAACCTGGTCCGAGGCTTGCCACATCAACAGTACGAGAATGGTAAGTTGTGTGTTGCATGCACAAAAGGTAAGCAAACTAGATCCACTTTTACGGGAATTCGGGAAGTTACCACTTCACGAGTCCTAGAATTGATTCATATGGATTTGTTTGGGCCTACCGATGTTGCTAGCCTCAATGGGAAGAGATTTTGTTTTGTTTTGATCGATGATTTTTCTAGATATACATGGGTTTACTTCTTAGCCAAGAAATCGGATTCCTTTGAAAATTTCCAAAATTTTTGTAATCAAGTTTCAAATGAGAAAAATCTTTCAATTATGAAAATTAGAAGTGATCACGGTGGTGAATTTGAAAACTCTGTTTTGAAAACTTCTGTTTGGAAAAAGGGATCTTACATGAATTTTCTTCTCCTAGAACACCTCAACAAAACGGGGTGGTCGAAAGAAAGAATCGAACTTTAAAAGTGATGGCAAGAAGCATGCTTAATGATTATTCTCTTCCTATGTATTTTTGGGCTGAAGCAGTGAATACAGCCTGCTATGTCTGCAACAGGGTTATGCTTAGACCTTTAATGAACAAAACATCCTATGAACTGTGGCATGGCAAGACTCCTAACATTTCATATTTCAGAGTATTTGGATGCAGGTGTTTCATTTTAAACACAGGAGATCAGCTGGGAACATTTGAATCCAAATCAGACGAAGGAGTGTTCGTAGGATATTCATCAAGGAGCAAAGCATACATGATCTACAATAAACGAACCTTAACTGTTGTTGAGTCAATTAATGTGAAATTTGATGAAGTTGAAATAGATCCTTTAAATTGCAGGGAAACTGAAGCTGAAGATGCAGACAAGGAAACTACAGAGCCTGAAAACATAGCTGAACCATCTGAAGGCCAAAAGGAAGCTAAACCAGAAGTACCACAAGGAAATAGACTGGAAAAAGGAGAGCTCGGGTTCAATCCACATCATCCACCTGAGCTGATCATGGGGACTCCTACGGAAGGTATACGCACTCGATCCACTTTCAATAACTTGTGTACCTTATGCATTCATGGTGACTTCATTTCTGAAATTGAACCCAAGAACGTTGAAATCGCTTTAACTGATGAAAGTTGGGTTATGGCCATGCATGATGAGATTAATCAGTTTGATAGAAATAATGTTTGGACATTAGTGCCCCGACCTGATAATTACCCAATTGTTGGCACTAAATGGATTTTCAAAAACAAACTTGATGAATCTGGAAATGTAATCAGAAATAAGGCAAGATTAGTGGCCAAAGGATATAACCAGATTGAGGGAATTGATTGTGATGAAACTTTTACACCCGTTGCTAGATTAGAAGCCATTAGAATATTGCTGGCTTTTGCAAGTTTTAAAGGTTTTAAATTGAAGCAAATGGATGTGAAAAGTGCATTTTTAAATGGTTATTTGAAAGAAGATGTTTTTGTTGAACAACCCCCTGGTTTTGAAAGTCATAGTTTTCCAAATCACGTTTACAAGTTGCAAAAAGCTTTCTATGGTCTGAAGCAAGCTCCCAGAGCTTGGTACGACCGTCTCAGTTCATATCTTTTGGAAAATAACTTTAAAAAGGGTAGTGCAGACAACACTTTGTTTATCTTGCATGAACATGATCATTTTCTTATTGTTCAAATTTATGTGGACGATATTATTTACGGTACTACTAATGATCTTTTATGCCAAAAGTTTGAAAAGGTTATGCAGGATCAATTTGAGATGAGTCTGGTCGGAGAGTTGAAATACTTTTTGGGCTTTCAAGTAAGACAAACTGGAGATGGCATATATGTTTCCCAAACCAAGTACATAAAAGAACTGTTGAAGAAATTTGGGATGGCAAATGCAAAGCCAATGCGAACTCCAATGAGTCCGACAGCGAAGCTTGAAAAGGATGACAAAGGTATAGATGTGGACCAAAAGCTTTATCGAGGTATGATTGGGTCCTTACTCTATTTAACTGCATCTAGACCAGACATCATGTTTTCTGTCTGTTTGTGTGCACGATTTCAAGCCTGTCCAAAAGAATCACATTTGATAGCCATTAAGAGGATTTTTCGATATCTTATTCACACTCCTACACTTGGACTATGGTATCCCTCTTGTGGTAATCTTAATTTGGTTGGCTATGCTGATGCTGATTATGCCGGTAGCTTGGTTGATAGAAAAAGCACTAGTGGAACTTGCTTTCTTTTGGGACAATCCTTAGTTTCTTGGTCTAGTCGTAAGCAGAACAGTGTTGCTTTGTCCACTACTGAAGCTGAGTATATTGCCCTTGACAGTTGCTGTGCCCAAGTACTTTGGATGATGCAAACCATGTCTGACTACGGCTTGGATCTTAGAAAAGTTCCATTACGATGTGATAGTAAGAGTGCCATAGATCTTTCTAACAACCCTATCCATCACTCTCGTACAAAACACATAGATGTAAGACATCATTTTCTTAGAGATCATTTGGCAAAAGAGGATGTATCCATTGAATATATTTCTACTGATTCTCAGTTGGCAGATATCTTTACAAAACCTTTGCCAGAAGATCGCTTTTGTCGTCTACGTCTAGAATTGGGCATTATTGATCATATTTAGAGTGAAAATATTATTTGGTGTGCTTTTATTGTTTTTGTGTGGTGTGCTACAAAAATAAAAATGAAAAAAAAATAAAATAAAAAAAATAAAAAATAAAAAAAATATAAGGAAAAGTGAATTGTCTATCTCCTCATTTTGCACTTTTCATCAGAAACAGCTTTAAATGCAAAACATATGTCTAATGGATTTTGAATATTATATTCTTAACAATGCTTGCATTCAAAGACTACATGCTTAATTAGGTCATATTCATTAATGAGTAACTAACGTTTTTCATCTTCCAATCACACTTACACAGATCAAAATGTTTTTTGATATGGATTTGAAATATTGAATAAGAAAAGTGGTTGTTGGTGGACTAATTTATGTTTTAATGGGATATGATGTTTCAAGGCATGGATAAAAAGAAAAGCTCTCATCAAAATATACGTGTATAAAAAGAATACCAAGACGAGTATCTTCAAAATATATACACAAAGCTTCGTATGAAAAATGGATACGATCCATGTCCTTGATACTACCCTTGGACATCCAACTTATGCTATAAATGTAATTTTTTCTAGCGTTGGTGTTAAGTCCGTCAAGCACTGCCATTTCACATTTAAAAATCCTTCTCGGTCATGTTTGGATTTGGTAACTTGAACTCATATTACATGAGAAGGGGAAACTCAATCTTTGATGTTCATATATTCAGTGGAAAAGATGGTTATGACAGGCTGTATTCCTTATTACCTCTCCATATGTACTAAACATTTGATCATCACACTTGAGCACGGAGATGCATTATGGTAGTTATGACTTAGTGCTTATTTCTTATTTATTCATTGTGGTCATCGATGTCATGCATGTTTGTTTTGCTTTATAATGTTCAATTTTCCATTCCTCATATGCTATTTCATACCTTTTTTGATGAAAACAAAGGGGGAGAGAAATATTAAGATTGTGCATGTCAGAGATAGGGGGAGCATGTCAATAGGGGGAGCATATCATTTTGTCATTCATGCTCATATTCATGCTTCACACACTCACACACTTAACATATTTTTTCAAAATAATCTTAATGTCTGGTTTGTTCTCATCAAAAGGGGGAGATTGTTGGAAACAGCATCCTAACCTATGTTTGATGATAACAAACCCTACTGAACTGTTTTAATCTGTTTGTTGAGTGTGTCACAGGTCCCTATAGTCATGATTGCTCAAGTTACACATGCACGTACTCAAGTACGTTGAAATACGGAGCTGAAACTTCATTTGGAATTACACAAGCTGATCAAACAATGGAGTATAGCTATGAAACTCTATTCTAGAGTTAATCATAGGCTATAAATAGCATGAGATTTTTCTCAGGATTTATGGAGAATGTTTGAAGTTCAAATACGGGGAAATACGAGGAAATACAGAGTATACAAAGAAGAAACTTTTTCTACAAGTGGTGAAATGAGGTGAAACAATTCTAACATGTATATATTGGGCTCTGGGATTTTTGAGAATTTTTTCAGAATTTTTGGGATTTATCTGATGCCAAAATACGGTGGAATACGTCAGAAATACACTGAAAAATCGACATACGGTACTGTTCATACGACGGCTGCCGACATACCGACTTTGCAGACAGCAAATTTAACACGGGTTTGACCCGCGAGCCGCCTCGTGGCGGATCCCTTGGAACAGTAACCAAACCCGTTAAGCTCAATCCTATATAAACCCATGTACACTCTTCACATTTTCATCAATAACTTGAGTTCTAGAGATCCAAATTGAGCACCGTTTGCGGCGTTGCGACCGTGACTTCATCCCCGACGCAGTGATAGCAAGTTGAGCAGCTAGTTCCTCCTGTGCAGCAAATGAGATCACTTTGAGTGAGGAACTTCTACCGACTACTTCCACGGGGACAGCGACTACTTCTTCTACAGACATCCGATCATCATTCCGTAAGAAGCGTTGCAAAGCTACTGATGTGCTGAAAGACGACAACCAGAGAGATCTTCACAAATGAGCTTTCTAAACTCTTGATCTTTGTTATTTGTGAAGTTATTAATGTTTTGATCAGCATTTCTGTAATATAATTTCTTTCGTTATTTGGGACTCTGGGAACCAAACTTGTTGGGGCAAGTTGGGTTGGGGAGTGATACTTGTATGTTTCTTTTTGGCTTTGGTGAGCTTGAGTTGGTCTGACAGGTTGGTGTTGGGGCACCAATCTAAGGGAGATTGTAACTTCTTAAAGAAACAGTATAAGTGATTGCTCATTGGGGTGGACGTAGGTCATGGGGACCGAACCACGTTAAATTCTGTGTCTTCTGTGAATGCTTTGATTGTCTGATTCCTAAACTGCATGCTGTAAACTAGGCTTAATTTTTATCTTGCGATAATTTGGTCAAAGGCCTATTCACCCCCCTCTAGGCCTTATTTAGATCCTACACTCATCTGGAGGAAGGAGAGTTGTCGTGACTGGACGCTGCTGCATGTCATGATACCCTCTCTGATTCTCCACCGCAGTAGACAGAAGGGATAGAACGTTCGAAGCACATAGGGATTCTGTCAAACTTTGTGCCAAACTGCGGACGTGGTGCGAATGATCCCAGATATCACCCGAAACGGCACACAACATCCTTGTCGGGGAGTAGAATACCTGTGAGAAAGGGAGGGAGAGGGGACTGCACGGATAGAAAGCACGTCAAAAGCACCGGTAGCATGAATGGGAGGCGAGGAGTAGCGATGGCAGTATGGCGACTTAGTCAGCCAATTCTATACAACTAATATTTACAATATGGCCAAGTAAAATTAAAAAGGTGTAGAATACGAAAATCATTGCGAGCTAGGGATGTGAGCTAGACTCAAGGGTTCATGAGATCCAAAAATAACAAGCACGTTGCCTCCCCAGCAACGGCGCCATAAAGCTTGACGTCCCCCCCACGATGTGTGTGCATGCAATGTGTGCAATAGAATGGGGGTCGCGAGATTTAAATATTTATAACCGCAAGCGCATGGTGTTGTAGTGTGGCTTGGGGGTCGAACACAGGGAGGCGTGGTTGTGCTTGTGTCAGAAGGGACCAAATTCACCCTATGGGCGAGCTAGCCCGAATCGGCAGATGAGTTGTCACAAAAAATGAATGCGAGGGATAAACAATGTAAAGGAAAACCCAGAACTTCGGTCCAATCATGAGATTCTCGCTAATACGGCCGGCAGATAAGACAACGATCGAAATTAGGGTCTAATGGTGAGACGTTGCCTCTAAGAGTGATACCAGCGTCCCATGGGCCCGATATTCCGGTCGGTGCCTAGGATGATACGCCGGACTACCCGGGTTCGATCAGTGGGCATTCCCATGTCCATTAACACCGACCGACTCCGGGGAGCACTAAGCTCGCAACGATAACTCCCAACATCTCGTCCTGCCGTTCCCACACGCTAGGATTCGATGTCTACGTTAAGGGCGTGAGCTATGGCTAGGGAGTCAACCGCCAAGTTTATTCCCCTTGGCCCGACGGTCAAAGGCGGTCTTTTTCTCGCCGATGACAATGAAACACCCCGCGTAACCAATAGATTCCTAATCTCTATCGATTTCCTAGTCCTATGGACGCATTAGGGAGAACCCACGAATGGGTTTCCACCAAAATCCCAGATTTGGGAACTACTCACACATTTTATCTAAAAAGCAATCTAAATGAAAATCGACCGTTAAAAACATAATCGGGCAATTGAAATGCGGTAGTAGTAATGCAATTAAGATAATATCAAAGTTTTACAAAGATCTGAACACTTACAAATAACTAGAAAATTCCAGCCGTCGCAATAGGAAAAAGACAGAAAAACAAAACAGCCCTCGTTTCTGAAAACCTAGGGTTCATATATATAGAAAACGACTTCACTCGATCGGTTAAAGAATTAACCGATCGGGTGACCTGCTTCGTTTTTCGGCAGCGCTCTTCAGGACTTCACCCGGTCAGGCGACACGATCGGTTGGCGGAAGCTTCTAGTCGTTTGCATCTTAAGCTCATCAGGTGAACCGTAAATCAACCGATCGGTTGGAATTGTCGCCCGAAAGACAGAAATTTCAGACGTTTCGGCACGGTCAGCGGGCCGTCGGGTCAGCTCTCCGGATGGCCTCTTGAAGGAATCGGCTACAGATGAACCGATCGGGTGAATATCACCCGATCGGTTGGAATTCAGCTTCAAATTCCCGAGAAGTTTGTAGGGCTGAACCGGTCGTCGAACTGGTCGGTTGGTGCCCACGTTGCTTCAGCTACTGTCCGGGCCGTGCACGCGTGCATCACCCGATCGGTTGGTTGTGTCCAACCGATCGGGTGGGGGCTGAAAAGTGGCAATCTTGGTCGTTTGCCCCCTGGATCACGCGTGACTCCTCCCGTTGCTCCGTGGACTTGATATCTTCGTTATACGTCCACTACGCTGTCAAACTCCTGCAATCACACAAAAACACGGAAAAGAGAAAGAAAATGAGAATACACGAGAAAATGGATAGGAGCCGGCGGAAAATAACGGAAATACACAAAGAAGACATGCGTGAATATATAAAATATAAACACACGTCACCCCCTCTGGCAAGGCTGTCGAGTTTTCTTTCTGTTTTAGGCGATTGCAAAGGACCTTCCCCCTCAGCCCGGTGAAACCGCCATGTCCGGACTATCTATTGCTAGATTTCTCATCCCCGCGACATGATCTGGGCCCAACGAGAATTCGTGCATCAACACCGACCTTACCCGGCCCACTTAGAACCGTTTGCCACTACGTATTCAAAAACCTTGGCGATCTACCATTGAGCTACACATGCCCATGTAAACGAGCAACTGTTCATTATATTACCAGATGCCTATACTAGCCGACTGCATGGTACTGCGTCAAATCGGTCAAAATTCTGCTGGGGACATTCTCGTGGGGATACGATACAGAAAAGTGCTAGAACTACACGGAATTAGGAAGCTGAAGGAGAAATCCAACCTAAACCAAACTTCACAGCCCACAACTTCAGCATGCAGATGGCACATCCTTAATAATTTAGTTGAACTACTATCTAAACTACATTAATCTAAATTTTTTGCCCACAGCCGATTTTATCCATTTAGGGGTGGGTTACCTAATTGTACATTTCACCAGCCACACATTAAGCACGAGCACCGCAGCATCTGGCCATCCAAAAACGGAAACAATTAAAAACAATCAGATTGCTTTACAAGCATGCAGTATTCTCTGATTCTTCTTCAAGTTCTTTATGTTAAAAAAAGATCAAGTACATACAAAGCAATCATTTGAGTGGAGGTAGCCTGTGAATTTTTGTCCCCAACGACCCATCATGAGCCTCTGAAGGCACAACAAAGAAATGGGGGGCAGGTGCCAAAGCTGCTTGAACCCCATCATGACTCCGTTTTCCTCAATTGTTCGGGCAAGACTGAGGCGAGGGCTGTACGGGTTGCTGGCTATTTTTGTGCTAGCATGATTTTGCAATTGAATAACAATTTTGAATCCCAAAGAGAGAGACTGGGCTGTTTTCTGTGGTCTGTGGGCTAATGATGAGCTTAATTTGTGGGTTTCATAAGTTGAATGATTTGTGAGGCAAGAGACCTATGTTCGAATCTTTCATCATTATTAGTGTGATGCAGCTCGGCGTGAGGCACAAAAAGCCTACGGGGTTAAAGGGCATGCATGCAATTTAATTTGTAATAAACCAAACAACCACAGACTTCTTGTAATGACAGCTACATGCTATCATATTATGATAGGAAGCCTTTTTGATGGTATATGTATATGGGGGATTTATTGTGCGAAAATTTCGTATGAACCCCGTGCAAAAAAAAATTTGCGATTTTTTTCAAATTTTTTTTTTTCATGATTCAATCTGTTGATACATAGAATCTCGCGTGGCCTAAATCCGACCACGATAGCTAGTATTCCAGCAACAGGTTGAGCCCGGACTGGTTGGTTTCGCCGGCCTGTGGAAGGGGATCCTTCACCGCCGCCTGAAATAGATAGTACACGCCTCAGAGGAACCGGAAGGGTGGCCCTCCAATTCGCTTCCAATGCTTAAGTTAGGATCAAGCGAGGGAAGGGGGAGCATGGCTAGAGGTAGTCGCCGCTAGGGCTTTAAATGATGTGTAATGCTAGGGTTTTAGAGATAGAAAATAGCATATGAGATTGTGCGTACCTGAGGGGTTCCATCCTATTTATAGGACCGGAGATGTCTTGGCCATGTCAGCAGACCCTCGACAAAGGCGGCTGTGCGCCGCCTGACAAAACTGACCGCGTGCCATCTGACTAAGACAGGCCTAACGATCCTCTGACAAAGCTCATCATTACGTGAGTAGGGAGGACCCACTAGTATCGATTTGGAAGAAAAGGGGGGACTCACCTTCCTAAGATCATGAAGTCCTAGTTGTAGGGTCAGTCATGTCCGGTGCGTGAGTGCCCTGGCTGTAGAGCCAAGTTGGCTAACCCCAGAGGGCCGTCGCAGAGGATCACCAGATTTCCCACTGAGTGGGTTGGGCCAATCGAGGCGACTACGTGGGATTGTCTTGGCCAACTCGAGCTGTTGGGGAAACTTGCTGGCCTCCATTAGGGGATGGTTAGGCTTGACCTAGAAGGTCATGTGATCCTCAGGGGGCACGTGGCATCTTCCGGGTCTCATCTGCCTAGCTAAGATGGGTCCTGACCCTGGTGGACCCCTGCTGGAGTATCATGTACAATAACTCATCGTCTTATGCTTTAATGGGCCCGACCCAAGCTTCCTACTGAGGTTGGGTATGAAAATGCGAGGAGACGAATCTAAAGGGAGGTTGGTCAGGCATGAGGCTTCGGCTTGCCATTTTCTATCAGCCCTATCAGCTTATGAGGTCATCTTCGCCTGATTCGAGGGGGTGATGCTTCGGGTCTCGACCCAAATCATTGCTTACTGACGTGTTTTGTCTCCATCGGGGTCTCTAACGTGACATGTTTGGAACGACCGTTCCTTTACCAATAGCCTAAAGGGGGCGAAGCTAATTACCCGGGTCAAGCCTTTGACACACATTGACATCCATCTGGAAAGCATTTATGATTTAACGGGCCCGACCCAAGCTTCCTCCTGAGGTTGGGTATGAAAATGCGAGGAAACGAATCTAGATGGAGGTTGGTCAGGCATGAGGCTTCGGCTTGCCTTGTTCTATCGGACCTATCAGCTTCTGAGGTCTGATTGAACCGGAAAACGCGCAAAGGAAGCACGCCTTCCACTCCCAAGCGTAGGAGCGTCAATACAATATAAATTTATAACCGGTGTGTACCGGGTCAGATCACAGTGACAAGTCGTTCTACATTCGCAAAATCTATCGATAAAGAAAGATAATAGCGTGAGACAACCACCTCGCTACGTGAATGGTGGTGGAAAAAAGTGTGGTGAATCTACAATCCCAACCAAAGTAAGTAGGGTTAGAGAACCAAATGGGAAGTTAGGATAGCTAGTATAGCTAGGAGAGGAGCATGGGTTGTAGGTTCACTAATGTTGGTGTTAGTCAAGCCCAAATTACCCACATATAACTCAATTAGGCCTCCAGCTATGGCAAGCTCAATCGGTAAATTTATCATTCAAGAACACAATAATTTGCAATAAGGATGGATGCATCATCATGGCACTAATCAAAATAGGATTATGGACTTTTCTCAATGTGTGCCCTCTTGGGACTTAACCAATAAAATTGTGCCATAACAATTCATCAAACATTTTCATGGAAATAGGCTAGAGGAAAATAGCATTAAGATTAACATCCAACATTCATGAATCACAACCCACGCATTTAACACTACTTAAACATGATAAACAAGATGAGAATTTCAAACAAAATCAACACAAGTTCATTACAAAAGAGAGATGCTAAAAACACAAAAAAGAAATCACCAATCTCTCAAACAATGAGGCTTTCCTATCACTTGAGCACCTCCTCCAAGCTTTCCATCTCCCCCATGGCCTCCAAACCCTAGAACTTTTAGAGAAAAATGAAGATTGGGGCTGAAAACAGCCTCAAATTCGCATAAAACCCCATTCACAGCTTAAAGGGTCTGGAATTAAGTCAAACGGGTCGGATTCTGACCCAAACCCGCAAGCAATGTCCAAAGCAGCAGAAAATTTCAGCACCGTCACCATGTCTTGCGAAAATTATAGAAAAATCATCCGACCTTGGAATGACTCGTTCCAGGCGGTGATGGAAACGTAAAAAAGTGTACTACGACGGAAAAATATCACTAGGCCGGAATATATACTAGAATGATAGCAGAATTCTGCACAAGAGGGGAATAGCAGACCAGAATTTCAGCACCGTCACCCTGTCTTGCAAAAATTCAAGAAAAATCATCCGACCTCGGAATGACTCGTTCCAGGCGGCGATGGAACCGTAACAAAGTTTACTATGACTGAAAAATATCATTAAGCCGGAATATGCACTGGAATGATAGCAGAATTCTGCACAAGAGGGGAATAGCAGACCAGAATTTCAGCCTCATCACCCTGTCTTCCAAAAAATACAGTAAATTGCTCCGACCTCCAAAAATTCTGGAACAATATGCATTGGAATCGGGACTTCACGAACTTCAACTAAAAATAATAGGAGACTAAGATGAAGATGCTAATAAGCTGTAAAAATTGTGTTTTATGCATATGTAAACGATAAGCTCCAAATTTAAGAGATATAGAAAATATGTATGAAATGAAGCTAAGATATGATTAATACATGCACAAAAAGCACCGAAATGGGGAGATAAATATACAATTTTTACACCGAATCACACCCCTCAACTAGATTTTTGCTAGTCCCTAGCAAAATAAGCGATAAATTCGGATTAAATAGGAAAACATGCACCAAACTCAAGATAGCATCATGGCATACTCCAAATGTCAATCCCAAATGATTTCAAAGCCAATATACACAATGTATGAAAGGAAATAACAAATGACATTCTCCTCAATCGAATTCAAAGAAAAGTAAGGTAATAAGCACAGTATTATATTCGTTGGGAAATATCACAATATCATGGTTTCCAATATTCAAGGAAATGGTCAAAATAAAATAAATTTCCTCTAAGTTGTGGGAGTTGAGATTGCATCACTCCTGTTGCTTATTCACTCATTTATTCATTCTCTTTTCTTTTTCTTTTCTTTTCTTTTTCTTTTTTTTGTATTCTCTCTTTTTTGTGTTTGTTTTGCATACATGTGATAGCGCCATGAAATGCAAACACCACCACCTTTGCAGACACGCGATAACGCTATATAGGCAAAGAGATGGAATGATCCCCTAAATCTCATCTTTGGCATCCTCCCCAATGTTTCGTGGGGCACCGGCTACTCAATTTGATTAGAAGTAGCATTCACTTATTATAGCTCTCACTCTCATTCTAAACATGAATTATCAACTCATCCACCCACTCCTTAGGAGGAAAACAAAACATGCACCATTGGCCACACCCAATCCAATCAAAAACTAAGCCATTCATCCCAAATCATGCAATCACTTACACCAAACTATTTTCAAATTATTTCAAAGAGATATCACGACGTATAAAATGGTTTCATACATGGCATATTAGCATTTGACTCCAAAATGGAAAAACATTAAAACGTGCCAATCAAACATCGAAGAAGTTGATACCAAAATAATAATCCGGAAAAAATTGTTTGGCATTAAGCATGTAGGGACTACACATAAAGCTAGCGGCGTAGGGACGAGGAGGAAAAATATAATATGCAATAAAGAGCAATGGGTGATGACAAAATGGAGGTATCTCAAAAAAAAATTTAAGCTAAAATCACAATCCTAACAATCCTAAAGATTCTAACACTCTCCCCCCAACTTAAAATAAACATTGCCATCAATGTTGGAAGAGTATTAGATCTCGGCAAAAGATCATAGAAAAAAAGAAAAGCATACGAAATCACTAAAATAAAACATTTATTAATTTACACTATTGGAAAGAACACACCGTGGCAAAAAGGCGATCTCGTATGTATAAAGGCGATGGCAACTGCTTGATCATATCCTTACGCTCCTCCGCGCGCGTCACCACGTCAAATGCCCTACCTCCATTGCAAGCATTAGTGGCAAGCGACACAACCCCGAGCATCTCCTTATGATGGGTTCCTGCCAAAAGGGGGAGATAGGTCGTGTCAAAAATAATTGGACGAGAGCGCCCGTCCAAGTGAAAAGCTTGCCAAAATGGGTCGTAGAAATGAATAAATGAATTCACGATCAAATGACGACAATCCGAATCATTATGATATGGAATTAAATAATTTGATTCGAAGGTGGAGGGAAAAGAAAGATGTGAACTTCCTTGAGTTGTGATGCTGGGCTCGGGATGATGCATGGCCTCAAGAGGAGGTGGAAGTGGCTGCAGAGAGAAAACTGGAGTAGGAGGGAGCTCGGGCTCAATATATACCATGTCGCAATCCCCGTCACTATCATCTTCCTCGACATCAACATCAACATCAACGATCTCTACGGTACTCCCCAATATTGGTAACTGCTCCTGATAAATCTCCTCGATGACTGGCAAGTGTGCATCCTGAGGCGAGGGAAGTGACATCTGAGACAGGACTGGAGGTAGACTTGTCTCGGGCAAATCCAAGCACGCATCATCCTCGTCATCCCAGAAATATTTCATCTCAGTCGTCCTCCCTAAGTATTCAACCGCCTCGACCTGTGAAGCTAACTCTAAAGTGGATTGTTGCTCAGGCTCCATGGCGTCCTCAATCTGCTCTTGGCCATCATGCACATCTGCTTCTTCCTCAACCTCAAAGTGAAAATGCATCGTGTCACCGTCGTGGTCAACACGCACTCCATCATCCATCTCCTCAAGCTCATCCAAATGTATATGCTCACATTCCTCTACTTGGCCCCAATGCACCCTCTTCGCAGGTTGCTCTTCGTATTCCATAGGGTCGCATTGGAATAAGCCATCAGCTGGCTCCTCAGGCTAGACCTGAACCTGTTGGACTGCGTCCTCATACTTTGCAAGGTCCCTCAGGTAACACCATGAATCATCGGTCGAATAATCAAAGAATTCCCCACCGCAACTCATCTGCATAAAATCTCACCCAGATGGCGATAATCCTGTATAAAATATCTGCATGAGATGAGCCTCGTGGAAACAATGGTGTGGGCACACAAACATCAAATCACTGAATCTCTGCCAAGCCTGATGGTAGGCCTCTCCATCAGCTTGGGTAAAGCTCGCTATATGCTGCTCCATGGCCTACCGCCCATGTACCTGCTCCAAGAAAATCGGCAAAAACACCCGGAGAAATTCAGCCTGAAATGACAACCAAGTAAAATGTGAGTCGAGAGACAATGAATCAAACCACAATCTAGCATTATCTTGCAAGGAAGAGGGGAAGAATCTAAAATATATGCAATCATCACAGATATTCCCACCAAGACATGAATACATCCATTCTTCAAATTTTTTTATATGTAAGTGAGGGTTCTCCCACTCTGAACAATGAAAGTATGGCGGGGGTGGGATATCCTCCAAATCAATGTCAGAAAAATCTGAAGATGATACCATTTTATTGTAAAAAAAGTTTTCTCAAGAAAATGAAAATAAACAACCAAAAGACTCAATAAGTGGAAAATAAATAAAATAAAAAGACACAACACTAAGAGATGGAAGTATCACACTAAAACTTTCAAAATCAATCCAAAATGCAAGTAGTAGAAACCGTTGTCTCCGGCAACGACGTCAATTGATTGAACCAGAAAACGCGCAAAGGAAGCATGCCTTCACCTCCCAAGCGTAGGAGCGTCAATGCAATATAAATTTATAACCGGTGAGTACCGGGTCAGATCCCAGGGACAAGTCGTTCTACATTCGTAAAATCAACCGATAAAGAAAGATAATAGCGTGAGACAACCACCTCGCTATGTGAATGGTGGCGGGAAGAAGTGTGGTGAATCTACAATCCCAACCAAAGTAAGTAGGGTTAGAGAACCAAATGGGGAGTTAGGATAGCTAGGAGAGGAGCATGGGTTGTTGGTTCACTAATGTTGGTGTTAATCAAGCCCAAATTACCCACATATAACTCAATTGGGCCTCCGGCTATGGCAAGCTCAATCGGTAAATTTATCATTCAACAACACAATAATTTGCAATAAGGATGGATGCATCATCATGGCACTAATCAAAATAGGATCATGGACTTTTCTCAATGTGTGCCCTCTTGGGACTTAACCAATAAAATTGTGCCATAACAATTCATCCAACGTTTTCATGGAAATAGGCTAGAGGCAAATAGAACTAAGATTAACATCTAACATTCATGAATCACAACCCACGCATTTAACACTACTCAATCATGATAAACAAGATGAGAATTTCATACAAAATCAATTCAAGTTCATTACAAAAGAGAGATGCTAAAAAACACAAAAAGATAGGAAAGAAATCACCAATCTCTCAAACAATGAGGCTTCCCTATCACTTGAGCACCTCCTCCAAGCTTCCCATCTCCCCCATGGCCTCCAAACCCTAGAACTTTTAGAGAAAATTGAAGATTGGGGCTGAAAAACAGCCCCAAATTTGCATAAAAATTCATTCACAGCTTAACGGGTCTGGAATTAAGTCAAACGGGTCGGATTCTGGCCCAAACCCACAAGCAATGTCCAAAGCAGTAGAAAATTTCGGCACCGTCACCCTCTCTTGCAAAAATTATAGAAAAATCATCCGATCTTGGAATGACTCGTTCCAGGCGGCGATGGAAACGTAACAAAGTGTACTATGACTAAAAAAATATCATTAAGCCGGAATATACACTAGAATGATAGCAGAATTCTGCACAAGAGGGGAATAGTAGACCAGAATTTCAGCACCATCACCATGTCTTGCAAAAATTCAAGAAAAATAATCCGACCTCGGAATGACTCGTTCCAGGTGGCGATGGAACCGTAACAAAGTTTACTACGGCTAAAAAATATTATTAAGCCAGAATATGCACTGCAATGATAGCAGAATTCTACACAAGAGGGGAATAGCAGACCAGAATTTCAGCACCGTCACCCTGACTTCCAAAAAAATACAGTAAATTGCTCCGACCTCCAAAAATTCTAAAAGAATATGCGTTGGAATCGGGACTTCACGAACTTCAACTAAAAAATAATAGGAGACTAAGATGAAGATGCTAATAAGATGTAAAAATTGTATTTTATGCATATGTAAATGATAAGCTCCAAATTTTAGAGATATCGAAAATATGTCTGAAATGAAGCTAAGATATGATTAATACACGCACAAAAAGCACCGAAATGGGGGGATAAATATACAATTTTTACCCCGAATCAAGGTTGTCTTCACCTGATTTGAGTGGGTGATGCTTAGGGTCTCGACCCAAATCATTGCTTACTAACTTGTTTTGTCTCATCGGGGTCTCTAAAGTGACATGTTTGGAACGACCATTCCTTTCTAAATAGCCTAAGGGGGCGAAGATGCTTCCTCGGGACAAGCATTTGACACACATCGACATCCATCTGGAAAGCATTTATGGTACACAGGCATTGTCCCATGGGTTTTGAATGACTGTGATTGGCCTTCATCAGGGAGGACTGGACTGCTGCGATCGAATCCCGCCCGTTCATCACTTGCGAGCGTATACAAAGAAAAGGGAAAGTGCCACCATCTGCTACACTTGTATTTTGGAAACCACTTTCCTTCATTTTCCCGTAGTGCATGCGATCCTTCCAATCTCGTTCCTTTCGTTCTTGCTTCTTTGTGGTGTGATGGCAGGTGTCGTCGATATGAGTCAGGAGGACATCGACGCCATGCGAATCATTTGCCTCTGTGATTTGGGAGGGAAGATAGATAGAAGTGATCCACCACACCTCAGAGAGGGAGAGTTCACCCCGAAGGCAGAAGCAGTGGATTTATTGCAGATATGAAAGAGATATTCGATCTCCTCCTCGGTGGTTTTGAAGCTTCCCAGTGAATTGAGTGGATCGCCTAATAGCCCTCCCCCACATCGTCCATTTGAAAGCAGGGGACTATCTTCCTTTCAACTGCATAGTGCGGAGGTTCCTGTATCTTTCGAATCTGGCACCTTGTCAAGTAGTACTGAATAGCTTCATGGCCCAGTTTGCTTTGGCCGCCATGTTCATCAATCACGGTAAAGGCTGGAAGACCAAAGAGCTTGCACACGCCATGTTTGAGATCAAGAAGAGTTTTCCCTTTGTACTACCTCAGCTGTTGGAGTTAGACCTTCGAGATTCTTGATGATATACCTTCATCGCATAAGGACTGGAAGGAGAAGTGGTTCTGGGCCATCGGAGCCTGGGACTGTGATGGTGGACAAACCATTGACCTTAGGGAAAGGGTTCCATGTTCAGGTGGCCATGAAAGTGGGAACCCGATGTCATTCAGGGAAATGGTAGATTGCACGAGATGGAGTGATTGTCATAGTTGGCCACCCAGCCTTTGCCCCTTAGGACGCACGATTTGATGCTTTCTGAAAAGGTGATCGGCAACCTGGAGGGCATGCCTACTGAGCGAGTCAAAGATCTTGGTGAAGCTCCTTCTGCAGCTGGTGTGTGACTTTTGGGGATTGGCAGCTCGAAGCCTGGGCTCTTTTGCTATATTTTGTTGTTCCTTCTTGTAGGGATAGGTAGTTCTGATCCACATCATGGCCAAAAGGAGAAGATGAAAGACCTGTCCATAGGCCATGTGAAGGAAAGGAATAAATTCAATGCTACAAACTTCACCAGGGTGAAGATTGTGAGTACCCAGGCTCTGGAAGTGGGTGACCGTAAGGGGAGTTCGAGGTCCTTTGCCAAGGGAATGTCTGTTGGCCTAGCATTCACCGTCCATAGGGACCGCCTATTGGCCCTGGGTGGTGGAAGTTGTGTTGAATTGGAGAGTGAGGATGATAGCAACACCCTAAGATTAGAGAAAGAAAAGGAAGACCAGGGAAACGGAGGTTTTTCAGTCGATGCTAGAGGGGGCTGTTCCCCTGGAAGTACCTAAAATCCCATTGCTCGAGGAGTCCTCCCCCCTCCCCTCCCCCTTTGAGGTTCCTGAGCCACCAAGGGAGTCAGCTATGGAGGCTCCATCTGAGCAGGGGGGTTAGTCAGGCCTCAAGGTCCACCCAAGTTAAGGCGGAACCATCGAGCAAGCTTGAGGGTAGCGGTGAACCAGAGGAGGAGGGACGCTATGTTTAGAAGAAGCTGCACATTCTCACAATCTGGGAGACCGGAGGAAAAAATGGCTCGGGGGTCTTGTCCCAGGGGGAGTTTTTCAACTCTCTTTCATGGATGATCAAGGAAAGTTCTTTCCTTCTTAGGCACTGTGAAACTTCGAACTCGGACCTTGACTTTGCTTTATTCTTTCTTATGCTGGCTCAAGAGGCGATGTGTCATTTTTACCATGGCTATAATAGTTGGAGTCATCAAACCCATGCTCTTGAGCAAGGGATCTGCTCGCTGTAGGAGCAGGTGGTAGCTGGTGAGGAGGCGGAGCTCCTCTGTGCATAGGTTTTTTCCTCTAGGGAAGCATTAAAGAGGCAGAGAGCATATGCTAATGTGCTCTATGCAGAGTACCTAGTGGAGATTGAAATGCTCCATGCCCAAAATCGTTTAGCCGAGGAGGAGATTGATAAACAAAGGGAGGAGCTTTGGGTGCTGCGGTTGACAAAGGGCGATATTCTCAGGCTGGCTGAGCTGGCCAGTATATCAGATTCCAAACTTCGAGAGGTAGAGGTGCAGTTGCAGCAAGTAAAAGAGAGGGATGCCAAGCTCAAGAAGAAACTTAGTGAGTCGGCCGAAGCTTTTAATCATCTCTGGCAAGAGCAGACGACCAAGTTGCCGACCTGAAGGAAGGTCTGGATGAGTGTGAGGCGGACCTCCAGTGGTTGCAGAAGGTGGAAGTAGACCTAGAAAAGCAGACTGAAGCCGCACGATCCTTGGAGGCCCAACTTCAGGATGTAAAGACCGAGTCGAGAGGGCTAGCCAAGTTAGATTGGTTCTTGGACTTCGAACTTCTAATAGCAGAGATCCGGCTATAGTGGAAAATAGAGGAGAAGGTGGTGAAATTTCGACGATTGCAGTAGGTGGAGTCAGGGTTACGAAAGAAGTTCGACAAGTTGTTGGGGCCCATGCCTATATGAAACAGAAGCAAGTAGCACTGTAAAGGAATTTAGAGAAGTCTTGACGAGAGCTAAAGGTGCAGGAAAATAAAATGGTCGTGCTCCTTTGAATGGAAAGAAGAAGGGCAGAAGTCTGATCAGCTACGCCAAGAGCTTCAAAACAAACTAGCTGATGTTGAATATTGGGCAGACCGTTCCTTTGATAAGGGGATCCGATTCACCTGATCATCACTGGAGGTCGTTCTTAAGGAGGCATACATGTAACATGTTGACCTTTTGTCATTCCTGGAAACTACGCTTATCGTTCCTCTTCTAATTGGTTAGATCCCTGCCTCGGCTGGGCCTCCCACCTTGCCTACCAAAGGATCCATCGAACCGGCTCTTCGAGACAAGGTGCCCTCAGCTTAAGGGTAGCTCGGGTAGCAAGCATAGCTTCCACTTCTCCTTTTTGTTATTGTTCTTGTAGTTTGCACTGGTCAGTTGGTTTTGTGTATGAATGGGGTTTTGCTTGAAAAGTAGAATTGAATTTTTTTATCAATCTCCAACATTTACCCTTCAACTAATTACTCTTCTTCTCTTACTTCCCCTTCCTTACCTTGGCTTGGCTTGATGAACTTGTCAACCTTGTCCTTGAGCATGAAAGTCTAATATTGAAGTCATAACACATCACAGTGCATCTACCGGATGTATACTGCTGAGAGTGTGTTGGCCCCTTGGCCTTTCGAGCGAGGGAGATGTTGCATGCCGGACTCATGTGCCTATGAGGCCTGAGTCTTAAGGCCCATTCAACAGGTCTTACTAAATAAAATCGACTGATTCTTAGTGAAGCATGATGTTTGATTCAGATGCCATGTATTAGCACCAGGATCAGTTTGGACATAGCATGATCTTGGGTCGGATGCCAGAGATTGGCGCTGGGACCCAAGGGCATTGCCACTGGAATGGTCCCAGCCAGAGATGGGGGGTCTTCAGTTTGGATGTAGCATGACCTTGGGTTGGATGCCAGAGATCGGTGCTAGGACTCGAGGGCCTCGCTAGTGGAATGGCCCTAGCTGAGCTGAGGGTCTTCAATTTGGACGTGACATGACCTTGGTTTGGATACCAGAGGTCAACACTAGGACCGGGGGGCCTCGCTAATGAAACGGCTTGAACCTGAGCTGATGGTCTTCTGTTTGGATGTGGCATGACCGTATGTCAAATGCCAGAGGTCTGCACTAGGATCCACGGGCCTCGCCAGTGAATGGCCCTAATCTTAGCTGAGCATCTTCAGTTTGGACATGGCATTACCTTGGATCAGATGCTAGATGTCGGTGCTGGGACATGGGTGACTCGCATCAGAATGTCCCCAGCCTGAGCTGAGGGCATTCATTTTAGGAGTGTCATGATCTTGGGTCGGATGCCAGAGGTTGTTGTTGGGACCTAGGGGCCTCACAAGTAGAATGTCCCTAGCCTGAGCTGAAGGTTTTTAGTTTGGACATGGCATGACCTTGGGTCGAATGCCAAAGGTCGGCTCTGGGACCCTGTGGCTTCGCCAGTAGAATGACCCTGGCTTGAGCTGATGGTCCAACAAAGAAGATGCATAAGTAATTTTTGAAGAGAAAAAAATACATTTATTGAGCAGAATGTTTTGAATGCATTACAAGAGTACCTTACAGGTATCTGATCAAGGATCCAGAGGTGCTCGGCATTCTATGGGTGCTTGACCGGAATGCGGTTAAAGTCTCCAGCTGGTAGGCCCCTCACTTGAGAACCTTCGGATACGGTATGGTCCCTCCCAGTTCGACCCTAGCGGTTGCTTGCTTTTTTCTATCCCGTTCCATGTACAAAGGATACCTCTTAGGACAATGTCCTTTTTCTTGAAGCATCTGACCTTAACCTTCTTGTAGTAATACCGAGCAAAAGCCAGTATATCGGAGCTTGCCTGGATCTGAGCTTCGTCTCTCCCTTCTTGGGCGAGATCCTATTCCAAGATCAGGGCTCAATTGTTAGTGGCCTCGTTGAAGTTCTTCACACAGAACGTTGGGAGGGTCACTTCGACCAGAGCCACCGCATCGAGTCTGAAGGTCAAAGAGAAAGGTGTTTCACATGTGTCGGTTCTTGTTATGGTGCGGTAGGCCTAACGCACATATGGGAGTTGTTCGACCCACACTCCTTTCTCGTTATGGTGTGGTAGGCCCAAAGCACATAGGGGAGTTGTTCGAGCCACACTCCTTTCTTGTCACTGAGCCTCTTCTTGAGCCTTTTCTTGATGTCCTTGTTAACAGACTCGACCTGGCCATTCACTTGAGAATATTCGTGAGTAGAAAAGTGGAGCTGGATGAGGTATTGCTCACACTTTGCTCTAAAATTGTTGTGGTCGAACTGTTTTCCATTGTCGGTGACAATGGAGTGTGGGACTCTGAAGAAACATATTATCTCCATTTAGATGAAGGAAGTGGTCTTGGCCTTGGTCAGGGAGGAGAGGGAAGCCTCTTCTACCCATTTGGTGTAGTAATCGATGGTGATGATAGCATGAGTGGCTCCTCTCTTCCCTGGGGTAAAGGCCCGATAAGGTCTATTCCCCATTTCACGAAGGGCCAGATGGGGGTGAGTGAGGTTAGCTCCTGTGTGTGTAGCCTTGTGACATTGGAGAAGCACGGGATGATGTCGCTTCGCAAAACATAGGATCGGACCTCTTACTGTAGAGTGGATCAGTAGTTTATTGCCTGCAAAATCTTGTCGACGCGGGACATGCTTCCATAGTGGTTACCGCAAACCCCTTCATATATCTCTCCCATGACATGATGCATCTTGTGCTCACAAAGGAATCTTAAGAGGGGGGAAGAGTAGCCTCACTTGTAAAGAATGTCGTCAAAAAGCACGTACCTGCCTTGCCTCTTTCTAGTTCTCAAAGAAGGTCTGGTGGCATAGATACTGGACGATAGGGTCCATCCAAGACTCTGCAGAACTCGTCGTGTAAATGAGCTCTTCTTCTCACTATGTCGGGTGTTGCAGGGTTTCCACCAGCATGGTCTTGAGGTTGTCTTCTAACCCCAGGTCAAGCTTTGATAATGTATCTACGGTGAAATTTTGGGCTTAGGGAATGTGTTCCAATAGGTAAGTCAAAAAAACCAGCTAGCAAAGCATGGACGATTTTGACAAATGCCTGGAGTTCCTCTTTCTTGGCCTGGTAATTATTGTTGAATTGGTTGTCGATGAGTTTAGATTCACAACGGATGATGATATCATGTGCAGGGACCTCTTTTGCTAGCCTGAGCCCCATGATGAGGGCCTTGTATTCTGCTTCACTGTTGGAAGCTTTGAATTCAAATCTGAGGGCATAGGGAATCTGTGACCCTCAAGGCTGACCAAGAGTTCTCCAGCCCCTGAAGTTTGTTCAGTGGAGGATCCGTCCATGTATATGACCTAAGTTCTAAGGTCCCCCAACAAGTTCTCAGGCATGAACCCGGTGTCATAGGAGTATTTTGCCACGAAATCAGTTAGTGCATGTCCCTTAATGGCGGTTTGTGGTCTGAACCTTATGTCGAATTCAGTTAGTGCATGTCCCTTGATGGCAGTTTGTGGTCTGAACCTTATGTCGAATTCTTTGAGCTCAATCACCCATTTGGTGATTCATCCTGAAGCATCTGGCTTCTGCAGCACTTGGCACAGTGGGTAGGTTTTCAAGACGGTGATCGTGTGTGCTTGGAAATATGGCCTGAGCTTCTAGGCCGACACAGTTAGAGCAAGTGACAGCTTCTCATTTTTTGGTACTTGGTCTCTACGTCCAGAAGAGACCGACTGACAAAGTAGATCGGCCATTGTTCTCAGTCTTCTTCCCAGATGAAGACCGAGATGACAACAGTAGCAAAGATCGCGAGGTAGAGGAGGAGAGTCTCGCCCTCCTTAGGTTTGGACATGAGTTGAGGTTGGCCAAGGTATTCCATAAGACGGGAAAAGGTTTGTTCGCACTCCTCCATCCACATGAATTCTTTCCACTTCTTCAATGCTTTGAAGAATGGCAGGCATTTGTCGATGGCTCGAGAGATGAATAGATTGAGTGTCACCACCTGTCCAGTTAAGCATTGGACATCCCTTAACTTTGTGTGGGACCACATGTTGACTAAGGCATTAATATTCTCTGGGTTGGCCTTGATTCCCCTGTGATGAACCATGAAGCCCAAGACTTTTCTAGAATCTATGCCAAAAACACACTCGCTCGGGTTAAGTTTCTTGTGGAACTTTTGTAAAATTGCGAAAGTATCTTCCAGGTCAATGATGTGCTTGGACGCTTCCATGGACTTGAACAGCATGTCATCGACGTATACCTCCATTGTCTTACGGATCTGGTCCGTGAACATCTTTTTCACAAATGATGGTAAGTGGCCCCAACGTTCTTGAGATCAAACAACATCACCTTGTAGTAGTATATACCGCAATTCATGAGGAAGGCCTTGTGTTCCTGATCTAATCCATGCTACCGGATCTGATTATAGCCAATGTATGCATCCATGAATCTGAGGCAAGCCCAGTGGTGGCATCCATGAGCTGGTCAATCCATGGAAGAGGAAAACTATCTTTAGGGCAGGCCTTATACAGGTTTGTAAAGTTGATGCACGCGCACCACTTCTCATTTGCCTTCCTCGCCAGGATGACATTGGTGAGCCAATCTAGGTATGTGACTTTCCAGATGAAGCCTACCGAATGAGCTTATCTGCATCATCTTTAATGGCCTGGCTCCTCTCGGGATTGATGGCCCTATGCTTCTGGCGAACTAGAGGCACAACCAGTTTAAGTTTAAATTGGTGGACCACTACCTCTGGGTCTTTGACTGGTATGTCTTAATGCGATCAGGTGAACTAGAGGCACAATCGATTTGAGGTTAAGTTGGTGGACCACTACCTCTGGGTCTTAGACTGGCATGTCTTCATGTGATTAGGCGAAGATGTCCTTGTTCTTTTGTAGGAAGCTAACGAGAAGTTCTCTGAGGTCAGGTTGCAGTGCAACTCCGATCTACAGAATCTGAGAAAAGTCAAAGTCTGAGAGTGGGACTGCCTCGACATCATCGATCGGCATCGCTCTTTTGTGCGCTAGCTTGCTACGAGGGTCGAGCTCGTCTATTGTTGATGAGGTCGGAGCCTTTTCCTTTAACCCAGAATGAGAAGATGCTGAGGCCTGAAGTAACTCCATTGCCTAGGCCTCTGGTGTATGCTCGCCTCGAGGACCAAATACGCCTGCCTCGAGGACCAACCTCATTTGATGGGGGAGGATTCAAGGCCTGGACCTGAGGTTGGGTGAAGATGGCACATAAGGACAAAACATCTGAACCACTTATAGTTCACACCAAGTGCAAGGTTGCCATTTTGTTGGCCTAGACCATGCATGTCATGGCCTCTGATTGAACTCCCTCGAGGATACCAACCCCGTCAGTAGTTGGGAACTTTACCATGAGGTGGTAAGTGGAGGTTACCACCCTCATGGAATTGAGCATCGGCTGTCCTATGATGGCATTTATGGCCCAGGCAGTTGACCACTAGGAAGTTGACATTCCGTATCTGACGGGATGGTGATGTGTCGAACTCCACCTGGAGGGAGACCATGCCTTCCGTGACCACTTGGGCTCCTGTGAAGCTGGAAAGGCTGGTGTGCACCAATTATATGAGGTCATTGAGGATCCCCAGAATGCATCGAGGTAGAGGATGTCTACCGAGCTCCCATTATATATTTGTACGTGGCGAACAATGTGGGTGGAAATCTGCAGGTTGACCACAATCGAGTCATTATGGAGATGGTAGAGTTGTTTTGCATCGTCGTCAATGAAGAGTAGGGGTTCCTCGTTGAGCCTAAGTTGTTTCGAGGCTCAATCTACGGCAGCTACCTCAAGGTCAATATGGGAGGTGTATACCTACCGAGCATGGTTCTTTAGTGCTCGGTTCAAAGCTTGAGCTGAGTTGAAACCCATCGTGATGATATGTCTAGAGATCATCTCAATGACATCAGGCTCGACATACATGCCCTTGCCTTTGTTCGGATGTCTGTTGGGTCGGGCCTCTAACTCTGAGGCTTTTAACTCCTAGATTTTTATCCTGCTTTGATGAGGCTCATGTTCTGTTCCTAGAGAACTTTGCATTCATCAGTGATGTGGCTATGCCCTTGTGGAACTTGTAGTATTTGGACCTATCCATCCTAGATGTTTTCTACAGAGTGTTGGATCCTGTGGATGGCAAACAACACTAGAAGGGGGGGTTGAATAGTGTTGTGTATATAGTAAACTTTTTCGCTCGACGATATTTAACACAAATAAAGCCCTTCTAATGTTGCCTAAGAAACCAAGTAGAGTGATCTACGCTGGGTTCTTAATCAACAAAATAATCTTTAAAATACACAGAGTGATTTCACAGCAGGTAGTCGACTCCCTATGAACAGTAGTCGACTCCCAGAGTATATGTGAAAATAAAATCACAAATATGAATTTCAGCTAATAGAAATAAATTGATATTTGCTGTAGATAAATGATAAAATAAATGTAAAGATAAACAAGCACAGATCAACAATCGCAAACAGAAGGATTTTTATCCTGGTTCCCCGCAACCCGGGTACGTCCAGTCCCCGACCAATCCGGTACGAGATTTCCACTATCTGCCTTGGCAAATACAATTACCTAACTTCACTCGTTAGGATTTCCAACGACCTAGCCTTGACCAGGATTTCCAACCACAACACCTAGACTTGTCTAGGATTTACCCTTGCCTCACAAACCGAGGACTTTCCAACTGGCAACAACTAGACTTGTCTAGTGTTCCAACAATCAACACAATGAGAATTTATCCAATACACCACAATAAATGATGGAGATTGGTTTACACACCCGATTCTATAGCCAATCAAAGTTTAGACAAATTTGTGTAGTGGCTTGATAGAATGATAGTCTAGATCACACAAAGATACGAGAGAAGTTCTTTGTGATCTAGATCTTTTTCAAAAATCCTTTAAATAACAATAAAGAGAATAATAGTAAGGATTTTGAAAATGTTTTAGCCAATAAAAATAAGAGTATGATCTTCAAAAGAATTTATAAAAGAATATTGCAAGATCAAATAAAATCAAAATTGGCTAGAGAGAAAAATGAGAGCTTTGAATTCAAGAGAGTTTTCACAAGAGATTGATTTTCAATGTTGTGTATTTCATCAAAGAATTTAGCTCTATATATAGGGAAAAAACTGAGATTTGAATTTCAAATTTCGTTTGACTTTTGTCCCAAAAATTACGGAGTAAATTGCTCAAAGGATTTCAAAATTCAAATTCAAAAACGTCTGAAATTTACAGCTGGTAGTCGACTCCCTCATATAGGTAGTCGACTCCTAGAGAACTCCAGGAGTTTTTGATCTCTGACAAGTAGTCGACTCCCTACTTTTGGTAGTCGACTCCCAGAGGAGTTTTTCCTGCTGCTCTTCTAGTCAGACAAGTAGTTAGCTCCAAGGTGCGTGGAGTTTCACTACGAAAATTATGGAGTGACTAGAAAAAGCTCTCGAAAATATTTTGAAGATAATTAAAAGTATTTTCGAAATTGTGTGTGTGTGTGTGTGTTTTGTCTATTTGATATGGCTTTAACAAATACCCTAAAAAGACACGACACACTCACTATGGACTCAGAACATGTCTTCGGAAGTTTGGTCAACTTGATGAAGTGAAAGCGAGCTTCTCTTTGTGCTTCTTGTTCTGTTTGAGCTTGAGCTTCATCACTTTGAGTTTAGTCATGTTCGTCTTTGTCTTGGAGCGTTGAAGTGTGCTTCTTTGAGTATGAGTAGAGCTTCGCAAATTCTGCGCACTTGAGTGTAGTGTAGTTAGTACATCAAGCTTTCATTTGGTGTGCTCATCATCAAAATCACTTGGGGGTGGAATTCAATTTCCATCACTCTCCCCCTTTTTGATGATGACACCCAAATGAGAAAAAAAATGAAGTAAAAGATAAAATATATGGTATACTTACTCCCCCTGCTTTGATGCGGTTCTCCCCCTACATCGAAGCAATACACAAAACAGTATACATATGATTTTATTTTGTATCTCATGTCACATGAATTTTCTCCCCCTTGTCATCAACAAAAAATAAACAAATAGATATGTTTAGGAGGGAAATTCAATTTCTTGTGCCTGCAAGATATGTGTTAGTTCATACTGGCAGTTGATATATAGCATATAGATATTGTAGCAAACACCACACATAGAGTTATTACAGACCATCGTCTCAAATGACATAGTTTTAAGAACCATTGTTTTAGAGAACCATTGTTTTTAGAGGAGGAAAGAGCTAAGAGTGACCGCCACCTTTCTTTAGTTCTTTGATCTCATCAAGGATCATGGCAAGTGTGTCCTTAGTCATCTTGTTGCTATTCACAACAAGCTCTTTCAAATCATCCACTTTACGATTGATGTCTTCAAATCCTTGCTTTTGTGTAATCTTCAACCTTCCAATCTTTTTCAGGAGCATTTCCTGAAGTTCAAGGATGTATGCTGGAACTTCTTCTTCTTCTTCTTCTTCGCCGCTTCCTTTTTCTTCTTCTTCTTCTTCTTCTGAATCTGAAATGACAACTTTCTTACCTCGCCTTGAGGATGATGATCCTCCTTCGGCAGCAATTTGTTCTTCAGGGAAATTTTCATCAAGGTCATGATGGAGATTCATTCTCCCAAGAGCATGTACATCAAAGACACGAGTAGGTTCTAGAATGGATGTTTCATGATCTAGTAGCACATTGTAGCTAATGAATAGTATAGTAAGATAGTGCCCATGAGAAAGAGTGGAGGAGGGTCTATCAGAAGAAGCTGAGGCTAGGATAGAATCCATAATCATTTTAGCCCAATTAACACGAATGTTACCTAGGATGGCATAGATGCACTTAGCTTGTTTCTCAGAAAGAATAGCATGGCTCCCAGATTTTTGAGTTATGTTATAAGATAAAATATTAGCCAAGATCCTCGCCGGATAGCGAAGATTGCTACATGGAAGTTTGGTTTGAAAGTGTCTACCGGGCAAATACATTCTTTCTAGAATGTTCTCATCAGTCATTTCGATTTTGTCAAGAATCATACCGGAGTATGGGATATCTAAGGCTTCTCCTAGGGATTTGACAGTTATAGCAAGTTTAGTATCAAGAACTTTTGTTATGAAACGAATTTTCACAAGATCATAGTCCATGTTTGCATAGAAAAGATGAACAAGCCTAGGATAACAAAGGTACACATTTTCAGAGGAGAACAAGTTTGCTAAGTTTTGAAAATCTAACAGACTGTCAATACCATAATTGATAACATCATTAAGTTTGACAAATCGTTCATGCAAGATAGGTTTCTTTGAGATCTTAACAAATTGCTCATAGGTAGTAGTTTTGAAAAGATAGGGTAAGATAATCTCCTTTTCAGAATCAATTTCTGTGGTAGTTTTCCTCTTCTTGGAGAAAATCCCCTTGATAGGCATCTAGATAGAGTAAAATAAGAAAAATAACATTTTTACACTACTAGATAACCAAGAGAGATGAAATAATAAAAAATCATGGAGTAAGAAAAATTTTACCTTGATTAACTTTGGAGGAGGATGAGAAAATAGCTCCAAAAGTCCAAGCACCAAGATGAAAAATCAAGAGAAGAGGAGGAGGAATAGGGGTAGTCGGCTACCTCTAGGGTTTTTCTTGGGGTTTTGTTGTTTGGATGAAGAGATGGGGAGAAGAGAGGGCCTTTAGATCAAGTTTTGGATGGCTAGGATGAGTTTTAGGCTTATTGGGTAAGTTGTCTTAACGGATCTTGACCCATCCACTCAATAGAACCCATTAGGAGTTAGTCAAAAAAAGAGCAACCCAGAAATTTACGCACTGGTAGTCGACTCCCTCTTGTAGGTAGTCGACTCCCTGCTGGGTTGAGTCGTTTTCTCATCCTGGGGAGATTTTGATCCAGGTTGAGTGTGCTTTCTGAACAAGAAATATTTTAAGAATAAAACACAATCATATACACATATTAACTCATTACAACACATTTAATATATATATATACTAGTCATAACCCGTGCCCGCGGGCACGGTTCATTTAAAATTTTCCCCTGCGAAATCTTTATTCCCCAAAAAATTATTTACACAGCCAAAGTTTAAAAGATCAATAAATTAGTATAAAAATATTTAGCGGCACCGATGCCTTCAGTGTAGACGTCTTTGGCGCGAAACAACAAATACGGCATGGATGACCTCGGTGTGGAACAACAAATTCGATGCGGGTACCTTTGGCGCGAAACAAAAAATTTGGCGGAGGCGCCTTTGGTGCGGATCGACGCATGATCGCCTTTGGTGCAAAAAAACAAATTCGGCAAGGATGCCTTCGGTGCAAAACAACGTGCGAGCGCCTTCGGTGCAGAACAACATGTGAGCGCCTTCGGTGCGGAACAACAAATTCGGCGCAGGCGCCTTCGACTCGAAACAACAAATTCGACGCGAGCACCTTCGACTCGGAACAACAAATAAGCGTAAAAAATTTAGTGAAACAACAAATTTGGTGCAGAAAAACGTGCGAGGACATTCGGCGTGGAACAATAAATTCGGCGCGGGTACCCTAGTGCGAAACAACATATTAGTGTAAAAAAATTGCGCGGGCGCCTTTGGCATGGGGTGCCTTTGGCGCGGGCGCCATTTGTTGGCACGGAACAACCGCGAGCACATTTGGTGCGTAACAACAAATTCGGGGCAGACGTCTTTAACACGAAATAACATATTTTCGTAAAAAAATTTAGCGGTCCCCTTCACAAAATCCCTTTATTACTTCGCAAAAGAATGCTAAGAAAAAATGTATGTAAAAGAAAGGATAATAATTGAACCAGAGCATGCTCAAGTAGAAGTCCCTACCCAAAACATTCAAGCTTGAAATAAATTTAAAAATATAAAGATGGGGAAAAAATAAAAAACATACAACAAAGACAACAAAACTAAAAAGCAGAGACGTTCATATTAAGCCAGCAAAATGTATGAAAAGTTCAACTTCTTATTGATTTAAATACATATTGCATCATTCATAGCCACTACAAAGTTGCATCAATATACAAATAACAAATAACAGTACAAATTTTACAACTACTAATTTCAAATTTAGCTCAAATCCAGCCTCAGTACTGATAGCACAATCAGGAGTTCCACCATGCAAATGCATCTGGCCAACAACTCTCTTCGTGATCCCCATCAACATATCACACCTCATATAAGCATAACACTTTCACGACTGGTCATAAAATAGAGTATAATAAAATTGATATTAGCGAGAGAAACCAAAAAAGCAAACTTGAAGAATACTTGAAGAATGAAATACAAAGTAAGTAGCCTAAAATGTGCCCTGTTTGACACCTGTCACACTATACTTGCATAAAGTTGTCAGACTCGTAGCATGCACGCCGGATCCATGCCAATTTTCAAGGAACTATAAAATTATGCACCAATGGCTTGTAAAATTAAATGAAATTCTAAAGAATGGGTAAAATTTCATGTATATACCTTCTACGAATCTTGCGTGTGATTCAGCAACGTTTGTCTTGGACCCATCTTTGCTCCCCTTGTGACCTGACATTTATTTAAAAAAATCCCAAATTTGCGTGAATAAATAACATGAAAAATGAAATCTATTTAAAAAATCACAACAAAATGAGTGAATCCTAAAATATATTGCGAGAACATTAATATTTTCCAAAATATATTATATTTAAAGAGCAGACATATATTAACATTGGTTTAGATAACTACCAGTATGTCAGTATGTCTGTGCCAAGGTACCCCACTGAATAGTTATGTACTTTGTATGATCACGGGTACCTATTGCCATAAATATGATTCCTTTTTTAATTTTCTCTCATGAGAATTCATTTACTTGGTTATATTCGACAGGTGCTGATGTCTTCCAGTATCCATGAAGATCATGGTCATGGGAAACTATATGGGTAACTATATCAAGATTATTTGGAAGTAGGTAATTCAAACATTAACTTTTGTTTGACATTTTGGCTTATCATGTCTGAGACTTTTACATTTGATTCTGGAAATGGACTTCATAAATGATGCAATTGTGACATTAGATGCTTTTGCTGATACTTTCAAACATGCAGCCTTGCACTTCTCTCTGTCATTTGATATGAGGTAGATGATGAACCTTACGATTCTATCCTTTGGGTTTATAACTTTTTTAGTAGCTTTGGGTTTATACTTGTATAGAAAATTTCACTTGTAATGATATATTTCATTTTTCATTAAATGATTGACTTGCAATGATGGAAGTGAGGACCTACTAAGCACCCGAGCAAAATTGCATGAGTCTTTTCTGCCATCTCTACGGCAAGTCTTCACCCTTGTTTCTTATAGAAGTGGTGTATCACAAAATATATTCGGTGATGAGATCCAAAACCTAGTCCTCTGTTTAAAAATATTAACAATGAGACTTGTCAGCTTAGGATAGAAGTTATTGGACATATGTTACCTATGTGATGACCCTGTTGAAGACAACCTCCTATAAAATACAACAAAAATGTTTCCTGCTAAAGTTGAAGATCATTCAATAAGAGGAGATATTATTGTTCAAACATTGAAAGAAATTAATGGAGAGGGTCTCTGTCCCTTCCATTAGAAAACCGGTGGGGGATCTTTTCTTTAGAACCTTGAAAAAAACTATGATATTTTGAGCTGAATTGGCCGTCTGCGCGCTGCTGGTAATTTTCTACCTTCATTTGCAGATTGTTTTCTGAACAACTCTAATACTATATAAGCTTTGTAGAGATTTTTCATATTGTGGACTACCTGTGATCCAATTATATAACTATCTATTCCTGCTAACATTCCAGACAGTTCTGGCACAAACTCTGTTATAAAGCTGCTCAAAAATATATACACTCATGAAATATTCTGCACAAATGACTTCAATAATCATGAATATCCTATGTTGGGTAACACAAATTTATTTAAAATGATACGTATTTTAGAAGTATTTATTTATCTTATGATATTTGTTGCAAAAAATTAAAAGCAGAACTATACCATATATTAAGGTTAAAAAATTGCCTCCACTGAAGGTCTTCGACATCCACTCTCTGTTGCCGCCTCTTGACACCTAGTATCCTCATGGCATTGTCAAAACTCATTGATTCCACATCTCTCTATTATAAAGACTCCCAAAACTGCCAAGATATCTATACATTGGTGGGGATAAAAAAGAATTCAGCTTGCTCACTGGAAAAATTAAAATAAAAAATATAAAAAATATAATCAAATTTGATGAAAAGAAAAGCTTACCAAACAGAAGGCATTTATATTTAGGATCATGTGCATGGAGATATTGGACTTTGAATTCCCTTTTGACTGGTTACAACCTTCGCAAAATAACAAACCAACGTCAG
Source organism: Scilla litardierei (assembly GCA_030789695.1). Taxonomy (NCBI): domain Eukaryota; kingdom Viridiplantae; phylum Streptophyta; class Magnoliopsida; order Asparagales; family Asparagaceae; genus Scilla; species Scilla litardierei. The sequence continues at coordinate 303,286,724 of CM061142.1, read as the reverse complement.
AAATTTTATCTTAAATAAAAGATGAAATTTTGATGAAATTGGTCATCCTTCTTTATAAAAAAAATCCTAAATTAACATTTTTTGCATCAAAATGATGATCCTCCTCTGCCTCATCGCAATCATCGCCTACCAATTCATCCTCGTACTCTAATATTCAATTTGAGATTCGAACATGTAGCAATATGATGGCTATATTGAACTTGATAGTTTTTGCAGCTCCCTTTGCAGTGCAGACACAATAGCCCATGAAAGGCACACTATTTTGCTCCCAAACTAAATGAATTTCCATGTGAATAATCCCACGGAAATGCAGAGCCACAAAGCAATCACTTAAATTCTAATATCATATTGCATTTTCTTAATTCACTATATTAGACTCAGTTTTTAATATTAGATAAATTCAATTTGTCAATTCAGGATACAAATTGGGTCCTTATTTAGAGGATATTTCATTTTATCAATTCGGTATATTAGACTCTAATATCATATTGCATTTTCTAATATCAAATTGGATTCAATTTAAATTTCACCAATATTCTTATATTAGAACACTTCAGAAAATGCAATATCAGAATGTGTTTTGACAAATTCTTGCTAACATATTGCTAAAATTTATAATTTAAGAACATTGCTAAAATTGCCATTTGATATACGAATATTGCTAAAATTCTTGCTGAATTCAGGACTCAATTTCCAATATAAGAATATTGCTAAAATTTCTAATATCAAATTGGACTCAATTTAAATTTCAGCAATATTTTTATATTAGCAAAATTCAGAAAATGGAATATCAGAATGGGATTTGACAAAATGCATTTCTGAATTGAGTACTGAATTCAGAAAAATTCTCATTTTTGACAAATTGCATTTTCTACAATCCTAGATTGAGTCCATATTGAGAGGATATTGCATTTTCTCAATTTAGTATATTAGACTCTAATATCATATTGCATTTTCTAATATCAAATTGGACTCAATTTTAATTTTAGTCAATTTTTGTTAAATTGAGTTCATATTGAGTTAAAATAGCATTTTCTAATATCATATTGCATTTTCTCATTTATACATTAGAATTTAGTTACATTAGAATTTTTAACAGGATCCTGATCTAATTCTAACTAAACTCATCTACACAGACATTGACTGAAATTTTTAACAGGATCCAGATCTAGTTGCATTAGAATTTAGTTAGAATCTAGTTGCATTAGAATTTTTAACAGGATCCTCATCTACACAGACATTGACTGAAATTTTTAACAAAATCCTGATCTAGTTGCATCTACACAGACATTGACTGAAATTTAGTTGCATTAGAATTTAGTTACATTAGAATTTTTAACAGGGATCCTGATCTAATTCTCATTAAACTCATCTACACAGAAATTGAGTTCATATTTAGTTAGAAAGTGTATCAAAATATTTTGGAAATGAGTGTGTCCTGAAATCAAATTGCTAAAATTTCTAATTCAGGACTGAATTCAGGAATTGAGTGTGTGTGGCCAAGTGACTCAATTTCTAATTCAAGACTCAATTTCTAAAATTTCTAATGCACATCAAAAATTCCATTGAAGAGGATATTAAAATTTCTAATGCATATCAAAAATTTTGATATTAGAATTAGAATTCTAATGCTAATGCTTGAACATGAATCTCAAAAATATCAGAGCAACTGATAAAATTCTAATGCATAATATATAGTGTCCCTTAATCCATTTGAGTGATAAAATTCATTTGAAGTGTATCTCCAGGTTTTTTTGAATTTCAGACAGTGTATATAGTGGCCCTTAATATATATTGTCCCTTAATCCATTTCAGACATTTTGAAGTGTATCTCCAACATTCTGAGAAATTGAATTTCAGACAGTGTTTTTTGAATTTTATCATTTCAGACATGCCGTTTTTTGAAAAGTCTCTTAATCCATTTTAGTCAATTTCTCCAGACATGTCCCTTTTAAACAGAACTGTACATTTTTAAAAAAACACTTCTTACTGCATTTCAAGACAGAACATTAGTTGTTTCACTCTTTCTTGAGATATATCACAAATTCATGAAGTTGACAAATACAATTTTATATTTAAAGTCTTTTGATCCATTTTAGTGAATTTTTCCAGACGTGTCCATTTTAAACAGACTTGTCCATTTTAAACAAACACTTCTTGATGCATTCATGACAGGACAAAAGCTATTTCACACTTTCTTGAGATATATCACAAATTCATGAAGTTGATATATACAAATATATGTTTAAAGTCTCTTAATCCATTTCCAATTCTCTGCATCTTTGATTTCTATAAAATAACATGAACCACACTTGGTTATACATTACGGTTAGAATGATCCAAAACTCAAGAATGTCTTTTAGCTTGTGTCGAAAATAGTTGCTGCAATTTCACTGCTTATTGAAGTACAATTTTTTGCAGTTGGCAATGCGCATATGCTAGTGTTTCCTTTAATCTATGAGTAGCAGTGTACACAATGCTCCCTAAATATGTCTTAGTATATGATTTTTTGTTAAAATCTGTATTCAGATTTAACATGTTCTTATATTTCAATAAGGAAGTGTGTGCTTAAGTTATGTGCAACTTAATCATTTTATTGCAATTAACTTACAACTTTCTAATCATCCATAACCAAAAGAGCATTGAGAGCATGACGACTGGATGACACATCGCCCTTTGCTTGACACAAGCTCTCGACACAGTCACCTGCAACATTATTACGAAAATTTTCAGAAAGAAACAATAGAACGGAGTTTTGGACAAAAATGATCCAAAAAATCATTTCTTTTGTTTCCAAAAATTTTCAAAACCAAGAGCCTAAACAGACCTGCCCATATGACTCCTACAACCCCACTAAAATGTAAAATGTTAGATAATTTTCAAAATTTTATCAATGTTAGTTAATTTCTCCAGAGAGGCATGTACATAAAAAAGTAAAACGTCCATTTTAAATAGACCTGTCCATTTGAATCAAACCCACTAATTTTAGTTATGACATTTCCATTCAATAGTAGCCTAAACAGATCTATTCATATAAAAGTAAAATGTTAGTTAATTTCTCCAAAGAGACATGTCCATATTACTACTACTGCTACTGATACATTCCCTTGCATCCCAATCAATCCCTCTTTGCAACACTGGTGATGTCAGCATCAACACCTCTACCAGCTCTATCAATAATCCAGGTTTATTAAACAGTGACTCTTCATCCATAAACACCGCCAGATGAGGAGAAGGGACACATGCCCTTTAATATCGCAAACTTTCTTCAAAGTAATGACCTGCAAAGATTAACATCAGAGCAAGCCTAGTAATATAATTAAATCACAAATCAAAACAAAATCATTCAAACAAATTAGAAAGTTCTACTATCGACATCCACTGTGAGAGTTCAATCCTTCCTAATTTTGCTTTTTTTTCGAATCTTGTGCAATGAGAAAGTTCTACTGATCTAATCCTATGTGATTTCCTTGTGAGTCCGAGCTAACACATTTTTCTTATTCATTGTCTTGTTTAACCAACAAATTTTTAGTAAAAAAAGATACCAAGTATTGAAATATGAAACCGGCTGCCATCTCCTTAGGCATCAACAGTGCAACCCCCTCAGATCATCAAGAGTCAGCATCATTCCAATCACTAAAACAAATCAAACGCTAATTAAAAAATAAAACCAAAATAAAAGGGATTTGATCTTTGTAGTGACTAAAGAGAAGATGCCTAGCGTTGTGAGCATGCTTGCCTCATTACCAAACAAACCTTATTGATCTTCATGCTCCTAGTTTTCTAGGATGTGAAAATGCACATGTATGAAAATGAAAAGATTTTAATAATTTTGAAAAAGGGGAAAATATATACTATTGTGCAAATGCATGTATATGAAAATGAAAATGAAAATACAATGTGATTGTTTGTTACTGCATTTGCAATTTATTGCTTTATTTGTTGACATGGAACAAATTGATTTATCACTACTCATGGAATCTAAACCCAGAGCCATCGAACAACATATGATAATTAACTAAATTTTTGGAACATGTGAACTCTAAAGATGCTTATTAGGTTTAAAAGTTCTTGGAGTATCAAGTTTAAAAATTCTAAAATACAAAATTATTGTATCAAAATTCTTGGTACATTTTTAAACCTGATAGAACAGAATTCAAAATCCCTGGAGTATCAAAATGTATCAGATTTTTGATAGACGTGATACATTTTTAAACCTGATAGAGTTTTGATATACTCTTTTCTATCGACATACTCTTTTATCAGGTTTAAAAATGTGTCAGGTTTTTGATGCAATCTTTTAAACCTGATAGAGTTTTGATGTACTCTTTTTTATTGAATTATTATTTTAGTTATAATTTGACCAAACACTTCTTTATCATATTGAATTATTATTTTAGTTCTAATTTGACCAGCTGTTGTACAATAATATGGTCTATGCCGTCTTCAAAAAGTGTTTTACTAAGAGTTTCCATGTGTCGTAGTTCCCATCTCCAATTTTACTTTCAGTGGTTTCTAATGAGGATTTTGTGATATATACCATATAGCATAGATAACATGTGTTATTGGCATTTTTTTACCTCACTGTCCTTATGTATATGTGAAGTGAATTGGCAGGCCACTTTTAAATATGCCAATATTTTGGTTTGTGGTGACTTCAAGTGGATTTTTAGGCCTCGCAATCAACTTCACTTCGATGTGGTTTCTTCACCAGATAGGTGCCACAACTTACAGGTGAGTTATATTTCTTTAACATTGAAACATGAGTTAAATTAATCATGTTGCATGTTTTATTATGCAAATGTTGTCTGATTTTAATGTCCATGTCAGTTATTCTTTTCTATCTGAAAAGTTTGGCATGTAACTTCCATGTATTACTCTTTGTTGTTCCATTTGGAGGCCTTGAGTGGTCTAGTTTAAGCAGCAAAGATTATATTTGGCTCTTTCACAGAGATTCTATAAAGCTAATCTTATTATTGTTCCCAGCCTAGCAACGTCTCTTTTACTATTTAATGTGTTCTTATTTTCCTGTCATCTCAGTCTGCTTGCAATTTCCCAACATATAGATCAATTTGGTATGAAATAATATACATATTTAATTTGTAGATGTTGGTATAGAAGTGAAAATAGGTAAGACCTGGATATGTTTCTGATTAGAAACATCATACAGTGTATTCACACTAAACATGGATTAAGATATAATATTGGCGTTTACATGCAGATATTAAATGTCCTTTATTAAAATTTTAAGAAAATATGATGTGCACAATTTCTAGGCAACTCTAAAATTAATATTATATATGAATTCAAAATATGGAACTATATGACTATTTTAAATATGACTTTCATAAGCACAAATACATGTAGCAATCTTACTTTATTATTGTTTGATGTATTAGAAAATTTAGTTTGCATTCACATTGGTTTGCATAAATTATGTAACGGGCTTGTGTATGACTAATACTTATGTGGCGTGTCAAATATGAATTCACATTCTGTGTTTTCCCTTGTCAGCATCATGCTCATATCAGAATGTAACTTTATGCATTCTTTCATATTCATTTTACTATTCTGAATTTTCTTAATGACCCTGACTGTGGCCATGCCCCAGGGCAGAACCAGCAGCAGCAGCCTCTGAGATCTCTTCATGCTACTGTTGCTGCTGCTGCGGCGGCGGCAGTGGCTAATTAGTTAATCAGCTTTTGTTTTTCAAAGGCAGTCATAGGCTTTCCCCTTCACATATTAGGGAAAAATATCCACAAAACAAAGCAATACATAAATAGAAATCAAAACATCATCTAGCAAGAAACCAATAATCTAAACTTAAAATTGCATATAACAGGAACACATCAACATAGGTATCCTGTCAAAAATCTATCATTTCAATGCTAAGTAGATCACTAAACTCAGAGAAATATGGTAAATCCCAATCAAATATGATACAATTCTGTTCTCATTTCTATGGCTCGATTATGGAGTCGTGACCATGCCGGGGATCACCAAGCAAACAAAGATAAATTCAAATTTTTCACCAAGCACATGTTTCATGATTAAAACAAATGAAGATGATAAAAAATACAACTACAACTAAGAAAATGAAAGAGCATACGGCATCAAAGGAACTCAAAATAGAATCCCCCACCTGCTCAACGCAGTTAAATTCTCAAACACGGCATCGCGGCAAAATAGGAGTGCCCATGCCAATGAGGCGTGGCTCACCAGTTAGAAGGATTGGTTGAGAAATGAGAGTTCCCACCTTCAAAACAGGGGTTTTAATTAAAAAATAGAAAAGGCTGGTTTTGGATATCCCGGGGGGCAACATGGATGTTGATCATAAATAACTGAGTTCTGCATTAGCCTCGCAAAAGAATGACTGTAAATGGAAGTTTGTGACAACTTAAGAAACACTTAAAATAGGATGAGTTAAATTCAAATCTGAATTCAAATAAAATTACAGAAAGAGACAGCTCTGAAACTATATGAAGAAGCTTATGGGAATCTACATTCAGTGAAACAGTTGACATCAAAAGCTTTACCCAAAACTATGTTATTTACTTTTGTATATGTTAAACCTAAATCAGAATAGAATCACAATTTACTCATATACAACTGCAAGTGAAGAAATTGGAACAATCTAAACACATGAAACCTGTAGCAAGTCACTTAAAACATAGTCATGAGAGGAATTGAAGACTGCTTGTCAACAAAGAGCTATTTTAGTAAGTTATAATGGAAAAACTATAGCCGACTGCACAATCAACTTTTTAAAATTTTGGGGCTGAGTTTTTTCTGCAAACAGTGAAATATGCACACCTACTCCATTACATATGTGCAATGAATCATAATACAAATCACATGATAAAATTTGAAGATAAATATGAGGCTAAATGTGAAAGAACTAATACCTAGATTCATTGGTCAGAATAAAATTCCAATATCTCCGAACATCGATCCTGTAATCGCCAATTCTTTATATGAAATGGAGATGTGTTACGCCTATTTGACCGAGACCCAAAAGACACGAGCCCAGGAGCCCGACCACTGGTCGAGAGCCCATCTGCATCCTCAAGCCCATTCAACAAAGGCCCTATAAGGGATCTTCTCGAATGTCGATCCGACCCGGCCCCGATAACCCGCTGGTCACTCGCCCACTCCTGCGAAAACCGCTCCCCCGGACGCGCGACCACTAAATGGCGGTAATGGGGAGGTGCTGGCATTGCGAAGAGAGCGGCGGCGAGGGGGCGGATTGATGGGGCACGATCGAGGGCGGGCGTGGGACGTGGGCCGGAGGCAATCACGCTGGGAGCTCTACAAAAGGGCTAGGAAGACGACGAAGAAGGGGACCGCATGTGAGGTAACAAAACCTAAGGTACTCCATCAACGACCTCGTTCCCCCAATTCATCTCCTTCCTCCCCCGCTCGCGCCGAGAGACGCCGTTACGATCTCCTCACAAGTCGAACCGTCTCCGCCGGGCCTCCTTTCTCAGATAACTATCTGACTTAGGCATCGGAGGGGATTTGGCCGGAACCAAGGTCCGGCCCCCTGACGAGCGTTCTCGTCTACGCAGGTGGACAGCTGATCAACGGGCCAAGGCTACCCCTCGCCCCTCTCCGACCACTCGATTGACTGGATAGTGAGGCTTCCCCTCACCGTCAGCCCGCCGAGGCCAAGCACGCCCTACCGAGGCCGAGCGTCTTAGTCGGGTCCGAGACTCCCCCTCGCCGCCCGTCGGCCGTGCATCTACCCGGGCGACTGAGGCTACCCCTCGTCCCCCTTCCAGCCGAGGCCGAGCACGTCTATCCGAGGCCGAGCGTCTCAACCAGGGCCGAGGCTTCCCCTCGCCCCTTCTGCACCAATTCGAAGCCCCCCAAGGGACCCAAAGCGGGCCCCTTGACCACGTTGACCGGGTTCTCCACGGTCAACGCTTTGTAGTGAGAAAACACTCTGAAACATCTGGCGCCGTCTGTGGGAACCGAAATCCGTCCCACGAAGAAGCAAACCACACCAACAATGGCACGAGCCAGCAATGGAAGGAAGCGCATGCCCCCCATCCCGGAGGAGGGGAATGGCACATCAAACGGCAACCCCGAGGACACGCCCGTCAGTGGCCACCCCGCCCTCTCAACCGAAGAGACCGGCGGCTCAGAACTGGCCATGCAGGGACAGCTCTGCACCCTGGCTCAGGAGACCAACGCGAGCCTCCAGACGTTGGTCGCGACGGTACAGCAGCTCGTCGGCCCTGCGCCGCCCAACGGAGGCACGTTGGACGACAGCCATCGATGGGCGGGGGGTCCCCCACACTTGCGGTCCGCCGTGGTCGACGACCACGGGGCCCAGAAACCGAACACGGAGCGTCGGTTCACGCTGTCCGGTTCTCGTCAGGCGAGGTCACGCGCCTCCTCACCCTATCGTGAAAGGAGCCGAAGAGAGACCGAAGGGACGGACGGCGAATCGAGGACGGCATCGTCTCGTCGATCACGGTCGTCCCGCCGCAGGAGAAGCGAACGACACCACTCGAGAGACCGATCACGGCGGAGCAGGAGCTCCCGCAGGAGGAGTCGGGAGCGTCGGGACAGCCCGACCCCCAGCGTGGCGAAGGCTGCGGAGCCAGCCCCGCTGGCACCGGTGCTACCTCCACCCCCGATCGATCCAGAGGCAGGCGAGTACCGCATCCCCGGAGGCGTCCACGGAGATCGGTGTCCCTTATCACGGAGAATAACCGACGCACGGGTCCCCTCTCGATTCAGGATCCCGGTGCTGGGAAAGTACGACGGAATCGGAGACCCGGCACACCACGTGATGGACTACGAGGGGGACATGGCCTTCCAGGGAGCTGACGATGACCTGCTTTGCCGGGGCTTCTATTCTACTCTCAGGGGAGCGGCGAGGATCTGGTACCACAGCCTGCCCGGCCGCTCCATCGACAGTTTCGAACAACTCGCCCAGTTGTTCTGCAAACAGTTCATGGCGGGGAGGCTGATCAAACCTGGTGCTGAACATCTGTTCAACATAGTGCAAGGCCCGGCCGAGCCACTCCGACAGTTCATGCTGTAGAGGAATATGCCCTCGGATCATTTGTATTTGATGCAAATGATAATTTAAGCTTAGATATGGACTATTTTGCATTTGATGCAAAAGAGATTAAATGTGTCTTAAATTGTTTAAGACTATATTTAATTAAATAAATGTGTTGAAAAGGTTACCTAGATGACGTGATCGTCCCGCTCTAAACACAGGTTCAAACCGCGTCAAAAACGGAGTCCAAATGCACAAGTTATAGCCAAAACAAGTCAGCCCAAACTGTTGGGCTGAAACCTGCGAAAATGGAGGCCCACCAAGCCCGAATTTTCTGGTTAGGGTTTTTGAAACCTGGGATTTTCTTGACGGCTACGTTTCTAAGAGAAGCATGACTTTTGGCTATCTTTGGACAATTGTTTGAAGGGTCAAACGGACTCGGATTGACGAGCCGTTTTTTCCTACGTGTTCACTGTTGAACACCCTTCGAATTGATAGGTTGTATCAATCATGAAGCTCAACGGTGAGTGAGTTAAAATTCACGGAAGTTTGCACTTTGTGAAGTGCAAACTAACTTGATTTTGATTAACTCAAATTAATAGTCCCACATCGGATTTTGAGAAAAGGGAGTAGTCAGCCGCCTATATAAATAGGGGTCTGCTCTCCTCCTCAAAACTCGTCCCAAGCTCTAGATCTGAGCGGCTCTCGTAAATGTTGGAGCACGCACGGATCTAGGCTAAAATAAATATTCTCTATCTCCCTATAAATTTCTGCTTTACTCTTGAGGGCTCTAGCAAAGCCGCAAAGGAGTTCGGATTCAGATCCGAAATCTAGGCGGAGGTTTCACTCGCGTGAAACTTTCTTCGGCGCGTGGTTGGCTCGGCGACATGGGATTGATCGCCTCGGGATGCGGAGTGGTTCGAGGAGCAGTTCAAGGAGCGGCTCGGCGTGGGACGGGAGCATCTCGGAAGACGGTGCGGAACATCTCGCCTGCCCCAGGGCTGAGATTCCGGGTATGTGTTTAAGCTTTTCATTTAATTATTCGCAGTAGTTAGATCCCTCTTGGGGTGATCAGATCCACCCCAAGTTGGCAGAGTCCTGGCTAATAGGGTCTGGTTCCTTAGGGTTGCATGTTAATTAGATTAACATAAAATTTTTCCGTTGCATTTCTGTCTATGTTCCGTCCGACTTAGGACGGGTCTAGAGTTTTTGTGCCCTAAGGGTCCCAGAAAACCCAGCACATGCGTCGCTTCAATGCGGAAAGGCTGAACGTGAACAACCCACCCGACCTGGTGGTCCAGATGGCCCTTAAGAAAGGACTTCGCCACAGGGGCCTCAAGAAGTCCCTACACAACGACCTCCCGAAGGACCTCCCCGGGATCATGGCAAGGGCCGAACGCTTCATGCTGACCGAGGAGGCCTTGGCCGAGGATGCAGGAAAAGCCGCTCGAGGGACCAAGCGCGGCGACGGCGGACGAGTTAGCCCTGAAGGGTACCGGACCGAGAAGTGGCAGAGGAACAGGCAGCGGGGAGAAAGCGCGAGGGACACCACCCCGGACTCCATTCTCGCCCAAGTACAGAAGGAAGAGCGAGCTGATCGCCCCCCACCGAAGGCTAAAAGAGGCGGGAAGAACAGGGAGAAGTACTGCAAGTACCACAAGGACGATGGTCATGACACAGAAGATTGCTGGCATTTGAAGAAGGACATTGAGAAGCTGATGAGCCGGGGGCACGCCAGGAACCAGGCCGACGAGCCGGCCCACGGAGAAGGGACCTCCACGCAGCCAAACAAGGGGAAGAAGATCAACACCGTCCAAGGTCCCCTCTGCATCATAGAGTGAGCGGGCGATGTCTCTCCCCCCGGTTGCAGCCTAGTAATGGTGGATAACTCCCTCTGTCTAGCTTCATTTCCCTTTTTTCCTTTTCCTCCAAATGTACCGGTCCGACAGGACTCTTGAGAGTACAAATGCATTCCCCTTTTTTCCTTTTCTTAAATCCCCGACGGAGTTGACATGTCACCAATAGCGCAAAAGAATGGGGATCGCCGCCTCACTGGAGGAGGAAGAGGAGCCTCGCCCTCGCCGACCGACCCCAGCGCTCATAAGTCCGGGGCAGTTCCCCCAGCGGGCACGGATGCCGACCGGTCCTAAGCTGAGGAGCCTCGCCCTCGCCGACTGACTCCTGCGCTCATAAGTCTGGGGGCAATCCCCCCAGCCAGCGCGAACGCCGACCGGTTCTAAGTCGAGGGACTTTGCCCTCGCAGACCGACTCCCGCGCTCATAAGTCCGGGGGCAGTTCCCCCGGCAGGCACGGATGCCGACCGGTCCTAAGCCGAGGAGCCTCGCCCTCGCCGACCGACTCCTGCGCTCATAAGTCTGGGGGCAATCCCTCCAGCCAACGCGAACGCCGACCGGTTCTAAGTCGAGGGACTTTGCCCTCGCAGACCGACTTCCGCGCTCATAAGCCTGGGGCAGTTCCCCCAGCAGGCACGGACGCCGACCGGTCCTAAGCCGAGGAGCTTTGCCCTCGCTGACCGACACCTGCGCCCATAAGTCTGGGGGCAATCCCCCCAGCCAGCGCGAACGCCGACCGGTTCTAAGTCAAGGGACCTTGCCCTCGCAGGCCGACTCCTGCGCTCATAAGTCAGGGGCAGTTCCCCCCAGCAGGCACGGACGCCGACCGGACCTAAGCCGAGGAGTTTTTTGCCCTCGCCGACCGACTCCAGCGCCTATAAGTTTGGGGACAATTCCCCCAGCCGACGCGAACGTCATCCAATCCTAGGCCAAGAACGAGGCAGCAACGCAAAATACACGAGAAGTCCGAGTAAGTCAATTTCGTTTATAATAGTTAACCAGAGTACAAAAATGTGTCTTATTACAGGGAATCAAGGCGAAGGAAACACTCTACAAATAATCCACTCACGACGAATGACAGAGTTCTTCACCTACAGAAGCTAGATCGACACCGACAGAGCAAAATTGGTTGACAAAAGACCCAAAGTAGTTAGCCCAAGCTAGCAGCCATGCGACCAGCAATTATTGGCCACGGAGCCGATAACGAAGCCGAAGGAGATAGCGGGGGCCAGGGATCCATTTCAAGTAGACTGGCCCAAAGCGAAGCGGATGCTTAAAAATTTGAGGATAAGGCCGGGAGGGACTGCTTAGGGAGCCCGAGCTCGGGAGGACACATCCTCGGGCACTTCGCCCTGCTCGGAGCGAGGGGGATCGACCGGCGGAGGGGCTTGCCGGACACGCTCCGCACATTCCCGGAAGGAAGACTGGATGACTTCGACGATCCGAGGGGCGATGAGATCTTCATACTTACCGAAGGCCTCCCTGAGAACCTCGAAGATCCTCTTCCCCAGGGTCTCGACGACGCCCTTCTCCACCTCCTCCGCAAGCCGCATCACCTGGCGCCGATCCGACAGTTCCCTCTGAAGCTCCTCCCTCTCCAGGCGGAACGACTCCGCCGCTTCCTCAGCCGACTGATGAGCATCCTCCAGCTTTCCCTGGAGGTCACCCACTCGTCCCTCCAACTCGGCCACACGGAGGTTGAGACGCCGAGACTCCATCTGGGCCTCCGTCATAGCCACCTCAGCCCCCCCGGCCCGCTCCTGAGCCCTCATGGAGGACTCCTCCAGCTCCCTCAAGCGGACGGCTCGACACTGCAACTCCACAGCGAGCACTGAACCCTGAAAAGACGAGACATGGGCTAAGAAGAGGATAAAGAGAAAGAGAGGATAGCAAGATAACCGAACCTGTTGAAGGATCCAGACCAAGGAATCCGACATCTTGTCGGCCGAGATCTTCTTGAGGAGGCTGCGGTCCCGGGGAGGGACGGAGACCTCGGCAACCTGCTGGGCCAGGGCTCGGTCAACAAACATCGAACTCCCAGGGACGACGATCGAAGCCAAGTCGCTCGCCAACAAGGCCCCGACCCCTGGTGATACGGGCGAAGACGCTGCGAGGGGGGTGGCTGACAAAGCTATCGAAGGATCCCCGGCGGTCGCCACGGGAAGCGCGGAACCTGCCGGACCGGAGGGATCCACGTCCTCCTTCCTCTTCTTTCCACCGTGGGGCTCCGAAGGCGCCGGAGGGGAACGCTTCCGCCTCGCACCCTCCTCACCCCCGGGAAGGGGATTGCCAGAAGGAGAGGTGGGAGCCGCGGCCACCACCTTACCCACGGAAGGCTCGGCTCGGCGCACTTCCTCCTCAACGGTCCTCCGAGGCGCCCTTCCAGAGGTATTACCTCGGCTCCGAGCGGCTCCACGACGGATCAGCTCATCGACGTCACGGACGAACTCACGGCCGGCCATCCCTGCAAAGGAGACCGAAATCAGGATGAGTCATAGGGCGATCCGAGGATGAAAAAGCGACCTACCCGGAGACCACAAGACGGCCTTCAGGAGTAGGTCGTCCAACAAAGACCAGATGGATTTCGATTCCAAAGGAAGAGCCGACAGCAGCGCGGCGGCTGCCTGATCAGCGTCAGAAAGGGCTAACAGTAGGCGAGGCTGGACGGACGCGCCCCAGCTTGTCAAAATCTGGGCATCACCCAAAAAGACCACAAAGACATAATCCGAGCTCCAATCCCCCGACCATCGGGGTAGCCCGATCAGACATTCCCTCCTCGAACGGGCTCGGAGGTGCAGCCATGACCCCGGCCCGACCGTCTGGACCTGGTAAAAGTGGAAGAGAAGGGGGAGAGACGGCTCCAGACCGCGAGTGCAGCAAAGCGTTACGAAGCCCGTCAGTACCGCGATCGAGCAAGGGGTGAACTGGCAAAGGGGCACCATGAGATACTCCATGACCTGGACAAGGAAGGGATTGAGCGGGAAACGAAGACCCAGGCGAAACATTTCGACGTAGACGCCGACTTCATTGCTCCTCGGAAGGCAAATCTGCTCGTCGATGAACGGAACTCGGACATCGTACGGGAAGCAGAGATACCTTTCCCGGATCTCCGTGACCACCGAAGGAACGGTCCTCGACGGCGTACGGAGGATAGCCGGGGGCACGTTAAGACGCACGGCAACCGACACCACGTCATCACAGGCGAAGTCTGGGAATAGCTTCCCCTTCCCCTTATCCTGGAGGGGACGACTCCCGGAAGAGGAACCTGATCCCACTAGCCGGGACCGGCCCCGCCTGGACTCTGGAGAATCCCTCGCCCCTCGACCAGAACCGCCTATCCTAAGAGCAGCCATAATACGAGAGCGAGAAAGGAAATTACCTTTTAGCTAGTTCGGAGGAGGCAAGGAAGCAAAGGCGACGGGAAACTCCGAGTTGGGGAAAGCCTAGAACAATGGGAAGAGCAAGAAAGAAGTGGAGTTCAACACAGCTGGGGATCTTATATACCAGGGACGAATTCGAAGCGCCTGACAAGAACGTGTGGCAAGGCTCGAAGAACCGGCGGCGTTCCGAAATTGGCGCCAGGGGAAGTCCAATCGATCCGCCTCATCATGACCTACATTTATGACCACGCCTCGATTGAAGCGCCACTCGGAATCCCAGGAGGCACAGCGATCGATCCGAGCAAGCCAAGGCTGATCGACCCCACCAAGGGCGGCTCACGAACCCCTCAGCTTCTCAACTGAAGACAAACCCCACGAATGGTGGGGATAGGCTTGCAGCCACACGTGGCAGCATCAGAAGAACGACGGCGCTTCGGAGCCCGCGCTTTAAAAAATATCGAGCGGGCCAACTCATGATGACGACTAATAAATGAGTCGGCATCGACTGGCGAGCTTGTCAAAATCGGCAGAAGTCACATCGGCCGAGCCAAACCGGCCGAGGCCGATCAACCCGACCGATGGGGGCAATTGTTACGCCTATTTGACCGAGACCCAAAAGACACGAGCCCAGGAGCCCGACCACTGGTCGAGAGCCCATCTGCATCCTCAAGCCCATTCAACAAAGGCCCTATAAGGGATCTTCTCGAATGTCGATCCGACCCGGCCCCGATAACACGCTGGTCACTCGCCCACTCCTGCGAAAACCGCTCCCCCGGACGCGCGACCACTAAATGGCGGTAATGGGGAGGTGCTGGCATGGTGAAGAGAGCGGCGGCGAGGGGGCGGATTGATGGGGCACGATCGAGGGCGGGCGTGGGACGTGGGCCGGAGGCAATCACGCTGGGAGCTCTACAAAAGGGCTAGGAAGACGATGAAGAAGGGGACCGCATGTGAGGTAACAAAACCTAAGGTACTCCATCAATTACCTCGTTCCCCCAATTCATCTCCTTCCTCCCCCGCTCGCGCCGAGAGACGCCGTTACGATCTCCTCACGAGTCGAACCGTCTCCGCCGGGCCTCCTTTCTCAGATCACTATCTGACTTAGGCATCGGAGGGGATTTGGCCGGAACCAAGGTCCGGCCCCCTGACGAGCGTTCTCGTCTACGCAGGTGGACAGCTGATCAACGGGCCAAGGCTACCCCTCGACCCTCTCCGACCACTCGATTGACTGGATAGTGAGGCTTCCCCTCACCGTCAGCCCGCCGAGGCCGAGCACGCCCTACCGAGGCCGAGCGTCTTAGTCGGGTCTGAGACTCCCCCTCGCCGCCCGTCGGCCGTGCATCTACCCGGGCGACTGAGGCTACCCCTCGTCCCCCTTCCAGCCGAGGCCGAGCACGTCTATCCGAGACCGAGCGTCTCAACCAGGGCTGAGGCTTCCCCTCGCCCCTTCTGCACCAATTCGAAGCCCCCCAAGGGACCCAAAGCGGGCCCCTTGACCACGTTGACCGGGTTCTCCACGGTCAACGCTTTGTAGTGAGAAAACACTCTGAAACAAGATGCAAATCCCACCGCTTTTATTTTCCATCCAAAATTCCTGAAAAAGTCACCAAATAGAAATTTTATAGTTCAAGAAAACAACTAAAATGAAAATTTGATCCTTTCCCTAAATGCCAATGCTTTACGGGAAATGGACATGCAAATCCAACTGCTTTTCTTTTCCATCCAAAATTCCTGAAAAATTCACAAAATAAAATTTTATAGTTTAGGAAAAAAACTAATATAAAATTTTGACAGAAAATAATGACACATCAATTTTGAAGCTAAATATGAGGCTAAAATGGAAACAACACATACCTAGATTACTTAGTCGAGATAAAATTCAGTATCTTCGATCATTAATCCCCGTAATCGCAACTGCGTTACACCAAATGGACATGGAAATCCCATCAGTTTTCTTTTCCATCAAAAATTTGTGAAAAATTCAACAAATCAAAATTTTATATTACAACAAAACAACTAAAATAAAAATCTGACAAAAATAATGGAAAGAACTAATACCAAAAATTCCTCAGTCGGGATAAAATTCCAGTATCTCTGATCATCAATCCCGGTAATCATCAATGCTTTGCATGAAATGGACATGCAAATCCTGTCGCGTTTCTTTTCAATCCAAAATTTCTGAAAAATTCACCAAACCAAATTTGAATACTTCAACGAAACAACTAAATAAAGATTTGATCTTTCCCCAAACTGCTCATTTGTCATACAGCCTATTAAAAATTTCTTTGTCATACTGTCGAAGCTTATCAGAGAAAAAAATAAAAGTGAAAAAATAAAACTGAATAGATTAATGTACCATGAAATGGGAACATTCAAGCCAGATTTTTCATAATCAATTGGCATTAGTGATATAAGAATTTTTTTAAGGGGGGTTTGTGTATGTAACATTAAAGCCAGAATTTTTTTTTCAAAATCAAATGACAATGTACCATGAATTGTCATTTGTCTCTGAAACATTCATCATTTTCTACCGTAAAAGTTCAGGTTTTCTAGTAACAGCTACTATAACCCCAATTTCCTTGAAGAACCTTAACATTCCAAAGAAATTTCTTTAAGAAGCAATTAAACTCAAAGTGAAATGTATCAAAATGTATCAACCTTTTTCAGTTCAAGGGCGTAATAGGGAACATTTTTGTGTCTGCTTTTATGACATGCTTAACGTTTTCGGTCAGGCTAGAGAGGTTGTACAGGGCACCCAATGCAGACATCTTGGCTTCAAGCTTCCCAGAGGTGAACATTTTAGGTAGGGGCTCTA
This sequence comes from Scilla litardierei, assembly GCA_030789695.1. Classification (NCBI taxonomy): domain Eukaryota; kingdom Viridiplantae; phylum Streptophyta; class Magnoliopsida; order Asparagales; family Asparagaceae; genus Scilla; species Scilla litardierei. Next base: position 303,269,660 of record CM061142.1, on the reverse strand, counting down.
CGCACCGTTGTTCTCCAAGCGTAGCTCTCATTTGGTCTGTAAGCTCCATTCCATGAGAATCTTGTTCATATCAGAACCTGAACATATTTAGCTATAAGATTTCACATTTGAGCGTTCTTCTTGAATATAAGCATTTGGAGATGAAAAAAGTGTAGCCTGAGGATTTCATTGAATCACCTTCCTTTATGTATTGAACCAACGGTAGGAAGTACCCAGCCTCCACCATGAGGAGCACAAAGAAATCAGCAGCTTCCCAGCATCATGCGAAGCGCATGGGTCGTCTCCATTAAATAGCATCAACAGCATCGCGATGCAACCTTGAGTTCTCCCAATCCTCTGCCAAAGCGTTGGAATGGCACACAAGTCCAAGAGAAGCCCTACGGCTTCCCTGCTCTCATCCGCGTCCCGTGCGCCAACCTAGAAGGGGAGAGAGAGATTTGCGAGGGCGCCGACTTGCTTTGGTGGGGTTTGGAGCGCAGTGGGTTTTTCTGTGGAAGGGAGTAACGAATTTGTTTTCCCCAAATGCTTGGGCACAGACATTTTTTGGAGGGAGAAATGTTTGGGCGGCTCAGTTCCCCCCCAAAAAATATTGATTTCAAAAGAAAATTTCAAATTTCAAAAGTTCCCCCCCAAAAGTTTGGCCTAGTCATCATATATTTTTGTCCTATTACATAACCCCAATTTCTCATCTCCTAATTTCTCATTTCTCATATTCAACATACATAATGTATTAACCAACATAACCAATTACCCAAATTCTCTTATCTCTTATCCAAATTCTCTTAACCAAAATCTCTTATCCAAAAACTCTTATCCAAAAACCCATGATAACATCCCTGTTTTAATATATATATATATATATATATATATATATATAACTTTTGTTCTGATTCATCCGTTTTGACTTCTTGAAATTTCTTCATTGTTTTCCTCCTTTTAGAGTACCTGAAAATAAATAAGCGTTTTATGGTACTCTTTGATTTTGAGTCCGAGGAGTTAGTCTTTAGGAAGCCAAACCCAATACGGTTTAATTCCTTCATGAACAACATATTTATAATTTTTGTTAAAATGAATTTGTTGAACAAAGTTAGTAGCGTACCTTTCTTTTCGCTGATCAGATAATCTCTTTGGTACCCAGATGCTCAAAAAATTATTGTTAGCATGATGCATCCTAGTATGATTAACCCGTTTCTTAGTATGATGTGAATTATAGCCGAGTCCGGTTTTGCTAGATGAAGCTTTTTGATTATCTATTATACTATCTAGCTTCCCTTTTCCTTTGTTAAAATTCTCAATAATTTTCATCGTAGCATCGTATTTATCTTTGACAGATACGAGAAGATTATTTAGATTTTCAACTTTTTCATTTACTAGCAAAATATCTTTTTGTAGAAGATCATTTTTTTCTTTAAGAAGACTATTTTCTTTAATGACTTCTTCTTTTTCTTTAGTCTCTCTTTTAATATTTTTAAGTGTTTTTCTATGTTCTTTAATGAGCTTTTCATGCATTTTGCATAGCTCCTTATATGCTCCCCTATAATCCAAGTCTTCATCATCGCTTGACGATGACTCATTATCGCTAGATGAATCATGATGCGAGCTTACCTTGGAGGATGTAGATGTCATGAAGCACATGTGTGCCGTCTCTCTTCTTTCATCATTATCTTCTTCTGAGGATTCATCGGATGAAGAGTCGTCGCTCTGGTCGAAGGCTGCATAAGCTTCTTTCTTTGGTCGTCGAAACTTGTTTCTTGTATTGTTTCGCCTTTCATTATTGTCTTTGTTATTCCCACGATCTCTTGAATCACAATTGTTTCTTTCCAATGGACAGTCTCTTTTGACATGCCCTGGTTTATTACAACCAAAACAAATAATACCGTTAGTGGGTCTAAAAGATCGTTTTCCATACTTACTAGTGATGAACTCTTTAAAGTTCTTTGAGATGAACGTGATATGGTCTTCTTTGTCCGTGTAGTCGGAATCTTCCTCTTGTGCTTTGAACGCAAGATTCTTCTTCTTTGGTTTTTCTTCGATTTTCTTGTCTTCTTCAAGCTCAATCTCATATGCCATGAGATTTCCCATCAGTTCTTCGATGGTGAGGTCCTTTACGTTATGCGCTTCTCGAATGGCCGTAGTCTTTCCCTTCCACTCAGGTCGGAGGGATCTTAGTATCTTCATTACCTGTTCATACTCAGAAAGTTTCTTTCCTAGTCCTGCAAGCTCATTTGTAATATTAGTAAAATGAGTATTCACATCGGTGATACTCTCTCCTTCTTCCATTTTAAAAGATTCGAACTTTGAATGTAAGATGTTTATGCGAGATTCTTTTACCTTTTCAGTACCTTCGTGACTTACCTGAAGAGTATGCCATATTTGATGTGCTGTCTCACATTGGGAGACTCGATTGAACTCATTTCATGTAACAGCGCAAAACAGAGCATTCATTGCTTTTGCATTGAGATTAGCTCTCTTCTTGTCGTCGACAGACCATTTTCCAAACTCAATGTTGGTGGGTGCGATGTACGGGACTTTGGTAATAGTCCAAGCTTCAATGTCCAATGACTCTAGGTGAGTCTTCATTCGGATCTTCCAGCTAGCGTAGTTGGTTCCGTTGAATAGAGATGGTCGTATGGTATTCAGTCCTTCAGAGTGAAAGGATGTTGACGCCATCACTTTTCTAGCCTTTCTCTGATACCAAGTGTTGGATCCTGTGGATGGCAAACAACACTAGAAGGGGGGGTTGAATAGTGTTGTGTATATAGTAAACTTTTTCGCTCGACGATATTTAACACAAATAAAGCCCTTCTAATGTTGCCTAAGAAACCAAGTAGAGTGATCTACGCTTGGTTCTTAATCGACAAAATAATCTTTAAAATACACAGAGTGATTTCACAGCAGGTAGTCGACTCCCTATGAACAGTAGTCGACTCCCAGAGTATATGTGAAAATAAAATCACAAATATGAATTTTAGCTAATAGAAATAAATTGATCTTTGCTGTAGATAAATGATAAAATAAATGTAAAGATAAACAAGCACAGATCAACAATCGCAAACAGAAGGATTTTTATCCTGGTTCCCCACAACCCGGGTACGTCCAGTCCCCGACCAATCCGGTACGAGATTTCCACTATCTGCCTTGGCAAATACAATTACCTAACTTCACTCGTTAGGATTTCCAACGACCTAGCCTTGACCAGGATTTCCAACCACAACACCTAGACTTGTCTAGGATTTACCCTTGCCTCACAAACCGAGGACTTTCCAACTGGCAACAACTAGACTTGTCTAGTGTTCCAACAATCAACACAATGAGAATTTATCCAATACACCACAATAAATGATGGAGATTGGTTTACACACCCGATTCTATAGCCAATCAAAGTTTAGACAAATTTGTGTAGTGGCTTGATAGAATGATAGTCTAGATCACACAAAGATACGAGAGAAGTTCTTTGTGATCTAGATCTTTTTCAAAAATCCTTTAAATAACAATAAAGAGAATAATAGTAAGGATTTTGAAAATGTTTTAGCCAATAAAAATAAGAGTATGATCTTCAAAAGAATTTATAAAAGAATATTGCAAGATCAAATAAAATCAAAATTGGCTAGAGAGAAAAATGAGAGCTTTGAATTCAAGAGAGTTTTCACAAGAGATTGATTTTCAATGTTGTGTATTTCATCAAAGAATTTAGCTCTATATATAGGGAAAAAACTGAGATTTGAATTTCAAATTTCGTTTGACTTTTGTCCCAAAAATTACGGAGTAAATTGCTCAAAGGATTTCAAAATTCAAATTCAAAAACGTCTGAAATTTACAGCTGGTAGTCGACTCCCTCATATAGGTAGTCGACTCCTAGAGAACTCCAGGAGTTTTTGATCTCTGACAAGTAGTCGACTCCCTACTTTTGGTAGTCGACTCACAGAGGAGTTTTTCCTGCTGCTCTTCTAGTCAGACAAGTAGTTAGCTCTAGGGTGCGTGGAGTTTCACTACGAAAATTATAGAGTGACTAGAAAAAGCTCTCGAAAATATTTTGAAGATAATTAAAAGTATTTTCGAAATTGTTTGTGTGTGTGTGTTTTGTCTATTTGATATGGCTTTAACAAATACCCTAAAAAGACACGACACACTCACTATGGACTCAGAACATGTCTTCGGAAGTTTGGTCAACTTGATGAAGTGAAAGCGAGCTTCTATTTGTGCTTCTTGTTTTGTTTGAGCTTGAGCTTCATCACTTTGAGTTTAGTCATGTTCGTCTTTGTCTTGGAGCGTTGAAGTGTGCTTCTTTGAGTATGAGTAGAGCTTCGCAAATTCTGCGCACTTGAGTGTAGTGTAGTTAGTAGATCAAGCTTTCATTTGGTGTGCTCATCATCAAAATCACTTGGGGTGGAATTCAATTTCCATCACAGAGGACGCAGGGTCTCGAATTCCTTTGATTCTTTGGCCAGAATCTCATATAGTGAGGCCTCCCAGGTAGCGAAGACCCACGGCTCGGGGACCTGGGCCACCGGGCGCTCGTCTGAGGGTGCTCAGGTCGGTGAAGCGTTTCTCAGGCCTAAGACGCTTATTGAATGGAGTGTGGTCGACCTATGTCCTCTTACGAGAGGGCTCACAGTGAGTGGGTAGGAAGCCGCTGGCCTTTTCTACCTTGATGTGTGCCCTGATCTGGCATACCAGCTTGGCATAGCTAGAAGATCAATGTTTGTAAACTTTGAACTTCAACTTGGTCCCTCTCCGAAGGCAACCCAGGAGTGCCATCTTGGTTAGAGAATTCGGATAGGACTCAACTAGCATGTGCGCCCTCATGAAGTGAGCCAAGAAATCTCAGTGGGATTCCTCGTCCCCCTATGCAATATAAGCCATGCACTCCAGGCACTTTTTTGCCACCCTCTAGACAGCAAAGTAAGAAAGGAATTTCTTTTAGAGGTCATCGTAGGAGCCGATCAACATCTTAGGGTGGTTTCTAAACCACTGTTGGGATTCCCACACTAGGTAGTTCAAGTAGGCCCGACACATGACGCCTGGGGAACATCCTCTTGCCTCCGGACATTTGGTGTAGGTGTCCAGGTGGTCGATATGGTCGTCGATTCCAGTGTACCTCCGAACATCGTCTACATATGGTATTTTGAACTTCCATGGGTAGGGGTGTTGAGAATATCACCCGATTTTGCAATACAGCGAAGCGTGGTTGGCAGCCGGGACCTTTCCTTACATTTTTGGCTCGAGTTCCAGTGGTGGGATTTGTGCATGCGAGATCGAAGCACGCGTACTTATCTCCACAAGCAGCTCTGTAGTCTCAGAGTATATACTAGTACCACTGGTAAATCCTTCTACCATGGTATAGATAGATGCCCTCAGATCGTCCTAACGACGCCTTTAGCAAGGGTGTCTGCCAGGGGCGAGACGAAGTAAGAGCATGTGCCTATTGAAAGGTTGGTGCCTCCCGCTTGAGGCTGTCGATCTGCCACTGTAACTTGGTGATATGGTTGCCTGCCGCGAGGTCCCGTAATGTTCGTCTCATCTCGGGTTCTCACCCAGGGTCGTCCATGTTGGGGTCGACTATGTTTCCCTGACTCACCCATGAGCGAGGTCGTCGGTGTCGGTCCGTCGTGGGTAAAGGACTCCTAGGGTGTCAGATGATGATGGCTCCCGTCCTATCAGCTCATCACTACATGCCATAGCTCCTTGACCTTCTATTACTGGAGACCTTGGTCTTCTAGCTGTCTTGATCCTCCTTGCACTCCTTGTTGGAAGGGGGTGTGCCATGGTTAGAGATCACCGGGGTGCATTGTATTTAGACTATGTCAGACTCTATTGTAGCATGTAGTTCTTCTGAATTTCACGAGAAATGGCCTCTCACGTCTCGTTAAGATCTTCTGGGAGGGCCTGGGCGTCTAGTACTACATGAGCTTTCAGATGTGGGTATTGGTAGGGTGGTTGCCCTCTGTAGCCCAGACTTCATGCATACCTTTGGGTCTACCCATAGTATTCTTTTTGGATTTTGGTGCCATCAGGGATGAGGTCAACAAAAAAGGGTGTCAAAGAAGACTGTGGTGAAAGTAGTTGTGGAGGTTACTAGTTGGAGCCTATGTAATAAAAAGTTGTCACAAAGCCCTTTCTCTAGTACCAACTGTTGATGTAGAGAATCTCGTGGGGCCAAGATTTGGCCATAACAAAGAGTATTCTAGCAATAGGTTGAGCCTGGATATGTTGGTTTTACTAGCTTGGGGGTGAGGATCCTTCGCTGCTACCTGAAACAAATAGTACACACATCAGAGTAACTGGAAGAGTGGCCCTCTGATTCGCCTCCGATGCTTAAGTTAGGATCAAGCGAGAGAAGGGGAAAGCGTGGATAGGCGTAGCCGCCACTAGGGTTTTGAATGATGTGTATTGCTAGGTTTGAGAGATGGAAAATAGTGTATGAGATTGTACGTACCTAATGGAGCGAGTTTCCATCCTATTTATAGGGTTAGGGGTGGCTCTGCCACATTAGCAGACACCCGACAAAGTTGAATGTGCGATGGCTGACAAAACTAACCACGTGTCATCTGACTGAGATGGGCCTAATGACCCTCTGATAGATCTCATCATTACATGCACGGGGAGGGCCCGCTAGAAATGGTTTGGAGTAAAATGGGGGGATTCACCTTCTTGAGATCATGCTACCCTAGTTGAAGGGGTCGATCCTGCCAGGTGGGTGAATGCATTGGCTGTAGAGCCAACTAGGCTTACCCTCAAAGGGCCATCCATGGATGATCACTAGTCTTCCCACTAAGTGGGCTTAGCCGATCGAGGTGACTTCGTGGGCTCTTCTTAGCCGACTCGAGCAATTGGGAAAACTTATTGGCCTCCATCAATGGTTGGTTAGGCATGACCTAGATGGTCGCATAATCCTCGAGAGGGCATGTGGCGTCTTTTGGGTGTCATCTGCCTAGTTCAGCTGGGTTCTGACCTTGGTGGCCCCCTGGTGGAGTATCATCTACATAATACATATAGTTATATACCCCCAAGAAAAAAAATGGGTGAACCCTAGGATGCTATGTTCTTTTCTAGATCATTACGCCTATAATTTTAATATCTACATTCATTACAAAGTAATATATACTCATCAATAAGCTCATTATTCTTGCTAATCAATTTTAAATTCTCTTCTTTTATCTTTTCAAGCTCTAAATCACAATTCTGATGAATATTTTTAAATTTAAGACGATCCCTTAGAAAGCTCTCGTACTTATCATATAATCTCCTAATTACATCATCATGATCAGAGATATGTTCAGAATATACTACTTCCTCATCTGTGATGCCCATAAAGCATAGGTATGTCCTTCATTTCTTTCTTCTTCTTCTTCTTCACTTGAGGACTGATCAAATGTCTCGTCTGAGTCATGGTCCCAAGCCACCAAGGCTTTCTTCTTGGGCTTCTTGCACTTCGGTATAGCTTTTGCCTTTCCCTTGCCCTTGGCTAATAGGCAATCCTTCAAGTAATTACCTGGCTTGTTACACTTAAAATAAATAATAGAGTCGTTAAATTTCTTATTTGATTTAAATTTGCCTCTTAGACACTTCTTGAATTCTCTCATCATGAGAGCAATTTGGTACTCGTCTTCATCTCATGAGCTTTCCTTCTCCTTGGAAGCCTGGAAAGCAATTGATTTCTACCTTATTTGCTCTTTTTCCTTTCTCTCATTGCCTTGAATCTCGTATACCAAAATGTTTCCTATAAGATCCACCACTATGAGCTTAGAGAGGTTGTTGGCTTCTTTAATGGCCGTTGTCTTCGTTTCCCACTCGGGTGTGAGTGCACGAAGAATATTAGTCATTTGCTCCTTTTGAGAGATAACTTTGCCCAACCTGGTAAGAGTGTTAATTAGCCCTGTGAAGTGTGTATGCATTTCAGTAATCGTCTCTCTTTTTCCATAATAAAGAACTCGTAATTCTACAATATAGTAAAATTTTAGTCTCTTTAACACGAGTGTTACCTTCCAGAGTTACCTAAAAGGAGTGCCATATTAGATGCGTCATAGTAGATGTGCACACGTGATCGCTCACGGATATACACCCGGAAAACGACTATAGTCTTACCGCAAGCGCACGGTGTAGTGGCGAGCGGGTATCGGACACAGGGAGGACAAATGACGGTACTCTGTTTCAATCACCTAGCTATTGGTGGTAGAATGGAATGGTTTCGAGAATGTTGTCACGGTCATTCAATTAACAATTCGAACTCTATATAATAAAAGCGTCTAGGGCCAGGGAATCCCCACTACGGATCGTTATTTATCTTTGTAAATCGTGAATCTCAATGTTGCAAGGCTTGAATTGAGGTGAACTAGTCATAACTGAATAGAGAACCAAGGTCATGCTCTCGCGCTATTGTCGGTCTATAGAAACCTAGATTAGGACCCACTCTCGTGTAAACCCTAACCTAAGCCGCTAGCATGAAGATCGACATCATCGTCTAATTGTACCTCGAGCCCACTCTCGTACAAACTCGAGTTACGATCTAGGTTATGATAGTTCGTATTCGTCCAATCTCTTGCAAATGAATATGCGTATAGATTTATAATAAAATTCCTAGCTTTGGTCCAATCTCTTGCAAACCAAGTCTAGATAATCTCGATTATAAACCTAAATCGAATATCTAGGCCTTTCCATTGATTGAAATCCAATCTCTTACAAACCCCAATCAATGGAAATTCCTAGCTACTCGTAGTAAATCAATCATAACCCAACCATCTATCAATCCTATCAACAAATCAATTTGTTCATCATAATTCTAAAATCGGATCCATAGGGTTCATCCCCATGCCCTAGAATAGCGGAACTACTCACAATTAATCATGGCAATCACAGAAATAACGAATAAAAACATATATCAATTCATAGTTGAGAGAAAACAATTCACAAAAACTAGAAATTTTGATAGAAAGAACAAACCAAATCTCCAATCTTCAATCTCCAACTGAGGATTTTAATTAGAATAATGCTCAAAATCTATTTTCAGGTGTCTCCTAAAACTAGGAAGAAAACTAGCTTAAATACAAGCCAAAGTCGGCTAGAAAATCCTGACAGATTTACCCGTGGCGCAGCCCAGAACCCTAATTCGCGATACATGCAGACTGCGCCACTCGGCCGAGTGGAAGATGTCACTCGGTTGAGTGACAGACCCAAAGAAAAACAGAGATATTGGGGGTTTTGGGCGTCTGTCGCTCTGTTCCACTCGGCCGAGTGGAGTTCTTTACTCGGTCGAGTGGGCTTTCTCACTCGGCCGAGTGAGTCTTCTGCTGATCTTCTCCAAACTTCAGAGAGTCGGCTGAGATCTCAGGAGGAAAACCCTGTCGTACTCGGGCGAGTGGACTTCTTCACTCGGCCGAGTGAGATCTTTCACTCGCCCGAGTGGACTTTGACTCCATGTGCTCATGTATCTGTTGTACTCGGCCGAGTACGTTCCTTCACTCGGCCGAGTGGGCTGTCTGCTCGGCAGAGTGGGCTGTTTTCGGAGCCCTATCTTCTCCTCCTCACCTCCTCGTCGATTCAATTGAACTTCTTCTTCTTCTGCTCATCATACAGCGCTGCTAGCTCCTCGATAAGGTCACAGGTGGTGCTCCAGCGTGCGTGAAAGTCCCTTGATCTCGTTTATGCTCCAGATCGCTCCATATTTCCTGAAATCCGACAGAAACAAGAAATAGTGAAAAGCAACGCGATATCGTCGAATAATCGTGAAAAACGCAATATGGGCGATCGAAATGACATGCAAACATGCAGAAAAAAGGTGTAAAATAAGGGGCGATCAAAATCCCCCAAGCTTATCTCTTACTCGTCCTCGAGAAAGATGAGTAAAAAGGAGAACCTGGCGGGTAAAAATAAGGAAAAAGGGAAGGAGAAGATAGAATAGAAAACGAAGAGGGAGGTGCTAGATAATTTTCCCAGGACGTGGAGCTGCTTACTCAAATAGCACACGACGAATAAAAACATGTCAAAGAATTTTATCTCAATATCATGATCATATATAAATGCATTCGATATAGAAACCAAGAATATCAAAACGATATGAAACATGTAGAATTAGCGTCGTCTGAGGCATCCAAAGTAATATACATAATCATAGATTGCACACTTTTCAATTGATCGCTTTTTACTTGGAGTATAAGAGGCATCACACATTATAGAATAATAAGAATAAAAAGAAATGGGTTTCATGAAATGCATTCCAAATTTCAATTCATGGAATTCATAATACTCCAAGTAATCTCCCTGAGTATAAAAAATTACCTAGCTTAGGTCGTCATGCACAGACAAGTGGTCACTCTCTCATACATCATTGGATCCTCTCCCCCAAGCTTATTTATAAGCGTGGTGGCATCAAATAGAACAATACTACTTTTCCCAATTTTTTGAAGCTCCAAGAAAAAATAAAAAAGGAAAGAAAGAAAGAAAGAAATGGGATCTTGTATATACAAATGAACTTCTTTTTTTTTTCTTTTTTTTTATTTTCTCTCTTTTTTCTTTTTAGACCAATATACACAATAACAATCCCAAATCAAAGATAGAGAGATATGTGTGTATTCTTTTTTTCTTTTGATTTTGGGGTATTGGAGCTTAGACTTTATAGCAAGGGGAAGATGTAAATATAAGATTGGCTAAGGGGAGATTCACCAATGATTTTAGGTATAGAAATGAAGTTCAAGATATGTGGAGAAAGAAAAATATTCAACGCTCAGTTCACTCTTTTGAATGTGCATGACCACTTTCAGCATGGTAATGTAATCTACTCAGTTTGAATTCATAAAGTAAACTAATACAGTTAAATCAAAAAGACATACATTCAATCAACCAGGAAGTTGAGCATACAATTTCATGCAAATAGAAGTAATAGCAGACAACAAAGCAGTACTCCAAATTTAGGCAATCAATGCAGGAAGCTTGGTGTGTTTTCTATGAAAGTTATACAATATAAATCTTCAGACTCAGCTAATGGTAGAATTTCATTCACAATCATATAATAAAGATGCATGTTACTATTCTCGAATGCATGGCAACGTATAGCATATGATATCTGAAATAAAAATGATGGCATGGCAAGCGAATATGCATATAAAAGTAAGCTAACTCCAAGTCATCGTCATCACAAAAAATTCATCTATAGCAAAAAAGGATAAAAGAAATAAGGATAAAGGAAATATAAGAACCACAATACATATGCAACACACACAAAAATTAGAAAACGTGATGCATGAGGAAAAACATGAAAACGTAGGTGAAAATAAGTGAAAAATAAAGAAAGGTGGAAAAAAATAAAGATAAAAATGAAGAAAATGAAAAGTGTGTGAGATACTCACTCCCCCAAGTTAAACTGCATAGTGTCCTCAATGTGCTAAGTGTGGCGCAAGTAGAAACATGATATGGGTGGGTGGGTGAGGATGCATGCATGATAAAGGATGAAAAATGAAAGAAAATGGGATGGAAATGAAAGTGATGAGTGCAGAGATCAAGGTGGCGCAATATAACGGTCCCAACAATACATCCTCTCTTCCAGAATGATATAGACAACTCTGAACAAAAACTGACCAAAATGTGTGGGGAGGAGGGACGCAAAACCGGTAGAAAAGATCATATCAATCACAGCAGCGGTAAAAATATGAGAGGCATCAAGTGTGTGCCTAAGAAGGTGGTGGATCACCAGCACCCTTGTGTGGTGAGGGAGGTGGTGGCGGCCGAGGCTGCTGTGAAATGGGATGGATAGCGGCAGGTGGAGGCTGTCGCAGTCGCACAAGAATCTGGTTCAGGGTGACTTGAATGCCAGGGAGTAGAGAGACACGAGACTGCACAGAGCTAACGGTGGCGGTGAGAACCCGAAAATCTCCTCTGAGCCCACTAATGGCCCCCTCTAAAGCACGCAGGTGCTGAACGAAGGTGTCGGGGCAATGGAGAGGGTCGAACAGGTGGGGGTCGGGGCTGCCACACACGGCCACCGTAGACAAGTGGGGCCACTACTGGGTGAGTGTGTGTGGTGATGTGCTCGCTAAAAGACGTTCAGACTCTGTGGGAGGCTGAGACGTAGGGATGCTCTTAGAAGTGCGAGCAGCGGCAGAATCTGAAGTGGTGAAAGTGGGCGAGAAGGGTGGAGTGGTCGCTGACACAGAAATGGGGACAGACGTCGCGACGCTCTCAGTGAAGATAGTGGCAGCAGAGACGGAATTGTCGACGACTGGGGAGGTCGTGAGATCAGCAGAAAATGAATCCCCAAGGGTCGAGAAATCTGGTGACGACAGGGTCTCGACCGTCGAAATAAAGGAAGGCTCGCCTCTCTCAAAAACATCGGTGGTGGCGCTCTTAAAACTCATATAAGAAATGGGATCAGAGGTCAATGGCACAGAGGTGGTGGTGGTGGAATAAGCTAGGGTTCTCCCAACACTGACAGAAGTGTGGATAGAGGTGTCGGGAGTAGGGATCAAATCTGGTGCAGGCTGAGGGATAGGGATCTTCGGGTCCAGAGGTGGTAGGAGGGGCTCCTGCTCATCGCCCTCGGGCTCAAGCACGTATGCAGCTGGAATGAGAAGCTCCATCTCTGGTCCCCACACCCCTCCTACAGGTCCAATGTGGGTCCGAGCGGGGCTCAGAAGCACCATATAATCTGTACCAAAAGGACCGTGCATCCAAACCCAGGGGTGCTGGCCATGAGTACGCAACATCATCATGCGGGCCATGACATCTATGGAAAGGGAGATAGGACCCGTGGGTCTAAGCAAACCAGCTGGGAGGTCAACCCTGCACAAAGGAGCTAGCAAGGTAATCAGACCACCACAACAGATCGCCGTCCTGGCGGTGGCAGAAGAAACAATGCGGTCTAGGTACCAACTAGCTATATCGATCTGAACGACGGGACTAGGACGTACGTGTCACCCTCAATGACTCTCGCTCTAGTCATCATGTAGAGCATATTAAGCTTAGGCGTAGACATCGTCCCAGGCTCATACCTCGCGAGAAATGTGGTCGCCATGAGGCGCTGAGCAATGCGGAGGCATGGGTGGACGATAGAGGAGGCCTTGTCCCGGCTAGGGTCAAAAGCGAGTGGGGAGCCCGTGATCAATGTCCAGAAAGCATGTGTATCGAATGACGGTGGGGCGATGTGCGTGGGACTAAAATCGCGGTCGGGGTCCGGGACAGGCGGCCACTGGAAAAAGGCTCAGAGCATATCAAGAGTGATCTCGCACTCACGATCCATCAGATTAAACATGCAACCCCCTTGATTCCTACGAATAGAACTCAAGACCTCGAGTGTCGGTCGGACGTAGGTGACTGCCGACACCGACAAAAAATCACGCCACCCCACATTGTCATACAACTGGAGTAGGCTCTTGAATACCCCTAGGCACTCTAAATCTGCAATATGTGCAAACCTAGAGGGGACGATCGAACGATGGGAGACTCTTTCAAATCTGACGCGGTGTGCATCGTCTCGAAAAGTAAACACCATCGTGTCGAAAGATGGTACGGGCTGTGCCGGTGGGGGTGGAATGGGTGCGGTAGGAGGTGAAAGTGTAGGTGGGGTGGGCTAGGCAGCGGGGAGTCCGCTCTAGTAGAGGAAGAGCCATGCTCGCTAGTCCTCCTCCGCTTGGAGGCAAGCGCCCGCGAACTCGACCTAGTGCGTGGAGGCATGGTAATGCCATGAAATGTGCCAACCAAAGCGAAGTGCTAATAAAAAAGGAGCGAATATACCCAAGCACGACGCGACTCCAAGCGAGTAGTGAGAGCAAAGAGATGCCTCCCCTGAGAAGCTCCGAATCTGCCCCTGATTCTCCCCCGAGCTATCCTGAAACACAAATTGATTAATTAGCAATGAATATCAATAAATTTAGGGGAAAATCAAGAGAAATAGGTGTGTATATAGTTTAACTTCGATTCGGGGCAGAATAGGGCTTACGAAATGGAGAATGGGAGAAAAGGGAAAATTAGGGCTATGTAGTGACGATCGGCAGTTAGGGAGGTAGCGGCGGCGGCGATAGGACGACAGGAACGGCGGCATGGGGTCGCGCCACTCGGGCACGGGTGGGTGCGGCTCGGGCGATAGGGTCAGATGCTCGGGCGATTGGGGGAAGCTTGGGCTGTCGGTTTGAGAATTTGGGAATTTTAATTTGGGGCCGCGAGCTATTGACTATATAGGGTAGGTCACTCGGCCGAGTGGCAGTGACCACTCGGAGCTTTTAAAGTGCTGAAAGTGTCTGGTTCACTCGGTCGAGTGACAAAGTCACTCGGCCGAGTGGCATGTAATTGACAAAGAGGGGTTTTTCGAAACTTCCCTGATCAGTACCCTAGTCGACCGAGTAAGGTCTTCACTCGGCCGAGTGAAAATGTCACTCGGCCGAGTGGGCTGCTATTTTCAGCTCCAACTTTCTGTTTTTCTTCCACTTTCTGATTTTCTTTCCCCCGTCAGTTTCTTCCTACTTTTGACATTTCAGCGCATCCCTGGAACGCTCCCCAACGCCATGGTCGCCCTCCATTCATATGGTCTCCTATTCTCCTTCTCCTGAAATGAAAATTGTTGCCCGCTGTTAGGTTTTTCTTTGACACGTGAATCTAAACACTAATAAAGATCTAAAACAAAAAGAAAAAGAAGAATTCAACTAAAAATGAGATAGAACCGTCGGGTTGCCTCCCGACAAGCGCTCGTTTAAGGTCTTGAGCTCGACCCCTTAAGATTCGCGATTAAAGCTCGATGTTTGGCGCATGTGAGATGTGCATGTCAAACTTGCCAAGAAGGCTGCTTGGGCTTAGTTATTGATTTTCTTCGACGTTCCTCGGCTCCCCTTCATCATGGGTAGTAGTGGGGGGTGAGTCCCTCAAGCTTGAGCTTTTGACATCCTTCTTCTAGGCCGGCGGCGAAGATTTGTTAGTCGGTGGAGCTTTCTTCATATGCTTCGCCGTAGAGAGCTTGCATAGCTATCTAATCTTGACGACATCAGCGTCTTCCTTCTCTTCATCCATAGGAGGGTCTGGAGGGTCTCCCATCATTTTGCCATCTTTGGTAAGTTGGCCCTCTTCGAGGCCATCATCGTGCTTGGCCCCGATGGCAAATGGCATGACACCGTCAATCACCTCGTCGAGGAGGTCCACGTAGTCCATGTCCTCTGGCCAAGGCATATGCTTCATCACCTTCAGAATGTGGTGCTCAACTCCAATATTGATGACGTTCAAGGATAAGGTTCCTTCCCTCACATCTACAATCATTCCGGCGGTGGCTAAGAAAGGGCGTCCAAGAATCAGCGACGTATCACCTTCCTCCTTAATATCCATCACCACGAAAATCACATGGCAAGCAGAGTCCACCCTGTACTTGTAGTGGTATGTTTTCGGCAATCCCCACCGGCCTAATGATTCGCCCATCGGCGAGTTGTATCTTCATGTCTGTGGCCTTGAGGTCGGTTCCCGTATTCAATTTCTTGAACATCGTGAGGGGCATGAGGCTCATGCTTGCTCCCAAATCTACCAAAGCTTTCTGAAGTGGGACTCCTCCAAGCATGCAAGGAATTTGGAAACTATCGGGATCTTTGAATTTGGTCGGCACTTTCACCTTTCTAGTAAACAAACCACGTACTTTGCTTGACGAGCATGATCCTTTCTTTTCGCTTCTTTCCTGCGATCAAATCCTTTAGGAACTTTGCATAGGACGGGATTTCGATGATTGCATCCAAGAATTGGATGTTCAAGCTCACACCTCACAAATACTCCAGAAATTTGACGAGCCTTTTCTCAGTCCTCGCCTTTGCCAACCGTTGTGGGTATAATACCGGTGGCATATAATCTCGCTCCTCTCGTGGCTTCTCTACTTCAGATTTTTCACGATCGCTCGGCGCCTTTAGGTCCTCCTCTGCGTTGCCCGGTTCCTCATCAACCAAAATTTCTTCCCTCGGCTCCTTAGCTTGAATCATGGCGGGAGTAGTGTCCTTTATGCCTCTTGTAGTCATCGACACAACCGTATTAATGTGCCCGGTGTTGCCTTGTGGGTTTTGTTCCGGTTGAGCCGGCAATTGTTGATTGGTCTTATTGAGCAATGCGAGTTTCTCCGATAACTGTGCCACGACGGTGTTGAGGGAATCTTGTTGGGCCGTCAATTTTGCATTAAACTTCTTTTGCTCGGCCATGAACTCTTCAACCCTTGCTTCATGGTCCGACCTTGGCGCGGTTGCGGTGGATTGGGTGCCCTCCATCATTGATTGTATCCTGGGGGTCTATAAGGCCCCGCTTATTGCCTCGGTGGATAGTTTTGTTGTTGGGGTGTCCTTTGTTGATACTATGGTTGTTGTGGAGGCCGGGCTTGTGATTGTTGCGACGGTGGATTCAAGGCTCCGTCATTGTTGGCGTATGAAATTTCGGGGTGACCCCTTATAGCCGGGTTCACCCAATAACCGGTACCCCCGCAACATATTGAGCTTGCTACATAGCTACGTCTCCTTGCTCTCCTCCAACAAACATAACATGGGCTTGATCTTCCCAGTCGCTCAAGCTTCCTCCCATCGTAGAAATGGTGGGGGGTCCATGTGGTTCACTACCCAACTTTCCCAATCTATCTACGACTTTGTGAAGAGAATCAAATTTTGTAGAGAGCTCTGCCATTGTCTTTGCTTCATAGATACTTGCCGCCTTCAAGGATGACGAAGAATGTCCCATTTCATCGGCCCACTGTTGATTATTCGAGGCCATCTCCTCAAGTAAGGTCGTAGCATCATCCGGTGTCTTTGACAAGATAGCTCCATTGGCGGTTGCATCAATTATTTGCTTTGTGCTTGGTTGCAATCCGTTATAGAAGCTATGCACAAGCTCCCATGGCTCAATGTATGGTGGGGGCATTGGTATTGGAGATCCTTGAAATAGGGCTGTTGACGAACAGAACGTTCGCCGAACTACTCGTGAACAAGCTCGGTACATGTTCATTTACGTTCGTTTAGGAAGCTTAATGAACAAGCTTGAACAGATTTTTAGAGCTCGGTTAGTAAACGAACAGAGCTTGAACATAACTGTGTTCGTTCATTTATGTTCATGAACAAGCTCGTTAAGTGTTCGTGAACAAGCTCGTTAAGTGATGTTCATGAACAAGCTCGTTAAGTGTTCGTGAATGAATATGTACCGAAAATAGTAAATTTAGACAAATAGTATATTTTTTACTATGCTTGTAATGGATGCTTGTAATGGGATCTATGGAGCTATTATGCTGGATTTATTTGTTTTTGTCATGTAAATATTTAATCCTTTTATTTAATTGACTTAGTCATCGGCAATTATATTTAAATATTATTATTCCTAATTAAAAAATTGACGTTTGTTTGTTTGATTGAAAATCTGTTCATGAACAAAATTGATTGTGTGTTCACGAACATGTTCCTGAACATGTTCACGAACAAGCTCGATAAGTCTTGTTAACGAACAGAACGTTCGATTAACTACTCGTGAATAAGCTCGGTTAATGTTTATTTACGTTCATTTACATTCGTTCTGTAAGCTTAACGAACAAGCTTGAACAGGTTTTTAGAGCTCGGTTAGTAAACGAACAGAGCTTGAACATGGATTTTGTTCATGAACAAAACCAAGCTTCATGTTCAAGCTCGTTCAACCTCGTTCGTCAACAGCCCTAGTCACACGCCTCATATAAAGTTTCTTGAGGGCCTTGCTTGAAGGACATCAGTGCGCTTTGTATCTTAATAGTCTTGGATGGCTGATAGAACTTGTTGACAAATGCCCTTGCCAGCTCATCCCAAGTGGTGAAGATCCACTCGGCTTGCATCCTTAACCAATACAATGCCTTATCTCGAAGAGTAAACGGGAAGAGGCGTAGTCGAATAGCGTCAACCGGCACGCCAGGCATCTGGAAAGTGGCACATTTAGCCAAGAATGATTGCAGATGGTAGTGTAGGTTTTCTTGTGAGTTCTCATAGAATGGGTCTTGTTGCATCAATACTACAAGTCCTGTCTTCAGCTCAAAGTTCTTGTCGGCCGCCAACTCCGGCATGACTATATAAGAGGTGGTAGATGTGGTCTTGGGCCGTAGCCTATCTCGGATGGAGACAAGCCTAGCCATACGTGCTGCTAGCTCCTTTGGTGTTTTCGGCGCGGCCATTTGATTTTTCTCTATAGCAAATCTCCTCTCAGGTCTAAGCCTCCTTGCCGTACGCTCGATCTCAGGGTCGAATAATATTTCTTCTTGGGGCACCTTCGATCTCGTGTAAATGCACAGAAAAAGAGAGTCTAGATAGAATTGTTAGCACAATAGAGGAATAAAAGAGTGAAGATAATAAAATAAAAAGAAATAGCTAAGTAAAGAAAATAAAATAACGTCGCCTCCCTGGCAACGGCGCCAAAAACTTGATCGCGCCCGGATATACACACGGGAAACGACTGTAGTCTTACCGCAAGCACACGGTGTAGTGTCGAGCGGGTATCGAACACAGGGAGGACAAATGACGGTACTCTGTTTCAATCACCTAGCTATTGGTGGTAGAATGGAATGGTTTCGAGAATGTTGTCACGGTCGTTCAATTAACAATTCGAATTCTATATCATAAAAGCATCTAGGGCCAGGGAATCCCCACTACGGATCGTTATTTATCTTTGTAAATCGAGAATCTCAATGTTGCAAGGCTTGAATTAAGGTGAACTAGTCGTAACTGAATAGGGAACTAAGCTCACGCTCTCGCGCTATTGTCGGTCTATAGCAATCTAGATTAGGGCTCACTCTCGTGCAAACCCTAACCTAAGCCGCTAGCATGAAGATCGACATCATCGTCCAATCGTACCTCGAGCCCACTCTCGTGCAAACTCGAGTTACGATCTAGGTTATGATAGTTTGTATTCATCCAATCTCTTGCAAACGAATATGAGTATAGATTTATAATAAAATTCCTAGCATTGGTCCAAGCTCTTGCAAACCAAGTCTAGAGAATCTCGATTATAAACCTAAATAGAATATCTAGGCCTTTTTATCGATTGAAATCCAATCTCTTGCAAACCCCAATCAATGGAAATTCCTAGCTACTCGTATGAAATCAATCATAACCCAACCATCTATCAATCCTAGCAACAAATCAATTCGTTCATCACAATTCTAAAATCGGATCCATAGGGTTCATCCCCATGCCCTAGAACAGCGAAACTACTCACAATTAATCATGGCAATCACAAAAATAACGAATAAAAACATATAGCAATTCATAGTTGAGAGAAAACAATTCACAAAAACTAGAAATTTTGAAAGGAAGAACAAACCAAATCTCCAATCTTCAACCTCCAGCTGAGGATTTTAATTAGAATAATGCTCAAAAACTATTTTCAGGTGCCTCCTAAAACTAGAAATAAAGCTAGCTTAAATACAAACCAAAGTCGGCTAGAAAATCCTGACAGATTTTCTCCTGGCGCAGCCCAGAACCCTAATTCACGATACTGGCAGACTGCACCACTCGGCCGAGTGAAACATGTCACTTGGCCGAGTGACGGACCCAAAGAAAAACAGAGATATTGGGGGTTTTTGGGGGTCTGTTGCTCTGTTCCACTCGGCCGAGTGGAGTTCTTTACTCGGCCGAGTGTGCTTTCTCACTCGGCCGAGTGAGTCTTCTGCTGATCTTCTCCAAACTTCAGAGAGTCGGCTGAGATCTCAGGAGGAAAACCCTGTTGTAATCGGGCGAGTGGACTTCTTCACTCGGCCGAGTGAGATCTTTCACTCGCCCAAGTGGACTTTGACTACATGTGCTCCTGTATCCGTTGTACTCGGCCGAGTACACTCCTTCACTCGGCCGAGTGAGCTGTCTGCTCGGTCGAGTGGGCTGTTTTCGGAGTCCTATCTTCTCCTCCTCGCCTCCTCGTCAATTCTTTCGAACTTTTCTTCTTCCGCTCATCATCCAGCGTTGCTAGCTCCTCGATAAGGTCATAGGCGGTGCTCCAGCGTGCGTGAAACTCCCTTGATCTCGTTTATGCTCCAGATCGCGCCATATTTTCTGAAATTCGACAAAAACAAGAAATAGTGAAAAGCAATGTGATATCGTCGAATAATCGTGAAAAACGCAATATGGGCGATCGAAATGACAAGCAAACATACAGAAAAAAGGTGTAAAATAAGGAGCGATCAAAATCCCCCAAGCTTACCTCTTACTCGTCCTCGAGGAAGATGAGTAAAAAGGAGAACCCGGCGGGTAAAAATAAGGAAAAAGGGAAGGAGAAGATAGAATAGAAAAAGAAGATGGAGGTGCTAGATCATTTTCTCAGGACATGGATCTGCTTACTCAAATAGCACACCACGAATAAAAACATGCCAAAGATTTTTATATCGATATCATGATCATATATAAATGCATTCGATATAAAAACCAAGAATATCAAAACGATATGAAACTTGAAATCATTCTAGAATTAGCGTCGTCTGAGGGATCCAAAGTAACATACATAATCATAGATTGCACACTTTTCAATTGATCGCTTTTTACTTGGAGTAGGCATCACACATTATGGAGCAATAAGAATAGAAGGAAATGGTTTTCATGAAATGCATACCAAATTTCAATTCATGGAATTCGTAATACTCCAAGTAATCTCCCTGAGTATAAAAATTACCTAGATTAGGTCGTCATGCACAGACAAGTGGTCACTCTCCTACACATCATTTGGATCCTCTTCCACAAGCTTATCTATAAGCGTGGTGGCATTAAATAGAACAATACGAATTTTTCAATTTTTTTGAAGCTCCAAGAGAAAATAAAAGAGGGAAGAAAGAAAGAAAGAAATGGGATCGTGTATGTATAAATGAACTTCTTTTTTTTCCTTTTTTTTCTTTTCTCTTTTTTTCCTTTTTAGACCAATATACACAATAACAATCCCAAATCAAAGATAGAGAGATATGTGTGTATTCTATTTTGTTTTGATTTTGGGGTATTGGAGCTTGGACTTTATAGCAAGGGTAAAATGCCAATATAAGATTGGCTAAGGGGAGATTCACCAACGATTTTAAGTATAGAAATAAAGTTCAAGATATGTGGAGAAAGAAAAATATTCAACGCTCAGTTCACTCTTTTAAATGTGCATGACCACTTTTAGCAGGGTAATGTAATCTACTTAGTTTGAATTCATAAAGTAAACTAATCCAGTTATATCAAAAAGGCATACATTCAATCAACCGAAAAATTGAGAGTACAATTTCATGCAAATAGAAGTGATAGCAGACAACAAAGTCGTACTCCAGGCAATCAATGCGTGAGGCTTGGTGTGTTTTCTATGAAAAGTATACAATATAAATCTTCAGACTCAACTAATGGTAGAATTTCATTCACAATCATATAATAAAGATGCAGGTTACTATTCTCGAATGCATGGCAACGTATAGCATATGATATCTGAAATAAAAACGATGGCATGGCAAGAGAATATGCATATAAAAGTAAGCTAACTCGAAGTCATCGTCATCACAGAAAATTCATCTCTAGCAAAAAAGGATAAAAGAAATAAGGATAAAGGAAAAATAAGAACCACTATACATATGCAGCACACACAAAAATAAGAAAATGTGATGCATGAGGAAAAACATGAAAAAGTGGGTGAAAATAAGTGGAAAATAAAAAAAGGTGGAAAAAAATGTAGATAAAAATGAAGAAAACGAAAAGTGCGTGAGACACTCACTCCCCCAAGCTAAACTGCACAGTGTCCTCAATGTGCTAAGTGTGGCACAATGAGAAACATGATAGGGGTGGGTGGGTGAGGATGCATGCATGATAAAGGATGAAAAATGAAAGAAAATGGGATGGAAATGCAAGTGATGAGTGCAGAGATCTAGGTGGCGCAATATAACGGTCCCAAAAATACATCCTCTCTCCCAGAATGATATAGACAAATCTGAACAAAAACTGACCAAAATGTGTGGGGAGGAGGGACGCAAAACTGGCAGAAAAGATCATATCAATCACAGCAGCGACAAAAATATGAGAGGCATCAAGTGTGTGCCTAAGCAGGTGGTGGATCACCAGCACCGTTCTGTGGTGGGGGAGGTGGCGACGGTGGAGGCTGCTGTGAAATGGGACAGATAGCGGCAGGTGGAGGCTGTGTCAGTCTCGCAAGAATCTGGTTCAGGGTGACCTGAATACCAGGGAGTAGAGCGACGCGAGACTGCACTGAGCTAACGGTGGCGCCGAGAGCCCGAAAATCTCCTCTGAGCCTACTAACGGCCCCCTCTAAAGCACGTAGGTGCTGAATGAAGGTGTCAGGGGCGGGGGAGAGGGTCGAATAGGTGGGGGTCGGGGCTGCCGCACACAGCCACCTTAGACAAGTGGGGCCACTTCTGGATGAGTGTGTATTGTTGTGCTCGCTAAAAGACGTTCAGCCTCTGTGGGAGGCTGAGACGTAGGGATGCTCTTAGAAGTGCGAGCAGTGGTAGCATCTGAAGTGGTGAAAGTCGGTGAGAAGGGCGGAGAGGTCGCTGACATAGAAATGGGAACAGACGTCACGACGCTCTCAGTGAAGACAGTGGCATCAGAGACGAAAATGTCGACAATTGGGGAGGTCGTGAGGTCAGCAGAAAATGAATCCCCATGGGTCGAGAAATCTGGTGACGACAGGGTCTCGGCCGTCGAAATAAAGGAAGGCTCGCCTCTCTCAAAAAAAGCGGTGGTGGCGCTCTCAAAACTCACATAAGAAATGGGATCAGAGGTCAACGACACAGAGGTGGTGGTGGTGGTGGTGGACTCAGCTAGGGTGCTGCCAACACTGACAGAAGTGTGGACAGAGGTACCGAGAGCAGGGATCAAATATGGTGTAGGCTGAGGGATAGGGATCTCCGGGTCTAGAGGTGGTAGGAGAGGCTCCTGCTCATCGCCCTCGGGCTCAAGCACATACGCAGCTGGGATGAGGAGCTCCATCTCTGGTCCCCACACCCCTCCTGCGGGTCCAATGTGGGTCCGAACGGGGCTCGGAAGCACCATATAATCTGTACCAAAAGGACCGTGCAGCCAAACCCAGAGGTGCTGACCATGAGTACACAACATCCTCATGCGGACCATGACATCTATGGAAAGGTAGGTGGGGCCCGTGGGTCGAAGCAAACCAGCTGGGAGGTCAACCCCGCACAAAGGAGCTATAAAGGTAATCAGACCGCCACAACAGATCGTCGTCCTGGCGATGGAAGAAGAAACAATGCGGTCTAGGTACCAGCTAGATATATCGATCAGAACGGCGGGGACTAAGTGTCAGTGTCACCCTCAATGACTCTCATTCTAGTCATCGCATAGAGCATATAAAGCTCAGGCATAGACATCATCCCAGGCTCATACCTTGCGAGAAATGCGGTCACCATGAGGCGCTGAGCAATGCAAAGGCATGGGTGGACGATAGAGGAGGCCTTGGCCCGGCTAGGGTCAAAAGCGATTGGGGAGCCCGTGATCAATGTCCAGAAAGCATGTGTATCGAATGACGATGGGGCGATGTGCATGGGACTAAAAGCGCGGTCGGGGTCCAGGACAGGGGGCCACTGGACAAAGGCTCGGAGCATATCGAGAGTGATCTCACACTCATGATCCATCAGACGAAATGTGCAACCCCCTTAAGTCCTACGGATAGAACTCAGGACCTCGAGTGTCGGTCAGACATAGGTGTCCATCGACACCAACAAAAAATCACGCCACCCCATGTTGTCATACAACTGGAGTAGGCTCTCGAATACCCTTAGGCACTCTAAAGCTGTAATGTGTGCAAACCTAGAGGGGACGATCGAACGATGGAAGATTCTTTCAAATCTGATGCGGTGTGCGTCATCTCGGAAAGTAAACACCATTGTGTCGAAAGCTGGGACGGGTTGTGCCGGTGGGGGTGGAATGGGTGCTGTAGGAGGCGGAAGTGTAGGTGGCGGTGGGCTAGGCGGCGGGGAGTCCGCTCTAGCGAAGGAAGAGCCCGGCTCGCTAGTCCTCCTCTGCTTGGAGGCGGGCGCCCGCGAATGAGACCTAGTGCGTGGAGGCATGGTAATGCCGTGAGATGTGCCAACCAAAGCGAAGTGCTAATAAAAAAGGAGCGAATATACCCAAGCACGACGCGACTCCAAGCGAGTAGTGAGAGCAAAGAGACGCCTCGCCTGAGAAGCTCCGAATCTGCCCCTGATTCTCCCATAAGCTATCCTGAAACAAAAATTGATTAATTAGCAATGAATATCAATAAATTTAGGGGAAAATCAAGAGAAATAGGTATGTATATAGTTTAACTTCGATTCGGGGTGGAATAGGGCTTACAAAATGGAGAATGGGAGAAAATGGGAAATTAGGGCTAAGGGGGACGATCGGTAGCGAGGGAGGCAGCGGCGGCGGCGATCGAACGGCGGGAACGGCGGCATGGGGTCGCGCCACTCGGGCGCGGGTGGGTGCGGCTCGGGCGATGGGGTCGGATGCTCGGGCGATTGTGGGAAGCTCGGGCTGTCGGTTTGAGAATTTGGGAATTTTAATTTGGGGCCGCGAGCTATTGACTATATAGGGTAGGTCACTCGGCCGAGTGGCAGTGACCACTCGGAGCTTTTAAAGTGCTGAAAGTGTCTGGTTCACTCGATCGAGTGACAAAGTCACTCGGCCGAGTGGTATGTAATTGACAGAGAGGGGTTTTTTCTACACTTCCCTGATCAGTACCCTACTCGGCCGAGTAGGGTCGTCACTCGGCCAAGTGAAAATGTCACTCGGCCGAGTGGGCTGCTATTTTCAGCTCCAAATCTCTGTTTTTCTTCCACTTTCTGATTTTCTTTCCCCCGTCAGTTTCTTCCTTCTTTTGACGTTTGAGTGCATCCCTGGAACGCACCCCAACGCCATGGTCATTCTTCATTAATATGGTCTCCTATTCTCCTTCTCCTGAAAAGAAAAATGTTGCCCGTTGTCAGGTTTTTCTTCGACACTTGACTCTAAACACTAATAAAGATCTAAAACAAAAAGAAAAAGAAGAATTCAACTAAAAAATGAAATAGAACCGTCGGGTTGCCTCCTGACAAGCGCTCATTTAAGGACTTGAGCTGCACCCCTTAAGATTCGGGATTAAAGCTCGATGTTTGGCGCATGTGAGATGCGCGCGTCAAACTTGCCGGGAAGGCCGCTTGGGTTTAGTTGTTGATTTTCTTTGGTGTTCCTCGGCTCCCCTTCATCATGGGTAGTAGTGGGGGGTGAGTCCCCCAAGCTTGAGCTTTTGACATCCTTCTTCTTGGCCAGTGGTGAAGATTTGTTGGTCGGTGGAGCTTTCTTCATATGCTTCACCGTAGAGAGCGTGCATAGTGATCACTCCGTATTTTACACTTTTTCCCCGCATGTTTGCATGCCATTTAGATCGCTCAAATCATGTTTTTCACGATATATCGACGATATTGCGATACTTTTCACGATTTGTTGTTTTTGTCGTATTTCAGGAGATTTGGAGTGATTTGGAGTGATCCCGAGATACACCTACTCCAGAGTGTCACCGATGACTTCCCCGAGGGGTATTTTGTTATTGGAGAGGAGCAGAAGAAGAAAGAACTTCGTAGGAGCGACGAGGAGGCAAAAACAAGATGTTTGGGCATTTTCAGTGTCTCACTCGGCCGAGTGAAGGAGTCACTCGGTCGACCAGCGAGACCCCGCTCGGTCGACCAGATCGGACACGCTTCATGTGTGCACTCGGCCGAGCATCAGAAGCCACATCGGCCGAGTGACGAAACCCCGTCCGCCCGAGTGGCACTGATCGCTCCGGAATGTAACCCAAAAGTGCGACCGTGTAGTTTTACCGCAAGCGCACGGTGTAGCGGCGAGCGGGTTATCGAACACAGGGAGGACGAATGAAAGTGCTTGCTCCAATCAACCTGGCTATTTAAGAGCAGAAAAGAGAGAATTTTCCTTTGGCGATCCTGTCACAATCGTCAGACAAAGTACGGAAATATCAAATCAAATAAAGAACGTCTAGGGAATGGGAAATCCCCGCTACTCACTGTATTTCGTCAATGTGGTTCATTGGTATCAAAATTGCTAGAATAAAATTTCGGATGAACTAGTTGCAACTGAATGTAATACCTAGCTCACGCTCTCGCGCTGTTGCCAGTCTATAGCTATCCTAGGTTCGGGTCCAATCTCTTGCAAACCCTACCCTAGGCAAGCTAGCATTAGGATCAACATCATCGTTCAATCGCGCCCCGAGCCCACTCTCGTGCAAACTCGGGCCACGACCTAGGTTGGGATAGTTCATACCCGTCCAATCTCTTGCAAACGGGTATCGGCACGGAATTGCAACCGGAAACCCTAGTATCGGTCCAATCTCTTGCAAACCGATACTACGGAAATTCGATTCCAACCCAATTCGGATTTCTAGGGTTTCCTATCGAATTGGGATCCAATCTCTTGCAAATCCCAATCGATATGAATACCTAGCCATCCGTAGTAAATCGATCCCAATCTAACCCTAATAGCAATTTTAGCAAAATTTCTACTAATTCATCACAAATCTGAAATTGGGCTCGTAGGGTTCATCCCCACGCCCCAAGACGTGGAGACTACTCACAATTCATAGCACAAACACAAAAATAATCAATGAAATTAACAAGAGAATTCATCACAATATTGAGATAAACAATAAAAATAGTATTTTTAGAGGGGAGAGACACAAACCAATAGAGTTCTTCAAATAATCCAACAAAAGTCAACTTTTGTCTCCTCTCCAATCACAAGAATAAAGCTAAAAAGTTAATCTAAAAAGCTGCAAAAATCTAAGAGAAAAGCTCTCTAACCTAGGGTAAAAACAGGGGTTAAATACCCCCCAAAATCGTCCAAAAAACTGTGACCAAAATGCCCCTGCGCAGCCTGAAATCCGAAATTTTCGCTACAGGCAGCGCGTCGCACTCGGCCGAGTGACAAAAGTCGCTCGGCCGAGTGAGAAACCCTGTAAATTTCCATTAAGTCTGGGTCTTCGGGGGTCTTCACTTCGGGAGTCGCTCGGTCGAGTGAGTTGTCGTCACTCGGCCGATGGCTTGTTAGTACTCGGGCGGTCGGCATTTGCCACTCGACCGAGTGGGTCTTCTGAAGCTCAGGCAGACAAAAAACAGTAAGTTGGTGATTTTTGATGGGCTTCGTCTGAGTGCCACTCGGGCGGACGGGATCTCGTCACTCGGCCGATGTGGCTTCCGTCGCTCGGCCGAGTGCACACATGAAGCGTGTCCGATCTTGTCGGCCGAGCGGTGTCTCGCTGGTCGGCCGAGTGGCTCCTTCACTCGGCCGAGTGGGACACCAAAAATGCCCAAACAGCTTGTTTTGGCCTCCTCGTCTCTCCTGCGACGTTCTTTCTTCTTCCGCTCCTCTCCAATAGCAAAATATCCCTCGGGGAGGTCATCGGTGACACTCTGGAGTAGGCGTATCTCGAGATCACTCCAAATCGCTCCAAATCACCTGAAATGCGACAGAAACAACAAATCGTGAAAAGCATCGCAATATTGTCGATATATCGTGAAAAACATGATTTGGGCGATCTAAATGGCATGCAAACATGCGGGAAAAAGTGTAAAATAAGGAGTGATCAAAATCCCCCAAGCTTACCTTTTACTCGTCCTCGAGAAAGATAAGTAAGAGGCGAACCCGGTGGATTCGGAAAACGAAAACGGCGAAAAACGAAAAATGAAAAACGAAGAAAAACAAGAAACGAAATAAAAACAAAGAAGAAAGAAAGAAGCTAAGAGGGAATCTGCTAGATCATTTTCTCTGGACGTGGGTTTCGCTTACTCATATAGCATGCACTGAATGAAGAACACATGTCAAAGAATTTTATTTCGATATCATAGTATAATCGTGCAAATAGAAATAGAAAACCCACGAACAACGATGTAATCATGAAAAACGGAATAATTTTAGAATTAACATCGTCTGAATCATTTAAAGCGGTATGCAAATCGCAGATCACACACTTTTCAATTGAATGCTTTCTATGAGGAGTATAAGAGTATCACACAATAGAATAGAAAGAATAGATAGGCATGGATTTCATGAAATGAGTGCTAGGCATAGATTTCTGGACTTCGTAAAGCTAAAAATAATCCTACCGAGTATAGAATATTACTTATCCTAGGTTGTCGTGCAACGTCAAGTAGTCACTCTCTCACACATCATTGGATTCCCTCCCCCAAGCTTATCTATAAGCGTGGTGGCATAAAAAAAATATTTACATCCCCATTTTTATAAATCTCCAAAAGCAATGAAAATAAATACAAAAAGAGAGAAGAAAGAGAGAACATGAGATGTGATCTTTCATCGAGGTTCTTTCCTCTTTTCTTTTCCTTTTCTTTTTCTTTTTTTTTTCTCTCTTTTTTTTGAGATAACATATATACACAATGATCCCAACTCAAAGAGAAGTAAGAGCATACAAGAATTTTTTCTTTTTCTTTCTTTGGTTATGGGAAATTTGGAGCTAGGAATTAATAGCGGGGGAAATGCCATATAATAGAATCGCTAAGGGGAGATTCACCAATGATTTTAAAATAGAGAAATGATGATCAAGATTCGTGGAGAAAGAAATAAATATATCTCCCGGTTCACTCTATAAGACGTGCACGACAACTTCAGCAGGGTAATCTAATCTACTCAGTTTTGATCACAAAAAAGCTAAGCTAATCCAGATTTATCATAGCTAACATCATTCAATCATCCTGAAGTGAAATGTACAAATCATGCATATAGAAGTGATATAGGAAAAGAAATCGGTACTCCAGATATAAGCATTCAATGCGTGAATCTTGGTGTGTTTTCTGCGATAGCATACATATGAATATTCAGACTCAGCTAATAATAAAATTTCATCCATTTTCATGTGGAAAAAGGTGTGGGTTACTATCTCTAAATGCAAGGCAAATCACAGCATATGATACCAGAAATAAAGTCTAAGACATGACAAATATAGCATGCATATAGAGTAAGCTAACTCCACGTCATCATCATCACAGAAAAGTCATCTCTAGCATGAGATGAAAAAGAAATAAAGATAAAGGGGAAAATAAAGCTATTTACAATGCGGCACACAAAAAAAATAAGAAAAACGTGATGCATGGTAAAATAAAAGAAAAATGATGAAAATATGTGTAAAAGCGGAAAATGGCGTGAAAAACTAAAAAAAGGTGGTAAATCGAAAAAGAATGTGAGAACTCACTCCCCCAAGCTAAATGGCACAGTGTCCTCAATGTGCAAAGTGTGGCACACCGAGAGACAAGTAATGTGAGGGGTAAGTGAGGATGCATGCATGGGGAAATAGAAAATAAAATAACAAAAGAAAAATAAGGAATAAAAATATGATGCGGACATGATGCATGCAGATATATGAGTGATACAGATATATAGGTGTGACACCAAAAACTCTCCCGCTCTCCCAAAAATGATATATAAATATATGATCAAAATGTGCATCCAAAAACAGTGAGGAGAGGGTGGGGTGGGCAAAAATCAACAGGACCCAGCAGAGACGGGCAGCACAACGGCAAAAGGAATCGATGGCATCAAGAGTGCCTAAGAAGGTGGGGCTGCGCCGTCTCCGTCCTGAGGCGGAGGAGGTGGTGGTGGTGGAATAGACTGCTGAGAGGGTGTGGGTGTGGGAGTGGCAGCAGGATGGGTATGGGTAGGAGTGGGGGTGGTGACCTACTGGGTGGGTGGGGGAACGCGGGGGAGTCGCTCCAGGACCCGGGTAAGGCAGTAGTGAATCTGCGGGAGCAGGTCGAAGCGGCCAGCCATCGCGGAGACGGTGGAGGACAGGGTCCTAAGGTCGCCTCTGAGGCCACTCACCGCCCCCTCGAGAGCACGAATGCGCTGAAGTACAGTGTCGGGGGGAGGTGGTGCAGAGGGACGCACCGGTCTGTGCTGTGCAGGGCGGGGTTGGAGTACTCTGGTGGCGTAGGTGATGGGCTCAGCAGGGAAGGGAACGAAAGGTGCTGCGCTCGCAAAAGTGGGCCTGGCCTGAGTGTGAGGCTGGGAAGGACGGTAAGAAGTGGAGGCAGTAGCAACGAAAGAGGAGTGCAAAAGTGGCAACGAGGCGGCCAGAGAGGTCGGTGACACAGAAGTGTGGACAGACGCCACGACACTCTCGGAAAATACAGCAGCGGTGGAGACAGAGGCGGAGACCGTGGTCTCTACAGCGGTGGCAAAAGAGGGCTCACCGCACTCAACTATGGTCGGCGGGCGCTTGGGTGGGGCAGAGGAAACGGGCTCGGCAGACAGAGGGCCAGTGGTGGTGGTGACACGCGTGGAAGCAGTGGAAGTGGGCTCAGCTAAGGTACTCCCGACACCGATAGCAGTGTGGACAGAGGTGTCGGGAGCAGCGGAAATATAAGGGATAGGCTGAGGGGCCACGGGGTCAACAGGGGCAGCAGGCTCGGCAGGTGCAACAGGGTCTGCGGGGGCAGCGTGGGTAGCGTGAGCCTGCTCGGCCTCCTCGGCCTCGAGCACGTATGCGGCTGGGATCAGAACATCCATCGCAGGGAGCCAGTCCACCTGGGCCGGTGCAATCTGAGTCCGAGCTGGGCTCGGAAGAATCATGTAATCGGCACCGTAAGGGCCGTGCAGCCAGACCCAGTGTCGCTCACCGTGCGGACGCAACATCTTCATCCGGGCCATAACATCAATCGACAGAGAAGTGGGGCCCGGTGCTCGTCGCAAGTCGTCAGGGAAGTCCTCGCCGGTCATAAGGGCGAGCAAGGTGATCAGGCCGCCGCAGCATATCGGTGAGCGAGCGCCCACCGATACGATGATGCGGTCCAAAAACCAAGCTGCGACATCAATCACGACGGCAGGGACCAACTCATCGCCCTCCCTAGATAGAGCTCTGGGCCGTGTCATCGCGTAGAGCATATAGAGCTCCGGCGTGGACATCGTACCCGGCTCATATCTCGTCAAAAAGGTCGTCGCCATAAGGCGCTAAGCCATACGGAGGCAGGGATGGAAAATGGCTGAGGCCTTGGCCCTACTAGGGTCAAAGGCAGCGTGGAGACCCGTAATCCGGGCCCAGAAGGTGTCGGCATCGAAGGAAGGTGGGGGGATATGGGTGGGGGCGTAACCTCGGTCGGCCCCGGGGACATCGGGCCACGAGAAGAAAGCTCTCATCATACCGAGAGTGACCTGGCATTCTCGGTCCATGAACCGAAACGAGCATCCCTCGTCGGTCCGGGCGATCGAACTAAGAACCTCAAGTGCCGGACGGATAAACGTGTCCGCCGACACCTGAAAGAAATCTCGCCAGCCCACGTTGTCGTACAACGTGAGCATCCCCTCTAGTACCCCCAGGCGTCCTAGGTCTGCAAGGTGTGCGAACCTAGAGGGTACGATCGAGCGCTGGGAGATACGCTCGAAAGCGACGCGGTGTGCGTCGTTCCGGAACGTGATCCCCAGCGGCCCGATAAGTGGAGCCGGAGGTGGTGGCTGTGGGGCGGCAGGGAGTGGCTGTGCGGGCTCTGCAGGCTGTGCTGGGTGGACGGGGTGTGGTGGAGAAGGCAGAGGAGAGTCCTCCACCTCGTGGGAGGGGCCGGCATCATCCGACCGCTTCCGCTTGGCGGAAACTCTCCTCGACCGCGGCCGTGTCCGGGGCGGCATATGGGCCCCGAGCGCTCACCAAAAGCGTGAAAAGTGCGGCGTGCGTAAAATAAAGGAAAGAATATACCATGACACGTCGCGAGTGCAAAGCTATGGAAGCGTGCGAAGACGACGCCTCCACGTAGCCCAAATCAATCCCTGGAAGCTCTCCTGGGCTCCCCTAAGCTCCCAAAAATAACCTGCGCATGAAATGGAGATATCAGCGAGTAATATTCAATACGTATGGGGCATTAGGGGTATAATAGATAGAAATTGAAATTAATTCGGGTTTGGGGTTCGTTAAGCACATGGATCCTTGAAAAATACAAAAAAAAAAAGAAAACGGGCTCAAAATGGGGTTACCGGAGTCGGCCGGAGCAGTGGCCGCCGGCGGCGACTCGGGCGAGGAGTGGCGGCGGCTCGGCCGGCGGTGGGTGGCCGAGCGGTGGCGCGGGATCGACGGTCGGGCGAGTGGGCGAGGGAATGCGAAGGGTCGGGGGCTGCGATTTGTTTCGTTTCGAAAAATGAGCCCGACCCTCGCCCCTATTTATAGCAAAAGTTACGACTCGGTCGAGTGACTGGGTCGCTCGGCCGAGTGAACTTTTAAGAAAAATTCCTCCCCGCTACGCTTCGGCCGAGTGGCGTTGCCACCCTCGGCCGAGTGGAGTAAGTCCATTCGGCCGAGTGGCGCAAGCTACTCGGCAAGACTCGCCCTAGGAGCGTATCAGTTTTACTCGGCCGAGTGAATATATATACTAGGCCGAGTAGCAGTTATACTGAAATCAGGAAAAGAAACAGAGAGTTGGGTACAGCAGACTTCCCTCGTTCATGAGCGGCTCGGCCGGACGAACTTGTGTGCTCGGCTGAGTGACTAGTATGCTCGGCCGAGTGAGCCTTGTTTTCTGCTGTTTGTCTTCGTTTGGGCTTTAAACTCCGTTTTTCTTCCTCCAGTCGATTTCATCTTCCTCCTAAGCATCGAGCGCCTTCCTGGGGCGCTCCTCGTCGCCTTGTGCATCCTCCTAATGATGGGTACCTTGTTCTCCTCTCCTGTCAGAAAAAATAGGACCAGTTATCACAAGATTTTTGGGCGAACGACTCAAAACACTAAAAATTTCTAAAACAAAAATAAAAGAAAAGTGAAAATAAAGCAATAACCGTCGGGTTGCCTCCCGACAAGCGCTCGTTTAAGGTCGTGAGCTCGACCCCCTATGATTTTCAATTAATGCGGGATGTTTGGTGCATATGGGATGCACCCGTCAAACTTTCCGGGGAGAACGCTTGGGTTCGGAAGTTGCGGCGGCGTGTTCTCCCTCGGTGGTCTCCCGTCTCGAATAGTGTTGGGGGGAGGCTCCCCCAAGCTAGCGTTTGCTCCGGTCATCCGCTTCACCGGTGACGCCGATTTCCGTATCGGCAGAGCTTTCTTCAGAGACTTCATTTTCGAGAGCTTGCAGAGCTCTCGAATCCTTACGACATCAGTGTCGCCTTCATCAATTTCAGCGGAGAAGTCGGGGGAATCATTTTTCTTTCCTTCGTGGTCCAAATCCGGGCCTTCTTCAAAATCTTCTTTGAATAGAGCGCCAATGGAATGAGGGATCGCCTCTTCGATTACCTCGTCAAGGAGGTCCATATAGTCCAGCTCCTCATGGTAAGGCATGTGTTTCATTGCCTTAGGAATATGAAGATCCACCTCGATGTTGCCGACATTCAATGTTAGGGTACCTTCTCGCAAGTCGACAATGACACCGGCGGTGGCGAGGAACGGGCGTCCAAGTATCAACGACGTGTCTCCCTCCTCCTTAACATCCATAATCACGAAGTCGCATGGCAAGCAAATGCCCCCCGGGACTTGTTGTAACGACCGGTTTTTATCGTTACTTTTGTCTGTATTTCTCTCATGTAGTATTTTCCACGTATCCGTAGTTGGACGTATCTGACCCGTACCCGTACATGGTGTTAGCCTCATACGTATTAGCTTTTATTTTTATTATTTTCATTACTATTATTATTATTAGCTTTTAACGATTTCCTTTAATACTCTTTTCTATGTATAATTTTTCAAATTCAAAATTCGAATTCAAACATTTAAAACTTTTAAAAATCCAAATGAAAACTTTCCATTTTTCTTAATCCTAATAAAACCTATTTTCAAAAGCTTCCCTATTTAAACCAATGAGTTATTAGCTCTAAATTCCCCTAATTAAACCCTCTCTTAATAGCAATTAGGCTCTTGTCTCTTTCCATATTATCTTACGTTTTAATCCTTTCATTTGAATTGAATCCTCTCATTATTATTATTAAATCCCATTCATTTTCGAATCACACACACAACACCTAGACCCTAACCCATTCACATGTCAATCCCATTGGAAACTAAACCTAAGCTAGCTTATAAAAAACCATAGGGTAATCAACAGCTTTCATCCCCTCACCTACTATCTTATTTATATAGAAAACTAGGCTATTTCGTTCCTCCCTACAACACCCACAGCAACACTACCAAATTCTTTAGACCCTAGGCTCTTTTCTTCCCCCTACCCTCCAACTACAGCCTAGCCCCTGTCTCTATCTCCTCTCCTCCACGCAACAATACACATACGACCAACAGCCTTCATCTCGTAAGCTCTCCGGCAACCAAGATCGCCTCGGAGCACCCGCAACGCCGCAGCGGATCACCCTCGCCCCTCGCCCAGAAACACAACACCGGACCCCCCCCACCATTATCTTCCTCCCGTGCCGCCCCTAACCTCTTTTCTCCCCACACGCAGAGAGCAGATCTCCGGCGCCCAGGCCGCTCCGACCTCCGCGACAAGCCCCCTCCATCTCCCCTCCTCCTCCCACCTCCCAGTACGCCGCCAACGTCTCCAGGCCACCGCCACTTCTCCGGCATCCTGCTCTGTTCGAAACAGAGGAACCCAACCCCGCCGGCGAGCCCGTCTCCAGCATCCCCTCCTCATGCCACCTCAACACCGACATCACCGTTGGAAGCCGCCGTGCCCCGATCTCGCCTGAGCCCCTCGATCTCCGCTCAACCTCAAGAAGCCGTCGACTGCCCAAGATCCGCCACCCGGATCTCCCAGCGCTCGGCCCGCCGCCGCCGCCGCATCTCCGGATCCTCCGTCGCCTTACCTTCAGTCGAACCCCCGCACGCCCTTCCTCCGAGAGCCCAGGCGCCGAGGTCTCCTCTTCCTCGAACTCAGCCGACCAGCTCGCCTCCGATCTTCGAACCACCGCGCCCATCGACAGTTCGCTGCCGCACGCCTCTCCCTCCGAGCAATCGCGCTGCCGCTGCAACTCGTGAGTATTATCATTATGTGCACCTACCCGTAATCTTAGTAAGGGGTTATAATATGGAGCTTGCAGTACGAAGTTATGGAGCCAACTGTATCTTCTAATAATAATAAGTTGGTAGTATGTTGTTGGCTTAGTTCCTTATATCTACTGTTACTCTTGTGTTAGGCTAAAATTGAAATGATGGGTTATATTAACTTGCGCATACTGTCGATTTATATTTGGTTGTTTAAGTCAGTTCTTATAAATAAACAGTAGACATATGTGTTATTAGATATATAAGGTATGATGTTAATTAGATTAAATATTACTTGAATTAGTTGAGAACTTATAGCTTAATATCGCGGATTCGACCTTGCAGATAAATCCGTGCATATCTTACGACCGCGTGAGCACTTAACCCGCATCGCTACAGGCAAGTATATACAACCTGCAAATATATGGTTTCTTTCCTACAACTTTTGATGGCGCAAGTACATTACTTTCTTCAGACTTTTTCCAAAGACACAAGTATTTTATCGTGTACTAAACTTAAAAAGAAACGCACATCTTTGGCACTGCCTAAGAAGCAACTTTCATATTCGGAAAAGTCTTTAATGAATCCTTTTAACGTATTGGTTGTTTTAGCACTTAAACGATACACATGAAATGCTATTTTTTTTCTGGTCATTCGATTTATCATGTGATGTGTACCCTATCGAATTGTGAAAACCGAGCCCTCGGGGCAATTACAGATATTTGGGTCTTCGGACAATTTACGGATCATTGGGCCTTCAGGCAATTACGGAATGACATAACTTGAGAAAAATCGTGAAATTATGAATCATGCGCCCAAGAGGCGAAATCGTGAAATCGTGATGTCATGCAAGTTGACAAACTCGGGCGTGCTTGTAATATGGATTAGGCTGGCTCGTGTTCCAGCAAGAACACTTGGGTGGGGTAGTCTAGTGTAGTAGAGGCTGGAAAGCTGGATTACACTCTAGTGGTGAACTTGACCGACACCTGGCCGGGTCGGTGAGTATAGAGTCACGGGTAGCTCCCGTCGACTTGGGTGTGATGCTGGTCACCTCCCCCTCAGACACTAGGCTTGTCACTAGATAGGAGATTGATTGATTGATTGATTGATGCACCCTTCGCTTCACCTCTGCTGATGCTATGGAGTAAACTACTAAAATTATTGTCACGATTGACTATTGTTGTGCACACCACACTTGTCCATACATATTGCTGTACGCACTACGCTTGACACTACTTTTGCTGTACACACCACACTTGCTACACATTTTGCTGTACACACTACACCGTCACGACTAATGTTGTATACACCACACTTGCCATGCCAGTTTACTTTACATACTACACCTTGTTGCGTTACTACTTTGCACACTACACTTCGCATGCTCACTGCTTTGCACATTACACATTGCTTACGCCACTTGTGACCATTTGATGCTATGTTCACCTTGTTGAAATGATATTGTGTTTCTTATTCCCCCTAAGTTTTGAAAATTATATTATCACCTTGCCGAGGGTTATTTATTACTAACGTTTTTAAATCTTGCCGAGCGACCCTCGCTGACGTATATTTCTTGTCTTATGAAATATACGTCAGGTATTAGACAGATTTGCAGAGGAGTAAGGCTTGAGACTGAGCAGCTTGACCAGGATGCCCAGACGCTGAGATCTGCCGCTGGAGAACAACGTGCCTTCGCAATGCTGCTTAAGAATAATATTTGTTGTATTTATATCCAAGTGTAATTCTGTTTGCGTTTCTGTATCTAATGGCCAAGTTGGCCTTATTTGTGTACTTGTAAATCTGGGCATCAATGTAATGATAATGAAATTTTCTTTTGTTCCGAGTTTGAATGCAAGAACCTGATTACGGTCATACACAGATGCTTATTGGGTTGGGGCCTCACCGCTCCAGCCCAAGCGGGCCCGCTCACGTCCTCGCTCCCAAGTGTAATGGAAAGCGGGGCGTGACAGGTTTTAGTGGTGGCCCATGCAGGTCCTGCATTCTACAAATTACTCGGAACAATAAGGATGTCATTATTAGCCAGATTTTCTAGATAGACCTTGTACGCAAGTATTTATTTTGTTTGTTTTACAGAATGGCAGGTAGACCACACGCTCGAAACGCAGATGGAGCCAACGGAAGTTCTCTATGGTTACTGAGGAAGTTAGGGACGGCGGGCCAGTGATGAACGGTGACGTTTGAACCCCGACCTGTTATTGCACTTAGTGATTCATATCCTGTGCTTATCTTTGTTTGCCGATTCTTAGTTGTATCTTTTCTACTATTACTATTTCACCTATTTTGCTTGGTTAAATTCTAGGTGTTGTTTTGATTATGATTGTTCGATCTTAGACCCTTTTCTATTCGGAAGTTCCCTTTCCCTTGTATGTCCCTTCCTACCTTGATACTCTGACCCTTCGTCTATCAGGCTTTTCCTCGATCATACCTAACTTAGGGAAATTCCGAGGACGGAATTTTTATAAGGTGGGTAGGATGTAACGACCGGTTTTTATCGTTACTTTTGTCTGTATTTCTCTCATGTTATTTTCCACGTATCCGTAGTTGGACGTATCTGACCCATACCCGTACATGTTGTTAGCCTCATACGTATTAGCTTTTATTTTTATTATTTTCATTACTATTATTATTATTAGCTTTTAACGATTTCCTTTAATACTCTTTTCTATGTATAAATTTTCAAATTCAAAATTCGAATTCAAACATTTAAAACTTTTAAAAATCCAAATGAAAACTTTCCATTTTTCTTAATCCTAATAAAACCTATTTTCAAAAGCTTCCCTATTTAAACCAATGAGTTATTAGCTCTAAATTCCCCTAATTAAACCCTCTCTTAATAGCAATTAGGCTCTTGTCTCTTTCCATATTATCTTACGTTTTAATCCTTTCATTTGAATTGAATCCTCTCATTATTATTATTAAATCCCATTCATTTTCGAATCACACACACAACACCTAGACCCTAACCCATTCACATGTCAATCCCATTGGAAACTAAACCTAAGCTAGCTTATAAAAAACCATAGGGTAATCAACAGCTTTCATCCCCTCACCTACTATCTTATTTATATAGAAACCTAGGCTATTTCGTTCCTCCCTACAACACCCACAGCAACACTACCAAATTCTTTAGATCCTAGGCTCTTTTCTTCCCCCTACCCTCCAACTACAGCCTAGCCCCCTGTCTCTATCTCCTCTCCTCCACGCAACAATGCACATACGACCAACAGCCTTCATCTCGCAAGCTCTCCAGCAACCAAGATCGCCTCGGAGCACCCGCAACGCCGCAGCGGATCACCCTCGCCCCTCGCCCAGAAACA
This sequence comes from Scilla litardierei, assembly GCA_030789695.1. Classification (NCBI taxonomy): domain Eukaryota; kingdom Viridiplantae; phylum Streptophyta; class Magnoliopsida; order Asparagales; family Asparagaceae; genus Scilla; species Scilla litardierei. Next base: position 303,231,468 of record CM061142.1, on the reverse strand, counting down.
CAACGCCGGACCCCCCCACCTTTCTCTTCCTCCCGTGCCACCCCTAACCTCTTTTCTCCCCACACGCAGAGAGCAGATCTCCGGTGCCCAGGCCGCTCCGACCTCCACGGTAAGCCCCTGCCATCTCCCCTCCTCCTCCCACCTCCAAGTACGTCGCCAACGTCTCCAGGCCACCGCCACTTCTCTGACATCCTGCTCTGTTCGAAACAGAGGAACCCAACCCCGCCGGCGAGCCCGTCTCTGGCATCCCCTCCTCATGCCACCTCAACGTCGACATCGCCGTTGGAAGCCGCCGTGCCCCGATCTCACCTGAGCCCCTCGATCTCCGCTCAACCTCAAGAAGCCGTCGACTGCCCAAGATCCGCCGCCCGGATCTCCCAGCGCTCGGACCGCCGCCGCCGCCGTCGCATCTCCGGATCCTCCGTCGCCTTCCCTTCAGTCGAACCCCCGCACGCCCTTCCTCCGAGAGCCCAGGCGCCGAGGTCTCCTCTTCCTCGAACTCAGCCGACCAGCTCGCCTCCGATCTTCGAACCACTGCGCCCATCGACTGTTCGCTGTCGCACGCCTCTCCCTCCGAGCAATCGCGCTGCCGCTGCAACTCGTGAGTATTATCATTATGTGCACCTACCCGTAATCTTAGTAAGGGGTTATAATATGGAGCTTGCAGTACGAAGTTATGGAGCCAACTGTATCTTCTAATAATAATAAGTTGGTAGTATGTTGTTGGCTTAGTTCCTTATATCTACTGTTACTCTTGTGTTAGGCTAAAATTGAAATGATGGGTTATATTAACTTGCGCATACTGTCGATTTATATTTGGTTGTTTAAGTCAGTTCTTATAAATAAACAGTAGACATATGTGTTATTAGATATATAAGGTATGATGTTAATTAGATTAAATATTACTTGAATTAGTTGAGAACTTATAGCTTAATATCGCGGATTCGACCTTGCAGATAAATCCGTGCATATCTTACGACCGCGTGAGCACTTAACCCGCATCGCTACAGGCAAGTATATACAACCTGCAAATATATGGTTTCTTTCCTACAACTTTTGATGGCGCAAGTACATTACTTTCTTCAGACTTTTTCCAAAGACACAAGTATTTTATCGTGTACTAAACTTAAAAAGAAACGCACATCTTTGGCACTGCCTAAGAAGCAACTTTCATATTCAGAAAAGTCTTTAATGAATCCTTTTAACGTATTGGTTGTTTTAGCACTTAAACGATACACATGAAATGCTATTTTTTTCTGGTCATTTGATTTATCATGTGATGTGTACCCTATCGAATTGTGAAAACCGAGCCCTCGGGGCAATTACAGATATTTGGGTCTTCGGACAATTTACGGATCATTGGGCCTTCAGGCAATTACGGAATGACATAACTTGAGAAAAATCGTGAAATTATGAATCATGCGCCCAAGAGGCGAAATCGTGAAATCGTGATGTCATGCAAGTTGACAAACTCGGGCGTGCTTGTAATATGGATTAGGCTGGCTCGTGTTCCAGCAAGAACACTTGGGTGGGGTAGTCTAGTGTAGTAGAGGCTGGAAAGCTGGATTACACTCTAGTGGTGAACTTGACCGACACCTGGCCGGGTCGGTGAGTATATAGTCACGGGTAGCTCCCGTTGACTTGGGTGTGATGCTGGTCACCTCCCCCTCAGACACTAGGCTTGTCACTAGATAGGAGATTGATTGATTGATTGATTGATGCACCCTTCGCTTCACCTCTGCTGATGCTATGGAGTAAACTACTAAAATTATTGTCACGATTGACTATTGTTGTGCACACCACACTTGTCCATACATATTGCTGTACGCACTACGCTTGACACTACTTTTGCTGTACACACCACACTTGCTACACATTTTGCTGTACACACTACACCGTCACGACTAATGTTGTATACACCACACTTGCCATGCCAGTTTACTTTACATACTACACCTTGTTGCGTTACTACTTTGCACACTACACTTCGCATGCTCACTGCTTTGCACATTACACATTGCTTACGCCACTTGTGACCATTTGATGCTATGTTCACCTTGTTGAAATGATATTGTGTTTCTTATTCCCCTAAGTTTTGAAAATTATATTATCACCTTGCCGAGGGTCATTTATTACTAACGTTTTTAAATCTTGCCGAGCGACCCTCGCTGACGTATATTTCTTGTCTAATGAAATATACGTCAGGTATTAGACAGATTTGCAGAGGAGTAAGGCTTGAGACTGAGCAGCTTGACTAGGATGCCTAGACGCTGAGATCTGCCGCTAGAGAACAACGTGCCTTCGCAATGCTGCTTAAGAATAATATTTTTTGTATTTATATCCAAGTGTAATTCTGTTTGCGTTTCTGTATCTAATGGCCAAGTTGGCCTTATTAGTGTACTTGTAAATCTGGGCATCAATGTAATGATAATGAAATTTCCTTTTGTTCCGAGTTTGAATGCAAGAACCTGATTACGGTCATACACAGACGCTTATTGGGTTGGGGCCTCACCGCTCCAGCCCAAGCGGGCCTGCTCACGTCCTCGCTCCCAAGTGTAATGGGAAGCGGGGCGTGGCACTTGTAGCGGGATATCCTCTGCAATCCCTACCGGCCTTGTGATTCGCCCATCGGCTAGTTGTATCCGCATGTCGGTAGGCTTCAATTTTGTCCCGGTGTTTATCCTTTGAAACATAGAGAGAGGCATGAGGCTAACACTAGCCCCTAGGTCCACCAATGCCTTTTGAAGAGGGACGCCGCCCAAGGTGCAAGGAATCCGAAAACTCCCCGGGTCTTTGAATTTAGCCGGCTCCTTCTCTCTCTTGGTGAACCAAGAGCCCTCCTCGACGAGCATAATTTTCTCCTTCCTCTTTCTCTCCGAAATCAAATCCTTTAAAAATTTTGCGTATGTCGGGATCTCAACAATAGCATCAAGGAAGGGAATATTGAGGCTTACCCCTCTCAAATATTCGAGAAACTTCGCTAGTCGCTTCTCCATCTTCGCTCTAGCAAGCCTCTGAGGGAATGGTACCGGTGGCATGAAGCGCCTCTCTTCAAGCAATTGCTCCGCTCTAGATTTCTCCTTTTCTTGCGGCTCTTTCTCCCTCTCAACTTCAACTACCGGCTCAATTGGCTCTACACTTTCCTCCACGGGCTCCTCGGTAGGAATCATGGCGGGGGTGGTATCCTTCCCGCCTCTAGTAGTAACGGCAACCACGGCATTGATGTGGCCGGTGGCGCCCCGTGGGTTTTGCTCGGGTTGAGCCGGCAATTGTTGAGTATTCCGATTGAGCAACGCCAATTGCTCCGAGATTTGTGCCACAACGGTTGTAAGGGAGTCTTGGCCCGCCTTCAAGGAAGCATTGACCTTCTTTTGCTCGACCATAAACTCCTCCACTCTAGCTTCGAAGTCGGATCGTTGTTGAGCTTGTGGAGGGTTTTGATTTCTCCACCCTTGATTGTATCCGGGCGGCCTATAGGGTGGAACTTGTTGCTTCGGTTGGAAATTTTGTTGTGGAGGCCCCCTCGGTGGATAGTGTTGTTGTTGGGGTGGCGGTGGTGGCCGAGCTTATTGAGGTGGTTGTTGTGGCGGGTTCAAAGCTCCTTCATTGTTGGCGTAAGAGAAACCGGGATGATTTCTTGTGGCCGGATTGGCCCAATACCCTTGGTTCCCCGCGACATATTGGACTTGCTCCAAGGATCCTTCTCCTTGCTCTCCTCCCAAATACATGGCTTGAGATTGGTCTTGCCAATCACACATTTGGTTCGTTGGTTCGGAGGTGGAAGGGGTTCCTTGGGGCTCCGTGATAAACTTCTCCAGTCTCTCCACCACCTTGTGGAGAGAATCAAACTTGCTTGTAAGCTCCGCTACAGCCTTCGCCTCATAAATGCTAGTTGGCTTCAAGGAGGACGTAGAGTGTCCTCGCTCGTCGTCCCATTGTTGATTGTTTGAGGCCATCTCCTCAATTAGGGCTGTAGCTTCTTCGGGAGTCTTTGATAAGATAGCACCATTTGCCGCGGCATCAATAATTTGCTTGGTCCCCGGTTGGAGACCATTATAGAAGCTATGTACTAGCTCCCAATCTTCAATGCTATGGTGCGGGCATTGATGCTGCAGATCTTTGAAATGCTCCCAAGCCTCGTAGAGCGTCTCTTGGGGTCCTTGCTTGAAGGACGTAAGAGCGCTCCGAATCTTTACCGTTTTGGAGGGCGGATAGAACTTGTCAATGAATGCACTCGCCAACTCGTCCCAAGTGGTAAAGACTCCCTCAGCTTGCGTCCTCAACCAATAGAGTACCTTGTCCTTCAATGTGAAAGGGAAGAGACGCAGTCTGATGGCATCGATGGAGACCCCCCGTCATCTGAAATGTGGCGCACTTCGACAAGAATAGCTGGATGTGGTAGTGGGGATTTTCATGGGCATTCCCATGAAATGGATCCTGCTGCATCAGAACCACTAGTCCAGTCTTCAGCTCAAAGTTCTTGTCAGCCGCCAACTCCAGCATGGCAATGGATGAGGTCGTAGAAGAGGTCTTAGGCCGAAGCCTATCTCGAATAGAAATGATCCTCGCCATTCTTGCCGCTAATTGTTCCGCAGTTTCCGGGTTGGTCATAAACCTCCCTTCCGGATCTTGTCTTCTCTCCGCTCTGATTCTTCGCGCAGTACGCTCAATCTCGGGATCAAATAATATAGCTTCAGGGTCCGCCGTTGATCTCGTGTTCATGCACGGGAAAACAAAGTTTCAAAGAAGTGATTAGCACAATGGAAGGGTTAGGTAAAAAAATAATGAATTAAAAACAAAAAGAAGGAAATAGCTAGGGTGAAAAGATCAAACGCAATCGCCTCCCCGGCAACGGCGCCAAAAACTTGATCGCTCCGGAATGTAACCCAAAAGTGCGACTGTGTAGTATTACCGCAAGCGCACGGTGTAGCGGCGAGCGGGTTATCGAACACAGGGAGGACAAATGAAAGTGCTTGCTACAATCAACCTGGCTATTTAAGAGCAGAAAAGAGAGAATTTGCCTTTGGCGATCCTGTCACAATCGTCAGACAAAGTACGGAAATATCAAATCAAATAAAGAACGTCTAGGGAATGGGGAATCCCCGCTACTCACCGTATTTCATCAATGTGGTTCATTGGTATCAAAATTGCTAGAATAAAATTTCGGATGAACTAGTTGCAACTGAATGTAATACCTAGCTCACGCTCTCGCGCTGTTGCCGGTCTATAGCTATCCTAGGTTCGGGTCCAATCTCTCGCAAACCCTACCCTAGGCAAGCTAGCATTAGGATCAACATCATCGTTCAATCGCGCCCCGAGCCCACTCTCGTGCAAACTCGGGCCACGACCTAGGTTGGGATAGTTCCTACCTGTCCAATCTCTTGCAAACGGGTATCGGCACGGAATTGCAACCGGAAACCCTAGTATCGGTCCAATCTCTTGCAAACCGATACTATGGAAATTCGATTCCAACCCAATTCGGATTTCTAGGGTTTCCTATCGAATTGGGATCCAATCTCTTACAAATCCCAATCGATATGAATACCTAGCCATCCGTAGTAAATCGATCCCAATCTAACCCTAATAGCAATTCTAGCAAAATTTCTACTAATTCATCACAAATCTGAAATTGGGCTCGTAGGGTTCATCCCCACGCCCCAAGACGTGGAGACTGCTCACAATTCATAGCACAAACACAAAAATAATCAATGAAATTAACAAGAGAATTCATCACAATATTGAGATAAGCAATAAAAATAGTATTTTTAGATGGGAGAGACACAAACCAATAGAGTTCTTCAAATAATCCAACAAAAATCAACTTTTGTCTCCTCTCCAATCACAAGAATAAAGCTAAAAAGTTAATCTAAAAAGCTGCAAAAATCTAAGAGAAAAGCTCTCTAACCTAGGGTAAAAACAGGGGTTAAATACCCCCGAAAATCGTCCAAAAACTGTGACCAAAATGCCCCTGCGCAGCCTGAAATCCGAAATTTTCGCTACAGGCAGCGCGTCGCACTCGGCCGAGTGACAAAAGTCGCTCGGCCGAGTGAGAAACCCTGTAAATTTCCAGTAAGTCTGGGTCTTCGGGGGTCTTCACTTCGGGATTCGCTAGGCCGAGTGAGTTGTCGTCACTCGGCCGATGGCTTCTTAGTACTCGGGCGGTCGGCATTTGCCACTCGGCCGAGTGGGTCTTCTGAAGCTCAGGCAGACAAAAAACAGTAAGTTGGCGATTTTTGATGGGCTTCGTCTGAGTGCCACTCGGGCAGACGGGATCTCGTCACTCAGCCGATGTGGCTTCCGTCGCTCGGCCGAGTGCACACATGAAGCGTGTCCGATCTGGTCAGCCGAGCGGTGTCTCGCTGGTCGGCCGAGTGGCTCCTTCACTCGGCCGAGTGGGACACCAAAAATGCCCAAACAGCTTGTTTTGGCCTCCTCGTCGCTCCTGCGACGTTCTTTCTTCTTCTGCTCCTCTCCAATAGCAAAATATCCCTCGGGAAGGTCATCGGTGACACTCTGGAGTAGGCGTATCTCGAGATCACTCCAAATCGCTCCAAATCACCTGAAATGCGACAGAAACAACAAATCGTGAAAAGCATCGTAATATTGTCGATATATCGTGAAAAACATGATTTGGGCGATCTAAATGGCATGTAAACATGCGAGAAATAAGTGTAAAATAAGGAGTGATCAGGCACTCAGACGACGCCCCTCAAAAAGAGCCAACTTACTGTTTTTCGTCAGTCTGAGCAGCAGAAGACCCACTCGGCCGAGTGGCAATTGCCGACCGCCCGAGTAAAGATAAGCCCATCGGCCGAGTGACGACAACTCACTCGGCCGAGTGACCCCCGAAGTGAAGACCCCCGAAGACCCGAACTTACTGGAAAATTTCAGGGTTTCTCACTCGGCCTAGCGACATTTGTCACTCGGCCGAGTGCGGCTATCGCCTGTAGCGGAAAACTCGAAATTAGAGAGGTGCGGGGGCATTTTGGTCAGGTTTTTTTGGGCAGTTTTGGGGGGTATTTAACCCCAGTTTTTAACCAAGGTTAGAGAGCTTTTTCCCTTGCTTTTTGCAGCTTTTTAGATTAAAATTTTTAGCTTTTGATTCTTGTGATTGGAGAGGAGAGAAAAGTTTATTTTTGTTGGATTCTTGGAGAACTCTATTGGTTTGTCTCCCTCTTCATTAAAAATCTCATCTTTATTGCTTATTTGAATATTGCCATGAATTCTATTGTTATTTCAATTGATTATTTTTGCAATTGTGATATGAATTGTGAGTAATCCTAACGTCCTGGGGCGTGGGGATGAACCCTATGAGCCCAATTTCCGATTTGTGAAGATTTGGTAGAAATATTGCTAGAATTGCTATTAGGGTTAGTTTGGGATCGATATACTACGGATAGCTAGGTGTTCATATCGATTGTGATTTGCAAGAGATTGGATCCCAATTCGATAGGTTACCCTAGAAATCCGAATTGGGTTGAAATTGAGTTTCCGTAGTATCGGTTTGCAAGAGATTGGACCGATACTAGGGTTCTCGGTTGCAATTCCATACCGATACTCGTTTGCAAGAGATTGGACGGGTAGGAACTATCCTAACCTAGGTCGTGGCCCGAGTTTGCACGAGAGTGGGCTCGGGACGCGATTGAACGATGATGTTGATCCTAATGCTAGCTTGCTTAGGCTAGGGTTTGCAAAAGATTGGACCCAAACCTAGGATAGCTATAGACCGGCAACAGCGCGAGAGCGTGAGCTAGGTTTTACATTCAGTTGCAACTAGTTCATCCGAAATTCTACCCTAGCAATTGCGATACCAATGAATCACATTGACGAGATACGGTGAGTAGCGGGGATTCCTCATTCCCTAGGCGTCTTTATTTGATTTTATATCTACATACTTTGTCTGACGATTGTGACAGGATCGCCAAAAGGAAAATTCCCTCTTTTCTGTTCCTATAGCCAGGTTGTTCGGAGCAAGCACTGTCATACGTCCTCCCTGTGTTCGATAACCCGCTCATCGCTACACCGTTCGCTTGCGGTAAAACTACACGGTCACCCTTTTGGGTTACATTTTGGAGCGACCAAGTTTTTGACGCCGTTGCCGGGGAGGCGATAGTGTTTGATCTTATCACCCTAGCTATTTCTTCTTTCTGTTTTATTTCTTTATTTTTATCTAACCCTTCCACTGTGCTAATCATTTCTTTGAAACTCTGTTTTCCCATTGCATGTACACGAGATCAACGGCGGACCCTGAAGCTATATTATTTGATCCCGAGATTGAACGTACTGTGCGGAGAATCAGAGCGGAGAGGAGTCAAGATCTGGAAGGGAGGTTTATGACCAACCCGGAAACTGCGGAACAATTGGCGGCAAGAATGGCGAGGATCATTTCCATTCGCGATAGGCTTCGGCCTAAGACCTCTTCTACGACCTCGTCCATTGCCATGCCGGAGTTGGCGGCCGACAAGAATTTTGAGATGAAGACCGGACTAGTGGTTCTGATGCAGCAGGATCCATTTCATGGGAACGCCCATGAAAATCCTCACTACCACATCCAGCTATTTTTGTCGAAGTGCGCCACATTCCAGATGCCGGGCGTTACCTTGGATGCCATCAGACTGGGCCTCTTCCCCTTCACATTAAAGGATAAAGCTCTTTATTGGTTGAGGATGCAAGCTGATGGAGTCTTTACCACATGGGACGAGTTGGCGAGCGCGTTCATTGACAAGTTCTATCCGCCCTCCAAGACGGTAAAGATTAGGAGTGCTCTCATGTCCTTCAAGCAAGGACCCCAAGAGACACTCTACGAGGCTTGGGAGCGCTTCAAAGATCTGTAACATCAATGCCCCCACCATAGCATCGAAGATTGGGAGCTTGTCCATAGCTTCTATAATGGTCTCCAACCAGGGACCAAGCAGATTATTGATGCCGCGGCAAATGGGGCCATCCTATCGAAGACTCCCGACGAAGCTACGGCCTTAATTGAGGAGATGGCCTCAAACAATCAACAATGGGGTGACGAGCGAGGACACTCTTCGTCCTCCTTGAAGCCATCTAGCATCTATGAGGCAAAGGCCGTAGCGGAGCTGACCAACAAGTTCGATTCTCTCCACAAGGTGATGGAGAGACTGGAGAAGTATATTACGGAGCCCCAAGGACCCCCTTCCACATCCGCACCAACAAATCAAATGTGTGATTGGCAAGACCAATCCCAAGCTATGTATTTGGGAGGAGAACAAGGAGAGGGGTCTTTGGAGCAAGTTCAATACGTCGCGGGGAACCAAGGATATTGGGCCAATCCGGCCACTAGAAACCATCCCGGTTTCTCCTATGCCAACAATGAAGGAGCTTTGAACCCGCCGCAACAACTACCTCAACAAGCTCGACCACCACCACCACAACAACATTATCCACCGAGGGGGCCTCCGCAACATAATTTCACACCAAAGCAACAAGTTGGACCCTATAGGCCACCCGGATACAATCAAGGGTGGAGAAATCCAAACCCTCCACAAGCTCAACAACGATCCGAATTTGAAGCTAAGGTGGAGGAGTTTATGGTCGAGCAGAAGAAGATCAATGCTTCCTTGAAGGCGGGCCAAGACTCCCTTACAACCGTTGTAGCCCAAATCTCGGAGCAACTTGCGTTGCTCAACCGAAATACTCAGCAGTTGCCGGCTCAACCCGAGCAAAACCCACGGGGCAACACCGGCCACATCAATGCCGTGGTTGCAGTTACAACTAGAGGCGGGAAGGATACCACTCCCGTCATGATTCCAACCGAGGAGCCCGTGGAGGGGAATGTAGAGCCAATTGAGCCGGTCGTTGAAGTTGAGATGGAGAAAGAGCCGCAACGGGAAGAAAAGTCTAGAGCGGAGCAATTGATTGAAGAGAGGCGTTTTATGCCACCGATCCCATTCCCTCAGAGGCTTGCTAGAGCAAAAATGGAGAAACGACTAGCCAAGTTTCTCGAGTATTTGAGAGGGGTAAGCCTCAACATTCCTTTCCTGACGCTATCGTGGAAATACCGACATACGCCAAGTTCCTGAAAGATTTGATTACGGGAAGAAAGAGGAAGGAGAAAATCATGCTCGTCAAGGAGGGCTCTTAGTTCACCAAGAGAGAGAAGGAGCCCGCCAAATTCAAAGACCCGGGGAGTTTCCGAATTCCTTGCACCTTAGGCGGCGTCCCTCTACAAAAGGCGTTGGTGGACTTAGGGGCTAGTGTTAGCCTCATGCCTCTCTCTATGTTCCTAAGGCTAAATACCGGCATAAAATTGAAGCCTACCGACATGCGGATACAACTAGCCGATGGTCGGATCACAAGGCCGGTAGGGATCGCAGAGGACATCCCGCTACAAGTCCCGGGGGGCATATGTTTGCCATGTGACTTCGTGATCATGGATGTCAAGGAAGAGGGAGACACGTCGCTAATACTTGGACGCCCATTCCTCACCACCGCCGGTGTCATTGTCGACGTACGTGAAGGAACTCTAACATTGAATGTCGGCAACATCGAGGTGGAGCTTCATATTCCCAAGGTAATGAAACACATGCCTTATCATGAGGAGCTGGACTATATAGACCTCCTTGACGAGGTTATTGAGGAGGCGATCCCCCATTCGATCGGCGCTCTATTCAAGGAAGATTTTGAGGAAGGGCCGGATTTGGACCAAGAAGAAAAGATGGAGCATTCCCCCGACCCCTCCATGGAAATTGATGAAGGCGACGCTGATGTCGCGAGGATACGAGAGCTCTGCAAGCTCTCAAAGATGAAGACTCCAAAGAAAGCCTCACCGATACGAAAATCGGTGTCGACGGTGAAGCCGAGGCCCGGAGCAAGCACTAGCTTGGGGGAGCCACCCCCCAACACTACCCGAGGCAAAGAAGCACCGAGGGAGAACACGCCGCCGCAACATCCGAATCCAAGCGTTCTTCCCGGAAAATTTGACGGGTGCATTTCATATGCACCCAATATCCTGCATTGAATTGAAAATCAAAGGGGGTCGAGCTCACGACCTTAAATGAGCGCTTGTCGGGAGGCAACCCGTCGGTTATCGCTTTATTTTTACTTTTCCTTTATTTTTGTTTTAGAAATTATTAGTGTTTTGAGTCGTTTGCCCAAAAATTTCGTGATAACGGGTCCTATTTTTCTTTAACAGGAGAGGAGAACGAGGTACCTATCAATAGGAGGATGAACAAGGCGACGAGGAGCGCTCCAGGGATGCGCTCGATGCTTAGGAGGAAGATGAAATCGACTGGAGGAAGAAAAACAGAGTTTAGAGCCCAAACGAAGCCAAACATCAGAAAACAGGGTTCACTCGGCCGAGTATACTAGTCACTCGGCCGAGCACATAAGTTCGTCCGCCCGAGCGGCTCACGAACGAGGAAAGTCTTCTGTACCCAACTCTCTGTTTCTTTTCTTGATTTCAGTATAATTGCCACTCGGTCGAGTATATAACTTCACTCGGCCGAGTAAAACTGATACGCTCCTAGGGCGAGTATTGCCGAGTAGCTTGAGCCACTCGGCCGAATGGACTTCTTCCACTCGGCCGAGGGTAGCAAGATCACTCGACCGAGTCGTAAGCGGGAAGGAAATTTCAAAAATATTTCCGTTACGATCACTCGGCCGAGCGACTTAGTCACTCGGCCGAGTCGTAACTTTTCCTTTTATAAGTCGCCGCGGGCTCGGCGCGGAATTCGAACCGTTATTATCGATTTTTCGCCCGAGCCCGCGCCCAATCTCGCCTACGACCGCTGCGACCCCCCCTCACTCGCCCGACCCACTCGCCCCGTCGTCGTGCTCAGCCGACCACCACCGGCCGACCGCTCCTCCGCCTCACCTGAGTCGCCGCCGGCGACCACCTCGCCGGCCGAGCTCCGGTAGCGTTTATTTCGCCTATTTTCTCCTCTTTTGCGTATTTTTCGACGATCCATGTGTCTAACGAACCCCAAACCCAAATTAAATTCAATTTCTATCTATTATACCCCTAATCCCCCATACGTTTTGAATATTACACGCTAATCTCTTCGTTTGATGCGCAGGTTATATTGGGGAGCTTAGGGGAGCCCAGGGGAGCTTCCGGGGATCGTTTTGGGCTACGTGGAGGCGTCGTCTTCACACGCTTCCATTACTTTGCTCTCGCGGCGTGTCGCGGTATACTCCTTCCTTTATTTTACGCACGCTGCATTTTTATCGCTTTTGGTGAGCACCCGGGGCTCACATGCCGCCCCGGACACGGCCGCGGTCGAGGAGAGCTTCCGCCAAGCGGAAGCGATCGGATGAGGCCGGCCCCTCCCACGAGGTGGTGGACTCTCCTCCGCCTACACCACCACACCCCGTTCACCCCGCACCGCCTGCAGACCCCGCACACCCCGCACAGCCTGCAAAGCCCATTCACCCCGCACAGCCACTCCCTGCCGTCCCACAGCCACCACCACCGCCACCGGCTCCACTTGTCGGGCCGCTGGGGATTACGTTCCGGGACGACACACACCGCGTCGTTTTTGAGCGCATTTCCCAGCGCTCGATTGTACCCTCCAGGTTCGCACACCTTGCAGACCTAGGACGCCTGTGGGTACTTGAGGGGATGCTCACGTTGTATGACAACGTGGGTTGGCGAGATTTTTTCCAGGTGTCGGCGGACACGTTCATCCGCCCGACACTTGAGGTGCTTAGTGCTATCGCCCGGACCGACGAGGGATGCTCGTTTAGGTTCATGGACCGAGAGTGCCAGGTCACTCTCGGTATGATGAGAGCTTTCTTTTCGTGGCCCGATGTCCCCGGGGCCGACCGTGGTTACGCCCCCACTCACATTCCCCCACCTTCCTTCGATTCCGGCGCTGTATGGGCCCGGATCACGGGTCTACCTGCTGCCTTTGACCCTAGTAGGGCCAAGGCCTCGGCCATCGTCCATCCCTGCCTCCGCATAGCTCAGCGCCTTATGGCGACTACCTTTTTGGCGAGGTATGAGCCTGGGACGATGTCCACGCCAGAGCTTTATATGCTCTATGCGATGACGCGTCCCAGAGTTCTAGCTAGGGACAGTGACGAGTTGGTCCCTGCCGTCGTGATTGATATCGCGAGCTGGTTTTTGGACCGCATCATTCTATCGGTGGGTGCTCGCTCACCGATATGCTGCGGCGGTCTGATCACACTGCTCACCTTGATGACCGGCGAGGACCTACCGGCCGATTTGCGTCGTTCTCAGGGCCCCACTTCACTGTCCATAGATGTCATGGCCCGGATGAAGATGCTTCGTCCGCATGGTCAGCGGCACTGGGTTTGGTTGCACGGTCCATTCGGTGCGGATTACATGATCCTTCCGAGCCCAGCTCGGACACAGATAGCACCAGCATAGGTGGACTGGCTTCCGGTGATGGATCTCCTGATCCCCGCCGCCTACGTGCTTGAGGCCGAGGAGGCTGAGCAGGCTGAGCAGGCCCACGCTGCCCACGCTGCACCCGCTGACCCCGCTGCTCCTGCCGACCCCGTGGCCCCTCAGCAGCCCGATATTTCTGCTGCTCCCGACACCTCTGTCCACACTTCTACCTGTGTCGGGAGTACCCTCGCTGAGCCCACCTCCACTACCTCCACACCCACCACCACTCCCACCACAGCTGGCCCTCTGTCCGTTGAGCCCGTTTCCTCCACCCTACCCGAGCGCCCACCGACTGTAGTTGAGAGCGGAGAGCCCTCTTTTGCTGCCGTCGTGGAGACCGTGGTTTCCACCTCTGTCTCCACCGCAGTCGTTTTTCTGAGAGTGTCGTGGCGTCTGTCCACACGTCTGTGTCACCGACCTCTCTGGCCGCCTCGTTGCCACTTTTATACTCCACTTCCGTTGCTGCTACCTCCACGTCTTACCAGCCTACGCCCCAGCCTCGCCCTGAGGCTCGGCCCACACTTGTGAGCACAGCACCCTTCCTCCACATGCCTGCTGAGCCCATCACCTACGCCACCCGAGTCCGCCAACCCTGTCCTGCACAGCACAGACAGGTGCGTCCCTCTGCACCACCTCCCCCCGACACTGTACTTCAGAGCATTCGTGCTCTCGAGGGGGCGGTGAGTGTCCTCAGAGGTGACCTCAGGACCATGTCTGCCACCGTCACCGCTATGGCCAGCCGCTTCGACCTACTACCGGGCATTCACTATTGCCTCACTCAGATTCTCGACCGGCTTCCTCGCGTACCCACACCCACCCAGCAGGTACCCACCCCCACTCCTACACACACCCAGCCTGTTTCCACACCTACACCCACACCCACTCAGCAGACTGTTCCCCCACCACCACCACCACCACCTCCGCCTCAGGACGGAGACGGCGCAGCCCCACCCTCTTAGGCACCCTTGATGCCATTGATCCTTTTTGCCGTCGTGCTGCCCGTCTCTGCTGGGTCCTGATGTTTTTTGCCCACCCCCCTCCCCTCACTGTTTTTGGGACCACATTTTGTTCATCTATTTCTATATCATTTTTGGGAGAGAGGGAGATTTTTGGTGTCACACTTTTATATCTGATTCACTCCTATATCTGCATGCATCATGTCCGCATCATATTTTTCATTTCGTTATTTTTATTTTTATTTTTTTCTTTTTCCTCATGCATGCATCCTCACCTACCCCTCACTTTCCACGTCTCTCGGTGTGCCACACTTCGCACATTGAGGACACTGTGCACTTTAGCTTGGGGGAGTGAGTTCTCACGTCCTTTTCGATTTTCCACCTTTATTTTTAGTTTTTTCACGCCATTTTCCGCATTTGCACTCACTTTTTCTTTTTTACCATGCATCACGTTTTTCTTATTCTCTTTGTGTGCTGCATTGTATTTAGTTTTATTTTCCCTCTTTATCTTTATTTCTTTTTCATCTCATGCTAGAGATGACTTTTCTGTGATGATGATGACGTGGAGTTAGCCTTCTCTGTATGCATGCTATATTTGTCATGTCTTAGATTTTATTTCTGATATCATATGCTGTGATTTACCTTGCATTTAGAGATAGTAACCCACACTTTTTCCGCATGAAAATGGATGAAATTTTATTATTAGCTTAGTCTGAATATTCATATGTATGCTATCGCAGAAAACACACCAAGATTCACGCATTGGATGCTTATATCTGGAGTACAGTTTCCTTTTCCTATATCACTTCTATTTGCATGATTTGTACATTTCACTTCAGGATGATTGAATGATGTTAGCTATGATAAATCTGGATTAGTTTAGCTTTTTTGTGATCAAAACCGAGTAGATTAGATTACCCTGCTGAAGTTGTCGTGCACGTCCTATAGAGTGAACTGAGAGACATATTTATTTCTTTCTCCACATATCTTGAACATCAATTCTCTATTTTAAAATCATTGGTGAATCTCCCCTTAGCGATTCTAATATATGGCATTTCCCCCGTTATTCAAATCCTAGCTCCAAACTTCCCAAAACCAAAAAGAAAAAGAAAAATTCTTGTATATCCTTATTTCTCTTTGATTTGGGATCATTGTGTATAAATGCTATATAAAAAGAAAAAAAAGAAAAAAAAAGAAAAAAAAGAGAAAAGAAAAAGAAAAGAAAAGAGAAAAGAATCTCAATAAACGATCCCATCTCATGTTTCCTCTCTTTCTTCCCTCTTTTTGTTTTTTATTTTTATTACTTTTGGAGCTTCATAAAAATGGGGATGTAAATATTGTTTTTTGTGCCACCACGCTTATAGATAAGCATGGGGGAGGGAATCCAATGATGTGTGAGAGAGTGACTACTTGACGGTGCATGACAACCTAGGCTAAGTAATATTCTATACTCGGTGAGATTGTTTTAGCTTTACAAAATCCAGAAATCTACGCCTAGCACTCATTTCATGAAATCCACTCTATTCTATTCTATTCTATTCTATTGCGTGATATTCTTATACTCCTCATAGAAAGCATCCAATTGAAAAGTGTGTTGTCTACGGTGTTGTATACCGCTTTAGATGATTCAAACAATGCTAATTTTAGAATTATTCCATTTTTCATGATATATCAGAATTTTTGGGTTTTCTATTTCTATTTGCACCATTATACTATGATATCGAAATAAAAGTCTTTGACATGTGTTTTACATTCGGTGAATGCTATATGAGTAAGCAAAACCCACGTCCTGAGAAAAATGATCTAGCAGCTTCCCTCTTCTCTTTCTTCTTTCTTCTTCGTTTTTCGTTTTTCGTTTTTTGTCGTTTTCGTTTTCTGAATCCACCGGGTTCGCCTTTTACTTATCTTCCTCGAGGAAGAGTAAGAGGTAAGCTTGGGGGATTTTGATCACTCCGTATTTTACACTTTTTTCCCGCATGTTTGCATGCCATTTAGATCGCTCAAATCATGTTTTTCACGATATTGCGATACTTTTCACGATTTGTTGTTTTTGTCGTATTTCAGGAGATTTGGAGCGATTTGGAGTGATCCCGAGATACACCTACTCCAGAGTGTCACCGATGACTTCCCCGAGGGGTATTTTGTTATTGGAGAGGAGCGGAAGAAGAAAGAACGTCATATGAGCGACGAGGAGGCAAAAACAAGCTGTTTGGGCATTTTCAGTGTCTCACTCGGCCGAGTGAAGGAGTCACTCGGCCGACCAACGAGACCCCGCTCGGTCGACCAGATCGGACACGCTTCATGTGTGCACTCGGCCGAGCATCAGAAGCCACGTCGGCCGAGTGACGAAACCCCGTCCGCCCGAGTGGCACTCAGACGACGCCCCTCAAAAGAGCCAACTTACTGTTTTTCGTCAGTCTGAGTAGCAGAAGACCCATTCGGCCGAGTGGAAATTGCCGACCGCCCGAGTAAAGATAAGCCCATCGGCCGAGTGACGACAACTCACTCGGCCGAGTGACCCCCGAAGTGAAGACCCCCGAAGACCCGAACTTACTGGAAAATTTCAGGGTTTCTCACTCGGCCGAGCGACATTTGTCACTCGGCCGAGTGCGGCTATCGCCTGTAGCGGAAAACTCGAAATTAGAGAGGTGCAGGGGCATTTTGGTCAGGTTTTTTTGGGCAGTTTTGGGGGGTATTTAACCCCAGTTTTTAACCTAGGTTAGAGAGCTTTTTCCCTTGCTTTTTGCAGCTTTTTAGATTAAAATTTTTATCTTTTGATTCTTGTGATTGGAGAGGAGAGAAAAGTTTATTTTTGTTGGATTCTTGGAGAACTCTATTGGTTTGTCTCCCTCTTCATTAAAAATCTCATCTTTATTGCTTATTTGAATATTGCCATGAATTCTATTGTTATTTCAATTGATTATTTTTGCAATTGTGATATGAATTGTGAGTAGTCCTAACGTACTGGGGCGTGGGGATGAACCCTACGAGCCCAATTTCCGATTTGTGAAGATTTGGTAGAAATATTGCTAGAATTGCTATTATGGTTAGTTTGGGATCGATATACTACGGATAGCTAGGTGTTCATATCGATTGGGATTTGCAAGAGATTGGATCCCAATTCGATAGGAAACCCTAGAAATCCGAATTGGGTTAAAATTGAGTTTCTGTAGTATCGGTTTGTAATAGATTGGACCGATACTAGGGTTCTCGGTTGCAATTCCATACCGATACTCGTTTGCAAGAGATTGGACGGGTAGGAACTATCCCAACCTAGGTCGTGGCCCGAGTTTGCACGAGAGTAGGCTCGGGACGCGATTGAACGATGATGTTGATCCTAATGCTAGCTTGCCTAGGCTAGGGTTTGCAAGAGATTGGACCCAAACCTAGGATAGCTATAGACCGGCAACAACGAGAGAGCGTGAGCTAGGTTTTACATTCAGTTGCAACTAGTTCATCCGAAATTCTACCCTAGCAATTGCGATACCAATGAATCACATTGACGAGATACGGTGAGTAGCGGGGATTCCTCATTCCCTAGGCGTCTTTATTTGATTTTATATCTCCATACTTTGTCTGACGATTGTGACAGGATCGCCAAAAGGCAAATTCCCTCTTTTCTGTTCCTATAGCCAGGTTGTTCGGAGCAGGCACTGTCATACGTCCTCCCTGTGTTCGATAACCCGCTCGCTGCTACACCGTGCGCTTGCGGTAAAACTACACGGTCGCCCTTTTGGGTTACATTTTGGAGCGATCACATAGCTCTCTAATCTTGACGACATCAGTGTCGTCCTTCTCTTCATCCGTAGGAGGGTCCGGCGGGTCTTCCATCATTTCGCCATCTTTGGTAAGTTGGCGCTCTTCGAGGCCGTCATCGTGCTTAGCCCCGATGGCAAATGGCATGGCGCTGTCAATCACCTCGTCTAGGAGGTCCACGTAGTCCACGTCCTCTGGCCAAGGCATATGCATCATTGCCTTCGAAATGTGGAGATCAACTTCAATATTGTCGACGTTCAAGGATAAGGTTCCTTCCCTCACATCTACAATCACTCCGACGGTGGCTAAGAAAGGGCGTCCAAGAATTAGCGACGTATCACCTTCCTCCTTAATATTCATCCCCACGAAATCTCATGGCAAGCAGAGTCCACCCGGTACTTGTAGGGGTATGTTTTCGGCAATCCCCACCGGCCTAGTGATTCACCCATCGGTGAGTTGTATCTTCATGTCTGTGGCCTTGAGGTCGGTTCCCGTATTCAATTTCTTGAACATCGTGAGGGGCATGAGGTACTTTGCTTGGTGGGACTCCTCCAATCGTGCAAGGAATTCAGAAACTACCGGGATCTTTAAACTTGGTCGGCGCTTTCTCCTTTCTAGTAAACCACGTACTTTGCTTGGTAGCATGATCCTTTCTTTTCGCTTCTTTTCTGCGATCAAATCCTTTAGGAACTTTGCATAGGATGGGATTTCGATGATTGCATCCAAGAATGGGATGTTCAAGCTCACACCTCGCAAATACTCCAGAAATTTGATGAGCCTTTTCTCAATCCTCGTCTTTGCCAACCGTTGTGGATATGGTACCGGTGGCATATAAGCTCGCTCCCCTCGTGGCTTCTCTACTTCAGATTTTTCACGATCGCTCGGCACCTTTGGGTCCTCCTCTGCATTGCCCGGTTCCTCATCAACCAAAAATTCATCCCTCGGCTCCTTAGCTTGAATCATGGTAGGAGTAGTGTCCTTCCCACCTCTTGTAGTCACCGCCACAACCGCATTGATGTGCCCAGTGTTGCCTCGTGGGTTTTTCTCCGGTTGAGCCGACAATTGTTGATTGGTCTTATTGAGCAATGCGAGTTGCTCTGATAACAGTGCCACGACGGTGTTGAGGGAATCTTGTTGGGCCGTCAATTTTGCATTAAACTTCTTTTGCTCGGCCATGACCTCTTCAACCCTTGCTTCATGGTCCGACCTTGGCGGCGCTTGCGGTGGATTGGGTGCCCTCCATCCTTGATTGTATCCCATGGGAGTGGAGCTACTAAAATGGAGACGAGACGTGAGAAGGTCCGCACGGGAGTGGAGCTGTGAAGCCCCAAACCCGATAAGTGTCAATAAAACATAAGCAGGTCACTGTAACCACAAACGGAACAACAATAATAACACAAGGAGAGACAGAAATAAAATTCTCACATCTCATAATGTCCAACATGAAATAAGCTCAACATCCAGAAGAGCCACCAGTCTAAAAGAAAGAGTCTAAAGGCCCAGAACAAGGCCAACAACGCAACAAGGTATAGGTGCTACGCACCGACAACAAAACAGCACTCTAAACAAAAGGGAAAGCTCAACGAAGACACTAGGACTGGTCCCCAGTGTCCACGTACTCCCCGTCAAACACAAGCTCAGGCTCGGCGTCAGCAAACACCTCGTACTCAACAAGGTACTCAGGCTCAGGATCTAACATGTGTCACCCAAAAGAGTAAAGGGGCACATGTCAGCAAGTCTAAAAGACTTGGGCAAGGAAACTGAAATTAAGGCAACTAGCAACCTAGCAGTTTTATTATGCATGACATGGCAGTTATAACATGAGTGCACAAGCAAGACAGGGTGAAACAATAAGTTCAAGAGAGCAATCATCGGGACAAGTCAAGAGTAGCCAAGCTACTAACAATCTCAATCATTTCACTAGTCACGTTTCAAGTTGTTTGTAGATGTTTACGCCTTACAGCTGAATGGTTTGGCATTCACGCCGATTGGCCGCTTAACACTACCCCAAATCCCAGATTTTACGCCTTACCACTGCAGTTGCTGATCGGGTAGACTCCCAGTTGATTGGCCGCTTAACTCTTACCCCCAATACTCACATGTAAACGAGCCAGGGTCCCCGCACACGAGCTCAGTAAATGAGCCAGGGTTGCCCCGCACAGGAGCTCGTATTCTAGTTCACGATTCATAAGCATTTGGCGTAGGGGTGCACCTAGCCGGAAACAAGCAATTCGGGCATTGGCTATCAACCAACACATGGCCCGCTTCTGGAACACGAGCCAGGAACACAAGCATTGTAGTGAAGCTACGTAATCACGGAAACACTTAAAGAATGCAATGACATGACAATTAATTTGCGTACCGTTAATGGAAATTAAACATGACATGGTAATTGTGCAACATGATAAATGTCGGATCTAGCTTCGTTGTCAAGCTAGTTCCTAAATTTGCGCCTAGGCGAGTATCATTTCGTCGCCTAGTCTCTTTTACGCCTACAACAAGCAAATGGCCTAAAACATGGCCTAAACCCTAAGTGGCAAGTTTCACTTGCCTAGCACCGGGGATGACGATCAACAAGGGTTCGTCCCACGGACGCTAATCTACGGGGAAGTCACTGTTATGGAGAAACAATCATCAAAACAACATTCATTTCATTAGGGTTTCACAAAAACACAACGGTTATGAAAACATTAAGAGATCGATTTATTACCGTATCGGAAACGGAAGAATGATGCCGAGCAACCACGGCGACGGAAGAAACGCTCCGGGGAACCTAGGGTTCAGATCTGGAAATGATTGGAGAAGTTTGGAGAAATAGGGTTTTAGGGGATTTTGGGGGTTTGATGAGATTTTGAGGAAGATGAGAGGTAGAATGTGTTAAGGGAGAGTTTGGATGATGGATTTTGGGCTTGTGATGAAGAAATAAGGGTTTGAGGTAGTAGGGGGCTCAATGGGGGAGAAACTAGGGTTTTAGGTCGTGAGGAAGGAGAAGAAAACGTTTGGGATGGGTATTTATAGAGTTTGGTGGCGGCTAGGGCAAAACTAGGGTTTCCTGCACTGCTTAGTCGGTCAAAGAACAACTGTTGACCGACTAGTTTGAGAACTAGTCGGTCGGTTGACCAACGCAGACCGACTAAGTGTAAACAGTAGCTCCAGTCGAAAACCTGAACTAAGAGTTAGTCGGTCTGAGTACAAAACTTAACCGACTAGTTTAACAACCAGTCGGTCGAAAGATGAACTTAGACCGACTAAGAAGGAACAGTAACTAGCACCAAAAATAGTTGATGAGTTAGTCGGTTGAAGAAGCATTGCCGACCGACTAGTTTGTAACCTAGTCGGTCAACCAACGTTCTTAGACCGACTAACGACAAACAGTAACTCCTGAGAAATTTAGAAAGCCAACTAGTCGGTTCAAGAAGGTTTGCCGACCGACTGGATCGTCATCTAGTCGGTCGATGCCCCTTCTTACACCGGCTAATGAGCACCAACAGTTCCGATATGGAGCGCGGAGCTCCGGGATCGATTCCTAAGACTCCTAGGCTTGATCTAACAATAAGATATGACCGATACGAAGCCCGTCACGAATGACTTACTCCAAAATCGACGATTCTAAGAAAGAAGCTAGAAAACACGACGATACGATCGAAAATGAAAGTTACGGAGACGAAAACCACATATAAGGAAAAATCCACCAAAACATATAATATAATATAATAAATCCAGATACATGAAAACCAGTCGTTACATCCTCCCCAACTTAAGGAAAATTCCGGCCTCGGAATTTCCCAACACTCACGTGTCCGGGAACAAAAGTGGGAAACGCTCTCGCATCTCATCCTCATTCTCCCAAGTAGACTCTCCAGGCGAGCCGTGTCGCCACATCACCCTCACAAGATTGACAATCTTGTTCCGAAGTGACTTCTGACGACTGTCCAGAATCTGCACTGGATGCTGGTCATACGTCATATCGGGGCGAACGGTAATCTCCGAGAAATCCACAGCATGAGATGGATCGCTAATGTAGCGACGAAGCTGCGACACATGGAAAACATTGTGAACTCCCTCCAAAGATGGCGGCAAGGCTAAGCGGTAAGCTACCTCGCCAACTTTCTCCAGAATGCCAAACGGTCTAATGTATTGCGGGCTCAGCTTCCCTCGCTTCCCAAAATGAATCACACCACGATTCGGGGAAATCCTCAGAAACACATGGTCGCCCGACTGAAACTCCAAAGGACGACGTTTAGCATCCGCCCAATGCTTAAAATGGTCCTGAGCAATCCTCAACCTCTCCCGAATGCTCCTGACAATATCCACAGCCTCCACAATCATCTCAGGTCCCAACAGCTCACGATCACCAACGTCATCCCAACTCAATGGCGATCGACATTTCCTCCCATAAAGAGCGACGAAAGGCGCCATGCCAATACTCACCTGGAAGCTGTTGTTGTAAGAGAACTCCACCAAGTGCAGATGGTCCTCCCACGAACCCTTGAAATCCAACATGCACGCCCTCAGCATGTCTTCCAAAATCTGAATCGTCCTCTCGGACTGGCCATCCGTCTGCGGATGGTACGCCGTGCTGAAACTCAGACGCGTACCCAAACTCTTCTACAAACTCTGCCAGAACTGAGATGTGAACCTCGTGTCTCTGTCCGACACGATACTCACGGGGACTCCGTGAAGTCACACGACCTCCTCCATATATCTCCTCGCTAGCGCCTCAGTGGACTGTCCCACTCGGAATGGAATAAAGTGCGCGGATTTGGTCAATCGGTCTACGATCACCCAAATCGTGTCATTCTGCTTCGGACTCCGAGGTAGTCCAGTCACAAAATCCATAGTGATGTGTTGCCATTTCCACTCCGGAATCGGAAGCGATTGTAGCAACCCGACTGTACACTGATGCTTCGCCTTTACTTGCTGACAAACCAAGCACTTGGCTACACTCCGAGCCACATTCCTCTTCATGCCATGCCACCAATAGTTCAGACGAAGATCCTGGTACATCTTGGTGCCACCAGGATGCACAGAATACGGCGAACTGTGTGCCTCCACCATCAACTCATCTCTAATATCTCCAGCTGGCACACACAACCTGGCTCCAAACCTCAGCGAGCCATCCTCATGAATCAAAAAGTCAGTCCGCAGACCGACTTCCACCTGCTCTCGAATCTTCACCAGCTTCGGATCCTCAGCCTGGCCAGCCTTGATCCGATCCACAATCGTCGACCGTATCTGCATACACATCAACGAAGAAGCCTCCCCGGGAAGAACAATCTCCACACCAGACTCGCAAAAATCCTGCTGCAATCTCCACTGCGAAGTCAAAATCATCACCGCTGGAAGCCTACTCAGCGCATCAGGGACCACATTCACCTTGCCAGGGTGATACTGCAAATCAATATCATAATCCTCCATGAGCTTCAACCAGCAAATCAATATCATAATCCTCCATGAGCTTCAACCATCGACGCTGTCGCATGTTGAGCTCCTTCTGAGTAAAAATATACTTCAAGCTTTTGTGATCGGTGAAAATTTTCACTTTCTCACTCAGCAAGAAGTGCCTCCAAATCTTAAGAGCAAACACAACGGCAGCCAACTCCAAATCATGCGTCGGGTAATTCTTCTCATGAACCTTAAGCTGACGAGACGCTTACGCCACAACATGCCCGTGCTGATGCAACACACAACCGAGACCCTTGCCAGAGGCATCGCAAAAGATCTCAAATCCACCGCTGCGATCAGGCACAACAAGGATAGGGGCAGTCGTCAACCTCTCCCTCAGAACACCAAAAGCACTCTCACAATCACCCGACCAAACAAAAGGAACATCCTTCCGCGTCAACCTGGTCATCGGCTCAGTAATACGGGAAAAGTCCTTAATGAAACGCCGATAGTAACCAACAAGCCCAAGGAAACTCCGAATCTCAGACGCAGACGACGGAACAGGCCACTCTCTGATGGCCCTAATCTTCTCGGGATCCACTGAAATACCCTCTCCAGTCACCACATGCCCGAGAAAAGCAACTCTATCCAGCCAAAACTCGTACTTCGAAAATTTAGCATACAACCGATGCTTCCTCAAAATCTCCAATACCGTCCTCAAGTGAGAGGCATGCTCCTCCTCCGACTTTGAATAGATCAGAATGTCGTCAATAAAGATAACGACAAACTTATCCAAAAAGTCGTAGAAAATCAGGTTCATCAGATTCATGAAAACTGCGGGTACATTGGTTACACCGAAAGGCATAACCACAAACTCGTAGTGTCCATACTTCATCCTGAAGGCTGTCTTCGGAAATCTCCCTTCTTCACCTTCAACTGATGGTAACCACTCCTCAAATCCAATTTAGAAAACACCCTCGAACCTCCAAGCTGATCAAAAATATCATCGATGCGAGGCAACGTGTATTTATTCTTGATGGTCACCGCATTCAACTCCCGATAGTCCACGCACATGTGATGCGAACCATCCTTCTTCCTCACCAGCAGCACCGGTGCTCCCCACGGGGACACACTAGGGTTGATATAACCCTTCTGCAAAAGCTCATCCAGTTGCTTCCGCAATTCCTCCAACTCTGCGGGTGCCATACGATATGGTGCCTTCGAAATCGGCTGCGCACCTGGAATAAGATCAATAGAAAACTCCAAAGCTCGATCAGGTGGCAATCCAGACATCTCCTTGGGGAAGACGTCACCAAAATCTCGCACCACAGCTGGCCACTCCAACTCCATCTGCATAGCCACAACCTCCACCGATCTGGCCCGAAATCTGACAGGACCAAGCGAGCTGCTACCACGGCTGAACTCAAATACTGGATGTCCGGGAATCTCGAACACCACCTTCTTCCTCCGACAGTCGATAGTAGCATAGAAGCTCGCAAGCCAATCCATCCCAAGAACTGCATCATAGTTGATGATGTCGTGGACAATGAAATCAGCGTAAAGCTCATGTCCACAGACCACCAACGAGCAAGAATTGCAACCAAGATGCACCGAGACCACGCCATTCCCTGTAACGATATTCCAACTCTTGGGAAGAGGGGACGTCGACAAGGAATGCTTCTCCACGAAGCTCCGAGAAATAATGCACATCGATGCACCAGAGTCAAAGAGGACTCGTGCAGGAAATGTGCACACCAAAACCACACCTAACAAGCAATTAACAATCAAACCCTAGTCTAGCAAACAATCATGTTCAAGCAAACAACACAATCTAACAATCAAACCAGCTAGGAAAGTAACGGCTAGATTGAGGATTACCTGCGATAACCTCATCCACAGCCTCGCTCTCCACAGCGGTCATCAGAAAAGCCTGCCTCCTCGGTGGAATAGCCTGCTGTAAAGCCTGCCTCTGTGGAACAAGAGCTGCTGCACGTCCAGCAGGAACAGACGCTCGCTGTTGCAATGGCTGAGCTGCAACAGGTGCCCTCCGCAGCTGATTCGCATGCCGACAATCCTTCGCGACATGGGAAGCATCACCACAAACCAAACACTGGCCCAAAAACTACCTACACTGATCCTTGATGTGGCCAGGCTTGCCACAGAAATGGCAAGTCTTCTGAATAGGCCCTCCTGGCCTCTTGAACTGAGCTGGCTGATTAGGCTTGAAACCAGGCCTAACCACCGCCCTGGCCTGCTCCATAGGCCTCTTCCCAGCACCAGAAACATGTCCTCTCCTCTGACTCAGGTTTAGCTCCTGCCTCCTTGCATCGACCAGAACCTTCTGATAAGAGTCCAGATCAGAGGAAGACACAAAACTCTGGAGCTCCAAAGCAAGTCCCTGCA
This sequence comes from Scilla litardierei, assembly GCA_030789695.1. Classification (NCBI taxonomy): domain Eukaryota; kingdom Viridiplantae; phylum Streptophyta; class Magnoliopsida; order Asparagales; family Asparagaceae; genus Scilla; species Scilla litardierei. The sequence continues at coordinate 303,205,590 of CM061142.1, read as the reverse complement.
GGAACCTCTGAGCCCTCTCATCAGCATCCTGCACCATCTTCGGTGCGAACCGACTCAGCCTAGTGAACTCCTGGTGGTACAGGTCCACCGTCAAGCTCCCTTGCTTCAGATCAATGAAGCGCTGCAGCATCTCCTTCCTAGCAGCCTTCGGACAGAATTCCTCATCAAACCTGGACTTAAAGGTAGTCCAAGCTATCGGCTCCACCAACATCTTCTCTTCCGCATCCCACCAGTTCCGAGCATTATCCTTGAGTTGCATCTTCGCCAAATCAACCCATCCAGCCAGGGTGATCTTGGCCATCTTCAAGTTATCCTCAATGTTTCGAATCCACTCATCGGCAGCCAGAGGACCCTCAGACCCATCAAAATATGCGGGACCCAGCTCCCGAAATTGCTTCGCTCCTGGCTCGGAGGGAGGGACATCCGGAAGAGCCCGGGCAGCTCGAGCAAGTGGAGCATTCTGGACTTGCAGGAGCACGCCCTGCTGCAATTGCATCATCTGGAGCATCATCCGCCTCATCTCTCCATTGGTGGGTTCCCGCTCAGGCTCCTCATCATGAGGGAGCGCACCACTACCCCCACCACGGGTGAATCGCCTTCCTGCCATCTAATGACACAGAAAACGAAGCAGATTAGACCCATATCTTATGACTCGGACGTCGAACTTAGTTTATTGGACGTTCAAATATTATAATCGTTATTCCGATAATCGCAGTTACAGAAGAGGACCTGCATGGGCCACCAACAAAACCTGTCACGCCCCGCTTCCCTAAAATGGAGACGAGACGTGAGAAGGTCCGCACGGGAGTGGAGCTGTGAAGCCCCAAACCCGATAAGCGTCAATAAAACATAAGCAGGTCCCTGTAACCACAAACGGAACTACAATAATAACACAAGGAGAGACAGAAATAAAATTCTCACATCTCATAATGTCCAACATGAAATAAGTTTAACATCCAGAAGAGCCACCAGGCTAAAAGAAAGAGACTAAAGGCCCAGAACAAGGCCACCAACGCAACAAGGTATAAGTGCTACGCACCGACAAAAAAACAGCAGTCTAAACAAAAGGGAAAGCTCAACGAAGACACTAGGACTGGTCCCCAGTGTTCATGTACTCCCCGTCAAACACAAGCTCGGGCTCGGCGTCAGCAAACACCTCGTCCTCAACAAGGTACTCAGGCTCAGGATCTAACATGTGTCACCCAAAAGAGTAAAGGGGCACATGTCAGCAAGTCTAAAATACTTGGGCAAGGAAACTGAAATTAAGGCAACTATCAACCTAGCAGTTTTAGTATGCATGACATGGCAGTTATAACATGAGTGCACAAGCAAGACAGGGTGAAACAATAAGTTCAAGAGAGCAATCATCGGGACAAGTCAAGAGTAGCCAAGCTACTAACAATCTCAATCATTTCACTAGTCACGTTTCAAGTTGTTTGTAGATGCTTACGCCTTACAGCTGAATGGTTTGGCATTCACGCCGATTGGCCGCTTAACACTACCCCAAATCCCAGAGTTTACGCCTTACCACTGCAGTTGCTGATCGGGCAGACTCCCAGTTGATTGGCCGCTTAACTCTTACCCCCAATACCCACATGTAAAAGAGCCCGGGTCCCCGCACACGAGCTCAGTAAATGAGCCAGGGTTGCCCCGCACAGGAGCTCGTATTCTAGTTCACGATTCATAAGCATTTGGCGTAGGGGTGCACCTAGCCGGAAACAAGCAATTCGGGCATTGGCTATCAACCAACACATGGCCCGCTTCTGGAACACGAGCCAGGAACACAAGCATTGTAGTGAAGCTACGCAATCACAGAAACACTTAAAGAATGCAATGACATGACAATTAATTTGCGTACCATTAATGGAAATTAAACATGACATGGTAATTATGCAACATGATAAATGTCGGATCTAGCTTCGTTGTCAAGCTAGTTCCTAAATTTGCGCCTAGGCGAGTATCATTTCGTCGCCTAGTCTCTTTTACGCCTACAACAAGCAAATGGCCTAAAACATGGCCTAAACCCTAAGTGGCAAGTTTCACTTGCCTAGCACCGGGGATGACGATCAACGAGGGTTCGTCCCACGGACGCTAATCTACGGGGAAGTCACTGTTATGGAGAAACAATCATCAAAACAACATTCATTTCATTAGGGTTTCACAAAAACACAACGGTTATGAAAACATTAAGAGATCGATTTATTACCGTATCAGAAACGGAAGAATGATGCCGAGCAACCACGGCGACGGAAGAAACGCTCCGAGGAACCTAGGGTTCAGATCTGGAAATGATTGGAGAAGTTTGGAGAAATAGGGTTTTGGGGGATTTTGGGGGTTTGATGAGATTTTGAGGAAGATGAGAGGTAGAATGTGTTAAGGGAGAGTTTGGATGATGGATTTTGGGCTTGGGATGCAGGAATAAGGGTTTGAGGTAGTAGGGGGCTCAATGGGGGAGAAACTAGGGTTTTAGGTCGTGAGGAAGGAGAAGAAAACGTTTGGGAGGGGTATTTATAGAGTTTGGTGGCGGCTAGGGCAAAACTAGGGTTTCCTGCACTGCTTAGTCGGTCAAAGAACAACTGTTGACCGACTAGTTTGAGAACTAGTCGGTCGGTTGACCAACGCAGACCGACTAAGTGTAAACAGTAGCTCCAGTCGAAAACATGAACTTAGAGTTAGTCGGTCTGAGTACAAAACTTAACCGACTAGTTTAACAACCAGTTGGTCGAAAGATGAACTTAGACCGACTAAGAAGGAACAGTAACTAGCACCAAAAATAGTTGATGAGTTAGTCGGTTGAAGAAGCATTGCCGACCGACTAGTTTGCAACCTAGTCAGTCAACCAACGTTCTTAGACCGACTAACGACAAACAGTAACTCCTGAGAAATTTAGAAAGCCAACTAGTCGGTTCAAGAAGGTTTGCCGACCGACTGGATCGTCATCTAGTCGGTCGATGCCCCTTCTTACACCGGCTAATGAGCACCAAAAGTTCCGATATGGAGCGCGGAGCTCCGGGATCGATTCCTAAGACTCCTAGGCTTGATCTAACAATAAGATATGACCGATACGAAGCCCGTCACGAATGACTTACTCCAAAATCGACGATTCTAAGAAAGAAGCTAGAAAACACGACGATACGATCGAAAATGAAAGTTACGGAGACGAAAACCACATATAAGGAAAAATCCACCAAAACATATAATATAATATAATAAATCCAGATACATGAAAACCAGTCGTTACAATAGGGCCCCGCTTGTTGCCTCGGTGAGTAGTTTTGTTGTTGGGGTGCCCTTTTTGCTACTGTGGTTGTTGTGGAGGCCGAGCTTGTGATTGTTGCGGCGGTGGATTCAAGGCTCCATCATTGTTGGCGTATGAAATTCCGGGGTGACCCCTTGTAGCCGGGTTCACCCAATAACCGGTACTCCTGCAACATATTGAGCTTGCTCCATAGCTCCGTCTCCTTGCTCCCCTCCAACAAACATAACATTGGCTTGATCTTGCCAGTCGCTCATGCTTCCTCCCGGCGTAAAAACGGTGGGGGCTCCATGTGGTTCACTAACCAACTTTTCCAATCTCTCTACGATTTTATGAAGAGAATCAAATTTTGTAGAGAGCTCTACCACTGTCTTTGGTTCATAGATACTTGCTGGCTTCTAGGATGACGAAGAATATCCCCTTTCGTCGGCCCAATGTTGATTATTTGAGGACATCTCCTCAAGTAAGGACGTAGCGTCATCCGGTGTCTTTGACAATATAGCTCCATTGGTGGTTGCATCAATTATTTGCTTTGTTCTTGGTTGCAATCCGTTATAGAAGCTATGCACAAGCTCCCATGGCTCAATGCTATGGTGGGGGCATTGGTGTTAGAGATCCTTGAAACGCTCCCATGCCTCATATAAAGTTTCTTGAGGGCCTTGCTTGAAGGACATCACTGCGCTTCGTATCTTAATAGTCTTGGATGTCGGATAGAACTTGTTGACAAATGCGCTTGCCAGCTCATCCCAAGTGGTGAAGATCCCCTCGGCTTGCATCCTCAACCAATACAATGCCTTATCTCGAAGAGTAAACGGGAAGAGGCGCAGTCGAATAGCGTCAACCGGCACACCAGGCATCTGGAAAGTGGCACATTTAGCCAAGAATGATTGCAGATGGTAGTGCGGGTTTTCTTGTGAGTTTTCATGGAATGGGTCTTGTTGCATCAACACTACAAGTCATGTCTTCAGCTTAAAGTTTTTGTCGGCTGCCAACTCCGGAATGACTATAGAAGAGGTGGTAGACGTGGTCTTGGGCAGTAGCCTATCTCGGATGGAGACAAGCCTAGCCATACGCCCTGCTAGCTCCTCTGGTGTTTCTGACGCGGCCATTTGATTTTCCTCTATAGCAAATCTCCACTCAGCTCTAAGCCTCCTTGCCATACGCTCGATCTCAGGGTCGAATAACATTTCTTCTTGGGGCACCTTCGATCTCGTGTGCATGCACAGAAAAAGAGAGTCTAGATAGAATTGTTAGCACAATAGAGGAATAAAAGAGTGAAGATAATAAAATAAAAAGAAATATCTAAGTAAAGAAAGTAAAATACCGTCGCCTCTCCGACAACGACGCCAAAAACTTGATCGCTCCCGGATATACAAACGGAAAACGACTGTAGTCTTACTGCAAGCGCACGGTGTAATTATAAGCGGGTATCGAACACATGGAGGACAAATGACGGTACTCTGTTTGAATCACCTATCTATTGGTGGTAGAATGGAATGGTTTCGAGAATGTTGTCACGGTCGTTCAATTAACAATTCGAATTCTATATAATAAAAGCGTCTAGGGCCAGTGAATCCCCACTACGGATCGTTATTTACCTTTGTAAATAGTTAATCTCAATGTTGCAAGACTTGAATTGACGTGAACTAGTCGTAACTGAATAGAGAACCAAGCTCATGCTCTTGCGCTATTACCGGTCCATTGCTACCTAGATTAGTGCCCACTTGTTGAATATTGGACTCCCCGGATTTGGTTTTGGATGATGAGCAAACATAAATAATTCATGAACTAACAATTTGTGAGCGCAGTATTGGAGATCGTCGCCAATTTCACGTGAACATTCAAAGCGACATCTCAACACTTTCCAAAGCTCATATTCATGCCTAAAGCTTCGTTGAAGCTCTTGCGACGCTTTGGAAAATATGAAGATTCAATCGAAGCTATCGAAGACCGTTTATTAAGGTTTTATTTATTGTCTTTTTGCTTCGATATATAGAATGTTAAGCCTTGAGTATATCTTACGTTTCTATCTTCATTACGCTCATTTCGTAGCTCTAGGATCCTTGCACAAGTTCATTCTAACTTCCTCGAAGCGTCGCGCTTCGATTCGGACTTTGTTGTGCATGTTAGTTGGTACAAGAACAAGTACTGACCGACTAGATGGTGATCTAGTCGGTCGGCAACTGTTCTTGGACCGACTAGTTTGATTCCTTAATTTCTTGGACTTTACTGTTTACAGTTAGTCGGTCTACGTTGACTCACCGACCGACTAGTTTGTGAACTAGTCGGTCAGTGATGCTTCTTTGACCGACTAGTTGAGACTTACTGTTCACTCTAAAATTCTCCTAAGCTACTGTTTACCGTTAGTCGGTCTAAGAACGTTTGATGACCGACTAGTTGACAATCTAGTCGGTCAACTTTTGTTCTTGGACCGACTAAGTCAACTTGCCTTCAGACTATGTTGTTTTGCCTCTTAGTCGGTCTACGTTCATTGGATGACCGACTAGTTGTGAAACTAGTCGGTCAGACAGTGTTCTTGGACCGACTAGTTTTCTAGGTCTGAAATTCTATCTCTTCTCAGATCTGCTCTTAGTCGGTCCATGCTTTGTGACTGACCGACTAGTTGATGAACTAGTCGGTCAGTGTGTGTTCTTTGACCGACTAATTCTCACAGATTTCTTTCCGTTGGAGATTGACCTAACTTGTTTTTATGGGACCCTATAAATATGAACCTAGGTCATTTCTATCTTCAATAGAGCTGCCATTAAGAGATTCATTGAGTTCTAAAGAGATAGCCATTCTCCCTCAAATCTAAAGCTCTCTTCCTCACAAGAAACCCATTCTCTCTCATTTCTAGATCTAGAGAGAAGCTTGTTCTTGGTGAGCTCTTCAAGCTATTGCTTGATTCAAGTTTCCAAATCATCCCTAGGCACCCATTGCTGCTCATTTCCTTGGTGCTAGGGTTTGGTAACTTCATCTTCCTCAAATCCTTCATTCCACCTATTGGGTAAGAAAAACTCAAGGTATAGGATTTTGTGGTAAGCTTGTTTATTTCATATTAAACTCTTTAATATTGCTTTGTGATTCTCTCGGTTGTGAGAGAAGGTTGTGATCCCGGGTTGTGGGATTCACGTTTGCTATTGCATGTATGATTTGATCTTGTGAAGGTTTTTCACAAGATATTCATAGTGGAAATCTTGAGTTAGGGTTTCTAACTCAAGTATCCGGAAGGGATCCGGGTGGTTGGGACGTAGGATCACCGGGAACAAGTCGGGGAGACTTGGGTGGATCCGAACCCATTAACATCGTTTGTTAGCATTGTTAATTTCATTGTTGTCATTCAATTTAAGCTTCCGCAAATTGATTTGGTAGTTGTGTGCAATTTAATTTGGAATAATACGCCTTATTATTTTAAAGTACTATTCACCCCCCCTCTAGTACTTGTGCAGTAGCTGGTAGGGCATTACATTTGGTATCAGAGCCAGATACTCAGCTATGTCTGCCAACGACAACAAGACCGTGCCTCCACTTTCCAACTACGACACCTTCAGGAACCGTGAAGGAGCGTCATCGGTGATGGAAGGACATTCCTCTACAAGGCCTCCATTCTTCAACGGTACCAACTACGGGTACTGGAAATGTCGGATGGAAACCTTCCTCCGAAGTGCATCTTTATGGAGGACTACAATGAAGGAGTACATCGAGCCCGAAGAAGAAGATTTTGAGAAATGGACTACCGCGGAGGTCGCCGCGGAGGTAAGCAATGCCAAGGCAATGAACGCCTTGCAATGCGCATTGGAGCCCGAGGACTTCAATAAGATATGCACATGTAAGAGTGCATATCAAATTTGGAACTCTCTCCTCATACTACATGAAGGGACGAGTCGGGTAAGAGACTCTAAACTCGTTGTCGTAACCAAAGATTACGAAATGTTTCATATGCAACAGGGCGAGAAGATGAAAGAATATTACGCTCGCTTCGTTGACATAATAAACGAGTTAGAGGCCCTCGGCAAGATCTACACTCAAAAGGAGAAGTGCTTAAAGCTTATTGAAGGACTTCCCTCTTCTTGGGAAAAACGTACCTTCGCCATCGAGGAAGGTAATGACATGAACAAATATACCGTAGTTCAACTAATGGGTACTTTGATGTCATACGAGGTACGCAAAGATAGCAAGGTGAAGCTACAAGAAAAGATGAAGTCATATTTGAACCTAGATGCGCCTAAGAAAAAGGCGATTGCATTCAAGGCGGCTTCATCCACATCTTCTGATGATGAAGACTCGGAAAACGAGTTGGACTTGGAGTCCATGGCACTCATGGCCAAGAAGTTCAACCGTTTCTTCCGGAAAGGTAACTTCAAGACCAAAGGTAAATTTGGTTCTTCTAACGCCTCTTCCTCTCCTTTGTGTTTCAAGTGCAATAAGCCAGGACACATGAAAGCGGAGTGTCCTCTCAACAAACAAAAGGAGAAGTGGAAGGCGCCAAAATTCGATAAGTCCAAGAAATACAAAAAGGGGTACAAGAAAGGACTTGTCGGAGCAACATTCACCGACTCCGAGGATTCCTCAAGCGGAGAGTCGGATGATGAGAAAGTGGAGCAAGCACATATGTGCTTCATGGCAAGAGAGGAGAACGATCAAGGATCCTCCTCTTCCGATGATAGTAATGACGAAAGCGATGAGGTAACGATGGATGATCTTAGAAATGCTAACTCTCAACTTTGGTCAAAATACACTAAGTTAGTAAATAGATATACTAAGGTAAAAGATGACCTAGCTAGCATTCAAACATCGCCTAAGAATATCATCACCAACAACGACACCGTTGTTGAAGAGTTAAGAAATGAGATTGCGAATCTCAAATCTAAACTCGAACATGTTAGCATTGAGGATGCGGAAGAACATGAGATAGCGGATTTAACTTCTCAAAACTCGACTTTGAGTATTGAGAACGAGAATCTTAAATCTCCTGTTTATGTGCTCACATCGCAAATATCCGCTTTGGATACTTCTTTGCGTTCTCTCAAAGAGAAATATGAGGACACATTGGGCCGAATCAACAAATTCAACAAGGGTAAGGGCCATTTGGATAATATCCTAAAAGACTTACTTCCGGCCAAACACCACATTGGCTTGGGGTATATAATGGGAAATTCATCCAAGTCGGTCACTACTTTTGTTAGGCCAACTTCCGAAGCCTCAACGAGTGGGAGCAAACACTCTATTGGTAGTTCATCTACCAATGGTGCTTCCACCTCGTCCACACCCTCTTTCGGAAAGAAACCCACTTTGGGTGGACCTCCAAAGAAGGGGCATGCCTACATGTACACTAATAACATGCCACGTAGGAACACACGTCCTACTCCACCGGCTCACACATATGATGATTTTTATGCAACACATTCTCGGGCACGTGCACACCAAGTGAGACACCCTCACGCACGTGTTCCCACACATGCATATGTACACCCACCTCATCATATGAATAATTCTCGTCGTGCACCATTCCATCATGTCCCGTATGCCTATCCACAACATGCATCACGTAGAAATCAACGTAGCATGCATGCACCCAATAGGATGATGGCTCCCAAAATATTCACTATTTGGAGCCCAAAGGACACAAGCATGGACGAAAAACAAATGTACATGAATGCTTATTTTTCGGATGTTGTGCATAGTAAGAATTATGTGGGGAAGTCTAAGTCCACTTGGACTTGGCTTCTAAAGGTCTAATCCATTGGACCCAATGACCTTGGGTACCATGATATGAAAGTGTCTATCTTTAGGTACTCAAGGAAAAGAAAAAGAAAAGGAGCATCAAATTTAAATTTAGCTCCAAAGGGAATTGGATACTCGATAGCGGGTGCTCCAAACACATGACGGGTGACGCTCGTTTGCTCTCCGGAGTGGTTCCCATTGCGAATGGAAACCGCGTCGTATTTGGAGGCAACGAGAGCGGAACCATCATAGGTGTTGGTAAAGTCGGTAACCCTTCTAAACCATTAATTAGTGACGTTTATCTTGTTAGTGGTTTAAATCATAATCTTATTTCAATAAGTCAACTTTGTGACAAAGGTTACAAAGTTAGCTTTGCGAAAGGATTGTGTCATATTTTAAGAAAGGATAATGAAAAATTATTATTTTCCGGAACTCGTCGTAAAGACATTTATATTTTGGATCTTCCTAAGTCATATGAACAATGTCTCGTTGCCAACACAAGTGAACAACACTTATGGCATCGACGCTTTGGACATGTGAACTTTGGAACACTATATAAGCTTTCAAAATTGAATTCTATTAAAGGTTTTCCGAAGCTTGTTTTCGAAAAGAAAAGTTTTTGTGATTGTTGTCAACGCGGCAAGCTTCCTAAATATTCATTTAAACCTAAGAAAAGCATCTCTACTAAACGGCCACTAGAGCTATTACATCTAGATTTATTTGGGCCAACTAGAGTAGCTTCCTTAGGAAATGCAAGGTATGGACTTGTCATCGTAGATGACTATTCAAGATTTACTTGGGTATTTTCATTGTGTAATAAAAATGAAGCTTTTGAACACTTCACAATTTTTGTTAAGAAAGTACAAAATCTCTTAGGAACCACCATTGTCACTATTCGTAGTGATCATGGAGGTGAATTTGAGAATGAGTCTTTTGAGACATTTTGTGATGAAGTTGGTATTACTCACACCTTCTCTTTCCCTCGTGCACCTCCTCAAAATGGTGTAGTTGAGAGAAAGAATAGGACGCTAGTGGAGTGTGCTCGCACTATGCTTGATGATAGCCAACTTGGCCATCAATTTTGGGCGGAAGCGGTACACACCGCTTGCTATGTGTTTAATAGAATACTTTTGAGGCCCGGTACTAAACAAACTTGTTATGAATTGTTGTTTGGTAGGTTGCCTCAAGTTAAACATTTTCGTGTTTTTGGTTCGAAATGTTTTATTAAGAACACATATGGTAGTTTGGACAAATTCGATCCGAGATCCGATGAGGGGATTTTTGTTGGATATTCTACGCGTAGCAAAGCCTACCGGATATTCAACAAACGAACCTCAACGATCGAGGAATCGCTTCATGTCTCATTTAATGAAGGATTTGTTCCAACTAGAATTTCAAATGATAATGATTCTATGGATGTTTTATGTGATTCGTTTGATAATTCTAAGTCTAATGATTCTATTGATTCTATTGAGACTAACCCAACTAATGAAGTTGTTGAGAATGTTCCAAGTGATCAAGGTATTCCCAAACGGCTTCATTCGGTTCGTGACCATCCCCATGAGCAAGTCATTGGCAATATCTATGATGGTGTCAAGACGAGATCGTAAGTTCACCACTTCGCAAATTGTGCCTTTGCCTCATCGATAGAGCCAAAGAATATTAATGAAGCATGCGAAGATAGCGCTTGGATCTTAGCCATGGAGGAGGAGCTCATTCAATTCGAGAGGAATGAAGTTTGGGAGCTTGTTCCATTGCCATCGAAGAACCACACCGTCATAGGGACAAAGTGGATCTTCAAGAACAAAACCGACGAAAACCAAGTCGTCGTCCGGAACAAAGCTCGGTTAGTAGCTCAAGGCTATCGTCAAGAGGAAGGTATCGATTTCGAAGAATCTTTCGCTCCGGTAGCTAGATTAGAATCAATTAGATTACTTTTGTCTTTTGCATGCCATAAGAATTTTAAATTATTTCAAATGGATGTTAAAAGTGCATTTTTAAACGGAGATGTCGTTGAGGAAGTTTACGTTTCTCAACCTCCGGGCTTCGTAAATGAAAAATTTCCAAATCACGTTTTTAAACTAAAGAAAGCTCTTTATGGTTTGAGACAAGCTCCTCGAGCTTGGTATGATCGCCTAAAGAATTTTCTTTTGGATTTGAATTTTAAAATGGGCGAAGCCGATTCAACACTTTTTATTAAGCATGCGAATAATGATATTTTATTAGTTCAAATTTATGTTGATGATATCATTTTCGGTGCTACTAACTTCGCTCTTTGCGAAGAGTTTTCTAATGTGATGAAGGAACAATTTGAGATGAGCCACATGGGCGAACTCAAATATTTCTTAGGTCTCCAAATTCGCCAAATGAACGATGCAATCTTCATCCACCAAACGAAGTACACGGTGGAGTTGCTAAAGCGATTTGGAATGGAGAATGCCTCCGGGAAAAAGACTCCAATGAGCACGACTACGCATCTTGACAAGGATACGGGCGGTAAGGATGTAGACATTCGTCTATATCGAGGTATGATAGGTAGTTTTCTTTATCTTACCGTAAGTAGGCCCGATATTATGTTTGCCGTATGTATATGTGCTCGTTATCAGTCTCAACCTAAGGAGTCTCACTTAGTAGCGGTAAAGCGTATTTTTCGCTATCTAAGTTACACATTAGATTTTGGATTACTTTATCCGAGATCTAGCACATATGAGTTAGTCTCATATAGTGACGCTGATTATGCGGGATGCAAATCCGACAGGAAAAGTACTAGTGGCACTTGCCATTTTCTAGGAAATTCTCTTGTCTCTTGGTTTTCCAAGAAGCAAAATTCGGTATCACTTTTAACCACCGAGGCGGAATATATTGCCGCCGGTGCCGCTTGTGCCCAGGTTCTTTGGATGAGACACACATTGAAGGATTTTGGTATTCATTGTGATACTCGCCCTATCATGGTGGATAACCAAAGTGCTATTTGTCTTTCAAAGAATCCGGTGCACCATTCCCGATCGAAACACATAGATGTCCGACACCATTTCTTAGATGATCATGTTGCTAAAAAGGACATCATTTTAGTGTACGTTGAAACCCAAAAGCAAATCGTCGATATTTTCACGAAACCCCTAAAGGAGGACTCCTTTGTGCGGTTGCGTCGAGAATTGGGGATTATGGGTGAATCCGAGATATAGGATTCATATTTAAATTCAATCATCTTGCATGCTAATATATTTCACGATATTTCATTCATGCTAGATTAATTGAATTTTTGGGATTTTTATGTGATTTATTTGAATTTATGATCGAATTCGTATTTCAATGTCGTATTTAAGATTTCGACGTTTTATGGGGTAATTTAGATGACTAATGAGTGAGTTAGGATGTTTCATCCAAGTGGTTTGTGAAGAGAAATCAAATTTCCACTTTTGGACTCTTCTAGTCGGTTTCAGTACACTTGTCAACCGACTAGATGCTCATCTAGTCGGTCAGCAAATGAACTCAGACCGACTAGATCATGCAAATATCCATCTCCTATCATTTTCTTTCGTTAGTCGGTCATAGTACACTTTCCGACCGACTAGATTGAAAACTAGTCGGTCAGTAAGTATACTGAGACCGACTAAATCTAGCCCTAAAAATCACTCTGAGCTGCTGTTTCTACTTAGTCGGTTCAAGCTCATTGACCGACCGACTAGATCGTAATCTAGTCGGTCAGTGCTTGAACTGTGACCGACTAAGTATGTTAGGGCTGTTACGTCTTTTTGATTCCAGACCGACTTATATTCATTCTTCATCCGACTAATCTCTCTATTAGTCGGTCTTCCTTTTTGCTCCAGCCCGAAAACCACAAACCCCCTCTCGAGCCCTTTCAACTTCCGTCGTCTCCGGCCATATCTCCGGCCATCTCCGCCGTCCGCCGCCGTCGACTCAGCCTCCTAGGTATCTCCCTCCCTCTCCTAGGTCGATTTCTTGCCCTAGGGTTCGATTTCTCCTCCTAGGTATTCTAGGGTTTCAGATTCTAGTTTTTAACCTAGGGTTTGTGCTTTTTGATTTCATTTGGTATTCTAGGGTTTGTGCTAGCTTCTAGGGTTTGTGCTAGGATATTTGATTTTCTTCGATTGATTGTGCTCGTAGTGCTATGGCTAAGACTCGCATTCCGATCGCCTCTTCCGGGGCCTCTCCTATGACCGTAGAACAACCTTCGGACCCTAGGAATCCCCCGAAGCCTAAGCGTCGTGCCAAGTCAACCCAAGGCTCTCCATCTTCGCCTCCTCCTAAGAAGCCTAGGACTGCCATAGTTAAACCCCGTAAATCCAAGACCAAAAAGCCTATTCTTCACACTCCGGCTACTCCTCCCGATTCCGATACTGATTTTGTCCCAGAGGATGAGCCTACTAGGGAACCTACCCCACCTCCGAAGACCCGTAAGGCCAAGGGTAAAGCTCCTATGCCAGTTGGCGGTGTAGACATATCGTTGTGCCGCGATGACCCTCAGTGTCTCGCCGCGTACAACCGTATAGAACACTGTCCACTGTTGTTGGAGCATTACGTTCAGTTCTCTGATTTTCTCGGCCTTGCTGATCTTCTCTCTTATAGTGGCCTTCTAGACTATCTCCGATACGACCCCAAGGCCAATCCCAAACCGTACCCTCGCCTCGTGAAATTGTTCTATGCCAACCGTATTCGAGGCCAGTACGACGCCAGTCACTCCATTGAGACGACTGTCTTGGGAACTCCTATAGTTCTCACGGCAGAAATCTTGGGGGAGATCCTTGGTTGTGCGTCATGTGGTCTCCTCCCTTCGGACATTTCCGTAGACGACATTTCTTCCTTGGATCAGTCTATTCTTTCAGAGATTTTCCAGGTTATCCCCTCCGCATTCATTGGTGTTCCATCGAAATCTTTTAAGCCGAATGCGTGGGTTCTTAACCTGATTTTGAAGTCGTGTCTCCTCCCTAAGTATGGATCCTCTTCACTCCCCTCTCAGCCGTTTTTGAAGCTCATATACGCTCTTTTCTTGGGGTGCGAGATAAATTGGGCTCGCGTGATACTCGATAAGATGGATTCTTTCGAGTGTATACGCAAGACCAATAAGTCTGTGCACATTCCATACCCTTGCCTGTTGACTCTCGTATTCCGTCATTTCCGAGTCCCCCTCCCTCCTGACGATGAGCGTCCTTTGGGTACGCCTCTGAACGCGACGGCCGTGAAGAAATCTCTAGCAGCTCTTCGTCACGTGCAGAGGTCTACCGCATCTGCTTCCCAGTCTACTCCGTCAGCTGCTGCAGCCTCGTCTTCCCCTGCTACTTTGGACGATGTCGTACGCCTACTTCGTCAGCACGACTCCCGTTTGGCTCGTACTGAGGAGGTAGTCTGTCGTATGGCTCGTTTGATGGGGATTGAGCTTCCTCCTTCGGTGTCTGAGGCCGAGGAGATGGACGATGAGGAGCTTGACGAGCTTGCTACTTCTTTTGCCTGTGGCGATGAGGCCACTGCTGCTGCTGCTGCTGGTTCTTCCACTTCTGCTCCTGGAGTTGGCACCACTTCCGGTGTTCCAGAGCCTTCTGCTTCAGCACTTCAGTCTTCTGAGCCTGCTGTAGACCCTGTTGCTGAGCCTGCTGATATTCCTGCTGACACATCTGCTGTCGAGACCCATGCTGCTGTAGAGCCTGTTGCTGAGATCTCGACTCCTGCCCCGACGATTCCATCTGTTAAGACACCTCTACTCCCTGCAGATCCTGAGTCCACTCCGTCGACTGGACCCACGGACGCTGCAGATCCAGCCTCCTCCTCGTGATCGTTGTTCCGAGGACTCTCCATATACGCTTTGGATGATATATCTTAGCGAGAGTGTTTTGGGTTAGGATGGGGTTGAGAGATGCTTCGATGTATTTTTTTTGTGCTTTCTGGTTGTCGGTGTTGGATTTTATGATATGACGATGTTGATGATGATGATGTAATTTTTGTTGTTTATATAGATGATGTGTCTCACTTCATATGATGTACCTCATATATTCGATGTGATATCTTTTTGGATGTACTCATGTTGTCTATATATATATATATATGTTCATCATCGTTCACTTTGTCTTTTATTCGTCGTGCAAATTTTAATATTCGTTGAATATATTTGAAATGTGATTTCGTCGCTCGACGCATAAAAACTTGGTTAAATGGATTTAAATTCTGTAATTTTATAGAATTGTTTTCCATGCACAAAATTAACCAAGAATATTGAATATTGAAGAGTATGTTTCTTTATTCAAGAAATGAATAATGATTTGGTGTTTTTGATGATTTTGATTTTTTTTTTGATAATGGAAAATTTGGCACACCTTGTTTTGATTTCCACAATTTTTCCCTTGGTGTCAAGTTGGTCCATTGCCTTTGTCTACGACTCCCGATGTTGGATTTTACATTTCCTAATTGTTGTCGTTGTATGCCCCCCCATTTTTGGGATAATGCCAAAGGGGGAGAGATAATGATAATAAAATAGCGCAAATGAAAATTTAACTCAATTTCCAAGAATCTAGTTTGATATGTTAGATTCAGGGGGAGTTAAGATACATATAAGGATTTTCAAAATCCGATATTTCAAAAATCAATTCATTTTATTTATCTTACTCGTCTGCTTGATGCAATTCATTTATATTCATTTTGGAATTAACGTGTCATCAATGCAGGGGGAGTAAGTATTTTACATTTGAATTATTATCTTTGATTATTATTTATGTTGGTTTGTCATCACCAAAAAGGGGGAGAATGTTGAATATTGGACTCCCCGGATTTGGTTTTGGATGATGAGCAAACATAAATAATTCATGAACTAACAATTTGTGAGCGCAGTATTGGAGATCGTCGCCAATTTCACGTGAACATTCAAAGCGACATCTCAACACTTTCCAAAGCTCATATTCATGCCTAAAGCTTCGTTGAAGCTCTTGCGACGCTTTGGAAAATATGAAGATTCAATCGAAGCTATCGAAGACCGTTTATTAAGGTTTTATTTATTGTCTTTTTGCTTCGATATATAGAATGTTAAGCCTTGAGTATATCTTACGTTTCTATCTTCATTACGCTCATTTCGTAGCTCTAGGATCCTTGCACAAGTTCATTCTAACTTCCTCGAAGCGTCGCGCTTCGATTCGGACTTTGTTGTGCATGTTAGTTGGTACAAGAACAAGTACTGACCGACTAGATGGTGATCTAGTCGGTCGGCAACTGTTCTTGGACCGACTAGTTTGATTCCTTAATTTCTTGGACTTTACTGTTTACAGTTAGTCGGTCTACGTTGACTCACCGACCGACTAGTTTGTGAACTAGTCGGTCAGTGATGCTTCTTTGACCGACTAGTTGAGACTTACTGTTCACTCTAAAATTCTCCTAAGCTACTGTTTACCGTTAGTCGGTCTAAGAACGTTTGATGACCGACTAGTTGACAATCTAGTCGGTCAACTTTTGTTCTTGGACCGACTAAGTCAACTTGCCTTCAGACTATGTTGTTTTGCCTCTTAGTCGGTCTACGTTCATTGGATGACCGACTAGTTGTGAAACTAGTCGGTCAGACAGTGTTCTTGGACCGACTAGTTTTCTAGGTCTGAAATTCTATCTCTTCTCAGATCTGCTCTTAGTCGGTCCATGCTTTGTGACTGACCGACTAGTTGATGAACTAGTCGGTCAGTGTGTGTTCTTTGACCGACTAATTCTCACAGATTTCTTTCCGTTGGAGATTGACCTAACTTGTTTTTATGGGACCCTATAAATACGAACCTAGGTCATTTCTATCTTCAATAGAGCTGCCATTAAGAGATTCATTGAGTTCTAAAGAGATAGCCATTCTCCCTCAAATCTAAAGCTCTCTTCCTCACAAGAAAACCATTCTCTCTCATTTCTAGATCTAGAGAGAAGCTTGTTCTTGGTGAGCTCTTCAAGCTATTGCTTGATTCAAGTTTCCAAATCATCCCTAGGCACCCATTGCTGCTCATTTCCTTGGTGCTAGGGTTTGGTAACTTCATCTTCCTCAAATCCTTCATTCCACCTATTGGGTAAGAAAAACTCAAGGTATAGGATTTTGTGGTAAGCTTGTTTATTTCATATTAAACTCTTTAATATTGCTTTGTGATTCTCTCGGTTGTGAGAGAAGGTTGTGATCCCGGGTTGTGGGATTCACATTTGCTATTGCATGTATGATTTGATCTTGTGAAGGTTTTTCACAAGATATTCATAGTGGAAATCTTGAGTTAGGGTTTCTAACTCAAGTATCCGGAAGGGATCCGGGTGGTTGGGACGTAGGATCACCGGGAACAAGTCGGGGAGACTTGGGTGGATCCGAACCCATTAACATCGTTTGTTAGCATTGTTAATTTCATTGTTGTCATTCAATTTAAGCTTCCGCAAATTGATTTGGTAGTTGTGTGCAATTTAATTTGGAATAATACGCCTTATTATTTTAAAGTACTATTCACCCCCCCTCTAGTACTTGTGCAGTAGCTGGTAGGGCATTACACCACTCTCGTGCAAATCCTAACCTAATCCACTAGCATGAAGATCGACATCATCGTCCAATCGTACCTCGAGCCCACTCTTGTGCAAACTCGAGTTACGATCTAGGTTATGATAGTTCGTATTCGTCCAATCTCTTGCAAACGAATATGAGTATAGATTTATAATAAAAATCCTAGCTTTGGTCCAATCTCTTGCAAACCAAGTCTAGAGAATCTCGATTATAAACCTAAACTAAATATCTAGGCCTTTCCATCGATTGAAATCCAATCTCTTGCAAACCCCAATCAATGGAAATTCCTAGCTACTCGTAGTAAATCAATCATAACCTAATCAATCAAAACCCAACCATTTATCAAAACTAGCAACAAATCAATTCGTTCATCACAATTCTAAAATCGGATCCATATGGTTCATCCCCATGCCCTAGAACAACAGAACTACTCACAATTAATCATGGCAATCACAGAAATAACGAATAAAAACATATAGCAATTCATAATTGAGAGAAAACAATTCACAAAAACTAGAAATTTTGATAGAAAGACCAAACCAAATCTCCAGCTGAGGATTTTAATTAGAATAATGCTCAAAAACTATTTTTAGGTGTCTCCTAAAACTAGGAAGAAAACTAGCTTAAATACAAGCCAAAGTCGGCTAGAAAATCCTGACAGATTTGCCCCTGGCGCAGCCCAGAACCCTAATTCGTGATACAGGCAGACTGCACCACTCGGCCGAGTGGAACATGTCACTCGGCCGAGTGACGGACCCAAAGAAAAATAGAGATATTGGGGGTTTTGGGGGGTCTGTCGCTCTGTTCCACTCGGCTGAGTGGAGTTCTTTACTCGGTCGAGTGGGCTTTCTCACTCGGCCGAGTGAGTCTTCTGCTGATCTTCTCCAAACTTCATAGAGTCGGCTGAGATCTCAGGAGGAAAACCCTGTCGTACTCGGGCGAGTGGACTTATTCACTCGACCGAGTGAGATCTTTCACTCGCCCGAGGGGACTTTGACTCCATGTGCTCCTGTATCCGTTGTACTCGACCGAGTGTACGTTTCTTCACTCGACCGAGTGAGCTGTCTGCTCGGCCGAGTGGGCTGTTTTCGGAGTCCTATCTTCTCCTCCTCGCCTTCTCTTCGATTCTATCGAACTTCTTCTTCTTTCGCTCATCATCCAGCGCTGCTAGCTCCTCGATATGGTCACAGGCAGTGCTCGAGCATGCGTGAAAGTCCCTTGATCTCGTTTATGCTCCAGATCGCTCCATATTTCCTAAAATCCGACAAAAACAAGAAATAGTGAAAAGCAACGCGATATCGTCGAATAATCGTGAAAAACGCAATATGGGCGATCGAAATGACATGCAAACATTCAGAAAAAAGGTGTAAAATAAGGAGCGATCAACACGCGGTTGTACTACGTGCAATCCAGTGCATAGAATAGTGAAGTCATGGATTTGGTGTTAAGTGTCCCTTAAGCTTTCTCACTTTTAGTCCATTCTAGAATTGGCTTTGTTGGATCTAATATGGAGTCTCCATCCTGCTCCATAAATCCATACCGATCGATTGGAGGAAGAGCATAATCCTTGTCTTCAACGCACCAAGGTTGTAGCTAATGATCATGGGTAGCCAGATAATAGATTGTCTCTCTAGAACTTGGTTTGTTGATGCCATATTTTAATCTCTTCTGATACCACAGTGTTGGGACTTGAGATGGCAAGTAGAACACTAGAGTAGTGATGAATAGTATTTATGCTAATTATAAAACTCTCTAGAAATTTCTATATAAGTTATTAATTAGAGTTACCTAATTAAAACTTAATTAACAATAATAACCTGCAACAATAGAAATAAGTAGCGGAAGCAAATGCAAGTATACAATCAACCATAAAGAAAGACACATGGAAAGACAATAGATTTATCCTAATTCAGGTACCTCGTACCTTACATCCAACCACACGACCCCTCAAGAATATAAATCTACTAAACACGTTTTCGACAGAACAAAAATTATAACACATCACTTATGCCACAACTTGGTAAAGGACAAAACACCTCTCCTATAAGAGAAATAAACTCCTTACAAAAAGTGAGAATAATACTTACAATACACTTTAACATATAGCCAAATGTTAAAGCTCTTATGATGAAATGTTGTGGCTATAGTGTTGATCTCCAAACGATGATAAATTGAAAACTCTTTGACATCAAAATTGGTAAAGAAAATATTTGAGAAACTTTAAAACTAATGACCAAAGAAGAGGGTTATTGGTTAAAAGTTTTTGTACTTCAAATTGATTTTTACTGAAGAAAATTAATCATTAAAGCTTAAAGGAAATGCTTAAACAACCCTCAATATATATGGCTAAATCTGGGTCAAAATAGATTATTAAAAAGCCCCCCAAATGGCCAAAAATGTCTAGTAAAAATCCTCCTGTTAGAGCCTAACAGCTAGTACTACAGTTCATGTACTAGTTAACTAGTAAAGGGCGAGTCGACTAGTCCATGAACATTGGTCGACTAGTTCAGTTCTTATCGGAAGATGTTTGAGCTCTCTATAAATACCGGTTGACCATAGTTCATTGGGTTGTCTGCCATAGTGTTGGTACCAGTCGACTACTCCATGAACATTGGTCGATTAGTTTTTTGATACATTACTAACCATTGTCCTAGACTACACCGGTCGACTAGGTATCTGTTTAGTCGACTAGTCAACCTATAAATGGGGGTTTTGACCTATTTAACACTTAGGGATAATTTAAAAACATTTTAAAACATATATAAAGTGTGCCTTAGTACGTGTGAGCTTCAACAAAGACTTGAACAATATGCCAAGACAAAAATAAAAATACATCAAAAAAATTACATTCTCTTGAAGCTTTTTGATGTATTCATGAAGCTCATCCTCTTGTCTTGGTTTCTTTGAACTCCATTGTCTTTGTTGACTCCACGCATCCTTGATTTTCATGTTTGCTCATCATCTACACTTCTATACGCATGGAAACATTAATACCCAATATGTTTGCTCATCATCAAAACTAAAATGGGATGACTCAATATTCAACATTCTTCCTCCTTTGATAATGACAAATATATAACATATAAAATATGAAAATCATGAAAACGAATACACACACAAATTTCTGTTTATTTAAATTGAAAACTTACTTACTTCCTTCGTTAAAAAAATCACAGGGATAGCATGATAAATTTGCAGTCTCATAGTCATAATGCATATTACAGAGAAACTACTTCTAGCTGCCACTATTATCCATACCACAACCATTAACGGTAACATGATCTATTTAATTATGATCGCGTTATAGCTAAATGATCCGTTGTTATGTTAGGCTCGTTAATAATGGAGCGTTACTTACATAAGTTGGAGTTTAATTTACTCCAAGATTTTGCCTGCTATGTTTTAATTGGCCAACACGGTATTTTACGCAAATATTTTATGGCGATCAAAATCATGGATAATCTCACGCCCAACTAATGTCTTGCATTGCAAGTTACGGTTAGATTCCGAACCTTAGAAGCAGCCCCCACCCAACCAAGAGGTTATGATAATGCCATTGGTTTTACAGTCACAGATTTTTGGTTTATCAATGTTTGAACCAGATAATTTGGGAAATTTCCTCGGATTTTTCCTGATACCCATTAACCTCCAATTATGTTATAATTATATCTGATTGCTTATATTGAACGTTTGCTTAGCAACAGTGCGCTATTTTTTTTTAAACGCTTCCTCTCTCCGTGCGTAACGCTGCAAAACTTTAGGCAGCAAAGAGGAATGTACAGTTGGCCGTGGGCAACTCATTGTCCCCAAAATAAACTAATCGTGACCCTGTGTGCTTAGCTCTATATTCGAGGAGGGGGGTGAAGTTATATAGGGTCACATGGAGCTATACTCATGTTGGGAATTATCTTTGTTTTTAATTTGGAGTAAAGCTCAAGGCACTTACGCAAGTAAACTGTGGGGTCGAACTCTTTTTTAAAATCATGCTACAAAGCACACATATTGAGGAAAGCTCCTGTAGCCGATCAAACGTGGCTCAAACCGTGCATCTCGCAATGAGGTCGCAGTTATTATCGAGTTAAAATTGTTGTGATTAACTGATTATGCAAATAAATGCATATAAAATAAACAAACACTCTAAAAACTCTCGTTACAGCTGTCTACTTCTTTGGAGAAGCCCTCTCCATGGAGAAGCCCTCACAGGTCACAGCTCCTTTCGGAATTGGGGAGACTTTTTTCTCACCGGAGAAACTTTCTTCTTTTCTTTTGCCCTCTTTCTCTTCTTCTTCTTGTTGTTTTGATTCTCATCTTAACCCCCTTTTATAGGTACGTGAGGTTTTGGTGTTTTTTTCTCAATGAGTTTGAGTCTCCCCTTCCAATCTTGTTTACGGGTGTTTTCTCACCACGGGCTCGTTGACCTTCGTCTGGACGGTCAACGTGGTCAAGGGGTCAAAGGGATCCCTTGGTCACGCCGGGCTCGCGTGCTCTTGGCGTGGGTAGGCGAAGGATCCGTGGCTGAGCAGGCGCTACTTGTGGGAGCGTCGGTCTTCGGACGACGTGGAGATGAGGGGAAGCCTCGGTTCCAGGTCGGTTGCTTGGCCTCGACTGAACGAGCGTCGAGGGGTAGCCTCGGTGCCTTGAACGCTCCCTAGTCCCGAGTGACGTCGGCTCGCGCTGACAACGCGCGGGTCCGCTCCGCTCCGAGGGGTAGCCTCGGAGCCTCGGTTCAGCTCCTTCCTGGACAGACAAGAAAGCTCGTCAGGGGGCCGGATCGTGGTTCCGGCCAAGTCCACTCCGATGCTTAAGTCAGATCAAGAACTGATGAGAGCCCGACTGGGTAGGTATGACTTGAGAGGTGATCGATACGCTGACCCTTGATCCGAACAGAGGAAGAGAAACTATGGCGAAAGCAATGTCATTGATGTTGAGTATTGGTGTTTCATATCAATCTTATTTTGATGATGATCACAATATTATATTGTTGCTAATGAATCTCATGTTTTAGTCTCTCAGTTTTATTCAAGGATATCTTTCTTGGAGACTAATCACTTGGTGTAAGGATGGACATCATGTGAAGAAGGGCCAAAGTTTGGACTCAAGGAGTGCCAAACCTTGGAGATGCTGGAGAGCAATCAAGACATCAAGATTGAAGACTTAGACTCTTAAGAAAGCATTGTAATCCATGTAATTTACTTTATTGCTTTCTCTCTCTTTTGAGTCTAGGGTTAATGTAATGCCTTGCTAGATGGTTTGCTCATTCATGCACATGCATTTAACCATCTTAGTGAACATTAGGATTATCATAGAATCCAACCCAATAGGTTCACTCTGTCCAAAGACTCACTTGGAGTCTCTGGCTTTCCGTCAGTCGCCTGATGAGGGAAACACAACCGACTGGGTGATTTCCAGTCACCTGTAGATCCTTCTACAGTCGCCTGATATGCACAGCTCAAATCAACATTTCAATTGACTCAAACTTGAGCTTTACACACAGTCGCCTGACGATCAGTTTCAGTCGCCTGTATATTTACAGTCACCTAGAAATTGGCCAACAGTCGCCTGTCTAGCGTAAGTGCAATCTCTGCATCTCTCTGTCTTCTCTCCATATTTTACAGTAGTCGACTGATGTAGAATGTACAGTCGCCTGACTATTTGACAGTCGACTGTAGTATTAACATCAGTCGCCTGTGCGAAGAATTGGAGAAAGAGTGCAGCTCTCTGTTTCGATCCATCCCCTATAGCAGTCGTCTGCTGAAGGATTAACAGGCGCCTGTCCTGTTTGTCAATCGACTGTATTGACTTCATCAGTCAACTGTCCTGGCTCAGATTATAGCCGTTGGATATTTTCTAGCCGTTGATCAGTCGACTGTCTTTTGATCATCAGTCGACTGTTCCTGTCGTTTTCACCCAGTTTCTAGCCATTGCAGATTTGTTCATTTGGCTGTTTCTTTGGGTTTTTGGGCTTGATATATGATTCCTATATATATGAGTGTGCTGCCATCACTTGGGAACTCTTGACAACACTTGATAAATATTGACCCTATAGAAAATCTCAAGAGATCAATAAGCCACTCTCAAGCTCCCTCATTTCCCTCTATTGAGCATTCGTCTTCCTTCATGCATTGAAGTCCAGCTCAAGGGAAATCATCCAAGTGCTCTCAATCATATTCCAACACTTGGAGATCCTCTTCCATGCCTTGCATTCATTCATGAGTAAGCATCTCAAGGCATAAGTAAGAGTATTTACTTTACAGGGTGTAATTTGTTTTCCTATTTCTCTTTGTTGGATTAGGATACTCTCTTTGTGGGAGTTTCTCTCTTTGTGAGAGGTTGTCTCTTTGTGGGACTAGGGAAATCTCTTTGTGGAAATTAACTCTCTTTGTGGGAGTTCTAGTGTCCTAGTGTAGGGCTAACCCTAATTCTCTGAGTGGGAGTTAGTGATTCTCTGAGTGGGAGTCTTGATCCTTGTGTAGGATTGGTTGGGTCCTTGTGTAGGGCATAAATCCTCTTTGTGGGGTATCTCCTTGTGAGATTTGTATTCACTTCTCTGTATGGGATTATAGTGAATATTGGTGTGGCTGGATGTACCCAAGTTTGGGAAACCAGTGTAAAACTTTGTGTTTGCGTTTGGATTGATTGTGCCATTTAATTCCTCTTGCATTTATAATTCCGCATTTGCAAGTTAAATTTTAATTGGACAATTTTATTGCCATTACACTATTCACCCCCCTCTAGTGTGTGTTGTTAGTATTACAAGGGTTAGACGATCCCTACAGTTGATAGGGTACCTCCGATTTTGTTACCTGGGATTCGATCCCTTTCCCGGTTGCCCCTGACATCCTCTTATATGGTCCAGGCCACGACTGCCCCTGATCCACGTCCTTCGTCCGCCTCCACTCACGCCCCTGCGATCCGCCTTCTTCAAAGCGCCTGCGTTCGTCGTAGGGAGCATTGATTAACGGGCTCCTTAATGGTCATTAAGGAGCCGTGGATTCAGGGGAATGGCCGTCTCTGGGAGCACGAGCTAATCGGTCCGACTTCGGGTTTTATCCGTGGGCCTTGTTAGGCGGGCCTAATCTCACTCGTGGGCTTCCCGTTCTTGGCTGGGTCTCGGGTCTCTGTTTCTTGGGTTTCTCCAAAATAGTCGTATCAATTGCCCCCATCGTCTGAGCCGTTTGGGTTCAGTCGGTTCGGTTCGGGCGATGTGACTATTGGGGATTTGACAGGCGCGTCAGTCGAGGCCAGCCCATTAAATGGGGTCATCATGACGTGTTCCGTTTGAACTTCTCCTGGTGTGGGATTCGAAGCACCGTCGATCTTCAGATGCCGTCACGTGCTCCCTTCCGGACGATTTGGATTCCGCGATTGCCTTCCATATAAAGACGTCGGCCTCCCAAATTTCAATTCTTTCGTGCCTTTCTTCCTGATCCTGGTTTTGTAAGCTCCTTCTCTCCGTCATCTTTCTTCCTTCAGATCCTTTTCAAGGTAACCTCTTTTCTTCTTCTTTTGCCCCATGGCTACGCTTAGAATAGGCGATTCGGCGTCGATATCAAGGGACCCCCCAGCACTCGAGCCCGGTAATATCCGACCTTTGGGACCCGGCGTCCCCTCAGGGATACGTTCTGTCCAGGAAAAGGGGAAGGGAAAGCTTTTCACGGACCCCGTCGGCGATGACGTGGCTCGGGTCGTCTAGAGGTTCAATGTTCCCCCGGCGGTCCTTGGGTTGCCGTCCAAGGCCCCCTTCCTGGCAGTTAAGGAGATCCGGGAGAAGTATTTATATCGTCTGTACAACGTCCGGATTCCCTTTAATGACGAGCGAATTTGCTTCCCACGGAGGAATGAGGTCGTCGTCTACGTCGAGATGTTTTGCTTGGGACTCCGTTTCCCCTTCATCCCTTCATCATCCAGGTCATGAAATTCCTGATGGTATCCTTATGCCAGTTGACTCCGTACTCCATCGCGGTGCTGACCGGGTTCATTATGATCTGCCGCGCCCATGGCTTGGAGCCGTCTCTGCCTCTTCTCTTTCATTACTATCGGGTTCAGACGGTCGGCCAAGGGTCGTGGCAGCACATCTGGGCCCGCGTGGGGAGAGAGTGTTTGCTCGGTCTACCCCACTGGGTGGGGGACTGGAGCTCGAGCTACGTTTTCGTTGTCTTCCCTGGGGATGCCGAGATCTTGATAGGTTGGGGAGGGTTATGTCAATATAACTTGATGTTGACCCTCTCCGAGGCTGATCAGGCAGCCGTCCGGCTTCTGTCGTCTCTTCCCCTAGAGGAGAGGTCGGTCTGGCCTCTGCTGGACGACCTGCATCTCAAGACTGTTCTGTGGTCTCCCGGTAGGCGCTCTCTTTCTTTCTGTTTTCCCTCTCGCTTACCCTGATCTTCTTTTCCTCTGCAGAGATTGCTGGGCGTGAGTTTACCCATAATGTCAACGAACTCATCTGGCGAGGATCCAACCGGAGCCGAGGGCCATTGGGCCAGTCACCCTGTCGCACCGTTGACGAGGAGGTGCGTCAGGCCGAGCCTGCCGTAGGAAGAGTGGAGCCCTCGGTCATGGTTACGCCTCCCCTCTTGGCCACGGCGGACCTCCCCGAAGGAGAAGCCACGGGGCCGAACTCCCTCGCCCCGCCCAAGCCGATGGAGGCGCCGCAGGAGCCGAGCTGGCCCCACACGCGCTCGTGAGTAGTCGCGGTGCGGGGCGTAAGCGTCCCCCCGACATCCGCTGGTCCTAGCGAGAGGAGGAAGAGGAGGAGGAAGGAGGGTGGGGAGACCCACACTCCGGTGGCCCCTGAGATGCTGATGGCCTCTGGCGAAACTCTCCCGCTGACCCTGGTGGCCACTCCCGCCGTCTCGGCCGAGCCTTCCCTGGTGGGAGCCGGCGGCGTGTTGGCGAACATCCTGGCAGGCCCCGAGGTTACCCCTGGGAACTCGGTATTCGTTGACCGGACCGTGGCCAACCAGTTGGTGCACGGCTCCGTCCTCCCGAGGGACCGATCTCTCTGAGAGAGAGCTCCCACCGACACACTATCAGACTCCTTAGCCTGGCAGCTTCAACAGGTTTGGCCGCCTTGCTGCTCTCAAATCTGTCTTCTGATCTTTCTTTGCATAATTCCTTCCTTTTTGCAGGCCACTGTGATGGCTGTCGAGGCGCAGCGTCAGGCGGCTTGGGCGAGAGACCTGGAGGAGTCTTCAACCTGGGAGCGCTCAAGGGCCGAGGTGGCTGTCCAAGAGGCACGCATGGAGGCTCGACAGATTCGACGCCGAGTGGATGAGCTTGCTGCCCAAGTGATGGACCTCCAGGGGAAACTGAACGACGCTCAGAGGTCGGCATGAGAGGCAGAAAAGGCGTTCCGCCAGGAGAGGGGCGATCTCCAGAGCGAGTTGGCAGACCTGCGTCAGATGACCCATTTCGTCGAGGAGGTGGAGAGGGGCGTCGATGGGGTCCTCGGGGCAAGGATCGCAGAGGTCCTTAGGGAGGACTTCAACTCCTACGAGGACCTCCTGGCTCCTCGGATCATTGACGTCGTCTGAAACTCCTTCCGGCGGTTTGCGGAGCACGTCCGGCAGCCTCTCCCACCCGCAGATCCACGTGCTCCGAGCAGGGCGAGGTGCCAGAGGACGCTTCCTCCCGTGCCCCGGGGCCTTAAGCTACTCCATTTTGTCCCCCCCCCCCCGTTTTGACCTGTAACCTTAAACAATCTATGTATAAAGTTTCTTTATCGGCCCATGTATTTGTCATTATTTTCCTTGTCGTCGAGGTTTTCTGCTTTACTGGGACCCTCGGTCTCTTCGATTTTTTATTGCGCTTGACCTTGTTGTGAACTCCACGTTTTGCTGGCTCCCCTTTATCACTCGTGGAGAGTGCGAGGGGTCTTCGGGACTCCAGGCCAGTTGGCCCCATAGACTGGACCTTAGAGGCGCCCTCGGCTGACCCGCCGTAGCTCTTCCTTCATACACGATACTTGGTTCGCTTAGGTAATCGCCTTGCACGCTGCTAGGTTGCCCCTGTCTCGCAGCCAATTGGGAGGCTCGTCCCGAGGGAAGAATCGCCCCCGGTCCCTCGGCTGACGGGACCCTTCGGGGCGTAAGGGATGTCGTCCCCTGGCTTATACTCAACCGACGTTCAGATCGCTGGGGGCTGCTCCCAGCTTTACGGTCGGTCGGGTCGGTCGGTCGACGAGGGGGGCTACCCCTTGGCTTATAACCAACCGACGTCTCCGTCTGCAGGGGGAGTTGCCCCTAGCCTTACGAGCGGGCTCAGCGACCGACCTGCTGAGGGACTTGCTCCCAGCCTTACGGTCGGTCGGATCGGTCGATCGGCGAGGGGTGCTACCCCTCGGCTTATAACCAATCAATGTCTCTGTCTGCTGGGGGAGTTACCCCCAGCCTTACGAGCGGGCTCCGTGACTGACCTGCTGGGGGAGTTGCTCCCAGTCTTACGGTCGGTCGAATTGGCCGGTTGGCGAGGGGTGCTACCCCTCGGCTTATAACCAATCGATGTCACTGTCTGCTGGGGGAGTTACCCCCAGCCTTACGAGCAGGCTCGGTGACTGAACTACTGGGGGAGTTACTCCCAGCCTCACGGTCGGTCGAATTGGTCGGTCGGTGAGGGGTGCTACCCCTCGGCTTATAACCAATCGTTGTCCTCATCTTCTGGGGGAGTTATGATCGGCCCCGGATACACACCCGGAGAACGATTGTAGTTTTACCGCAAGCGCACGGTGTAGTGGCGAGCGGGTATCGAACACGAGGAGGTGGTATTGGCTCCAATCTATCCTAGGTTGGTTTGACTACGAACGTTTTATTGGTGGAGATGGCTATGGTATGATGTAATGGCAATGGTGATGGATGTCGGTGTCGGAGATATAGAAATCGGTCAAATATCAATTCAAATACAATATAATAAAAGTGTCTAGGGCTAGGGAATCCCCACTACGGACCGTCATGCATCATTGTGAATAGTAAATCTCAATATTACTAGACTTGCGTTGAGGTGAACTAGTCGTAACTGAATAGAGAACCAAGCTCACGCTCTCGCGCTATTGCCGGTCTATAGCGAACCTAGGATAGGGCCCAATCTCTTGCAAACCCTAACCTAAGCCACTAGCATTAGGATCGACATCATTGTCCAATCGCTTCTCGAGCCCACTCTCGTGCAAACTCGAGTCACGATCTAGGTTGTGATAGTTCGTATTCGTCCAATCTCTTCCAAACGAATATTGGTATAGATTTACAATTAAAAATCCTAGCTTTGGTCCAATCTCTTGCAAACCAAATCTAGAGAAATCCAATTGTAAATCTAAATCGAATATCTAGGCCTTCCCATCGATTAGAATCCAATCTCTTGCAAATCCCAAATCGATGGAAATCCCTAGCTATCCGTAGTAAATCAATCACAACCTAACCTCCTAGCAATTCTAGCAATTTAGAAATTCATTCATCACAAATATGAAATTAGATCCATAGGGTTCATCCCCAAACCCTAAAACAACAAATATACTCTAGCATAGCAATAACAACATGAGAATCAATAGAAATCATTGCTTGCATACAAAAAGATAGAAAAACAAAGATTCAAATAAAAAGAATAGAAAATACTTAGCTTGATGAAGATCTTCAATCCAAAATACAAGCTTTTTGATCTAAGAGGGGGCCTAGGGCATGGCCTAACCTCTAAAATAATCCTAAGAAAAACATATGGGGGCTAAGAAAACATAATGGGGCTCCCCACTAATGGTGGCTACAAAACCCTTATATAGTCTCCCAAAACCCTAGCAAATAACCCTAGAAAACCCCTCAAATTCGTGCCCAAAACAGCCCAAACCGTAACTTAAAATCTGGGCCCGTCGCCGACTCGACCGAGTGGGAAAATGTGACTCGGCCGAGTAGAAATTCCTGCACTGCAGCGTCGACTTGCAGAAATTCTACAGATTTCATCCGACCTCCGATTGGCACGTTCTTGGCGGCGTTGGAACCATCATGAAGTCTACTATCCATAAAAAATATGAGAAAAATACTTTGGTTGCTGGAATGATAGCAGATTTCAAAAGAGTGGGAGGCTGTCTGAAAATCTGGGCGCTGCGTGTCCTCGGCATCACTCGGCCGAGTGTACTTCTCTACTCGGTCGAGTGGGCTTCTCTACTCGGCCGAGTGACAGACCGTGTAAAATTCCAGTAAGTCGGGGGTCATGGGGGGTCTTTCTACGGAGGTGACTCGGCCGAGTGGCTTTACTCACTCGGTCGAGAGGCATTCGGTACTCGGCCGAGTCGGAACCATTAAAAGCCTGTACATTTCCAGTAAGTCGGCCTCTTTTGATGGTGAATTTCTCATGCCACTCGGGCGATGCGATCTTCTTACTCGGCCGAGTGGGATATCATCCCTCGGCCGAGTGCACGCCCAATTCCTTTAGTTGGAGCGTGTCCGGTCTGGTCGGCCGAGTGGTCTTCTTGCTCGGCCGAGTGAGTGCTCCACTCGGCCGAGTGGCATGCTGTAAATGCCCAATCTTCTCCGTTTCTCCTCCTCATCGCTCCTACGGAGTTCCTTCTTCTTCCACCTGTCTCCCATCGCCGAATAACCCTCAAAAGAGCCTTGGGTGACGCTCCGAAGTGGGTGCAAGTCCCTTAAGCTCATTTTTGCTCCCGATCGCTCCATATTTCCTGAAATCCGACAAAAACAAGAAATAGTGAAAAATAACGCAATATCGTCGAATACTCGTGAAAATCGCAATATGAGCAATCGAAATGGCGTGAAAACATGCAGAAAAAAGGTGCAAAATATGGAGCGATCAAAATCCCCCAAGCTTACCTCTTACTCGTCCTCACGGAAGATAAGTAAAGAGACGAACTCGGGACATGAAAACAAAGGAAATGAAATGAAAGAAAAAGAGAGAACACGAGGTGGAAGAGGTTGCTAGATTATTCTCTCAGATCTCAAGCCATAAGCTATACATCATGATAACTTGGAAAATACGAATCACATGCTATAAGGATTTCAAATCTTACTTAGACATGGTACTTGTAAGCTTTTAAGAACAAAGGAAGGGATCCTCTAAATTCATACAATCAATTCATTTCCACGTCACGCATTTCATAGGATTTAATATTCAATTCATTGGCGATGCACTTTTCAATCAAAAGTTATAAATGAAGCATATAGGATACACACCAAGCATGCAATGGAGAATAGAATAAGAGTCATGGCATTCACATATTTGTTTCAAATCATGAAAAATCTCCATATCTAATATATTTTGCAAAGTCTAAGCATTATCGAATATTCCCATTCATGCACGTCTCCACTCTAATGTCATACTCACTCATATGGTCAAATGAATTCACCCCCCAAGCTTAGCTTGAGGCATCACATCTAAAGGAATATGATAGTGGAAAATGGGATTTTTGCCTTGGTTTTCCCAAGTATTTTGTGGCTCCAATAATGAGATAGAGAAATGTATTTTTCTTTTGGCCTTTGTTTCTCATTTTTCTTTTTGGATTTTTGTAGGAGCTATATGATTTGTATTTTTTTGGATTTTGGCTCCTTTTTGGCTTTTTGGACTTTTTGGAGCTAACTTTTTCTTTTGTGGGGATTTTTGGGAAATAGATGCGATATAAGTAGCTTTAGGAGGTGAACTCAAGTGACATGTAGAGAATAAAAAGATATATGTGGAGAAAGAAATAATGTAACACTCGGTTCACTATAAGATGTGCACGAACGGTTCAATAAAATAATACTTCAACTAAAACTCATATGTAAGCATGGATATTCTCAATCATTTCAATAAATAGTGAAGTCAAGCAGTAAAGTTTACAACCATATCAGGCATGCAACAGAAGGTGAATAAGACGATAAAACTGATGCTTCAGATATACTAATGATGCATGAATCTTGGTGCATTTCCAACAAAGGCATACTAAAAACTAATCAATACATTCAGCTTCAATTAGTATCATGCATTCATGTAGAGGAGTCATCAAGAGAAATAGATTTGCAAGCACATGTGAATAGCAAGACTATGGAATACTCTAAGTAGCATGGCAAAGAATAATAAGCATTGTGATGGTTGCTAAAGCAATAAGAGATATCATCATAAGAAACACATCTAGCAAAAGAAGAGAAAGGAAAATAAAGAAATAAGAAAAAAAAATAAAAGAGAGGAAAGAAATGAAAAACAAGCACACAACATGATGCATGAACACACATAAAAGGAAAATAAGATGGAAAATTCAAAAAGATGATGCAAAAATTTTGAAAAATTTTAAAAACCCTAAAATAAAGTAAAAATGCAACTAATACATCTAAATGGCATGGAAATGCACTCTCCCCCAAGCTTAAACTTCGCATTGTCCTCAATGTGATCATAGTGGAAGAATAAGAGGAACAACGATAATAATAGGGGGAGAATGAAAAATGATGGAATGAATGATATGAAATCCTAATGCAACTACATGCACATACAATGATGCATGAGAGCGCTTTCACCCAAGCTTATACCAAACAATCCTATTCAAATGACTCAATCAAAATGTCATGACTTTGCAAAGCGTGATCAAGTCAAATGAATAAGAAAGTGAGTATTCACTTGAAAGAAATGCTCGATGGTGGTGAGCAAAAGGATGTGGCGTATCAAAATATGGAGAGTGGAATTAATATATATATTGGGTTTGGGATGCAAAAGATTTTTTTGTTGCCATCATATGAGGTGATATTTATTCAAGCAAATCTATATGGTCCTCTCGCTGTCGAGAGAATTCGAGTTTATTGAGAGCATAAAATTTCTACACTACTGGATTGATATCACCTATAGCAAAAGGCGGATCCAGTATCTTTGCCGGTGCAGGCAACTGCCCCAACTGCTCCTTCCGTGGCTCCGCTAGACGCGTATGTCCACGGACTCCATCAGATTCCAGCAATGCGGCTTCCAGCATATCTCCAAGGACTCCACCTGTACCCTGCAAGAGATAAGCCGCATCAATTTGATGTGGATAATTCTTCCCCAAAATAAATGTATTCCAAAGAGGGTCATCAACATAAGTATTTAAAATTAAAAACGGTTGACAACACTTCCCTGGAAATAAATCTCTACTCTCGTATACCACGTCGATCAACTCCTCGTTGTTCGCCTCAGGTTGTTCAGGTAGCTTCAGCATATAAGCGTGGGTTTCATCAGGCAACTCCTCATCATCATCAGACTTATCCCATCACACCTCCTGATCATGATCAATAGCATCCATGGGTGCTAACTCCTCGCTCTCCTCCTCGTATACGTCCCATCGTACCTCTTGATCGTATGTACATGAATCCTGCAAAAGGCACGATGAGTCACCAAAATCTGAATCATAAAAGACATCATACACGGGAGGAAAATCAAATGTAGGAGATGAGGGAGTAAAGAGATCTCCCTGAAGGGGAGCCATAAGCTCTGTGGGATTGTCCTCAACATCAGTGGAAGCGTGGTCCTCTGAGGGATGCTCAGCCTCAGTAGAAGGTGGGGATGGCTGCGGTAGCTCGAAAGGAGGGGGGCACAATTCGGGCTCCATCTGTGTGCAGATGTCATCGTCCAAAGTCACGTCCTCCTCGATGGTCTGCTCCACTACTTTATGCATGACCTCCACAATAATATCCTCTGATGGTATAGGCTGCTCTGACTCAGGTGGGTGGCAGGGGGAGGCGACGACGGCATAAGGTGACTCTATAGGCTCATGTATCTCGACCATGGTGTAAAAATGGGTCTTGTGCCCCTCAATTAGAGCATAGACTCCATCATCAATTGTGCCTGTGGAAGAGATACAATGAGTAATAAAGTTTTGAAATTCAAGCTCAAAAGGATCACCTGCCGTTATTGTCAATGGACCGGAATTTTGAACTATGTCAATAATGTTTCTCAATAGGTCCATATATGTGTCCTCCTTTGACAGTTCAGATGTCACGCCCCGCTTCCCTAAAATGGAGGCGAGACGTGAGAAGGTCCGCTCAAACGTGGAGCTGTGAAGCTGCACGCCTGATAAGCATCAATTTAGTATAAGCAGGTCCCTGTAATCGCAAAAGGAACAACAACAACAATAATAATAAAGAGACGGATATGAAATATCAATCCCAAAGTTTGTCCACAAAATATTCAACATCACAGAAAAGCCACCAGGCTAACAGGAAAGAGTCTAAGGCCCAGAACAAGGCCAAACAAAAGCAACACAAACATAACAGAGTATCAACTAGGTGCCACGCACCGACAACTAGGCAGTCTAACAAAAGAAGCTAAACAAAAACACTAAGACTGATCCCCAGTGTCAATGTAGTCCTCGATCAACGCGGGTCCTGACTCAGCGTCAACGAACACCACGTCCTCAGCAAGTAACTCAGGCTCGGGCTCTAACATGTGTCACCCAAAAGAGAAAAGGGGCACATGTCAGCAAGTCGGAAGACTTGTGCAAGGAAACGGAAAGAAAGGTAAACTAGCAACCTAGCAGTTAAAGTATGGTGCATGACAAGTAAGGTAAGGTGGTAACAAGTAGAGTAAGGTAAAGTGCAAGTAGCAAGTATCAAGTAGTAGGGGTGACATGTAATGTCAAGTAGCAAGTAAAGTACAAGGGATCACTCAACGAGTGCCCTATTGCCCTCAGGCTGTGTTCAAGTATCAAGTACAAGGGATCACTCAACGAGTGCCCTATTGCCCTCAGGCTGTGATGAGCTCGTCTTCTGGAACACGAGCCAGAAAGTGTATTTGGCAAAGATGGTGCCCACGCAAGGTGGGTGCCTAGCCGGGACAAATAGTACAAGTATGTAGCGAAGCTACGCAATCACGATGAGTATTCAAGCATGCAATGACATGAGCAGATATTCGCGTACAGTTAATTGTATTTAAACGTGACAGGCAAAATGCAATGACATGAACAGATATTCGCGTACCGTTAATTGAAATTAAACATGGCAGTTATAATGCAATAATAGTTAAGGATGCGTGGATGACATGAACAGTTAATACGCGTACCGTTTAGGGAAAGTAAACGTGACATACAAGCATGATGAAGGTGACGGACCAAGCTTCGTTGTCAAGCTAGGTTAATGGCGTCTAAATGGCTATCCTTTCACCGTCTAGTCTCTTTTACGCTAAAGCAAGGTAAATGGCCTAAGACATGGCCTAAATCAAGGGATGCAAGTTTCACTTGCCTGATACCGGGATTGACGAGCAATGAAGATCGTCACACAAGCTAACTACGGAATGGACCACTGTTATGGAAAAACAATCATTAGCACAATGATTCTAAATTGATTTCTTATTAGAACCCTAATCATCTAATAATTCATTTTATTAGGGTTTCACAATGTCAATGTGGGTTATGCTAAAACTAAAGGAATCGAGTATTACCGTGTAGAGAATGGGAGAATAACGCCGAGCAACCACGGCGACGGAAGAAATGCTCCGGGGAACCTAGGGTTCAGATCTGGAAATGATTGGAGAAGTTTGGAGAAATAGGGGTTTGGGGGATTTTGGGGATTTGATGGAGATTTGGGGAAGATGAGAGGTGGAATGAGTTGAGGGAGGGTTTGGATGATGGAGGATGAGCTTGGGATGAAGGATTAATGGTTTGAGGGAGATGGGGGCTCAATGGGGGAGAAATTAGGGTTTTAGGTCGTGAGGGAGGAGAAGAAAACGTTTGGAGGGGTATTTATAGAGTTTGGTGGCGGCTAGGGCAAAACTAGGGTTTTCTGCACTGCTTAGTCGGTCAAAGAACAACTGTTGACCGACTAGTTTGAGATCTAGTCGGTCGGTTGAACAACGCAGACCGACTAAGTGTAAACAGTAACTCCAGTCGAAAACCTGAACTAAGAGTTAGTCGGTCCAAGAACAACTACTGACCGACTAGTTTGAGATCTAGTCGGTCGATGAACGTTCTTAGACCGACTAAGAGTAAACAGTAACCAGTGTCAAAAATAGTTGATGAGTTAGTCGGTTAAAGAAGCATTGCCGACCGACTAGTTTACAACCTAGTCGGTCAACCAACGTTCTTAGACCGACTAACGATAAACAGTAACTCCAGAATAATTTAGAAAGCCAACTAGTCGGTTCAAGAAGGTTTGCCGACCGACTGGATCGTCATCTAGTCGGTCGGTGGCCCTTCTTACACCGGCTAATTAGCACCAAAAGTTCCGATACGGAGCGCGGAGCCCCGGGATCGATTTCTAAGACTCCTAGGCTTGATCTAGTAGTAAGATACGACCGCTATGGAGCCCGTCATGAATGACTTACTCCGAAATCGACGATCCTAAGGAAGAAACGAGAAAACACGACGAAACGATCGAAAATGAAAGTTACGGAGACGAAAACCACACATGAGGAGAAAATCCACCAAAACATATATTATAATATAATAAATCCAGATACGTGAAAACCAGTCGTTACATCCTCCCCAACTTAAGAAAAATTCCGTCCTCGGAATTTCCAAACACTCACGTGTCCGGAAACAAAAGTGGGAAACGCTCTCGCATCTCATCCTCATTCTCCCAAGTAGACTCTCCAGGCGAGCCGTGTCGCCACATCACCCTCACAAGATTGACAATCTTGTTCCGAAGCGATTTCTGACGCCTGTCCAGAATCTGCACTGGATGCTGCTCATACGTCAAATCGGGGCGAACGGTAATCTCTGAAAAATCCACCGCATGAGATGGATCGCCAATGTATCGACGAAGCTGCGACACATGGAAAACATTGTGAACTCCTTCCAGAGATGGCGGCAAGGCTAAGCGATAAGCTACCTCGCCAACCCTCTCCAAAATGTCAAACGGTCCAATATATCGCGGGCTCAACTTCCCTCGCTTCCCAAAACGAATCACACCGCGAGTCGGGGAAATCTTCAAGAACACATGGTCGCCCGGCTGAAACTCCAAAGGACGACGTTTAGCATCCGCCCAATGCTTAAAATGGTCCTGATCAATTCTCAACCTCTCCCGAATGTTCCTGACAACATCCACGGCCTCCACGATCATCTCAGGTCCCAACAGCTCCCGATCACCAACGTCATCCCAACTGAATGGCGATCGACATTTCTTCCCATAAAGAGCGGCGAAAGGTGCCATGCCAATACTTGCCTGGAAGCTGTTGTTGTAGGAGAACTCTACCAAATGCAGATGGTCCTCCCACGAACCCTTGAAATCCAACATGCACTCCCTCAGCATGTCCTCCAAGATCTGAATCGTCCTCTCGGACTGGCCATCCGTCTGCGGATGGTACGCCGTGCTGAAACTCAGACGCGTACCTAAGCTCTTCTGCAAAATCTGCCAGAACTGAGATGTGAACCTCGTGTCCCTGTCCGACACGATGCTCACGGGGACTCCGTGAAGTCGCACAACCTCATGTACGATTCACGTTACATCACTATCCAAACTAGGAAAAGGAAATAAAAACGGAGGGTAAAAGAATTTTACCTCCATATATCTCCTCGCTAGCGCCTCAGTGGACTGTCCCACTCGGAATGGAATAAATTGCGCGGACTTGGTCAATCGATCCACGATCACCCAAATCGCGTCATTCTGCTTCGGACTCCGAGGTAGGCCAGTCACGAAATCCATAGTGATGTGTTGCCATTTCCACTCCGGAATCGGAAGCGGTTGTAGCAACCCGGCCGTACGCTGATGCTCCGCCTTCACTTGCTGGCAAACCAGACACTTGGCCACACTCCGAGCCACACTCCTCTTCATACCATGCCACCAATAATTCAGACGAAGATCCTGGTACATCTTGGTGCCACCAGGATGCACAGAATACGGCGAACTGTGTGCCTCCACCATCAACTCCTCTCTAATATCTCCAGCTGGCACACACAACCTGGCTCCAAACCTCAGCGAGCCATCCTCACGAATCAAAAAGTCAGGCCGCAGACCGGCTTCCACCTGCTCCCGAATCCTCACCAGCTTCGGATCCTCAGCCTGGCCAGCCTTAATCCGGTCCACGATCGTCGACTGTACCTGCATATACATCAACGAAGAAGCCTCCCCAGGAAGAACAATCTCAACACTAAACTCGCAAAAATCCTGCTGCAATCTCCGCTGCGAGGTCAAAATCATCACCGCTGGAAGCCTACTCAGCGCATCAGGAACCACATTCACCTTGCCAGGGTGAAACTGCAAATCAATCTCATAATCCGCCATAAGCTCCAACCATCGACGCTGTCGCATGTTGAGCTCCTTCTGAGTGAAAATATACTTCAAGCTTTTGTGATCGGTGAAAATCTTCACCCTCTCACTCAGCAGGAAGTGCCTCCAAATCTTAAGAGCAAACACAACGGCAGCCAACTCCAAATCATGCGTCGGGTAATTCTTCTCATGAACCTTAAGCTGACGAGACGCACACGCCACAACATACCCGTGCTGATGCAACACACAACTGAGACCCTTGCCAGAAGCATCGCAAAAGATCTCAAATCTACCGCTGCGATCAGGCACAACAAGAATAGGGGCAGTCGTCAACCTCTCCCTCAGAACACCAAAAGCACTCTCACAATCACCCGACCAAACAAAAGGAACATCCTTCCGCGTCAACCTGGTCATCGGTTCAGCAATACGGGAAAAGTCCTTAATGAATCGCCGGTAGTAACCAGCAAGCCCAAGGAAACTCCGAATCTCAGACGCTGACGACGAAACGGGCCACTCTCTGATGGCCCTAATCTTCTCGGGATCCACTGAAATACCATCTCCAGTCACCACATGCCCGAGAAAAGCAACTCTATCCAGCAAAAACTCACACTTCGAAAACTTAGCATACAAACGATGCTTCCTCAAGATCTCCAACACCGTCCTTAAGTGCGAGGCATGCTCTTCCTCCGACTTCGAATAGATCAGAATGTCGTCAATAAAGATAACGACAAACTTATCCAAAAAGTCGTAGAAAATCAGGTTCATCAGATTCATGAAAACTGCGGGCGCGTTAGTTACGCCGAAAGGCATAACCACAAACTCATAGTGTCCATACTTCGTCCTGAACGCTGTCTTCGGAACATCATCCTTCTTCACCTTCAACTGATGGTAACCACTTCTCAAATCCAATTTAGAAAACACCCTCGAACCTCCAAGCTGATCAAAAATATCATCGATGCGAGGCAACGAGTATTTATTCTTAATGGTCACCGCATTCAACTCCCGATAATCCACGCACCTGCGACACGAACCATCCTTCTTCTTCACCAACAACACCGGTGCTCCCCACGGGGACACACTAGGATTGATGTAACCCTTCTGCATAAGCTCATCCAACTGCCTGCGCAACTCCTCCAACTCTGCTGGCGCCATACGATATGGTGCCTTCTAAATGGGCTGCGCACCTGTGGTAAGATCAATAGAAAACTCCAAAGCTCGATCAGGCGGCAGTACAGACATCTCCTCGGGGAAGACGTCACCAAAATCTCGCACCACAGCTGGCCACTCCAACTCCATCCGCATAGCCACGACATCCACTGGTCTGGTCCGAAATCTGACCGGACCCAGCGAACTGCTACCACGACTGAACTCAAATACCGGATGTCCGGGAATCTCGAACACCACCTTCTTCCTCCGACAGTCAATCGTAGCATAGAAGCTCGCAAGCCAGTCCATCCCAAGGACCGCATCGTAATTGATGATGTCGTGGACAATGAAATCAGCACAAAGCTCATGTCCACAAACCACCAACGGGCAAGAATTGCACCCACGATGCACCGACACTACACCGTTCCCTGTGACGATATTCCAACTCTTAGGGAGAGAGGACGTCGACAAGGAATGCTTCTCCACGAAGCTCCGGGCCAAAATGCACATCGACGCACCAGAGTCAAAGAGGACTCGTGCAGGAAATGTGCAAACCAAAACCACACCTAGCAACCAATCTAACAATCAAATCCTATTCTAGTAACAAGCATGAGCAATCAACCAACAAAATCAACAATCAAACTAAGGAAGAAAATAGCTAGAATGAGCGTTACCTGTAATAACCTCATCCATGGCCATGCTCTCCTCCTCAGTCATCAGAAAGGCCTGCCCTCTCGGTGGAACAGCCTGCCGAAAGGCCTGTCTCTGTGGAACAAGAGGCGCTCCACGTCCAATGGGCACAGGAGCTCGCTGCTGCAACGGCTGTGCTGCAATAGGAGCCCGCCAAGGCTGCTTCGACTTCGGACACTCCCTGATGGTGTGGGCAAGATCTCCGCAGACAATGCACTGTCCTAGAAACCTCCTACACTGATCCCTGAGGTGTCCAGTCTTGCCACAGAAATGGCAAGTCTTTAGAATAGGCCCTCCTGGCCTCTTGAACTGCACCGGATGATTAGGCTTGAAACCAGGCCTAACCACCGCCCTGGCCTGCTCCATAGGCCTCTTCCCCACACCGGAAACATGTCCCTTCCTCTGGTTCAAATTCAACTCTTGCCGCCTCGCAGCAATCAGAACCTTCTGATATGTCTCCAGGTCAGAAGAGGTTACAAAGCTCTGAAGCTCCAAGGCAAGTCCCTGAAGAAATCGCTGAGCTTTCTCATCGGCATCTTGCACCATCTTTGGTGCAAACCGACTGAGCCTCGTGAACTCCTGGTGGTACTGATCCATCGACAAGCTCCCCTGCTTCAGATCTATGAAGCGCTGCAGCATCACCTGCCTAGCAGCCTTCGGGAAGAACTCTCCATCAAATCTGGACTTGAAGGTAGCCCAAACTATCGGCTCCACCAGCATCTTCTCTTCAGCATCCCACCAATTTCTGGCATTGTCCTTCAGCTGCCTCTTAGCCAGATCAACCCATCCAGCCGGGTTAATCTTCGCCATTGCCAGGTTATCCTCAATGTTCCGAATCCACTCATCGGCAGCCAGAGGACCCTCAGACCCATCAAAATATGCGGGACCCAGCTCCCGAAATTGCTTCGCTCCCGGCTCAGAGCGAGGGAAATCTGGAAGTGCCCGGGCAGCTCGAGCAAGTGGAGCATTCTGGACTTGCAGGAGCACGCCCTGCTGCACTTGCATCATCTGAAGCATCATCTGCATCATCTCTCCGTTGGTGGGTTCCCGCTCAGGCTCCTCATCATGAGGGAGCGCACCACTACCCCCACCACGGGTGAATCGCCTTCCTGCCATCTAATGACACAAAAAATGAAGCAGATTAGACTCATAGCTTATGACTCGGATATCGAACTTATTTATTGGACAATCTTATATTATTATTGTTATCCCTGATAATTGCAGTTACATAGGGACCTGCATGGGCCACCACTAAAACCTGTCACGCCCCGCTTCCCTAAAATGGAGGCGAGACGTGAGAAGGTCCGCTCAAACGTGGAACTGTGAAGCTGCACGCCTGATAAGCGTCAATTTAGTATAAGCAGGTCCCTGTAATCGCAAAAGGAACAACAACAATAATAATAATAAAGAGACGGATATGAAATATCAATCCCAAAGTTTGTCCACAAAATATTCAACATCACAGAAAAGCCACCAGGCTAACAGGAAAGAGTCTAAGGCCCAGAACAAGGCCAAACAAAAGCAACACAAACATAACAGAGTATCAACTAGGTGCCACGCACCGACAACTAGGCAGTCTAACAAAAGAAGCTAAACAAAAACACTAAGACTGATCCCCAGTGTCAACGTAGTCCTCGATCAACACGGGTCCTGACTCAGCGTCAGCGAACACCACGTCCTCAGCAAGTAACTCAGGCTCGGGCTCTAACATGTGTCACCCAAAAGAGAAAAGGGGCACATGTCAGCAAGTCGGAAGACTTGTGCAAGGAAACGGAAAGAAAGGTAAACTAGCAACCTAGCAGTTAAAGTATGGTGCATGACAAGTAAGGTAAGGTGGTAACAAGTAGAGTAAGGTAAAGTGCAAGTAGCAAGTATCAAGTAGTAGGGGTGACATGTAATGTCAAGTAGCAAGTAAAGTACAAGGGATCACTCAACGAGTGCCCTATTGCCCTCAGGCTGTGTTCAAGTATCAAGTACAAGGGATCACTCAACGAGTGCCCTATTGCCCTCAGGCTGTGATGAGCTCGTCTTCTGGAACACGAGCCAGAAAGTGTATTTGGCAAAGATGGTGCCCACGCAAGGTGGGTGCCTAGCCGGGACAAATAGTACAAGTATGTAGCGAAGCTACGCAATCACGATGAGTATTCAAGCATGCAATGACATGAGCAGATATTCGCGTACCGTTAATTGTATTTAAACGTGACAGGCAAAATGCAATGACATGAACAGATATTCGCGTACCGTTAATTGAAATTAAACATGGCAGTTATAATGCAATAACAGTTAAGGATGCGTGGATGACTTGAACAGTCAATACGCGTACCGTTTAGGGAAAGTAAACGTGACATACAAGCATGATGAAGGTGACGGACCAAGCTTCGTTGTCAAGCTAGGTCAATGGCATCTAAACGGCTATCCTTTCACCGTCTAGTCTCTTTTACGCTAAAGCAAGGTAAATGGCCTAAGACATGGCCTAAATCAAGGGATGCAAGTTTCACTTGCCTGATACCGGGATTGACGAGCAATGAAGATCGTCACACAAGCTAACTACGGAATGGACCACTGTTATGGCAAAACAATCATTAGCACAATGATTCTAAATTGATTTCTTATTAGAACCCTAATCATCTAATAATTCATT
This sequence comes from Scilla litardierei, assembly GCA_030789695.1. NCBI lineage: Eukaryota > Viridiplantae > Streptophyta > Magnoliopsida > Asparagales > Asparagaceae > Scilla > Scilla litardierei. Next base: position 303,163,495 of record CM061142.1, on the reverse strand, counting down.
TCATTAGGGTTTCACAATGTCAATGTGGGTTATGCTAAAACTAAAGGAATCGAGTATTACCGTGTAGAGAACGGGAGAATAACGCCGAGCAACCACGGCGACGGAAGAAACGCTCCGGGGAACCTAGGGTTTAGATCTGGAAATGATTGGAGAAGTTTGGAGAAATAGGGTTTTGGGGGATTTTGGGGATTTGATGGAGATTTGGGGAAGATGAGAGGTGGAATGAGTTGAGGGAGGGTTTGGATGATGGAGGATGAGCTTGGGATGAAGGATTAATGGTTTGAGGGAGATGGGGGCTCAATGGGGGAGAAATTAGGGTTTTAGGTTGTGAGGGAGGAGAAGAAAACATTTGGAGGGGTATTTATAGAGTTTGGTGGCGGCTAGGGCAAAACTAGGGTTTTCTGCACTGCTTAGTCGGTCAAAGAACAACTGTTGACCGACTAGTTTGAGATCTAGTCGGTCGGTTGAACAACGCAGACCGACTAAGTGTAAACAGTAACTCCAGTCGAAAACCTGAACTAAGAGTTAGTCGGTCCAAGAACACCTACTGACCGACTAGTTTGAGATCTAGTCGGTCGATGAACGTTCTTAGACCGACTAAGAGTAAACAGTAACCAGTGTCAAAAATAGTTGATGAGTTAGTCGGTTAAAGAAGCATTGCCGACCGACTAGTTTGCAACCTAGTCGGTCAACCAACGTTCTTAGACCGACTAACGATAAACAGTAACTCCAGAATAATTTAGAAAGCCAACTAGTCGGTTCAAGAAGGTTTGCCGACCGACTGGATCGTCATCTAGTCGGTCGGTGGCCCTTCTTACACCGGCTAATTAGCACCAAAAGTTCCGATACGGAGCGCGGAGCCCCGGGATCGATTTCTAAGACTCCTAGGCTTGATCTAGTAGTAAGATACGACCGCTATGGAGCCCGTCATGAATGACTTACTCCGAAATCGACGATCCTAAGGAAGAAACGAGAAAACACGACGAAACGATCGAAAATGAAAGTTACGGAGACGAAAACCACACATGAGGAGAAAATCCACCAAAACATATATTATAATATAATAAATCCAGATACGTGAAAACCAGTCGTTACATCAGATGTCTCTATTTGTGGAGTGTTGATGGTATAAAGGTGGATATGATCACCTTCAAGTGAAGCATACACTCCATCTATGATAGTACCTGCGCTAGAGACATTAGCCATAACAAAATCGATGAATACTTGGTTGTATGGTTTACTTACCGTAACGGTTAGTGAACTGGTAGATCGAGCATCATCTATCATTTGCTCCAAGGCTGCTGCCAACTACAGATCACTGAACTTCCCCACTTGCATCCTCTTCAGAAACTCACGTGAGGGTCCCCTTAGCCTTCTAGTGAAGATATCAAATAGCGTGGAGTCATTCCACTCATGGTCTGACTCTGTCTGGAACATTCCTAACATTCCTTCAAACCTAGACAAGGCTTCCCCGAAGGATTCTCCATTAGCCTGATAGAATGTAGCGAGATATATGTAGGATTGTATAGAGTCCGCTCGCATTTTCTTTGGAAGCACCATCGCTACAACAACTGTACCTGATCATTCAAAGTAAACAACCTGGAAAAGACGTCAGTGGTACAAAGAGAGATAAAGATAATAATAGCATGTGGTCGGAAAAAATCTCTCTCAATGTTTTTTTTGATTTTTTTGTTTTTTAGTGTAATCTAATCAACCTAATTGTGACAAATTGGCACCCAACGGAAAACACCTCCCCGGCAACGGCGCCAAAAACTTGATCAGCCCCGGATACACACCCGGAGAACGATTGTAGTTTTACCGCAAGCGCACGGCATAGAGGCGAGCAGGTATCGAACACGAGGAGGTGGTGTTGGCTCCAATCTATCCTAGGTTGGTTTGACTACGAACGTTTTATTGGTGGAGATGGCTATGGTATGATGTAATGGCAATGGTGATGGATGTCAGTGTCGGAGATATAGAAATCGGTCAAATATCAATTCAAATACAATATAATAAAAGTGTCTAGGGCTAGGGAATCCCCACTACGGACCGTCATGCATCATTGTGAATAGTAAATCTCAATATTACTAGACTTGCGTTGAGGTGAACTAGTCGTAACTGAATAGAGAACCAAGCTCACGCTCTCGCGCTATTGCCGGTCTATAGCGAACCTAGGATAGGGCCCAATCTCTTGCAAACCCTAACCTAAGCCACTAGCATTAGGATCGACATCATTGTCCAATCGCTTCTCGAGCCCACTCTCGTGCAAACTCGAGTCACGATCTAGGTTGTGATAGTTCGTATTCGTCCAATCTCTTACAAACGAATATTGGTATAGATTTACAATTAAAAACCTAGCTTTGGTCCAATCTCTTGTAAACCAAATCTAGAGAAATCCAATTGTAAATCTAAATCGAATATCTAGGCCTTCCCATCGATTAGAATCCAATCTCTTGCAAATCCCAAATCGATGGAAATCCCTAGCTATCCGTAGTAAATCAATCACAACCTAACCTCCTAGCAATTCTAGCAATTTAGAAATTCATTCATCACAAATATGAAATTAGATCCATAGGGTTCATCCCCAAACCCTAGAACAACAAATCTACTCTAGCATAGCAATAACAATATGAGAATCAATAGAAATCATTGCTTGCATACAAAAAGATAGAAAAATAAAGATTCAAATAAAAAGAATAGAAAATACTTAGCTTGATGAAGATCTTCAATCCAAAATACAAGCTTTTTGATCAAAGAGGGGGCCTAGGGCATGGCCTAACCTCTAAAATAATCCTAAGAAAAACATATGAGGGCTAAGAAAACATAATGGGGCTCCCCACTAATGGTGGCTACAAAACCCTTATATAGTCTCCCAAAACCCTAGAAAATAACCCTAGAAAACCCCACAAATTCGTACCCAAAACAGCCCAAACCGCAACTTAAAATCTGGGCCCGTCGCCGACTCGGCCGAGTGGGAAAATGTGACTCGGCCGAGTGGAAATTCCTGAACTGCAGCGTCGACTTGCAGAAATTCTCCAGATTTCATCTGACCTCCGATTGGCACGTTCTTGGTGGCGTTGAAACCGTCATGAAGTCTACTATCCATAAAAAATATGAGAAAAATACTTTGGTTGCTGGAATGATAGAAGATTTCAAAAGCGTGGGAGGCTATCTGAAAATCTGGGCGCTGCGTGTCCTCGGGATCACTCGGCCGAGTGTACTTCTCTACTCGGTCGAGTGGGCTTCTCTACTCGGCCGAGTGACAGACCCTGTAAAATTCCAGTAAGTCGGGGGTCATGGGGGGTCTTTCTACGGAGGTGACTCGGCCGAGTGGCTTTACTCACTCGGTCGAGAGGCATTCGGTACTCGGCCGAGTCGGAACCGTCAAAAGCTTGTACATTTCCAGTAAGTCGGCCTCTTTTGATGGCGGATTTCTCATGCCACTCGGGCGATGTGATCTTCTTACTCGGCCGAGTGGGATATCATCCCTCGGCCGAGTGCACGCCCAATTCCTTTAGTTGGAGCGTGTCCGGTCTGGTCGGCCGAGTGGTCTTCTTGCTCGGCTGAGTGAGTGCTCCACTCGGCCGAGTGGCATGCTGTAAATGCCCAATCTTCTCCGTTTCTCTGCCTCATCGCTCCTACGGAGTTCCTTCTTCTTCCACCCGTCTCCCATCGCCGAATAACCCTCAAAAGAGCCTTGGGTGACGCTCCGGAGTGGGTGCAAGTCCCTTAAGCTCATTTTTGCTCCTGATCGCTCCATATTTCCTGAAATCTGACAAAAACAAGAAATAGTGAAAAGTAATGCAATATCGTCGAATACTCGTGAAAATCGCAATATGAGCAATCGAAATGGCGTGAAAACATGCAGAAAAAAGGTGTAAAATATGGAGCGATCAAGTTACCCCCAGCCTTACGAGCAGGCTCGATGACTGACCTGCTGGGGGAGTTGCTCCCAGTCTTACGATCGGTCGGATCGGTCGGTCGGCGTGGGGTGCTACCCCTCGGCTTATAACCAATCGATGTCCCCGTCTGCTGGGGGAGTTGTCCCAGCCTTACTAGCGGGCTCGGCAACTGACCTACTGGGGGAGTTTCTCCCAGCCTTACGGTCGGTCGGATCGGTCGGTCGGTGAGGGGTGGTACCCCTCAGCTTATAACCAATCGATGTACTCGTCTGCTGGGGGAGTTGCACCCAGCCTTACGAGCGGGCTCGGCGACTGACCTACTGGGGGAGGTGATCCCAGCCTTACGGTCGGTCGCTTTGTTGATCTCCCCCAGGGGTGGCTCCCTGCCTGTTCTGCAATCGGTCATCTAGCCAGCCAAAGTGAGAGATAAAGAGTTGTACTAACACGGTTCTTTCCATTCCTCGAACCCGAGTGTACATTTGGAGGAAATACATAAAACAGAGATGGCGAGGACACGCTAACCTTGCCCAGGCGAGGTGGCGACAGGCTGTCCCGCCGGCTCACTCAATGATGCGCATGGCCACCTGGACCACATTCACCTTCTTTCCCTTGTCTGCTTGCTTGGACGTCCCTTCCTTGAGGGCGGGGGTCGTGTCATCGGTGAAGTTCTTTAAGTGTCCCCGGCTGACCAGCTTCTCTATATCCTTCTTCAGGTGCTAGCAATCGTCAGTGTCATGGCCGTTGTACTTGTGGTATTTGCAGTACTTCTCCTCGTCCTTTCTGCCCCTTCTCATTCTCGGAGGGGGCCTGCTAAAGCGCCCCTCCTTTTGGGTGTGCGTGGGGATAGCCTCTGGGGTGGCTTCCAGCTTGGTGAGTCGTGGCTCCTCACTGCGATGCTTCCCTTTGGGCTTCTTCTCCTGGCGATGCTTGTCGGGGCTGCGGCGCTCGCTCTCATCATGTTTGGATCCCCGCCTTGTTCCCATGGGGGCAGCCTCCGTCGTCCACGACCAGCGCCTCTTCTGTCAACATGTAGCGTTCTGCCCGGGCTATGACACCGGTGATGTCTTTAGGAGGATCATTGTGCAGCGATTTCCTCAGGCCCCTGTGGCGGAGCCCCTTCTTCATGGCCGTCTTGACGACCAACTCGGGGCAACTCTCCACATTTATTCGCTCGGCGTTGAATCGGTGCATGTAGCTCCTCAGGGATTCACCGGGACCTGCACTACATTAAACAGGAGCTCCGAGTCCTACTTTACCTGACGTCCGACCATGAATTATTTGCAGAACTACTGAGAGAGATCCTCAAAGCCATTAATGGATCAGTTGGGAAGACCATGGTACCAGCTCATGGCCGCCTTCCGGAGGGTGGAGTAAAAGCCTTTGCAAAGCAGGGTGTCGTCAGCCCCCTAGAATGCCATGAACACTTCGTAATCCATCACGTGGTCCGCTGGGTCGTCCGTGTTGTCATACTTCTCAAGCGCGGCACCTTGAACCTGGAGGGTACCCGGGCCTCAGTTATCCTTCGGGACAATGGACAACGATCGTGCCCAACTCCCTCCAGGGCTCCCTCGGTACTTGCGCCGTTGGTGGTAGGCCGAGGTGAGGCAACACGGCCACCCCGGGAGTTCGCCCGAGCTCGTGCCAAACCAAGGGTGGGGGTTGATCGACGGGTGCTCTTCTTCTCCTCTCGGTATTCTCGTTACTCCCACCTTGCATGACGGGGGCTTCCACTCCTTGGGGTCGGTCCCCCAGGGATCGGTGGCTAGGCGCCCGCCGCCTCATAGAGATCGGTCGCCGGGACGAGGCCGTGACCGATTCACCTTCTGTCTGCTCAAGTCCCATACTGCCTCTTTCACAGAGCGAGGTGGGAGTGAGGGACTTCTCTGGGATGAAGCCCGGCATAGTGAACCGTCGCTCCAAGTTGGCTGCTCCGTCACCATGGTCAGTGACCACTGCGGAGCGTACCAGAGGGAGGTCTGCTACCCCTTGGTGGGTCCCTGCCGCCCACTCTCGCCGGATGGTCGGATTGTTGACGAGCTGCTGAATCGTGGCGACTACAGTCTGGAGGTGAGCATTGGTTTCCTGAGCGAAGAGGCGAAGCTGCTTTTGGGTCACCGATCGGGAGTCGCCAGTCCCCTCGGTAGTATGGCTGTGCTGGTTCTCGGGAGGGATGTAGTCGCCCACTTACTGGATGGGGGGCATGCGCTCCGAGCCATTACAGAGTGGTCCCATTTTTGTGGTTTGACATGGGCTTGTTCGGTTCCCACAGATGGTACCCGATGTTTACGTGTGTTTTCTCACCACGGGCTTGTTGACCTTCGTCTGGACGGTCAACGTGGTCAAGGGATCGAAGGGATCCCTTGGTCACATCGGGCTCGCGTGCTCTTGACGTGGGTAGGCGAAGGATCCGTGGTTGAGCAGACGCTACTTTTGGGAGCGTCGGTCTTCGGACGACGTGGAGACGAGGGGAAGCCTCGATTCTAGGTCGGTTGCTCGGCCTCGGCTGGACGAGCGTCGAGGGGTAGCCTCGGCGCCTTGAACGCTCCCTAGTCCCGAGTGACGTCGGCTTGCGCTGACAACGCGTGGGCCCGCTCTGCTCCGAGGGGTGGCCTCAGTGCCTCGGTTCAACTCCTTCCTGGACAGACGAGAAAGCTCGTCAGGGGGGCCGGACCTTGGTTCCGGCCAAGTCCACTCCGATGCTTAAGTCAGATCAAGGTCTGATGAGAGCCCAACGGTATAGGTATGAATCGAGAGGAGATCGATACGCTGACACTCGATCCCAACAGAGGAATGGAAACTATGGCGAAAGCAAGGTCGTTGATGGGGTACCTCCAATTTTGTTACCTTGGATTCGATCCCATTCCCGGTTGCCCCTGCTATCCTCTTATATGGTCAGGGCCACGATTACCCCCGATCCACATCCTTCGTCTGCCTCCACTCACGCCCCCGTGATCCACCTCCTTCAAGGTGCCTGCGTGCGTCGTAGGGAGCGTTGATTAACGGGCTCCTTAATGGTCATTAAGGAGCCGGGGATTCAGGGGAACGGCCGTCTCTGGGGAGCATGAGCTGATCATGCGTCCCCTGGTCTAGGCCGGTCCGACTTTGGGTTTTATCCGTGGGCCTCGTCAGGCGGGCCTAATCTCACTCGTTGGCCTCCCGTTCTTGGCTGGGTCTCAGGTCACTGTTTCTTGGGCTTCTCTAAAATACTCGTATCAAATCTCTTTTACTGGCAGCTTCAAAACTGTTGGAATTAATGGCTCTTTTGGCCATTTGTTTACTCTCACTCTCGTTTTTTAGTCCCACAATGGATAGACAAACACTCTTATGTGGGTATATAATTGGCTTCTTTCATATGGGCTATTGGACTTGTTAATGGGCTAGGATTTGGGGTAGCTCGAGTGCCCATGAGCCTAAGCAAGGGGCCGAGCCCAAGGGTTGAGTCGAATGGAAAATGTGGGCGACGGATTCGGAAACCTTAAGTGTGTGTGCGCTGGCGTCATGTCTGCGCAGGGGGGTTCACAGGTGCGCGCGTTAAATTGCTGTTTAATGCTGTTTAATTTCCCCAACTGCCAATTTTCATTAAATTTCTGTTTTCGCAGTGTGAAGAAAAACTCTAGGAAAATGAATTTATAAAGAGGAAAAGAAATGGCTGTTGAAATTCAGCCATGAATACCATTAACAACGCAGCCATTAACAGCCATTAGAAGAAAAATAGCCATGAATTCCATTAAAAAACAGCGTTAAATTGCTGTTTAATGCTGTTTAATTTCCCCCAACAGCCAATTTTCAATAAATTGCTGTTTAATGTCTCAACAGTTATTTTTCTTTTAATGGCTGTTAATGGCTGCGTTGTTAATAGTATTCATGGCTGAATTCCAACAGCCATTTCTTTTCCTCTTTATAAACTCATTTGCCTAGAGTTTTTCTTCACACTGCGTAAACAGAAATCCTCTTCTCTTCTCTTCCATTCCTCCTCCTCCTGAGTATCGATCTCTGTGCAAAATCCACCTTTCTAACCGCGAGTGGACGCATTCAGACGTGACTGCGTTAACCTTGGGGAGCAGCCGGCATCATCCTATTACCACCACGGTCGGGTCGTAGTTATTTTCAAGGCAATGGCACATCCACAACGCAGTTCATCTTCTCTGTCTCAGATTTTCCCTTTCCTTCGCATTTTGTTTTTCGATCTCTTAACTCTCTGTTTTTGCTCCTGTAGTCATAGCTTTTCTCTTTCAGGACTAACAATTTGAAAACAGCTACGCTCTTTGCTATGGCTGTCACTCCTTCCAAGTCGTTCCTCGATCTGTCCAAGTTTGGCACCCCTCGATGGTACCAACTACAAACGGTGGTCGCAAAAACTATTGATGTTTTTTGAACAGCTTGGAATTGACTAGGTCCTTTTCAAAGACTGTCCCCCTCTTCCTCCTCCTTCCGGCACTCCACCAACTTCTGTTGATGGTGATGCTACTGCTGTTATTCCCCCTGCCAACTCTTCTGCTTCTGCAGAAATTACAAAATATTATAAAGACAACAAGACTGTTCGTTGTCACCTCCTTCATCATGTGAAGGATTCTTTATTTGATTTATACATGATTCATAAGTCTGCTAAACTAATCTGGGATTCCCTAGAAATGAAGTATGGATCTGATGATGCAGAAAATAAGAAATATGTCATTGGCAAGTGGCTCCACTTCCAAATGCTCGAGACAAGCCCATCATAGAACAAGTCCACATCTACGAGAACCTTTGCGCAGATGTTCTCAACGAAGGCATGAAGATGTGCGAGGTCTTTCAAGCGAACGTGCTGTTGGAGCGGTTCCCACCTTCCTGGGCTGAGTACAGGAACCATCGCAAACACAAGAAGAAAGATCTATCCCTGTAGAAGCTCATCAGTTATATGCGAACTGAAGAGGCTAATCGCCTCAATGATAAGCCTGACTCTTCTCCTGTCATTTCTGTCAAAGCTAACATCGTTGAATCTACTGGCCCCTTCAACAAAACCAGGTTTAACAACAAAGGGAAGAAGCCCTTTAAACAAGGACAGAACAAGAAGTTAAATCACTTCACCAAACCAGACAGCAAGGTCCAGAAGCCAAACGTTGTCTGCTATGTGTGCGGCAAACCTGGGCATAAATCCTACCAATGCTTTCAATGCCAGGGAACCCAAAAGCTGCCCCAGAAACAAGGTAGCCCTGCTGCTCAAGCCAACCTTGCTGAACAAGATGAAGTAATTGATGTTGTCATCGTTGAAGCTAACATGGTGGCCAATAACGTTGATTGGATTCTAGACACTGGCGCGACAAGACATCTCTGCGTAAACAAGGATCTGTTCCACGACTTCAAGGATGCTGCGGACACAGACTGTGTCTTCATGGGAATTCCGCTGCTTTCCGAGTTTCTGGTAAAGGTACTATCATGCTGAAACTAACATCAGGAAAGACTCTTTCCCTCAGCAAAGTGCTTTATGTCCCATCTCTGTGCCGCAACCTCGTGTCTGGTGCCTTACTAAACAAAGCAGGTCTAAAACTTGTCTTTGAGGCTGACAAGGTTGTTATTTCTCGCAGTAGGGACTTTGTTGGGAAGGGCTATTTGAGTGATGGACTCTTCATTCTGAATGTAGTTTCTGATTCAATGAATAAAACTGCTGTTGCTCATATTGCTGAGTCTTTAGACTTATGGCATTGCCGACTAGGACATGTCAATTTTGCTTCTACTAAGAGATGAAATAACTTAGATCTAAATCTGCTATAAGTTCTTCTGAATTCTCTAAATGTCAAATTTTGTGTAGAAGCCAAATACACTTAAAACCCTTGTAAACCTGTTGCTGTTAGGCAGTCAGAACTTCTCGGTTTAATTCATTCAGACCTAGCAGACTTTAAATCTACTAGAAGCAAAGGAGGAAAACATTACTACATCACTTTTGTAGATGATTAACCTAGATTCACTAGGGTATATCTTCTAAAAACTAAGGATGAGGCTAAAGACATGTTCATTAAATATAAGACAGAAATAGAAAACCAACTTAATAGAAAAATCAAAAGGTTTAGGTCTGACAGAGGTGGAGAATATAGCTCTCATACCTTAAAAGACTTCTGTGAGAAGAATGGAATCATACATGAGTTCAGTGCTCCTTATGTTCCTCAACAAAATGGTATAGCTGAACAAAAGAACAGGACTCTGAAAGAAATGATGAATACCATGCGCTTAAGTTCAGGTTTATCTGATGACATGTGGGGGGGAAGCCATTCTCTCTGCTTGCCATATCCTTAATAGAGTACCCCATAAGAAACTAGACAAAACACCTTATGAATTATGGAAAGGTTATCCCCCTTGTAATGCCCTGCTAAGCTACTGCACAAGTACTAGAGGGGGGGTGAATAGTACTTTAAAATAATTAAGAGGCTAATTCCTAATTACCTTGCAAACTCTACCAATTAATGCGGAAAATGCGGAATAGTAAACAATCGACAACAAATAAACAAGCGCAAACAAATGATATTACTGGGTTCGGATCCACCCAAGTCTCCCCGACTTGTTCCCGGTGATCCTATGTCCCAAACACCCGGATTCCCTCCGGATACTCGAGTTAGAAACCCTAACTCAAGATTTCTACTATGAAATACTTGTGAAAAACCTTCACAAGTCAAATCATACACAAAAGAACTTGTGACTCCCACAACCCGGGATCACAAACACACTCTCACAACCGAGAGTGAAACTTACAATATCAAAGTAAATGAAATAAAGATTCTTACCGACAAAATCCTATGCCTTGAGTAAAACTTACGATTTAGGGCAAAACGGATTTTCGGGAAGATGAAGAGGCACCAAACCCTAGCTCCAAGATGTAGATCAGCGATGGAGAGCTATGAGGTTGATGGTGACCTAGGATCAAGCACTTGGCTTGGAAGGCTCACAATCAATGAATCTCTTTTTTGAAATAAGAGTGAGAAGAGATTCAAGATTGGAAAGAAAGAGCTTTGAATGAGTTGGAATGATTTCTCTTTGATCTCTAAACTTGTCTTAATATCAGCCTTAGTGCAATGAATGAAGCTCATCAAGTATATATAGGTTAGAGGAGAGAGAGAGAGAGAGAGAGAGAGAGAGAGAGAGAGAGAGAGAGAGAGAGAGAGAGAGAGAGAGAGAGAGAGAGAGAGAGAGAAGAAACGTTTCAATTAAAGCTCCACGGCTCTATTCTGAACCAAACTAGTCGGTCAAAGAACAACCACCGACCGACTAGTTCATCAACTAGTCGGTAGGTCAATCAACATGAACCGACTAACTGGTGAACAGGGAATAGGTCGAAGTTCAGACTTAAGGAACTAGTCGGTCAAAGCACACTTGCCGACCGACTAGTTTTACAACTAGTCGGTCGGTGAGATAACTTAGACCGACTAAGAGATAAAACACAAAGTCTGAGAACAAATAGAATTAGTCGGTCCAAGAACAAAAGTTGACCGACTAGTTCATTAACTAGTCGGTCGCCAAATATACATGGACCGACTAACGACAAACCGTAACTAGGCATGTACAGTAGAGCTCAACTAGTCGGTCAAAGAAGCATCACTGACCGACTAGTTCACAAACTAGTCGGTCGGTGAGTCAACATAGACCGACTAACTGTAAACAGTAAAGAGCTATGATTTGAGAAAGCAAACTAGTCAGTCCAAGAAGGATTGCCGACCGACTAGATCACCATCTAGTCGGTTGGTTCTTCTTCTTGAACCAACTAACATGCACAAGAAGTCGCGAATCGAAGCGCGATGCTTCGGGAAAGTTAGTATGGACTTCTTACTAGTTCCTATGTCTAAGATAGGAGCGATATGAAGATTAAAATGTAAGACCTACTCAAGGCTTAACATTCTACGGAACGAAGCTAAAAGACTATAAATAAAACTAGACGAACCGTCTTCGAAAGCTTCGATCTGAATCTTCATGACTTCTAAAATGGTCCAAAATCTTTAACGAAGCTTTAGGCATACGATCGCGTGATTTGAGAAGTCTCGAGACGTCTCTTTAGATGTTCATATGAATTTGGCGACGATCTCCATAACTGCGCTCACAAATTGTTAGTTCATAATATATTTATGTTTGTTCATCATCCAAAACCAAATCCGGGGAGTCCAATATCCAACATTCTCCCCCTTTTTGGTGATGACAAACCAACATAAATAATAACCAATAATAATGATTCAAATGTAATTTACTTACTCCCCCTGCATTGATGACACGTTAATTCCAAATTAAACAATAATAATACGCATCAAGAAGACGAGTGAAGTATATAAAATGAGAATCCAATATTGAAATTTAGGAATTGAAATTCCATTTATATATCTTAACTCCCCCCTGAATCTAACACATCAAATTAGATTCTTGGAAAAATGCTTAAATTATCATTTAGCACATGTCATTATTATATCTCTCCCCCTTTGGCATTAGCAAAAAGAGTGGGAGGAGATCAACGACAACAACAATAGCTTCAAATATAAGCACGGGAGTCGTAGAATACGACCACGGTCCAAATGACACCAAAGAAAAATACGAATTAAATCAAATCGTGTCAATGAGACCAAATTCGAAAATCGAAAAACGAAATCATCAAAACTCAAATCAATTTTACGGATTGAGTTATGGAATATACTCTCCAATAGCAACATTCTTGGTTAATTTACTGCATGGAAAATAATTCTATGTTTTCATAAAATGAATTTCTATTTAACCAAGTTTTTATCGTCGAGCGACGAATTCAAAACATCAGAGACATATAAAATATAAAATGTGCAGAACATAATGTAAGAGTCAACATCGATGTATATATATAAATGAAGCATGAGTACATCAAAATGATACATCACCGTCAACATACAAAATGCGATCCAATGATCGAAGCACAAAAAAAATACAACATCATATCACACATATATAAGAGGGTCACAAAACGTACATCACCATCAAAATATACCAAAATATATGAAGATACATAAAAAAGATCAACAAAATATCCAGAACCCCACTCTATCCTACCCAAACACTCTCACACTAGATCTATCATCCAAGGAGCATCGGAGAGTCCTCAAAGAAGCTCAAGAGGAAGCGGCAGGATCTGCAGCAGCAGCAGGCTCTGCAGGAGTGGAGGTGGTCACCGGATTAGCTGTAGTGTCCACGGGAGCGACGGAAGTGGCAATCTCTGGAGCAGCAATAGTAGTGGTCGTGGGAGCACCAGTCGGAGTATCCACCGCAGGAACGGTGGCAACAGGTGTGCTCTCGGGGTCACCAGCAGACGAAGCACCAGCACCAGAAGAAGCAGCAGCACCAGAAGTGCCCTCAGGGGCACGAGTAGAAACACGCACAAGCTCCTCAATCTCCTCCTCGTCCAACTCCTCCTCGTCAGAGACTGACGGAGGGATCTCAACACCCAAATGAGAGGTGATACGAGTAAGTATCTCCTCAGTCCAAGCATAAGGAGACTCCATACGTCTCACTAAACATGCGAGCTCGTCAAGAGTGATAGAGGGAGCAGCTGAGGCAGAGGCAGAGGCAGACGCTGAAGGTGTCGTCCTCTGAACGTAACGGATCACCGCAAGAGACTTCTTGACGGCCGTCGCGTTTAGAGGAGGACCAAGTGGACGTTCATCGTCACGAGGAAGTGTGACACGGAAGTGACGGAATACGAGTGTCAGGAGGCATGGGAATGGGATATGAGCCGACTTCGTGGACTTGTGGATACACTCGAAAGCATACATCTTATCGAGTATAATCCGAGCCCAGTTAATCGAGCTCCCCATGAAAATGGCATAAATCAACTTCAAGAAAGGCTGGGACGGCAAAGAGGAGGAGCCGTACTTAGGAAGTAAGCACGACTTCAGAATCAAATTCAGGACCCAGGCATTAGGCTTGAATGACTTGGAGGGAACGCCAATCATGGCTGGAGGAATCTCATGGAAGATCTCAGAGAGGATAACCTGATCAAGTGAAGAGATATCATCAACAGAAATGTCAGAGGGGAGGAGGCCAGACGACGAACAACCAATCAACTCTCCTAAGATTTCTGCCGTAAGGACTATCGGAGTCCCCAAGACAGTAGTCTCAATCGAGTGGGTCGTGTCGTACTGACCCCGGATCCTATTGGCATAGAAAAGCTTCACTAGGCGACGGTAGGGGTGAGGATTCGCCTTAGGGTCATATCGAAGGTAATCGATAAGACCCGAAGACGACAGAAGGTCAGCTAGCCCAATGAAGTCAGAAAACTGTACGAAATGCTCCAGAAGCAGCGGACAGTGTTCGATACGGTTGTAAGCTGCGAGACACATAGGGTCGTCACGACAGAACGAAATATCGACACCGCCCACCGGCATTGGAGCCTTTCCCTTAGGCTGACGGGTACGTGGTCGAGAGCTAGACTCAGGATGCCTAGGAGGAGGTGAAGGATCCCTATGGGTCTCAGTCTCGGGTCTATACTCCGTATCGGAATCCGTAGGAGTATGGAAAGAGGAGGGAGACGCAAGTTGCTTGGGCTTGGGCTGAGATTGGGCTCTAGGCTTCGCTGTCGTCGTCATCTTCCGCTTGAGAGGAGGCGACGACGACGAGGGTTGGGTGGTCTTCGATCGGCGTCTAGGTTGCGAGGGTTGAACAGGATCCGTAGGGGATGGCTCTACGGTCATGGGCGAAGGGCTCGAGGGTTGGATCGGAATACGTGTACGAGCCATAAGCGCGGCACGACACGACGCAATCAGTCAAGTAATCGAAACCCTAGATATAGAAACCCTACCCGAGATTGAATGAAGCCCTAGCCGAGAGAATCCTAACCCTAGCCGAAATCAAGTGAAACCCGAACCCTAAGCACATGAAATGAACCCTAGAGCTAGGAGAGGGAGGAGAGATCACCTAGGAGGAGGTCGACGGCCGGAGAGATGGTCGGAAAAAGATCGGAAAACGGCCGGATCGACGGAGAAGACGAACGGGCTCGGGGGTTTAGGCTGAGAGAGAGGGAAATTTGATCGACTAGAATGAGAGATAGTCGGTCGAAATGAGTTATAAGTCGGTCGGAAGTCGAAAAGACTTAGCTGCCCCTGTCACAATTAGTCGGTCACAGTTCAAGCACTGACCGACTAGATCGCGATCTAGTCGGTCGGTCAATGAGCTTGAACCGACTAGTTGCAAACAGTGACAGAAGCCAAGAGTACAGACGAGAATTAGTCGGTCTAAGCTCAACCACTGACCGACTAGATCTTAATCTAGTCGGTCGGCCAATGAACTTGGACCGACTAAGAGAGTCCAAAAATTTAGAATTGAAAGTTTTGATTTCTCTCCTAATCGCACTTCGACGAAACATCAAAAACCTCTCATTAATCATTATACTACCCCATTAAACATCGAAAATCTGAAATTTGACGATTACGCACAAATCGAGCGAAAATTCCGAAAATTCAACAAAAAATCCAGAAAAATTTCAATTAATCTAGCATGAGCAAATATAAAGAATTGAATAGCATGCAAGATTATTGAATAAAAATGAATCCTAAATCTTGGATTCACCCATAATCCCCAATTCTCGACGCAACCGCACAAAGGAGTCTTCCTTTAGGGGTTTCGTGAAAATATCGGCGATTTGCTTCTGGGTTTCAACGTACACTAATATGATGTCCTTTTTAGCAACATGATCATCTAAGAAATGGTGTCAGACATCTATGTATTTCGAACGGGAATGGTGTACCGGGTTCTTGGAGAGACATATTGCACTTTGGTTGTCCACCATGATAGGGCAAGTATCACAGTTTATACCAAAGTCTTTAAGTGTGTGTCTCATCCAAAGAACTTGAGCACACGCGGCATCGGCGACAATATATTCCGCCTCGGTGGTTGAAAGTGATACGGAATTCTGCTTCTTGGAAAACCAAGAGACAAGAGAATTTCCTATAAAATGGCAAGTGCCACTAGTACTTTTCCTGTCGGATTTGCATCCCGCATAATCTGCGTCACTATATGAGATTAACTCATACGTGATAGATTTTGGATAAAGTAATCCAAAATCAAGTGTGTAACTTAAATAACAGAAAATACGTTTTACCGCTACTAAGTGAGATTCCTTAGGTTGAGACTGATAACGAGCACATACACATACGACAAACATAATATCGGGCCTACTTGCGGTAAGATATAATAAACTACCTATCATACATCGATATAGACGAATGTCTACATCTTTACCGCTCGTATCCTTATCAAGATGCGTAGTCGTGCTCATTGGAGTCTTTTTCCCGAAGGCATTCTCCATTCCAAATCGCTTAAGCAACTCCACCGTGTACTTCGTTTGGTGGATGAAGATTGCATCGTCCATTTGGCAAATTTGGAGACCTAAGAAATACTTGAGCTCACCCATGTGGCTCATCTCAAATTGATCCTTCATCACATTAGAAAACTCTTCGCAAAGATCAAAGTTAGTAGCACCGAAAATGATATCATCAACATGTAGGAATATTATGCCCTCAAGGCCATTTATTCCTGTGTGAATAGCACAAACATCTTGTTCGAAATAACAGTAAGCTGTTTGGTAATAATTTATCTAAGTTATATTGTAATGTAGTTAACATTAGATATCAACTTAGGTAAAGTCCTGAGACTTTATGCAAGGTCAAACGGGTATCGAGATGAGTATCTCGATCATGGAGAAACGTTTGACCGTCTGTAGCATAAGTCTGGAATGGTTCGTGGTCGTAGATGTTTCGAGACAAGGATATCGAAACATCGGATAGACCATTGTGTCTTAGTCTTCACCGTTTAGCGGTGGCGATGATCTCATGATCGCTTGACTTGGCGAAGTCGAAGACGAGACACAGGTGCTCATTAGAATGAGTTCACTGAACGATCCACTAGAGTTATCATATGGTTATATTGACCAATCTGTCAGTGATAACTCTGAGTGATGATAGGATAGTTGTCTTTTGACTTGAGGTCATTTTGACGGACCTGTGCATGAACGGTGCCACTTAGATCAACTGACCTAGCTTCGAGGCAAGGCCTGTCGAAAGGTCTTTTGATTAGGTGTCACTTGAAACGTACGAGGCGAGTAATGACCAAGAGAGGATTCGTCTCTCCCGGTCAATGGGAGTTAGTGTCGTAGAGTTAGTTCGGTCTTTAGTAAAAACTCTGCGCAGAGTATGTTGGAAGAAGTCCAATATTTATTGACTAAAGATTGATAGAAACTAACCAGAGTCAAGTTATTGGGGTTGACAGTTTGACCGTACCCCAGACTTGATCCGAACGACATATTTAAGACGAAGAGACTATAACTGCGGAATTCATCACAGAAACAGTCAGGTGGTCCCGACAATACTCATGTCAATGAGTCAACCACATAATGATGATTCCTGAAGCAGGGACGGCAACCACTGCTCGTGGTCACTGCCGTATAGGGCTTCGAGCCCAACCTGTTGTAAGGGTCAGGCTGTAGGGTCTCACACAGAGTGCAACGCTTCGTCTAGTAATAGGTAGAAATTAGTTAGGGAGAATATTTGCATTTGATGCAAAAGAAGAGATAAATGCATTTGATGCAATATGGTAATTTAAGCTTAGATAGGGACTATTTTGCATATGATGCAAAAGCGATTAAATGTGTATTAAATTGTTTAATACAATATTTAATAATATAAACGCAAGGAAAAGTCCACGGGTAAGACGGGAATGTCCCGGTCTAGACCCAGGTTCAAACGGCGTCCAAATCGGACGCCAGATGCTCAAGTTAGAGCCAAAACAGCCAGAAGAAGCCTAAATGGGTCAGCCCAACTTAGTGGGCTGAACCCAGCTTAGAAAAAGGCGCGGGCGCCCGCTAGGAGCGGGCGCAGGCCCGTGCCCGCTTCAGCCGCAGCGGGCGCCCGCTGGAGAACGGGCGCAGGCCCGCGCCCGCTCCAGCGGGCGCGGGCGCCCGCCAGAAGCGGGCGCCGACCCGCGCCCGCTTACCAACGGGCGCGGGCGCCTGTGCGCCCGCTGGGCGCGTGCAGCGCACGCGCCTCGAGGCGTGTGCGCTGCACGCGCCTGGCGCACTGCAGGCTGCACGCAGCCCTAGGGCTGCGTGCTTTTGCGACGGCTGGGTTGTGCTTTGGTAGGGTTCTTGGCTGATGTTTGAACACTCAATTTGAGGGTCAAACGACCTCCGATTGACGAACGGTTTTTTCCTATGCGTTCACCGTTGAACGCTTGTCGTATTGATAGGTTGTATCGATCCTGAAGCTCAACGGTGAGTGAGTTAAAATTCACGGAAGTTTGCACTTTGTGAAGTGCAAACTAACTTGATTTTAACAAACCCAAATAATTAGTCCCACATCGGATTTTGAGAAAAGGGGAGAGTCCGCCGCCTATATAAATAGGGGTCTCCCCCCTTTCTCAAAACTCGTCCCAAGCTCTAGATCTAAGCGGCTCTCGTAAATGTTGGAGCACGCTCGGATCTAAGCTTAAATTAATATTTCTCGTCTCCCTAAATTTCTGCCTTACTCCTGCGGGCTCTAGCAAAGCCACAAAGGAGTTCGGATTCTGGATCTGAAATCTTGGCGGAGGTTTCACTCGCGTGAAACTTTCTTCGGCGCGTGGTTGGCTCGGCGGCACGGGGATTGATCGCCTCGGGATGCGGAGCGGTTCGAGGAGCGGTTCGGGGAGCGGTTCAAGGAGCGGCTCAGCGTGGGACGGGAGCAGCTCGGAAGACGGCGCGGAACATCTCGCCTGCTCCAGGGCTGAGATTCCGGGTATGTGGTTAAAGTATTTTTAGCATTAGTTTAGTTTAATCGCAGTAGGCTAGATCCTTCTTGGGATGGTCAGATCCATCCCAAGTCGGCATAGATCTTGGCATAGGGTCTTGGACCTTAGGGCTAAGTTAAAAAGGTTTTAACTGCATGTTAATTCAGTTAACATAGTTTTTCTTCCGCTGCTATGTTTTTCTGTCTATGTTCCGTCCGACTTAGGACGGGACTAGAGTTTTTGTGCCCTAAGGGACCGCCAATTCCCCTACACAACAAATATTTGAACTAAAATTATATCATTATTCGAATACTTAACAAATAATGTGGAATCAACTTCTCCCATTTTAAAACCCAAATCCAAAAGAAAATTCTTTAAACGGTCATACCAAGCTCGAGGAGCTTGTCTCAAACCGTAAAGTGCTTTCTTAAGTTTAAAAACATGATTTGGAAATTTTTCATTTATAAAACCCGGAGGTTGAGAAACATAAACTTCCTCAACAACATCTCCGTTTAAAAACGTACTTTTGACATCCATTTGAAATAATTTAAAATCCTTATGACATGCAAAAGACAATAATAATCTAATTGATTCTAATCTAGCTACAGGAGCAAAGGATTCTTCGAAATCGATACCTTCCTCTTGCCGATAGCCTTGAGCTACTAACCGAGCTTTGTTCCGGACGACGACTTGGTTTTCGTCAGTCTTGTTCTTGAAGATCCACTTTGTCCCTATGATGGTGTGGTTCTTCGATGGCAATGGAACAAGCTCCCAAACCTCATTTCTCTCGAATTGAATGAGTTCCTCTTCCATGGCAAGGATCCAAGCGCTATCTTCGCATGCTTCATTAACATTCTTTGGCTCTATCGAGGAGGCAAAGGCACAATGAGCGAAGTAGTTCACTTGCAATCTCGGCTTGACACTATCATGGATATTGCCAATGACTTGCTCATGAGGATGGTCACGAACGGTATGAAGCCGTTTGGGAATACCTTGATCACTAGGAACATTCTCAACAACATCATTAGTTGGGTTAGTCTCAATAGAATCAATAGAATTATTGGAATTAGAATTACCAATTGAATCACATAAGACATCCATAGAGTCATCATCATTAGTAATTCTAGTTGGAACAAACCCTTTATTAAATGAAACATGAAGCGATTCCTCGATCGTTGAGGTTCGTTTGTTGTATATCCGGTAGGCTTTGCTACGTGAGGAATATCCAACAAAAATCCCCTCATCGGATCTTGGATCGAATTTGTACAAACTACCATACATGTTCTTAATAAAACATTTTGAGCCAAAAAAACGAAAATGTTTAACTTGAGGCAACCTACCAAACAACAATTCATAACAAGTTTGTTTAGTGCCGGGCCTCAAAAGTATCCTATTAAACACATAGCAAGCGGTGTGTACCGCTTCCGCCCAAAATTGATGGCCAAGTTGGCTATCATCAAGCATAGTGCGAGCACACTCCACTAGCGTCCTATTCTTTCTCTCAACTACACCATTTTGAGGAGGTGCACGAGGGAAAGAGAAGGTGTGTGTAATACCAACTTCATCACAAAATGTCTCAAAAGACTCATTCTCAAATTCCCCTCCATGATCACTACGAATAGTGACAATGGTGGTTCCAATGAGATTTTGTACTTTCTTAAAAAAAATTGTGAAGTTTTCAAAAGCTTCATTTTTATTACATAATGAAAATACCCAAGTAAACCTAGAAAAGTCATCAACGATGACAAGTCCATATCTAGCATTACCTAATGAAGCAACTCTAGTTGGACCAAATAAATCTAGATGTAATAGCTATAGAGGCCTCTTAGAAGAAATGCTTTTCTTAGGTTTAAATGAAGATTTTGGAAGCTTGTCTCGTTGACACGAGTCACAAAAGCTTTTCTTTTGAAAGACAAGCTTAGGGAAGCCTCTAATAGAATTTAACTTGGAAAGCTTAAATAGTGTTCCAAAGTTCACATGACCAAAACGTCGATGCCATAAGTGTTGTTCACTTGTGTTGGCAATGAGACATTGTTCATGTGATCTTGGAAGATCTAGGATGTATATATCCTTATGGCGTGTGCCGGAAAAAAATAATTCATTAGTATCTTTTCTTAAAATATGGCACATTCCTTTCGCAAAGCTAACTTTGTAACCTTTGTCACAAAGTTGGCTTATTGAAATAAGATTGTGGTTTAAACCTTTAACAAGGTAAACATCACTTATTAGAGGTTTAGAAGGATTACCCACTTTACCAACACCTATGATGGTTCCGCTCTAGTTGCCTCCAAAGACTACATGGTTCCCATTTGCGATGGGCACCACTCCGGAGAGCAATTGAGCGTCACCCGTCATGTGTTTTGAACACCCGCTATCGAGTATCCAATTCCCCTTGGAGCTAAATTTAACGTTGTTGCTCCGTTTCTTTCTCTTGAGTACCTATAGATATGAAATATCGTATCATGGTACCCAAGGTCATTGGGTCCAAAAGATTAGACCTTTGGAAGCCAAGTCCAATTGGACTTAGACTTCCCCACATAATTACTACTATGCACAACATTCGAAAAATAAGCATTCATGTAAACTTGTTTTTCATCCATGCTTGTGTCCTTTGGGCTCCAAATAGTGAAAATTTTGGGAGCCCTCATCCTATTGGGTGCATGCATGCGTTGTTGATTTCTACGTGATGCATGTCGTGGATAGGAATAAGGAACATGATGAAATGGTGCATGTGGATAATTATTCATACGATGATGAGGGTGAACATATGCATGTGGGGGAACACGTGCGTGAGGGTGTCTTACATGGTGTGCACGTGCCCGTGAACGTGTAGCATAGAAATCATCATATGTGTGAGCCGGTGGAGTAGGACGTGTGTTCCTACGTGGCATGGTATTGGTGTACATATAAGCATGACCCTTCTTTGGAGGTCCACCCAAAGTGGGTTTCTTTCCAAACGAGGGTGTGTACGAGGAGGAAGCACCATTGGTAGTTGAACTACCAATAGAGTGTTTGCTACCACTCGTCGAAGCATCGGAAGTTGGCCTAACAAAGGTAGTGGCCGACTTGGATGAATTTCCCAACTTATACCCCAAGCCAATGTGGTGTTTGGCCGGAAGTAAGTCATTTAGGATATTATCCAAATGGCCCTTACCCTTATTGAATTCATTGATTCGGCCCAATGTGCACTCATATTTCTCGTTGAGAGAACGCATAGAAGCATCCAAAGTGGATACTTGCGATGTGAGCACATAAACACGAGATTTGAGATTCTCATTCTCAATACTCAAAGTCGAGTTTTGAGAAGTCAAATCCGCTATCTTGTGTTCCTCCGAATCTTCAACGCTAACATGTTCAAGTTGAGTCTTGAGATTAACAATCTCATTCTTCAACTCTTCAACAACGGTGTCGTTGTTGGTGATGATAGTTTTAGGCGAGGTTTGGATGCTAGATAAATCATCTTTTACCTTAGTATATCTATTTACTAATTTAGAATATTTAGACCATATTTGATCATTAGCATTTCTAAGGTCTTCCATGGTTACCTCATCGCCTTCGTTGTCTCTATCATCGGAGGAAGAAGATCCTTGATCATGCTCCTCTCTTGCCATGAAGCATATGTGTGCTTGCTCCACTTGCTCATCGTCCGACTCTCCGCTTGAGGAATCCTCGAAGTCGGTGAATGTCCCGACAAGCCCCTTTTTGTACCCTTTCTTGTACTTCTTGGACTTGTCGAACTTCGGCGCCTTCCACTTCTCCTTTTGCTTATTTTGAGGACACTCCGCTTTCATGTGTCCTGGCTTGTTGCATTTAAAGCACAATGGAGAGGAGGTGTTAGTAGAACTAAACTTCGATTTATTTTTGAAGTTACCTTTCCGGAAGAACCGGTTGAACTTCTTTGCCATGAGTGCCATGGACTCCAAGTCCAACTCGTCTTCCGAGTTTTCATCATCGGTTGATGTGAAAGTTGATGGAGCGGCCTTGAAAGCAATAGCCTTCTTCTTTGGCTCATCTTGCTTTAGGTAGGACTTCATCTTGTCCTGCAACTTCAACTTGCTATCCTTGCGTACCTCATATGACATTAAGGTACCCATTAGTTGAACAACGGTATAAGTTTTCATGTCATTACCTTCCTCGATGGCGAAGGTCCGTTTCTCCCAACAAGAAGGAAGTCCATCGATAATCTTCGAGACTTTCTCCTTTTGGGTGTAGGTTTTACCGAGAGCCTCCAACTCGTTTGTGATGTCGACGAAGCGAGCATAATACTCCTTCATCTTCTCACCCTGTAGCATATGAAATAACTCGTAATCTCTATTAACTACTACGAGTTTAGAGTCTCTTACCCTACTTGTCCCTTCATGCAAAATGAGGAGGGAGTTCCATATTTGATATGCACTCTTACATGTGCATATCTTGTTGAAGTCCTCGGGCTCCAAAGCACATTGCAAGGCGTTCATTGCCTTGGCATTGCTTACCTCCGCGGCGATCTCCGTGGGAGTCCACTTCTCGAAATCTTCTTCGGTGGGCTCGACGTATTCCTTCATCGTGGCCCTCCATAGTGAAGCACTCCGGAGGAAAGTTTCCATCCGGCATTTTCAGTACCCGTAGTTGGTACCGTTGAAGAATGGAGGCCTCGTTGAGGAATGTCCTTCCATCACCGAAGACGCTCCTTCACGATTCTTGAAGGTGCTATAGTCGGAAGGTGGACGAACGGTCTTGTTGTCGTTGGCAGACATAGCTATAGACTTGGCTCTGATACCAAATGTAATACCCTGCTAAGCTACTGCACAAGTACTAGAGGGGGGGGGGGGGTGAATAGTACTTTAAAATAATTAACAGGCTAATTCCTAATTACCTTGCAAACTCTAACAATTAATGCGGAAATGCGGAATATTAAACAATCGACAACAAATAAACAAGCGCAAACAAATGATATTACTGGGTTTGGATCCACCCAAGTCTCCCCGACTTGTTCCCGGTGATCCTACGTCCCAAACACCCGGATCCCCTCAGGATACTCAAGTTAGAAACCCTAACTCAAGATTTCCACTATGAAATACTTGTGAAAAACCTTCACAAGTCAAATCATACACAAAAGATCTTGTGACTCCCACAACCCGGGATCACAAACACACTCTCACAACCGAGAGTGAAACTTACAATATCAAAGTAAATGAAATAAAGATTCTTACTGACAAAATCCTATGCCTTGAGTAAAACTTACGATTTAGGGCAAAACGGATTTTTGGGAAGATGAAGAGGCACCAAACCCTAGCTCCAAGATGTAGATCAGTGATGGAGAGCTATGAGGTTGATGGTGATCTAGGATCAAGCACTTGGCTTGGAAGGCTCACAATCAATGAATCTCTCTTTTGAAATAAGAGTGAGAAGAGATTCAAGATTGGAAAGAAAGAGCTTTGAATGAGTTGGAATGATTTCTCTTTGATCTCTAAACTTGTCTTAATATCAGCCTTGAGTGCAATGAATGCAGCTCATCAAGTATATATAGGTTAGAGGAGAGAGAGAGAGAGAAAAACGTTTCAATTAAAGCTCCAACGGCTCTATTCTGAACCAAACTAGTCGGTCAAAAAACAACCACCGACCGACTAGTTCATCAACTAGTCGGTCGGTCAATCAACATGAACCGACTAACTGGTGAACAGGGA
Organism: Scilla litardierei; assembly: GCA_030789695.1. Classification (NCBI taxonomy): domain Eukaryota; kingdom Viridiplantae; phylum Streptophyta; class Magnoliopsida; order Asparagales; family Asparagaceae; genus Scilla; species Scilla litardierei. The sequence continues at coordinate 303,139,197 of CM061142.1, read as the reverse complement.
ATAGGTCGAAGTTCAGACTTAAGGAACTAGTCGGTCAAAGCACACTTGCCGACCGACTAGTTTTACAACTAGTCGGTCGGTGAGATAACTTAGACCGACTAAGAGATAAAACATAAAGTCTGAGAACAAATAGAATTAGTCGGTCCAAGAACAAAAGTTGACCGACTAGTTCATCAACTAGTTGGTCGCCAAATGTACATGGACCGACTAACGACAAACAGTAACTAGGCATGTACAGTAGAAGCTCAACTAGTCGGTCAAAGAAGCATCACTGACCGACTAGTTCATAAACTAGTCGGTCGGTGAGTCAACGTAGACCGACTAACTGTAAACAGTAAAGAGCTATGATTTGAGAAAGCAAACTAGTCGGTCCAAGAAGGATTGCCGACTGACTAGATCACCATCTAGTCGGTTGGTTCTTCTTCTTGAACCAACTAACATGCACAAGAAGTCACGAATCGAAGCGCGATGCTTTGGGAAAGTTAGTATGGACTTCTTACTATTTCCTATGTCTAAGATAGGAGCGATATGAAGATTAAAACGTAAGACCTACTCAAGGCTTAACATTCTACGGAACGAAGCTAAAAGACTATAAATAAAACTTGACGAACCGTCTTCGAAAGCTTCGATCCGAATCTTCATGACTTCTAAAATGGTCCAAAAGCTTCAACAAAGCTTTAGGCATACGATCACGTGCTTTGAGAAGTCTCGAGACGTCGCTTTAGATGTTTATATGAATTTGGCGACGATCTCTATAACTGCGCTCACAAATTGTTAGTTCATAATATATTTATATTTGTTCATCATCCAAAACCAAATCCGGGGAGTTCAATATCCAACACCCCTAACCTTAAATTTCTTAGAGTGTGGGGGTGTCTGGCAAAGGTAGGACTACCTGACTTTAAGAAGTCAAACATTGGGTCTAAAACTTATGATACTGTTTTTATAGGGTATGCTCATAATAGTGCTGCATATAGATTCATGTCCTTAACAGATAACTCTATTTCTGAGTCTAGAGATGCAGAGTTTTTTGAGCATGTTTTTCCTTTGAAAAAGGAATTAACAGAATCTTTGTCCCTTGTACCTCCTATTGAGTCTCTTCCTTCTTCTTCACCTATATCTGCTGATATGCATATATGTAGTTCTAATTTTAGTGAAGAACCTAGAAGGAGTAAGATGCAAAGGACTGAAACCAATTTTGGACCTGACTTTTTAACTGCATTTCTGTCAGAAAATGGATGTATAGACAGGCTTAGTGATGAGATAGTGTCTACCTTTATAATAGAAGAAGACCCAAAAACCTATGATGAGGCAATGAGATCCATTGATGCTAGTCTTTGGAAAGAAGCTATTAAAAGCGAACTTGATTCTATTGTATCCAATCAAACTTGGGAATTAGCTGAGTTACCTAAAGGTAATAAGCCCATTAGTAATAAATGGATTTTCAAGAAAAAGATGATACCTGACGGATCGATAGAAAAATTCAAAGCTAGACTTGTGATCATGGGTTTTACTCAAAAGAAAGGTTTAGACTACTTTGACACCTATTCTCCTGTGACCAAGATTACAACCATAAGGGCTCTAATTGCATTAGCTGCAATTCATGAGTTAGTCATACATTAAATGGATGTTAAGACAGCCTTCCTAAATGGCGATTTAGAAGAAGAAATCTACATGTCCCAACCCGAGGGTTTTGTAGTTGCTGGTGAAGAGAATAAGGTTTACAGGCTTAGAAAGTCTTTATACGGCTTAAAGCAAGCTCCTAAGCAATGGTATGAGAAATTCAACAACACCTTAATAAGGAATGGCTTTGTTGTAAACACATCTGATTCTTGTGTTTAGTCTAAACTAATAGGATCAGATTGTGTAATTATTTGTCTCTATGTCGATGACATGTTAATTTTTGGGAACAATCTATATATTGTAAATGATACCAAAAATTTCTTGTCATCTCAATTTGAGATGAAAGACCTAGGAGAAGATGATGTCATTTTAGGAGTTAAAATTGTTATAAACTCTTATGGCATCTCCTTGAGTTAATCTCATTACGTAGAGAAGGTGCTGAAGAAATTCAACTGCTTTGATGTTGTTCATACTACAACTCCCTATACATTTGAAAAAGAATTTAGGAGAGAGTATTTCTCAATCTGAATATGCTAAGATCATATGAAGTGTGATGTTCCTTAACTGTACTCGACCTGATATAGCCTATGCTGTTAACAGGCTAAGTCGTTATACTCATAACCCAAGTAATGAACATTGGACTGCTCTTCATCGTTTATTAAAGTATCTAAAAGGGAATGTTGATTGGTGTTTGCATTTCAGTAAATTTCCTGTTGCGTTAGAAGGATTTTGTGATGCAAACTGGGTTTCAGATAACGATGAAGTTAGTTCAACTAGTGGGTTTTTATTCTCTTTGGGTGGAGGTGCTATATCTTGGAAGTCTTCCAAATAGACATGTATAGCACGCTCCACCATGGAATCTGAATTTATTGCTCTTGAGTTGGCAGGGCAAGAGGCTGAGTGGCTGAGGAACCTGTTAGCAGACATGCCTTTGTGGGGAGGAAAAACTGCTCCAGTTTCCCTTCATTGTGATTCTCAGGCAGTCATTGGTGTTACTAAAATTAGTGTCTACAACGGGAAAAAGAGACACATTCGGATCAGGCACGATGTGGTTAAATAACTCCTGAAAAATGGAGTAATTTCTTTGGAATATGTAAGGTCTGAAAGAAATCTTGCAGATCCACTAGCCAAAGGATTGCAAAGGAAAGTGGTTCTTGATTCATCGAGGGGGATGGTGCTAAAGCCCATGAGTTAAGGATTATATGGTTGATATCCAGTGTGGTCTAACGAAACCTTATGATCCTTAACAAAACACTACATTTCCATCCCTATGGCGTGTGGTAGTGTTCTTTGACTCCATAGCCAAGTTTGGTGGTGCTATTGAGAAGCACTTGATGGATTCACTTTGAGACAAGTCCATAACCAGGTTTGGTGGTGCTATTGAGAAGCACTTGATTGACTAAAGCAGAGATTGAGCTGTATGCTCTTAATGGTTTTATAACCAGTTTTGGTGGTGCTATGGAGAAGCACTTGATGAACCACCTATGTGGGTGTGAGGGTTTGGCTGCCCTCTATGAAAGACAAGGGCAGTCTTTCTAGAGCACTCATGAGACCCAATGTGAGTGCATGGCCTATAGCGCTTGTTATGTATCGCGGAGTTTGCACAAACTCAAGGGAACACTATGTGTTGTGGGGGGTCTCAATCGAACTCTAATGAGTTCAAGAGCAATTCACTCATTAGAAAGTAAGTTGTTGCCTCACTTCACTACGTATCAATTCAATCGAAAGACATTGATACTTAAGTATTCACCCTCTTTACCCATGATCTTTCTCTTCTCTTTCTTGAGCCATTAAGTGGAGGATTGTTGGAATTAATGGCTCTTTTGGACATTTGTTCACTCCCACTCTCTTTTTTTAGTCCCACATTGCGTAGACAAACACTCTTGTGTGGGTATATAATAGGCTTCTTTCATATGGGCTATTGGACTTGTTAATGGGCTAGGATTTGGGGGTAGCTCGCGTGCACATGAACCTAAGCAAGGGGCCGAGCCCAAACCGGGTTGAACTGAATGGAAAATGTGGGCAACGGATCCGAAAACCCTTAGCGTGTGTGCGCTGGCGTCGTGCCTGCGCAGGGGGGTTCACGGGAGCGCACGTAGAGTGCCCAAGTTTTGACTCGTGTTTTTAGCCCATTTCATTTTTTAGAATTCAAAAAGCCCAGTACATTCTTAATTTCCCCAACAGCCAATTTTCATTAAATTGCTGTTTAATGTCTCAACATCTATTTTTCTTTTAATGGCTGTTAATGGCTGCATTGTTAATGGTATTCATGGCTGAATTCCAACAGCCATTTCTTTTCCTCTTTATAAACTCATTTGCCTAGAGTTTTTCTTCACACTGCGAAAACAAAAATCCTCTTCTCTTCTCTTCCATTCCTCCTCCTCCTAGGTATCGATCTCTGTACAAACTCCACGCTTCTGACCGCGAGTGGACGCGTTTAGACGCGACTGTGTTAACCTTGGAGAGCAGCCGGCATCATCCGATTACCACCACGGTCGGGCCGTAGTTGTTTTCATTGCAGTGGCTCATCTACGGCGCAGTTCATTTTCTCTGTCTCAGATATTCCCTTTCCTTTGCATTTTGTTTTTCTGATCTCTAAACTCTCTATTTTTTCTCCTGCACTCATAGCTTTTTCTCTTTCAGGACTAACAAAAACCAGCAATTCTTTCCCTCCAGCTGCATCCGAAGTAAGTGTCATTTAAAAACCATCCAGATATGTCTCTATATAGCTCTAGTTTCCACATGTTACCACCTTCGTGAACATATGTGCTGGATTTTCATTTGTACGGATCACTCAACAGTTGTTGATCCATCACCTCGCATTTCCAATGATAACAAATGACGATATGCTTTGTTCAAACATTATACATTGAATTCTTGCTCAAATCCATAATACTTTAATTATCACAATGTACCTTGTATATGTTTCTGTTTAATTCTAAGTTCTTGGATAAACATTTTAACTACAATATTACCTTACAAACTTATGTGATCACAATATACTCTGCCTTGTTAGGTATTGGTGTTTCATACAAATATTATTTTGATGATGTTCACAACATTATGTTATTCCTAATGTCTATCATGTTTTAGTTTCATATTTATCAAATGAAGAATATCATGATTTGGAGACTAAAAGCTTGGTGCAAGGATGGACATCAAGAGGAGCAATGCTAAAAATCGGACTCAATGGGTGCTAAAGCTTGGAGATGATTGGGAGCATCAAGGCATCAAGAGATTGAAGCCATATACTCTAAAAGAAGAAATGTAATCTATGTAATATTTCATTTATTCCTTTTCTCCTTTTTGAGTCTAGGTTTTATGAAGCCATAGACTCTAAAGGAATAAATGTAATCCGTGTAATATTTCATTTATTCCTTTTCTCCTTTTTGAGTCTAGGTTTTATTTAATGCCTTGATAGATAGATTAACTCATACATGCATATGCATTGTACTTCATTAGTGAGCCTTAGGATTATCATAGAAACCATCCCAATAGGTTCACCTTGTCTTAAACTCAAACTGGAGTTTTTGGCTCTCCAACAAGCGATTAATGAAGAAAGGACAGGCGACTGGATGATTCCAGGCGTCTGGCCAGCTTTCTACAGTCGGCTGTTGTGCACAAGCTCAAGTCATAATTCTTGATTCGTTCTTGAGCTCACTGGAACAGGCGACTGAAGTACAAAATATAGGCACATGTCTTCCATCAGACGCATGTACATTGTTCTACATCATATGTATGCCAAAGTGTGTAACTTGCATCTTTGGGTATCTATTCACCTTGTGTGACATCCGATTGATTCAGAGTTTACAGTCGCCTGTTGTTACGCCTATTTGACCGAGACCCAAAAGACACGAGCCCAGGAGCCCAATTGCTGGCCAAGAGCCCATCTACGTATACCGGCCCGAGTCACAAGACCCACTAAGGGACCCCCCTGCTATCGATCCGACCCAGCCCCAGAACCCGCTGGTCACTCGCCCACTCCTGCGATAACCGCTCCCCCGGTTCCACGACCACTAAATGACGGTAATGGGGAGGTGCGGGCATGGCGCAAGGGGCGGCGACAGGGGGCGGATTGAGGGGGCACGATTGAGGGTGGGCGAGGGAAGTGGGCCAGAGACAATCACGCTGGGAGCTCTTTAAAAGGGCTAGGAGGACGACGAAGCAAAGGACCGCATCTCAGGTATCTAAAGCTAAGGTACTCCATCAACGACCTAGTTCCTCCTTTCCATCTCCTTCCTCCCCTGCTCGTGCCGTGAGACGCCGTTCAGATCTCCTCACGAGTCGAACCGTCTCCGCCGGGCCTCCTCTTTCAGATCACTGTCTGACTTAGGCATCGGAGGGGATTTGGCCGGAACCAAGGTCCGGCCCCCTGACGAGCGTTCTCGTCTACGCAGGAGGACATCTGATCAACGGGCCGAGGCTCCCCCTCGCCCCTCGCCGACCGAGCACCCCACTGGACGAGTGAGGCTTCCCCTCATCGTCCGACCGCCGAGGCCGAGCACATCCCGCCGAGGCCGAGCGTCTCGCCCAGGGCCGAGGCTTCCCCTCGCCCTTCGCCGACCGCACATCTAGCTGGACGACTGAGGCTACCCCTCGTCGTCCTACCTCCGAGTCCGTGCGCGACCGTCCGAGGCCGAGCGTCTCAATCAGGGCCGAGGCTTCCCCTCGCCCCATCCGCACCGTCTCGAAGCCCCCGAGGGACCCAAACGGGCCCCTTGACCACGTTGACCGGGTTATCCACGGTCAACGCTTTGTAGTGAGAAAACACTCTGAAACATCTGGCTCCGTCTGTGGGAATCGAAAACCGTCCCACGAAGTAGCAAACCACACCAACAATGGCACGAGCCAGAAATGGAAGGAAGCGCATGCCCCCCATCCCGGAGGAAGGGAATGGCGCATCAAATGGCAACCCCGAGGACATGCCCGTCGGCGACCACCCCACCCTCTCAATCGAAGAGACCGACGGATCAGAACTGGCCACGCAGGGACAGCTCCGCACCCTGGCTCAGGAGACCAACGCGAGCCTCCAGACATTGGTCGCGACGGTACAGCAGCTCGTCGGCCCTGCGCCGTCCAACGGAGGCACGTTGGACGATGGCCATCGATGGGCGGGGGGTCCCCCGCACTTGCGGTCTGCCGTGGTCGACGACCACGGGACCCTGAAACCGAACACGGAGCGTCGATTCACGATGCCCGGCTCTCGTCAGGCGAGGTCACGCACCTCCTCCCCTTATCGTGAAAGGAGCCGAAGAGAAACCGAAGGGACGGAGGGCGAATCGATGACGGCATCATCTCGTCGGTCGCGGTCGTCCCGCCACAGGAGAAGTGAACGACACCACTCAAGAGACCGATCGCGGCGGAGCAGGAGCTCCCGTAGGAGGAGTCGGTAACGTCGGGTCAGCCCGACCCCAAGCGTGGCGAGGGTCACGGAGCCAGCCCCGCCGGCGCCTGTGCTTCCTCCACCCCCGATCGAGCCAGAGGCGGGCGAATACCGCATCCCCGGGGGCATCCACGGAGACCGGTGTCCCTTATCACGGAGAATAACCGACGCACGGGTCCCCTCCCGATTCAGGATCCCGGTGCTGGGAAAGTACAACGGAATAGGGGACCCAGGACACCACGTGATGGACTACGAGGGGGACATGGCCTTCCAGGGAGCTGACGATGACCTGCTTTGCCGGGGCTTCTATTCTACTCTCAGGGGAGCGGCAAGGACCTGGTACCACAGTTTGCCCGGCCACTCCATCGACAGCTTCGAGCAACTCACCCAGTTGTTCTGCAAACAGTTCATGGCGGGGAGGCTGATCAAACCTGGTGCTGAACATCTGTTCAACATAGTGCAAGGCCCGGCCGAGCCGCTCCGACAGTTCATGCGCCGCTTCAATGCGGAAAGGCTGAACGTGAACAACCCTCCCGACCTGGTGGTCCAGACGGCCCTTAAGAAAGGGCTTCGCCACCGAGGCCTCAAGAAGTCCCTACACAACGATCCCCTGAAGGACCTCCCCGGGATCATGGCGAGGGCCGAACGCTTCATGCTGACCGAGGAGGCCTTGGCCGAGGATGCATGAAAAGCCACTTGAGGGACCAAGCGCGGCGACGGCGGACGAGTCAGCCACGAAGGATACCGGACCGAGAAGAGGACGAGGAACAGGCAGCGGGGAGAAAGCGCGAGGGACACCACCCCAGACGCCGTCCTCGCCCAAGTACAGAAGGAAGAACGAGCTGATCGCCCCCCACCAAAGGCTAGGAGAGGTGGGAAGAACAGGGAGAAGTACTGCAAGTACCATAAGGACGACGGTCATGACACCGAAGACTGCTGGCATTTGAAGAAGGACATTGAGAAGCTGATGAGCCGGGGGCACGCCAGGAACCAGGCCGACGAGCCGGCCCTCGGAGAAGGGACCTCTACGCAGCCAGACAAGGGGAAGAAGATCAACACCGTCCAAGGTCCCCTCCGCATCATAGAGTGAGCGGGCGATGTCCCTCCCCCCGGTTGCAGCCTAGTAAGAGGGAGTTATCTAGGTTTACCTCCCTCTGCCTAGCTTCATTTCCTTTCTTTTTCCTTTTCCTCCAAATGTACCGGTCCGACAGGACTCTTGAGAGTACAAATGCATTCCCTTTTTTTGTCTTTTCTTAAATCCCCGACGGAATTGACATGTCACCAATAGCGCAAAAGAATGGGGACCGCCGCCTCACTGGAGGAGGAAGAGGAGCTTTACCCTCGCCAACTGACTCCTGCGCTCATAAGACTGGGGGCAATTCCCCCAGCAGGCACGGACGCCGATCGGTCCTAAGCCGAGGAACTTTGCCCTCGCCGACCGACTCCTGCGCTCATAAGTCTTGGGCAGTTCACCCAGCCAGCGCGAACACCGACCGGTTCTAAGTCGAGGAGCTTTGCCCTCGCAGACCGACTTCCGCGCTCATAAGCCTGGGGCGGTTCACCCAGCAGGCATGGATGCCGACCGGTCCTAAGCCGAGGAGCTTTGCCCTCGCCGACCAACTCCTGCGCTCATAAGTCTGGGGGCAATCCCCCCAGCCAGCACGGACACCGACCGGTCCTAAGCCGAGGAGCTTTACCCTCGCCGACCGACTCTTGTGCTCATAAGTCTGGGGGTAACTCCCCCGAGACACGGACGCCGACCGGTACTAAGCCGAGGAGCTTTTACCCTCGCCGACTGACCCCCGCGCTCATAAGACTGGGGAGAATCCCCCCAGCCAACGCCAACGTCGTCCAGTCCTAGGCCAAGAACAAGGCGACAACGCAAAGTACACGAGAAGTCCGAGTAAGTCAATTTCGTTTATAATAGTTAACCAGAGTACAAAAATGTGTCTTATTTACAGGGGATCAAGGCGAAGGATACACCCTACAAACAATCTACTCTCGACGAATGACAGAGTTCTTCGCCTACAGAAGCTAGATCGACACCGACAAAGCAAAGTTGGTTGACAAAAGACCCAAAGTAGATAGCCCAAGCTAGCAGCCATGCAACCAGCAATTATTGGCCACGGAGCCAATGACGAAGCCGAAGGAGATAGCGGGGGCCAGGGATCCATCTCAAGTAGACTGGCCCAAAGCGAAGCGGATGCTAAAAAATTTGAGGATAAGGCCAGGAGGGGCTGCTTAGGGAGCCCGAGCTCGGGAGGACACATCCTCGGGCACTTCGCCCTGCTCGGAGCGGGGGGGGGGGGGGGGGTCGACCGACGGAGGGGCTTGCCGGACACGCTCCGCACATTCCCGGAAGGAAGACTGGACGACTTCGACGATCCAAGGGGCGATGAGGTCTTCATACTTACCGAAGGCCTCCCTGAGGACCTCGAAGATCCTCTTCCCCAGGGTCTCGACGACGCCCTTCTCCACCTCCTCTGCAAGCCGCATCACCTGGCACCGATCCGACAGTTCCCTCTAAAGCTCCTCCCTCTCCTGGCGGAACGACTCCGCCGCTTCCTCAGCCGACTGATGAGCATCCTCCAGCTTTCCATGGAGGTCACCCACTTGTCCCTCCAACGCGGCCACACGGAGGTTGAGGCGCCGAGACTCCATCTGGGCCTCCGTCATGGCCACCTCGGCCGCCCCGGCCCGCTCCTGAGCCTTCATGGTGGACTCCTCCAGCTTCCTCAAGAGGATGGCTCGCCGCTGCAGCTCCACAGCGAGCGTCGACCCCTGGAAAACGGGACATGAGCTGAGAAGGGAGTGAAGGGAAAGAAAGGACTGCGAGAGGGCCGAACCTGTTGAAGGGCCCAAACCAAAGAATCCGACACCTTGTCGGCGGGAATCTTCTCGAGGGTGCTGCGGTCCCGGGGGAAGACGGAGCTCTCGGCCACCTGCTGGGCCAGGGCTCGGTCGACGAACACCGAACTCCCGGGGGCAACATCGAGGGAAGCCATATGGCTCGCCAATAGCGCTCCGATTCCCGGGGACGGAAGCGGGGACGCTACGATGGGGGTGGTTGTCAGAATCACCTGAAGATCCCCGGTGGTGCCTGCAGGAGGCACAGAACTGGCCGGGCTGGAGGGCTCCGCATCCTCCTTCCTCTTCTTCCCTCCGTGAGGCTCCACGAGCGCCGAAGGAGAGCGCTCCCGCCTTGCCCCATCTCCACTCTCGGGGACGGGAGGGGACGCCCCGAGGGCGAGGGGGACTACACCGGACCTGTCATTACCCCCTGCCTCTCGGGCTGGTGGGGCAGGTCCGGCCTTTACTACGCCCCCGGGGAGGAAATCACCAGAAGAAGAGGCAGGAGGCGCGGCCGCTACCTTGCCCACGGAGGGCTCGGCTCGACGCACATCCTCCTCAACTACCTTGCCCACGGAGGGCTCGGCTCGGCGCACCTCCTCCTCAACGGTCCGTCGAGGCGCCCTTCCGGAGGTACTGCCTCGGCTCCAAGCAGCTCCATGACGGATCAGCTCATCGACGTCACGGACGAAATCGTGGCCTGCCATCCCTGCAAAGGAAACCGAAATCAGGATGAGTCTCAGGGCAGTCCGAGGGGGAAAAAGCGACCTACCCAGGGACCACAAGATGGCCTTCAGGAGTAGGTCATCCAACAAAGACCGGATGGACTTCAATTCCAAAGGAAGAGCCAACAGCGTAGCGACGACTGCCTGATCAACATCAGAAAGGGCTAGCGGCGGGCGAGGTTGGACAGACGCTCCCCAACTTGTCAAAATCTGGGCCTCACCCAAGAAGACCACGAAGACATAATCCGAGTTCCAATCCCCTGACCAGCGGGGCAACCCGATCAGGCATTCCCTCCTCGAACGGGCTCGGAGTAGCAGCCATGACCCTGGACTGACCATCTGGACCTGGTAAAAGTGGAAGAGAAGGGGGAGAGACGGCTCCAGACCACGGGTACAGCAGAGCATTACGAAGCCCGTCAGTACCGCGATCGAACACGGGGTGAACTGACAAAGGGACACCGTGAGATGTTCCATGACCTGGATGAAGAAGGGATGGAGCGGGAAGCGAAGACCCAGGCGGAACATCTCGACGTAGGCGCCAACCTCATTGCTCCTCGGAAGGCAAATCCGCTCGTCGACAAATGGAACTCGAACCTCGTATGGGAAGCAGAGATATCTTTCCCGGATCTCCGCGGCCACCGAAGGAGGAGTCCTCGACGGCGTACGGAGGACAACCGGGGGCACATTAAGCCGCACGGCGGCCGACGCCACGTCATCACGGGCGTAGTCTGGAAAAAGTTTCCCCTTCCCCTTATTTTGAAGAGAACGACTCCCGGCGGGGGAACCTAATTCCCCCAGCCGGGGCTCGCCCCGCCTGGACTCCGGAGGATCCCTCGCCCTTTGACCAGAACCGCCTATCCTAAGAGCAGCCATAAGATGAAAGCGAGAGAGGAATTACCTTTTTTCAACTAGTTTGGAGAAGGCAGGGAAGCGAAGGCGACGGGAAACTCCGAGTTGTGGAAAGCTTTGAATAACGGGAGGAGCAAGAGAGAAGTGGAGATCAACGCGGCTGAGGATCTTATATACCGGGCGCAGGGGTGAATTCGAAGCGGCTGACAAGGACGCGCGGCAGGCTACGAAGAGCTGGCGGTGTTTCGAACTCGACGCCAGGGGAAGTCCAATCGATCCGCCTCATCATAACCTACATTTATGGCCACGCCTCGACTGAAGCGCCACTCGGAACCCCAGGAGGCGTAGCGGTTATACCATGCTAGCCGAGGCCGATCGACCCCACCGATGGCGGCGCCCGAACCCCTCAGCTTCTCAATTGAAGACGGCCCCGCGAACGGTGGGGGTAAGCTTGCAGCCACACATGGCGGCATCAGAGGACCAACGGCGCTTCGGGGCCCGCGCCTTAAAAATATCGAACGGGCCCACTCATGATGACGACTAATAAATGAGTCGACATCGACTGGCGAGCTTGTCAAAATCGGCAGAAGTCACATCGGCCGAGCCGAACAGGCCGGAGCCGATCAACCCGACCGATGGGGGCAATTGTTACGCCTATTTGACCGAGACCCAAAAGACACGAGCCCAGGAGCCCAATTGCTGGCCAAGAGCCCATCTACGTATACCGGCCCGAGTCACAAGACCCACTAAGGGACCCCCCTGCTATCGATCCGACCCGGCCCCAGAACCCGCTGGTCACTTGCCCACTCCTGCGATAACCGCTCCCCCGGTTCCGCGACCACTAAATGACGGTAATGGGGAGGTGCGGGCATGGCGCAAGGGGCGGCGACAGGGGGCGGATTGAGGGGGCACGATTGAGGGCGGGCGAGGGAAGTGGGCCAGAGGCAATCACGCTGGGAGCTCTTTAAAAGGGCTAGGAGGACGACGAAGCAAAGGACCGCATCTCAGGTATCTAAAGCTAAGGTACTCCATCAACGACCTAGTTCCTCCTTTCCATCTCCTTCCTCCCCCGCTCGTGTCGTGAGACACCGTTCAGATCTCCTCACGAGTCGAACCGTCTCCACCGGGCCTCCTCTTTCAGATCACTGTCTGACTTAGGCATCGGAGGGGATTTGGCCGGAACCAAGGTCCGGCCCCCTGACGAGCGTTCTCGTCTACGCAGGAGGACATCTGATCAACGGGCCGAGGCTCCCCCTCGCCCCTCGCCGACCGAGCACCCCACTGGACGAGTGAGGCTTCCCCTCATCGTCCGACCGCCGAGGCCGAGCACATCCCGTCGAGGCCGAGCGTCTCGCCCAGGGCCGAGGCTTCCCCTCGCCCTTCGCCGACCGCGCATCTAGCTGGACGACTGAGGCTACCCCTCGTCGTTCTACCTCCGAGTCCGTGCGCGACCGTCCGAGGCCGAGCGTCTCAATCAGGGCCGAGGCTTCCCCTCGCCCCATCCGCACCGACTCGAAGCCCCCGAGGGACCCAAACGAGCCCCTTGACCACGTTGACCGGGTTATCCACGGTCAACGCTTTGTAGTGAGAAAACACTCTAAAACACCTGTATTTCTTCAGGTGCCTGTTCTTGGGTCATCAGTCGTCTGTATACAAAGTGTGTAAGTTGCATTTCTCGGCTTCATTTCCATCCCTTGCAAGAGGTGACTGATGAAGGATTTTTAGGTGCCAGCCCATTGTACAAATGCCTGTGTAGTCTTCTATAGTCGCATGTTCTGGCTCAGATTATAGCCGTTGGAATTTTTTTATATCTGTTGTCCAGTCGATTGTCCGGTGTTCATCAGCCGACTGTCTGTACCGAAAACTGCCAAAATCTAGCCGTTGCAGATTTTTTGATTTGGCCTTTTTGCTTGGGTTTTAGGGTTCCTTTGGGATTCCTATATATAGGAGAGTGCTAAGTTTATTAGAACTTCTTAGAACTATGACAAATAATTAGAGATTAATTAAGACACTCTCAAACTCTCTCATTTCCCTCTTAGAGCTATTATTCCTCTTCATGCATTGAAGTCAAGTTCAAGGGAAATCATCCAAGTGCATTTCAAGCTCATCTCATCACTTGGAGATCTCTTCCATGCCATGAATTCATTAATGAGTAAGTTCATCTCAAGGCATATGTAAGAGTATTTTTTTTACTTTGTGTTTTCATTGAAACCCTAGCTTTCTGTGTGAGAGCTAGTTACTCTCTCTGTGAGAGTATAACCTTCTGTATGAGGGTTAGTTGAGATCTCTCTGTGTGAGAGTTTGAGTTTTTCTGTGTAAGAGCAAACGTCTTTCTGTGTGAGAGCAAAGATTTCTCTGTGTGAGAATCCAAAATCCTCTGTGTGAGGTATCTCTGTGTGAGATTGTATTCACTTCTGTGTGAGAATTATAGTGGATATTGGGGTGGCTAGACGTACTCAAGTTTGGGAAACCAGAGTAAATCTTGTATTTGCGTTTGGATTTTTGTGGTGTTTAAATTTCTCTTGCATTTATAATTTCGCATTTGCAAGTTTAATTTTAAAATACGCAATTTGTGCCATTACACTATTCTCCCCCCTCTAGTTTGTTGTTGTTAGTATTGCAAGGGTAAGACGATCCTTACAATTGTTATCAGAGCGAGGTTGTAGCATACTACAACGATGGCATTCAACGCTATATCCATGTCTCATGAAGAAGGTCTATCAATCGTACGACCTCCGCTCTTCAACGGAACCAACTACCAAAGTTGGAAGATCAAGATGATGATCTACTTGGATGGTCAAGACCTATGGGACATCACGGAGTTGCCATTTGAGAAGCCTACTACACCCGCGGCTTCAAGAACAAAAGCGAAGAATGACTTAATCAAATTCATTGCGAGGGCTATGAATGCATTCCATTGCACTCTCACTTCAAATGAGTTCAACCGAATTTTCATGTGTAAAACGACCAACAAAATTTGGTATACATTGGAGATTTCTCATAAAGGGACTTCGAAGGTAAAGAAATCTATACAATGCGTATTTAGATCTAAATATGAGTTGTTTAAGATGCGTGATGGTCAAAACATCTCGGATATGTTCACAAGGTTCACAGAAATCGTGAACACTTTGGAAGGACTTGGAAAGGTGATTTTCCAATAGGATTGAGTGGAGAAGATCCTTGACTTGCTTACATCTTAATGGGAGTCAAAGGCCAATGGAACTTTGGAGTCAAATGACATGTCCAAATACACCGTTGAGGAGTGCATTGGGAATCTCATGGCATATGAAGTTAAGCTTCAACATAAGAAAGAGATTCAACAAACAAAGCCCGAGAAGCCGGAGAAGCAAAAGGGGGTTGTATTCCATGCCAAGAAGGAGCCTGAATAGAAAAAGAATTTCCTTCGAGAAGCTTCGAGTGAAGAAGATGGAGAAGATGATGCTAGCGATGATGATTTCATCGAGCTTTCCAATCAATTCAAGGTATTCCTCAAGGGCAAGTAAGGTAAATCATTGTCAAAGTTTGCCTCTAAGTCTAACAAGTTTTGTTATACTTGCGGTGGCAAAGGTCATCTCGCTACCGAATGCCCTTCCAAACCCTCCAAAGATTATTACAAAGGGAAATGGAAGAAGCATTGGAAAGGCAAGTCCAAATTCCAGAACCAAATGATTGGACTTGTTGGCACATTCGATAACATGGATAAGGATTCATCAAGTGACAAAGAAGTAGATGACAAGGAGCAAGCCCACATGTGCTTTACGGTATTGGAAGTTCTTTCTTCAAGATCTAGCAATGAATAGGTGGAGTCTTGGCTTAAGTCCAATGAAGAAGTGTGCTTCATGGCAAAAGGGGAAGAATCTTTGTCATGCTCTAGCAAGGAGGAAAGTGATGAAGAGGAGCAGGAGCCAAAGATACCCTGTGAGGAGCTCGAATACTGATACAATGTGGCCTCTAATGCGGCAAGTAAGTGCATCAGCTCATATGCTAAATTGAAAGCTAAATTTAAAAATGCTATGAGTAGGGTGCATGAACTTGAGTCTACTAGTGTAAATGTAAATAATGTGCATGTTTGTGACACTAGTGAGAGAGACACACTTCTCTTTGAAGTTAAGCAATTGAACAGTTCCAATGATAATTTAGTCACTCAAAACCTTAGCTTAGAATCTTGCATTCAATAACTTACGTTGAAATGCGAAAATGAATCCCAAAAGCTCAAAAGCTTTGTGTATTCTAGGGATTCACTCCACGGTTTGTTGGAAAAACAACTTCCGACAAACCATAGAGGAGGTTTGGGTTATATTCAAAATGTAACCCACCTCTAATTCTGCTTTTGGTGCAAATTCAAGAATTTTTGCAAAAGCACCTAAGAAGAATCACCATGCTTTCTTGTATAACTATAACACCAACAAGAAGCATGTAAATCACAAGGTGATGGGAAAGAATGAAAATCCTTCATTTTTTGCTAAGAAGCAAAATCCTCATTATATGCATGCCAAGAAAATGTTTTCTACACCTAAGCATGCCGCATCCACCCCTCTTGCAAAGGCAAAACCCTTGCCTAGGAAATCCTTGAGTTTATGGATTCCCATTAAGGTTAGAGTGCAAGAGAGTGATAGCTACATCAACTCTCTAGTTAGGGATGTGATCACCTCATGTGATTACATTATGAAATCAAACTCCTCTTGGGTTTGGTTCCCTAATGTTTAGGTCTCTCATACATATGCATATTGCAAGGGTATTATGTTTAAATGTGTGTTTTTAGCATACCCATTGTTTGTGTGATGTTTCATCATTTTGAAAATGTTTTCAAATTTTTTTTTACATGAAAATGGGGACCTTGAGGACTACATTGGCATACATGCATTTGTTAATTCATATATATGTCAATGAGGGAGTTAATATGATAGTATGTTAAAAATTATTTTTTACAACATAATTTAACTCTCATTTTGGGTTTTGATTAGTATCATTATTTACAATTGGTTTTTATGGTCTCGATCTTAACCCATTGATATTGCCAACATATTTCATGTTATATTTTCTTTTGGAAATCTCATATGTATCAATGTGATTGATTTTTCCATATCTATGCTTTGATACACTTTGGACACATGGCTCCATTTATGTTTTTCAATTGGTAAAAAGGATTATCTTACAATTGGTATTCTCTCAATTGTTAAAGATTGTTTATCTTTTTCTTTACAATTGGTATTACATCTTAGAAGTCAACAATTTGACCATTTCTATGATCTAGGGGGAGCATGTGATAGTGATTGATACCCACAAAAATTTTTATATTTGGTATCGTACATCTCTTTATCTCTTGCATTGTGTCACATCTTTTATTAGAATGTCAAGTGGGATATGTTTGATGTCCATTTTTTGACAATGACAATAGGGAGATAGATATGTATTTGGATTATGTAAATCATATCTTTTAATCCTAGCTAGGGGAGAGAGATATCTATGGGGAGAGAGATATTCTGTTTATGTTATCAGTTCCTATTATATGTCACCATTGCTTTCTTAACATTACAATTGTGTATTTCTTTTTACAATTGGTGCTTATAAGTAGGGGAGCTCATTAGCATTGTGCTTTATTTCTTTATGTTTTACATAATGTGTGTTATCATCAGAAAGGGGAAGATTGTTAGGTATTGGTGTTTCGTACCAATATTATTTTGACGATGGTCACAACATTATGTTGTTGCTAATGTCTCTCATGTTTTAGTCTCATGTTTATCAAATGAATAATATCATGATTTGGAGACTAATAGCTTGGTGTATGGATGGACATCAAGAGGAGCAATATGAAAGCTTGGACTCAAGGGTGCCAAAGATTGGAGATGATTGGGAGCATCAAGGCATCAAGAGATTGAAGCCATAGACTCTAAGGGAATGCCACGCCCCGCTTCCCAAAACGGGTGCAAGGACGAGATGAAGGTCCGCATGGGCCGGAGCTGTGAGGCTTGGGCCCAATAAGCGTCTATATAATACCATTTAAATTACAGGTTCTTGCATAAAAAGTTCGTAACAATAAGAATAAGAGTACTCAAAAGGAAATTTGCATTCATTTATAAAAAAGATAATATCCAGCAATATATCAAGTCTAAATAATAGAAGCCCAGCATGGCTACAACTGCGAAAATGGAAACTAATAGTTCGACGCACCTAACCTAGACAAAAGTAAAGTGGTGCTACGCACCCAAACTAGAAAGCAGTAAACCTCCGTAAATCAACAACGATGAGGAACCTCTAGGTCTGGTCCTCGTCTGGGACGTACTCCGGGGCAACGAGAGTGCCATATTGCCTGCAGGCTGTGCAAGACAAGTTGTGAATGCTGTACATGGCATGACATGAGTATAATTTGTCTAGGGTGTCCACACGCACACACACGCAAATAGTTCCTAGCATGACCGTTAAATAAATTTATACCTAGACTTCTTTGTCAAGTTTATGTTATTGTGAGGGGGTCCTAGACGCTATCATTTCACGTCTGGTTCTCTTGTTCAACAATTTACAGTTTTAAGAAGGAGATGGCCTAGACGTGGCCGAAACTACGCATATGGGGGAACTTGCCTGCGGTGGTGAGAAGAACGTCTGTCGGAAGCGTCTCGTTGCAGATAGCGTGCCGGTCAACGTCTGCTGTCATAAGTCAATGGGCGGTGTCAGGTCGTGTTTTTAGAATTTCCTATTATGGTATGTTACTAAGTTAAGCGTGGCTATCCTAACAGTCCCAAAACACTTGTTCATGTGATCAAATCTATTCTACGATTCTCTACGACGATTCTATCATTTGTGCACAGTCAATATAGTCCGATCGTCGATCCTAGATTTTACAACAGTTTAATGTCGTGTAAAAGTAAATTGAGTGAGTTGTCGCTTTTTACTTATGGTTTGATGATTTAATGTTTGGGTTGCTACGAGTGAGAGGACCAACCTAGTGCGATGAACGTGCACATGTCGGCATCGGATCTGGAATGGTGGTGGTGCTCGGTGACCTCAACTGCGGGTAGCGTAGTAAGGATCGCCTCGGGATCGTCTCGGCTGTGGTTAGTGCAGCAAAATGGCACGACAACAGGAACGGCGTCGAGATAGTCTCAGTTGCGAGTAGCGCAACGAAATGTCACGACAACGGTAACGGCGTCGAGAAAGGGCACGAGATCAGCGTCAAGCGTGGGCTCCGAGGGTGCAAGGGGGGATGACATGGGCCGTGTTCAGATAGCAAGGGGCAGGCCGGTAATCAAGAGGAGCCGTAGCTAGGTAAAAGGGTGGCCGGCAGTTCAATGGGGAGGGAGAGATCCGGCGGCCTGTCAAGGGGAGAAGGAGGCCGCGTCTGTTGCAGATGGAGCAAGGGGCCATGAGCAAGGAGGAGGCCTGCCGGAGCAATAGGGAGGCCGGGGATGGGCTCTTAGTGGATATGGACGGAAAGTGAGGGGTTGTACGGTCGTTACGCCCGTGCGGAGGGGGATGATCAGCAGTTTTGAGAGGAGAGGGGGTTGTCGGATGTTTGCGTCTTAGGGGGTTGCGATGCTGAGGAGGCGAGGGCCAGAGAAAGAGGTCGCAGACGGTGGGTTCTCTTGCATGGATGATAGAGGATGGGGTGTGGGAGGCTGGCTATGGGGATGCATGAGTTGGCTACTGAGTTTGGAGAAAGAAAACCATAGGTCCTGATACGATATAATGCGTGAAGTTTGCTAAATAGGGTAGTAAAGGGGGTAGACTTAGGGTTGATTGGAGAGAGGGTGTGAGAGGGGAAGGGTAGACTTAGGGTGCAAAAAGACTAGGAGAAAGTTGGCATGACACGTGAGAATCCCTAGAGATTAGATTAGGTTAAATTAGAGATTTGAATTTGAATTTGATTTGGGCTAATTAATAGATTAAAACAAAGGAGATGGCAGGTCAATCTAACAGTGTTCAAAAAATACAAGAAAAATATCGAGACGACCGGGACGACGAGAGGATCGAGGGTATGGTGATCAGTCACGTGCTAGGGTTACAAAAAAATATAACAAAAATAAAAAGCCAAACGTCGAAGTCTAACGGTTAAGACACCTCTTCATTCAAAGCTGATTTGTGGATGAAAGACATGTGAAATGACGTTCATAAAAAATTCCACAAATAACTACTCTCTCTGAGGGTCACAACTACATATAACTTTGTGCGTTTCGGATACAAGAGGCGGTCAAAATAAATACGCGTACGAAAAATTATGTACACGTACGAAAACACACGGTCGAAAAGCGACCGTGACATCCTATCCACCTTAAGAAAAGATTCTGCCCTCGGAATCTACATCCACTACTACTCAGGAAATAAATGCAGGTAGTGCTCTCTAAGCTCATCTTCGTGCTCCCAAGTGGACTCTCCACGTGATCCGTGACGCCACATCACTCTCACCAGGTCGATTACCTTGTTCCTCAACTGCTTCTGTCGACGGTCCAAAATCTGCACTGGCTGCTGCTCATAGGTCAGGTCCGGTCGGACCGTGATTTCTGAAAAATCCACAGTGTGCGATGGGTCACTGACATATCGACGTAGATGAGATACGTGGAAAACGTCGTGAACTCCCTCCAAAGATGGTGGCAGAGCAAGGCGATAAGCCACTACTCCCACACGCTCCAGCACATCGAACGGTCCAATATACCTCAGACTCAGCTTTCCCTTCCTCCCAAAACGAATGACTCTGTGGTTCAGAGAAATCTTCAGGAAGACATGATCTCCTGGCTGAAACTCCAAAGGTCGCCTCTTGGTATCTGCCCAATGCTTGTAACGATCCTACACAATCTGAAGCTTATCCCTGATGTCTCTCACGACATCCACAGCTTCTACAATCGTCTCCGGACCCAACAGCTCTCGATCTCCGATGTCATCCCAGCTCAGTGGCGATCGACATTTCCTTCCATATAGGACAGCAAACGGCACCATGCCAATGCTCGCCTGGTAGCTGTTGTTGTATGAGAATTCCACTAGATTGAGATGATCTTCCCACGAACCCTTCAGATCGAGCGTACAAGCTCTTAGCAAATCTTCCAAAATCTGAATCGTCCTCTCTGACTGACCATCGGTCTGTGGATGGTACGCCGTACTGAAACTCTGACTCGTACCAAGCTTCTCCTGCAGACTCTTCCAGAACTGAGATGTAAATCTCAAGTCTCTATCAGATACGATACTCACCGGAACTCCATGTAAGCGCACAGTCTCCTGCACGCACATGGTCTACATCATGAACTAAACTCAAAGAGGAACTATAATAGAGAAGTAAAATCACATAGTCTACATCACGAACTAAACTCAAAGAGGAACTATAATAGAGAGGTAAAATAATATTTACTTCTAGATACTTCCTGCTAAGACTTCCGTGGACTGTCCCACTCGGAAAGGTATGAAATGCGCAAACTTGGTCAATTGATCAACGATCACCCAGACTGCAACGTTCTATTTCGGGATCTAAGGTAGACCTGTCAAAAAATCCATTGTGATATGTTGCTACTTTCACTCCGGAATAAGAAGCGGTTGTAGCAATCATGATGTCTGATGGTGCTCTGCCTTCACTTGCTGGCATACCAAACACTTGGCAATGCTCCGTGCCACATTCCTCTTCATGCCAATCCACCAATAGTTCAGACGGAGGTCCTTGTACATGTTCGTGCCTCCAGGATGTATGGAATAAGGCGAGCTATGAGCCTCGCTCAACAGCTCCTCTCTAATGTCACATGCAGGTACGCAGAGTCTACTGACGTACCTCAACGATCCATCCTCATGAATAATAAACCCCGTCCAAAGTCTAGCTTCTACCTGTCTTCTGATTCTCTGCAGCTTCGGATCTCCTACCTGAGCTGCCTTGATACGATCCATGAGAGTTGACTGAATCTGCAAGTTCATCAACGAAACGATCACTCCTGGTAGGACAACCTCAATGTTCATCCCTCTCAGTTCCCGATGTATCCTCCGGTCGGCAGTATGCATCATCACTACGGGAAGTCTGCTCAAAGCATCGGGCACTGCATTCACCTTCCCCGGATGATACTGCAGAACTATCTCATAGTCTGCCACCAGCTCCAACCATCGTCTCTGACGCATGTTGAGATTCTTCTGTGTAAAAATGTACTCCAATTTTTTGTGATTAATGAAAATTTTCATGCTGTCACTTAGCAGGAAGTGTCTCCAGATCTTCTAAGCAAATATCACCTGCTGCTAACTCCAGATCGTGCGTCAGGTAGTTCTTCTCATGATTCCTCAACTGCCGAGAAGCGTACACGACCACGTGACCATGCTGATGCAAGACGCATCCGAGGCCCTTGCCATAAGCATCACAGTAAATCTCAAAGCCTCCGCTCCGATTCGGTACCGCCAAACTGGTGCTATGGTCAATCTCTCCTTCAAACTACTGAAAGCCTTCTCACAATCCTCTGACCAGACGAACTTCATATCCTTCCTCGTCAGCTTCGTCATCGGCTCTGCAATCCTCGAAAAATTCTTAATGAACCGACGGTAGTAGCCAGCTAATCCAAGAAAGCTCCTGATATCTGGAGTTGACTGCGGTGTCAGCCACTCGCTGACTGCTCTGACTTTCTCCGGATCTAGAATATGCCATCTCTGGACACCACGTGTCCCAGGAATGCGACTCTGTCCAACCAGAACTTGCACTTACTAAATTTGGATACAGCCTATGATGTCCCAGGGTCTCCAACATTGTCCTCAGATGACAGTTGTGCTCCTCTTCGGACTTCGAGTAAATAAGAATGTCGTCGATGAAGATGACGATGAACTTATCCAGGAAGTCGTAGAAAATCAAATTCATCAGGTTCATAAACATTGCTGGAGCATTGGTCACACCAAACAGCATGACTACGAACTTATAGTGTCCGTACTTTGTCCTAAAGGCCGTCATTGGAATATCATCCTTCTTCACCTTCAGCTGATGGTACCTGCTCTTCAAATCCAGTTTCGAGAAAACCCTTGAACCTCTAAGCTTGTCGAAAATATCATCAATCCGGGGTAGCAGATACTTATTCTTCATGGTCACTGCATTCAGCCCTCTGTAGTCCACACACATCCGATAGGATCCATCCTTCTTCTTCACCAACAGAACTGGTGAACTCCAAGGTGACACACTAGGGTGTATGAAACCCTTCTGCAACAATTCGTCCAACTGCTTCCGCAACACCTCAGGCTCTGTCGGAGCCATCCGATACGGCACCTTCGAAATATGTTGCGCTCACGGCATCAGATCTATACTGAACTCTAAAGCTCTGTCAGGTGGCAAACCTGAAATATCATCCGAAAATACGTCGTCGAAGTCCCTGACGACTGCTGGTCTATTGATCTCCATCTGCATGACGACAACGATCGACTCCTCCGGCTTGGCCCGAAATCTAACGGGCCCAAGCGATTACTCTCTGCTATGAAACTTGAACTCCGGGTGGCCTGGAATCCTGAACACCACTTTCTTGCTGCGGCAATCGATCGAAGCATGGAAATCTCCCAACCAATCGATGCGAAGAACAACATCGAAATGCGGTAGATCATGGACAATGAAGTCGGCATAAAGCTCATGTCCACTGATCACCAACAGAATCGATCAGCATCCCTAATTAACCGTCACCACTCCGTTCCCTGTAGTGATGTCCCAACACTTAGGAAGTGTATGCGTGGGAATGGAGTGTTCTATTACGAATCTCCTGGTTATGATGCACATAGATGCACCGGAGACGAACAAGGTTAAAGCCGGGTAGGACGACACTAAAATGGTGCCTAAGATAAAAAGATAAAAACTAAGGTCACACTAGGGTCACTAATCTAACCAGTGATTATTAGACTTTGCACACGTTAAACTGGATATTTAAATGAATGCGAGTACTTTTATCGTTCTGAACTTTTCGCACGACCTGCATGGGACACCACTAAAACCTATCACGCCCTGCTTCCCAAAACGGGTGCGAGGACGAGACGAAGGTCCGCTTGGGCCGGAGCTGTGAGGCTCGGGCCCAATAAGCGTCTGTAGAGATACCATTTAAATTACAGGTTCTTGTATAAAAAGTTCGTAACAATTAGAATAAGAGTACTCGAAAGGAAATTTGCATTTATTTATAAAAGAGACAATATCCAGCAATATATCAAGTCTAAATAAAAGAAGCCCAGCATGACTACAACTGCAGAAAGGGAAACTAATGGTGCGACGCACCCAACCTAGACAAAAGTAAAGTGGTGCTACACACCCAAACTAGAAAGCAGTAAACCTCTGTAAGTCAGCAACGATGAGGAACTTCTAGGTCTGGTCCTCGTCTGGGACGTACTCCGGGTCAACGTCCTCCGGCTCCAAGTCCTCAAGTAAGGCCGGCTCGTCTGTGTACTCAGTCTCGATACCTGACGTATAACACCCAAGAGAAAAGGAGTTGTACGTTAGGTAAAGTCTACAAGGAAAAAGGTGAGAAGACTCAACTGCAAGTGTAAAGGAAATTTAAAGACGACATTTTAATGTTGATTTAAAATGAGAGATGCAACAGCATGACATTCATAGATTTATGCAAGGAAAGTAAAGACTATGCAGAAAGTAAACGTGGCAGGCCATCACCGTAGGGTGTGTTACCGACGACAAGACAAGACTAGACAAGACCGTGTGACACCAAGCGACTTGACACCAAAAGGGTTCACGCCTTCAGCTTAGAAAGTGGCCAAACTCTCTAATCTGGTGGACGCTCAACCCTACCCCACCCCAAATACTCAAGACGAGACTGGACAAGACTGGACGAGGACCACTCACTCTGCAAAGGTGAGTGCCTCTAAATCCCCACAGGTTGCAAGGCCACTCACTCACTCGATGAGTGCCGAGCGTCCCGTAGGGTGTTCTATAACAAGGATCACCCACTCTGCTAGGTGGGTGTCTCAATCTTCGCGGGTTGCCAAGGGTCACTCACTCACTCGATGAGTGCGGGTCTTCCCGTAGGTCGTGTATCTGTACAAGGGATCACTCTCTTTGTCTCGAAGAGTGTCCTATTACCCGCATGTTGTGCAAGACAAGTCGTGAATGTTGTACATGGCATGACATGAGTATAGTTTGTTCTAGGGTGTCCACACGCACACTCATGCAGATAGTTCCTAGAATGACAGTTATAGCAATTTATACCTAGACTTCGTTGTCAAGTCTAGGTTATCTTAAGGGGGTCCCGTACGCTATCATTTCACGTCCGATTCTCTTGTTCAACAATTTACAGTTTTAAGAAGGAAATGGCCTACACGTGGCCGAAACTACGCAAGTGGGGGCACTTGCTTGCGGTGGCGAGAAGAACGTCCGTCGGAAGCGTCTCGTCACGGATAGCGTGCCAGTCAACGTTCGCTGTCACAAGTCAACGGGCTGTGTCATGTCACGTTTTTAGAAGGTCCTATTATGGTATGTTTCTAAGTTAAGCATGGCTATCTTAACAGTCCCAAAACGCTTATTCATATGATCAAATCTGTTCTACGGTTTTCTATGCTGATTCTATCCTATGTGCACAGTCAATATAGTCCGATCGTCGATCCTAGATGTTACAACAGTTTAATGGTACGTAAAAGTAAATTTAGTGAGTTAGTTGTCGATTTTACTTATGGTTTGATGACTTAATGTTTAGGTTGCTACGAGTGAGAGGACCAACCTAGTGCGACGAACGCGCACGTGTCAGCGTCGGATCTGGAATGGTGGCGGTGCTCGGTGTCCTCGACTGTGGGTAGCACAATAAGTATCGCCTCAGGATCGTCTCGACTGTGGGTAGCACAGCGAAACGGCACGGCAACGGGAACGGCGTCGGGATCGCCTCGGTTGCGAGTAGCGCAACGAAACGTCACGACAATGGTAACGGTGTCAGGAAAGGGCAGGAGATCAGCGGTGAGTGTGGGATCCTCGAGCACAAGTGGGCTACTGTGGGCTGTGTGCAGACAGCAAGGGGCAGGCCGGCAATCAAGAGGAGGCCGCGGCTAGGTAGAAGGGTGGCCGGTAGTTCAATGGGGAGAGGGGGAGAGATCCGACGACCTGTCAAGGGGAGAAGGAGGCCACGATTGTTGCAGATGGAGCAAGGGGCTGTGAGCAAGGAGGATGCCTGTCGAAGCAATGGGGAGGCCAGGGATGGGCTCTTGTGGAGATGGCTGGAAAGTGTGGGGTTGCGCTGCCGTTACGAGCACACGGAGGGGGATGATCGGCAGTTTTGAGAGGAGAGGGGGCTGTCGGATGTTTGTGGCTTAGGGTGTTGCGGCTCTGAGGAGGAGAGGGCCGGAGAAAGAGGTCGCCGGCGATGGGTTCTCTTGTGTGGATGATGGAGGATGGGAGGAGGGAGGCCGGCGATGGGGATGCGTGAGTTTGCGGTTGAGTTTTGGAGAAAGAAAACCCTAGGGCCTGATACGATATAATGTGTGAAGTTTGCTAAATAAGGTAGTAAAGGGGGTAGACTTAGGGTTGATTGGAGAGAGAGTGTGTGAGAGAGGGGGAGGGTAGACTTAGGGTGCAAATAGACTAGGAGAAAGTTGGCATGACACGTGAGAATCCCTAGAGATTAGATTAGGTTAAATTAGAGATTTTAATTTGAATTTGATTAGGGCTAATTAATAGATTAAAACAAAGGGGATGGAGGGCCAGTGTAACGGTGTCCGAAAAATACAAGAAAAATATCGAGACGATTGTGGTGACGAGAGGATCGAGGGTACGGTGATCGGTCACGTGCTAGGGTTACGAAAAATGATAATAAAAATAAAAAGCCAAACGTCGATGTTTAACTGTTAAGACACCTCTTCATTCAAAGCTGATTTGTGGAAGAATGACCCGTGAAATGACGTTCATAAAAAATTCCACAAAAACTACTCTCTCTAATGGTCACAACGACATATAACTTTGCACATTTCGGATATATGAGGAGGTCAAAATAAATACACGTACGAAAAAGAACGTACACGCATGAAAACACACGATCGAAAAGCTACCGTGACAGGGAAGCAATGTAATCCATGTAATATTTCATTTATTCCTTTTCTCCTTTTTGAGTCTAGGTTTTATGTAATGCCTTGATGGATGGATTAACTCATACATGCATCTGCATTGTGCATCATTAGTGATTATCATAAAACATCCCGATAGGTTCACCTTGCTTTAAACTCAAACTGGAGTTTTTGGCTCTCCAACAGGTGACCGATGAAGGAAGGACATGCGACTGGGTGATTCCAGGTGCTTGTCCAACCTTCTACAGTCGGCTATTATGCACAAGCTCAAGTCATAATCCTTGACTTATTCTTGAGCTCACTGGAACATGCGACTGAAGTACAAATTATAGGCGCATGTCTTCCATCGGACGCATGTACAATTTTCTATATTCGTTTGTATGCCAAAGTGAGTAACTTGCATTTTAGGCATCTATTGATCACTCCGTATTTTACACCTTTTTTCTGCATGATTGCATGCCATTTAGATCGCTCAAATCGTGTTTTTCACGTTTATTCGATGATATTGCGAAGTTTTTCACGATTTGTTGTTTTTGTCGTATTTCAGGAGATTTGGAGCGATTTAGAGTGATTCTGATATGCACCCACTCCGGAGTGTCACCGACGACTCTCTTGAGGGGTATTTTGCGATTGGAGAGGAGTGGAAGAAGAAAGAACATCGTAGGAGCGACGATGAGGCAAAAACATGAAGAATGGGCATTTTCAGCATGCCACTCGGCCGAGTGAAGGAGTCACTCAGCCGAGCATAGACAGCCCGCTCGACCGGCCAGATCGGACACGCAACAGAGCCAATATCAGCGTGCACTCGGCCGAGCATCGCCATACCACTCGGCCGAGCACCGAGTCAGCCCTCACCCGAGTGGAGCCAAGACGACGGCAACAAAAGATGCTGAACTCTCTGTTTTTCGTCTGTACAGTCCCAAGCTCCGACTCGGCCAAGTGACCAACGCCGTCCGCCCGAGTGAAGAACGCCCATCGGCCGAGTGAAGAAAAGTCACTCGGCCGAGTGACTCCCGAGGAGATGACCCCCAAAGACCCCCAACTCTTTGTAATTGTACAGGGTCTCTCACTCGGTCGAGTGACATTTGTCACTCGGCCGAGTGAGCCGCGCTGCCTGTAGCGTAAACTGTGATTTTGAGGCTGCGCAGGGGCATTTTCGTCAGAGTTTTTTGGGCGGTTTTGGGGGGTATTTAACCCCAGTTTTTAACCTAGTTTAAGGAGGCTTTTCAGAACTTTTGGCAGCCTTTTTAGATTAACTTTTTAGGGATTAGATTTATCTTTTAGGGAGGAGAGAAAAGTGATATTTTTGTTGGATGCTATCTTGTTCTTCATTGGTTTGTCTCTCTCTCTCTCTCTCAAAAACTCCATTTTTATTGATAATTTGAATATAGCTATGAATTCCATTGATTTTGCTTGTGAATCTCTATTGCATTCTATTATGAATTGTGAGTAGTTCCATCGTCTTAGGGCGTAGGGATGAACCCTACGAGCCCAATTTCAAATTTGTGATGAATTGGTGAAACTATTGCTAGGATTGAGTTTGGTTAGTTTGGGATTGCTATAATACGAATAGCTAGGGATTCATACCGATTGGGATTTGCAAGAGATTGGATCCTAATTCGATAGGAAGCCCTAGAAATTCGAATTGGGTTGCAATTGAATTCCTCCGAAATCGGTTTGCAAGAGATTGGACCGAAACTAGGGTTTTCGATTGCAATTCTATACCAATACCCGTTTGCAAGAGATTGGACGGGTAGGAACTATCCCAACCTAGGCCGTAGCTCGAGTTTGCACGAGAGTGGGCTCGAGATACGATTGAAAGATGATGTTGTTCTTCACGCTAGTTTGCCTATGTTAGGGTTTGCAAGAGATTGGACCCTACCCTAGGTTGGCTATAGACCGGCAATAGCGCGAGAGCGTGAGCTTGGTTCTACATTTAGTTGCAACTAGTTCACCCGAATTTCAAATCTAGCAATTGTTAAAACCTACAAATCACAATGATGAAATACGGCAAGTAGAGGGGATTCCCTATCCCTAGGCGTCTTTATTAATTTGTTATTTCTTTTATACAATTGAACGACTGTGACCGCATTACTGCGAACGTTTCTCGAATATTCTTATAGCCAGGTGATTGAAGAAGAAACTGTTATTAGGCCTCCCTGTGTTCGATACCCGCTCGCCGCTACACCGTGCGCTTGCGGTAAGACTACAGTGTCGCCGCTCCGGGACGTGTATCCGGGGCGCGATCAAGTTTTTGGCGCCGTTGCCGGGGAGGTAATAGTGTTTGATTTTACCTACCTAGCTATTTTTCTTTTTTTTGTTCTATTATTTCTATTTTTGTTTTGCCCTTCTGTTGTGCTAACTATTTCTTTGAAACTCTGTTTTCCCTTGCATGTACACGAGATCCTCGGCGAACCCCGAAGAGATACTATACGATCTGGAGATCGAGCGTACATTGAGGAGGATCCGATCGGAGAAGAGACCCGTTACGGAAGGAAATTTTATGACCCATCCTGAGACACCCGAAGAATTGGCGGCGCGAATGGCGAGAATCATTTCCATTAGAGATAGGCTTCGGCCTAAGACTTCCTCCACGACCTCGTCCATAGCCATGCCGGAGTTGGCGGCCGACAAAAATTTCGAGTTGAAGACCGGATTGGTGGTTCTTATGCAACAAGATCCTTTTCATGGGAACTCCCATGAAAACCCTCATTACCACATCCAGCTCTTCCTATCAAAATGTGCCACCTTCCAAATGTCGGGCGTCTCGGTAGATGATATCAGACTGCGCCTCTTCCCTTTCACACTCAAGGACAAAGCATTATATTGGTTGAGGACGCAAGCTGAAGGAATCTTCACCACTTGGGATGAATTGGCGAGTGCCTTCGTCGACAAATTTTACCCGCCCTCCAAGACGGTGAAGATTAGAAGTGCCCTCATGTCCTTCAAGCAAGGACCACAAGAGACTCTCTATGAGGCATGGGAGTGCTTCAAGGACTTGCAACATCAATGCCCCCATCATAGCATTGAGGATTGGGAGCTTGTCCACAGTTTCTATAATGGACTCCAACCGGGCACAAAGCAGATTATTGATGCCACCGTAAATGGAGCCATTTTGTCGAAGACTCCCGATGAAGCTACAGCCTTGCTTGAGGAGATGGCCTCGAACAACCAACAGTGGGGCGATGAGCGAGGACACTCTTCGTCCTCCTTGAAGCCATCTAGCATTTACGAGGCCAAGGCCGTCGCGGAGCTATCCAACAAATTTGATTCTCTCCACAAGGTAGTGGAGAGATTGGAGAAGTACATTACGGAGCCTCAAGGAGCCCCTTCTACATCCACGCCGACAAATCATATGAGCGATTGGCAAGACCAATACCAAGCCATGTATGTAGGAGGAGAGCAAGGAGAAGGAGCTTTGGAGCAAATTCAATATGTCGCGGGAAATTCTGGATATTGGGCCAACCTGGCCGCTAGAAACCATCCGGGTTTTTCTTATGCTAATAATGATGGTGCCTTGAACCCCCCGCCTCAACAACCTCCTCAAGCCCGAGCACCACCACCACAACCAAATTATCCACCAAGGGGGCCACCGCAACAAAACTTCCTACCGAGGCAACAAGTGGGACCTTATAGGCCACCCGGTACAATCAAGGGTGGAGAAATCCCAACCCTCCGCAAGCTCAACCACGTCCGGATTTTGAAGCTAAGGTGGAGGAGTTTATGGCTGAATAAAGAAAGATCAACGTCACGTTGAAGGCGGGACAAGATTCTCTCGCCACCGTCGTCGCTCAAATTGGGGAGCAACTTGCTTTGCTCAATAGGAACAATCAACAATTGCCGGCTCAACCCGAGCCAAATCCACGGGGCAACACCGGCCATATCAACACGGTAGTTGCGGTTACAACAAGAGGAGGGAAGGATACCACTCCCCCCATGACTCAAGACAAGGAGCCCGTGGTGGAGAATCTAGAAGAAAGCGAGCCGGTAATTGAAGTGGCAAAGGAGAAGGAGCCGCAAGAAGGAGAAAAATCTAGAATGGAGGAGCTTATTGATGAGCGCTGATTTATGCCACCGGTGCCCTTCCCTCAACGGCTAGCTAGAGCCAAGATGGAGAAACGGCTAGCCAAGTTTCTCGAGTATTTGAGAGGGGTGAGCCTCAATATCCCCTTCCTTGATGCTATAGTGGAAATCCCATCTTACGCCAAGTTCTTAAAGGACTTGATCATGGGAAGGAAGAGGAAGGAGAAGATAATGCTCGCAGAGGAAGGGACTTGGTTCACAAAGAGGGAAAAGGAGCCCACCAAATTCAAAGATCCAGGGAGTTTCTGGATTCGTTGCACTCTAGGCGGCGTCCCCCTACAAAAAGCAATGGTAGATCTGGGGCCTAGTGTTAGCCTCATGCCTCTCTCCATGTTCCGAAAATTGAATACCGGCACGGATTTAAAGCCTACCGACATGCAGATTCAACTAGCGAACGGGCAGATTACAAGGCCGGTTGGGATCGCAGAGGACATCCCACTCCAAGTTCCGGGGGCATATGTTTGCCATGCGATTTCGTGATAATGGACATCAAGGAGGAGGGCGATACATCGCTCATACTTGGACGCCCATTCCTCGCCACCGCCGGTATCATCGTCGATGTGCGGGAGGGGACTCTTACCTTGAACGTCGGCAACATCAAAGTGGAGCTCCATATATCGAAGGCGATGAAGCACATGCCGTATCATGAGGAGCTAGATTACATGGACCTCCTTGATAAGGTCATCGAAGAGGCGATCCCCCACTCCATCGGCGCACCCCACGAAGATAGCTTCGAAGAAGGCCTAGATTTGGCCGAGGAAGAGGAGATGGAGCACTCCCCCGATATCTCCATGGCGATTGATGATGGCAACGCTGATGTCGCAAGAATACGGGAGCTCTGCAAGCTCTCAAAGTTGAAGACTCCGAAGAAAGCTCCACCGATACGACGATCGATGTCACCGGCAAAGTCGAAGACCGGAGCAAGCTCTAGCTTGGGGGAGCCACCCCCCAACATTACCCATGACGAAGGGGCGCTGAGGAAGACCACACACCACAATGATCCAAATCCGAGCGGTCTTCCCAGCAAATTCGACGGGTGCATCTCATATGCATCCAACATACCGCGCTAAATTGAAAATTTAACGGGGTCGAGCTCAAGACCTTAAACGAGCGCTTGTCGGGAGGCAACCCGACGGTTATCGCATTATTTCTTTTTTATTTTTTATTTTTGTTTTAGACTTTATTAGTGTTTTGAGTCGTTTGCCCGAAAAATTGTGACAACGGGTCCTATTTTCTTTGACAGGAGGAGGAGAAAAGGATATCTATTATACGGATGATGACTGAGGCGAAGAAGAGCGCTCCAGGAATGTGCTCGAGGCTTAGGAGGAGGAAGAAACCACCTGGAGGAAGAAAAACAGAGAGTAGAGCCAAAACGGAGCCCCGAAGCAGAAAACAGAGCCCCACTCGGCCGAGTACCATAGCCACTCGGCCGAGCAAAGAAAGCCGTCCGCCCGAGTGGCGGACCAACGAGGGAAGTCTGCTGTACCCAACTCTCTGTCTTTTTTGTGATTTCAGTATAAACTGCCACTCGGTCGAGTATATTTATTCACTCGGCCGAGTGAAACTGATACCCTCCTAGGGCGAAAATTTCCGAGTAGCTTGTGCCACTCGGCCGAATGGACTTTTTCCACTCGGCCGAGGGTGACATAGTCACTCGGCCGAGACGTAACTTTACTTATATAAGGCGAACGGGCTTGGCGCGACTTTCGAAACGCCCAAATCAGTTCTCGCCCGAATCGCCCGCGACCCTTCGTCTCCCCGCCCGCTGCGATCACCACTCGCTCGTCCGAACGCCCTCACCGCCGCCCTCGACCGCCCGACCACCGACGGCCGAGCGTCGACCACTGACCGCCGACCCCCCCACCGCCGGTGACCCTCCTCACCGCTGGCCAAGCTCCGGCTATCTTGGGGGAGCTTAGGGGAGCCTTCGGACGCGCTATTGGCTTCGTGGAGGCGTCGTCTTCGCACCTACCCGCTATTTTTGCTCTCGCGGTGTGTTCAGGTACCTTCGTTCCATTCTTTTAGCACGCCGCATTTTTCATTTAGTTGGGTGAGCACTCGGGGCACACATGCCGTCCCGTACACGGCCACGCACTCAGGGAGCTTCCGCCAAGCGGAAGCGGACGGATGAGCCCGGCCCCTCCCACGCTAGGGAGGACTCCCCTCCACCTTCACCACCTTACCCCCACACAGCCATTACCAGACGACCCCATCCACCCGCAGCCACTTCCAGCCGACCCCGTTCACGCACAGCCACCACCGGCTCCCATTGTCGGGCCGCTGGGGATTACGTTCAGAGACGACGCACAGCGCGTCCGATTTGAGCGTATCGCCCAGCGCCCGATAGTACCCTCCAGGTTCGCTCACTTAGCAGACCTAGACCGCCTGGGGGTACTCGAGGTGATGCTCACGTTGTACGACAACATGGGTTGGTGAGATTTTCTTTCTGTGTCGGTGGACACCTACGTCCGTCCGACACTCGAGGTACTCAGCTCGATCGCCCGGACCGCTGAGGGATGCTCATTTAGACTTATGGATCGAGAGTGTCAGATCACTCTCGATATGCTTAGAGTATTCTTTCAGTGGCCCGCAGTCCCCGCGCCCGACCGAGCCTACGCCCACACACACATCCCTCCCCCATCTTTCGATTCACACGCCTTTTGGGCCAGGATCACGGGTTTACCTCAGGCCTTTGACCCTAGTAGGGCTAAGGCCTCGGCTATAGTCCACCCCTGCCTCCGCATAGCACAGCGCCTTATGGCAACCACTTTTCTAGCGAGGTTAAAGCCTGGGACGATGTCTACGCCTGAGCTCTATATGCTCTACGCGATGACTCGCCCCAGAGTTCTGGATAGGGATGGTGTTATGATGGTCCCCGCCGTCGAGATTGACGTCGCTAGCTGGTTTTTGGACCGCATCATCGTATCGGTGGGCACTCGCTCCCCGATATGTTGTGGCGGCCTGATCACCCTGCTAGCCCTGATGACCGGCGAGGACCTTCCAGCCGACCTGCGTCGACATTCGGGCCCCACTTCACTATCGATAGACGTCATGGCCCGGATGAAGATGCTTCGTCCCCACGGCCAGCGGCACTGGGTATGGTTGCACGGTCCCTTCGGTGCTGACTACATGATCCTTCCGAGCCCCGCTCGGACACACATAGGACCAGCACACGAGGACTGGCTTCCGGCGATGGATCTCCTGATCCCCGCCACCTACGTTCTTAAGGCCGAGGAGCCTGATCAGGCACCCCCTGCACTTGTAGACCATGTGTTCCCTCAGCCTGAGCATGCACTTTCTACCGCTCCCGACACCTCTGTCCCCACTTCTGCCGGTGTCGGGAGTACACTTGCTGAGTCACCGTCCACTGCCACCACGTCTACCACCACCCCCACCACTGCTATACCCCTGTCGGTTGAGCCACTCACCTCTCTGCTACCCGAGCGTCCACCCACCATACTTGAGAGCGGCGAGTCTTCCTTTGCTTCCGTCGTGGAGACCCTATCCACTTTGATCTCCGCTGGGGTTTCACCTTTTGGACCCCACACTTCCTCCCCAGCGGTCGACCCTTCTGTCTCCACCGTAGCTGTCCTATCTGAGAGCATCGTGACGTCTGTTCCCATGTCTGTGTCACTGACCTCTCTTACTGCCTCGTCACCGATTTTGTCTTCCACTCCCACTGCTGCTGCTTCCACCTCACACCAGCCTGCGTCCCAGCCTCGCATTGAGGCTGGGCATCCACTAGTGAGCACAGCCCCCATTCCACCCATGCCTGCTGTCCCGATCACCTACACTGCCCGTGTCAGACAGCCCCAACCTGCTCAGCCTAGACCTGTTCGTCCCTCCGCTCCACCACCCCATGACGCCTTAGTTCAGAGCGTTCGCGCTCTTAAGGGGGCGATGAGTGGACTCAGGGGAGATTTTAGGGCTCTATCTTCCACAGTCACCGCCATGCAGCACCGCCTCGAGCTACTTCCCGGCATTCACTTTTGCCTGACCCAGATTCTCGAGTGACTGACACGACCACCACCCACCCAGCAGACTGTTCCACAACCACCACCCCCACCACCACCCACCCAACAGACTGTTACCCAGCCACCACCACCCCCACCTCTGCCTCAGGACGGAGATGGCGCAGCACCACCAGCTTAGGCACACCCTTGATGCCATCGATATTTTTTATCGTTATGCTGCCCATTCTCTGCTTGGTCCTGATGATTTTTGCCCACCCCCTCCTCCCATCACTATTGTTGTCCACATTTTGATCATATCATTCTATATCCTTTTTCGGGAGTGAGGGAGAGTATTTTTGGTGACACACACATATCTGCATCACTCTTACCCTTGCATGCATCACATTCGCATCATATTTTTCATTTTGTTATTTTTATTTCTTTTTATCATGAATGCATACCCACCCCCCACCCAATCCCGTCTCTCGGTGTGCCACACTTCGCACATTGAGGACACTGTGCACTTTAGCTTGGGGGAGTGAGTTCTCACGCTTTTTGCTTTTATCACCTTTTATTTTTAGTTTTTTCACGTTTTTCCACTTTTGCACCCATTCTTCATCACGTTTTTTCTTTTTTACCATGCATCACGTTTTTCTTATTTTCTTTGTGTGCTGCATTGTAAATAGTTTTTATTTTTCTTTTGTCTTTATTTCTTTCATCTCCTGCTAGAGATGACTTTTCTGTGATGACGACGACGTGGTGTTAGCTTTTCTCTATATGCATGCTATATTTGTCGTGTCATAGCTTTTTTATTTCTGATATCATATGCTATGTTCTGCCTCGCATTTAGAAATAGTAACCCACTCTCTTTTGGTGTATGAAAATGGATGGAATTCTATTATTAGCTGATGTCTGATGATTCATATGTATGCTATCGTAGAAAACACAACTAGATTCACGCATTGATGCTTATATCTGGAGTACTGCTTTCCTTTCTCACATCACTTCTATATGCATGATTTGTACGCTTCACTTCGGGTTGATTGAATGTTTGTTAGCTTTGATAAATCTGGATTAGTTTACTTTTTGAGATTAAACTGAGTAGATTATATTACCCTGCTGAAGTTGTCATGCAAGTCCTATAGAGTGAACTGAGAGATACATTATTTCTTTCTCCACATATCTTGAACATTATTTCTCTATTTTAAATTCATTGGTGAATCTCCCCTTAGCGACTCTATTATTGGCATTCCCCCGTTATTAAAATCACATGCTCCAAATTCCCCAAAACCCAAAGGAAAAATACTTGTATATCCTTCTCTTTGATTTGGGATCATTTGTGTATATATTAAAAAAAAAGAAAAAAAATAAGAGATTGAGAATAAGTGAAGAAAAGAGAAAAGAAGTTCGAAAATGATCCCATCTCATATCCTTTCTCTCTTTCTTCCCTCTATCGCTTTTATTTTTGTTTTCCTTGACTTTTGGAGCTTCATAAGAAACGGGGATGTAAATATTGTTTTGTATATGCCACCATGCTTATAGATAAGCTTGGGGGAGAGAATCCAATGATGTGTGAGAGAGTGACTACTTGACGGTGCATGACAACCTAGGCTAAGTAATATTTTATACTTGGTGAGATTGCTAAAGTTTCACGAAATCCAGAAATCTACGCTTAGCATTCATTTCATGAAAACCACACTTTTTCTATTCTTACTACTCTATCGTGTGATACCTCTTATACTCCTTATAGAAAGCATTCAATTGAAAATTGTGTGATCTACGATATTGTATACCGCTTTAGATGCTTCAGACGATGTTAATCTTAGAATTATTCCATTTTTCATGCTATATTGATATTCTTGGGTTTTCTATTTCAAGTGCACCATTATACTATGATATCCAAATAAAAGCCTTTGACATGTGGTTTATATTCGATGCATGCTATATGAGTAAGCAAAACCCACGTCCTGAGAAAAATGATCTAGCAACTTCCCTCTTCGTTTTCTATTTTGTTTTTTATTTTCCGTTTTCCGCCTTTCCGCCGTTTTCTTTATCTTTCTCCGCCGGGTTCGCTTTTTACTCATCTTCCTCGAGGACGAGTAAGAGGTAAGCTTGGGGGATTTTGATCACTCCGTATTTTATACCATTTTTCTGCATGATTGCATGCCATTTAGATCGCTCAAATCGTGTTTTTCACGTTTATTCGACGATATTGCGATGTTTTTCACGATTTGTTGTTTTTGTTGTATTTCAGGAGATTTGGAGTGATTTGGAGTGATTCTGAGATGCACCCACTCCGGAGTGTCACCGACGACTCTCTTGAGGGGTATTTTGCGATTGGAGAGGAGTGGAAGAAGAAAGAACGTCGTAGGAGCGACGAGGAGGCAAAAACATGAAGAATGGGCATTTTCAGCATGCCACTCGACCGAGTGAAGGAGTCACTAGGCCGAGCATAGACAGCCCGCTCGGCCGGCCAGATCGGACACGCAACAGAGCCAATATCAGCGTGCACTCGGCCGAGCATCGCCATACCACTCGGCCGAGCACCGAGTCATCCCTCACCCGAGTGGAGCCAAGACGACGGCAACAAAAGATGCTGAACTCTCTGTTTTTCGTCTGTACAGTCCCAAGCTCCGACTCGGCCGAGTGACCAACACCGTCCGCCCGAGTGAAGAACGCACATCGGCCGAGTGAAGAAAAGTCACTCGGCCGAGTGACTTCTGAGGAGACGACCCCCAAAGACCCCCAACTCTATGTAATTGTACATGGTCTCTCACTCGGCCGAGTGACATTTGTCACTCGGCCGAGTGAGCCGCGCTGCCTGTAGCGTAAACTGCGATTTTGAGGCTGCGCAGGGGCATTTTCGTCAGAGTTTTTTGGGCGATTTTGGGGGGGTATTTAACCCCAGTTTTTAACCTAGTTTAAGGAGGCTTTTCAGAACTTTTGGCAGCCTTTTTAGATTAACTTTTTAGGGATTAGATTTAGCTTTTAGGGAGGAGAGAAAAGTGATATTTTTGTTGGATGCTATCTTGTTCTTCATTGGTTTGTCTCTCTCTCTCTCTCTCTCAAAAACTCCATTTTTATTTATAATTTGAATATAGCTATGAATTCCATTGATTTTGCTTGTGAATCTCTATTGCATTCTATTATGAATTGTGAGTAGTTCCATCGTCTTAGGGCGTAGGGATGAACCCTACGATCCCAATTTCAAATTTGTGATGAATTGGTGAAACTATTGCTAGGATTGAGTAGGGTTAGTTTGGGATTGCTATAATACGAATAGCTAGGGATTCATACCGATTGGGATTTGCAAGAGATTGGATCCCAATTCGATAGGAAGCCCTAGAAATTCGAATTGGGTTGCAATTGAATTCCTCTGAAATCGGTTTGCAAGAGATTGGACCGAAACTAGGGTTTTCGATTGCAATTCTATACCAATACCCGTTTGCAAGAGATTGGACGGGTAGGAACTATCCCAACCTAGGTCGTAGCTTGAGTTTGCACGAGAGTGGGCTCGAGATACGATTGAACGATGATGTTGTTCATCACGCTAGTTTGCCTAGGTTAGGGTTTGCAAGAGATTGGACCCTACCCTAGGTTGGCTATAGACCGGCAATAGCGCGAGAATGTGAGCTTGGTTCTACATTTAGTTGCAACTAGTTCACACGAATTTCAAATCTAGCAATTGTTAAAACCTACGAATCACAATGATGAAATACGGCAAGTAGAGGGGATTCCTTATCCCTAGGCGTCTTTATTAATTTGTTATTTCTTTTATACAAGTGAACGACTGTGACCGCATTACTGCGAACGTTTCTCGACTATTCTTATAGCCAGGTGATTGAAGAAGACACTGTTATTAGGCCTCCCTGTGTTCGATACCTGCTCGTCGCTACACCGTGCACTTGCGGTAAGACTACAGTGTCGCCGCTCTGGGACGTGTATCCGGGGCGCGATCATCTATCCACTTTGAGTGACAGCCGACTGATTCAGAGTTTTCAGTCGCCTGTATTTCTTCAGGCGCCTGTTCTTTGGTCATCAGTCGTCTATATACATAAAGTGCGTAAGTTGCATTTCTCGGTTTCATTTCCATCCCTTGTAGGAGGCGACTAACGAATGATTTTTCGGCACCTGCTCATTGTACATGCGCCTATGTAGTCTTCTACAGCCTGCTGTCCTGGCTCTGATTATAGCCGTAGGGATTTTTATAGTCGTTGACCAGTCGACTGTCCGTTGTTCATCAGTCGACTGTTTGTGCCAAAAACTGCCAAAAACTAGCCATTGCCGATTTTCTGATGTGGCCTTTTTGCTTGGGTTTGAGAGTTCCTTTGGGCTTCCTATATATATAAGAGTACTGAGTTTATTAGAACTTCTTGGAACTATTGCAAATCATTAGAGATTGATTAAGCCACTCTCAAACTCTCTCATTTCCCTCTTAAAGCTATTATTCCTCTTCATGCATTGAAGTCAAGTTCAAGGAAAATCATCCAAATGCATTTCAAGCTCATCTCATCACTTGGAGATCTCTTCCATGCCATGAATTCATTAATGAGTAAGTTCATCTCAAGGCATATGTAAGAGTATTTGTTTTACTTTGTGTTTTCATTGAAAACCTAGCTTTCTGTGTGAGAGCTAGTTACTCTCTCTGTGAGAATATAACCTTCTGTGTGAGGATTGGTTGAGATCTCTCTGTGTGAGAGTTTGAGTTTCTCTGTGTAAGAGCAAACGTCTTTCTATGTGAGAGCAAAGATTTCTCTGTGTGAGAATCCAAAATCCTATGTGTGAGGTATCTCTGTGTGAGATTTAATTCACTTCTGTGTGAGAATTATAGTGGATATTGGTGTGGCTAGACGTACCCAAGTTTGGGGAACCAGGATAAAATCTTGTGTTTGCGTTTGGATTGTGGTGTTTAAATTCCTCTTGCATTTAGAATTCTGTATTTGTAAGTTTAATTTTTAAATACGCAATTTGTGCCATTACACTATTCCCCCACCTCTAGTGTGTTGTTGTTAGTATTCCAAGGGTAAGATGATCCTTACATGCCTCTGCTATGGATATCACAACATACTTCTACAATCTTGACTGCCAAGACACAGCTGCCCCCTACAAAAATATAAAGAAAACCAAGTGTAGATTTTCTACTATCAATATCTCCAACCATATCTAAATCTGTATACCCTTCTAAGCTTAAATTAGCTTTTTCATATATTAAATATGCATTTGAAGTACCTTTGAGGTACCTAAGAATCCACTTGATTATCTCCCAAAGTTCTTTTCTAGGATTAGAAAGGATTCGGCTCACTATTCTTACTACATGGGTAATGTCAGGTCATGTCCACACTATTGCATACATCAAGCTTTCCACTATTGAAGAATAATGTATCGATAACATCCCCTCCATCTCTTTCTTGGATGAAGGACATGACCTCCTGTTCAACTTGAAGTGATTGGCTAATGGAATTCTAACTGGTTTGACATGATCAATATTAAGTCTCTTTATCACGCTCAATGTACTTCTCCTAAGATAGCCATAACCTATTATCTTTCTATCTCAGACTATCTGCATTCCCATAATTTATTGAGCTGGAGAAAAAAATCTGTTATATCAAAAGACCTAAAGAGTTCCTTCTTCAACCGATGATTTTCATTGCATCTTATCTAACGATCAGCATAGCGTCAACATATAATAGCAATGCACTTTAGTTTCCATCTAGAAACCTCTGAGTATAAACACGATAGTCTACAACAGTCTTTTTGTAGCCTTGACTCACTATGAATGAGTCAAACTTCA
Organism: Scilla litardierei; assembly: GCA_030789695.1. NCBI lineage: Eukaryota > Viridiplantae > Streptophyta > Magnoliopsida > Asparagales > Asparagaceae > Scilla > Scilla litardierei. Next base: position 303,098,973 of record CM061142.1, on the reverse strand, counting down.
TATACCACCGTTTTAGTGATTGCTTAAGGATGTACAAAATTTTCTTCAGCTTGCATATAATTTTTCTTTTCCTAAAAACTTGAAACCTTCTGGCTACCCCATATAGATTTCTTCACGTATGTCACCATGAAAAAATAGCATCTTGACATCCATCTATTCAAGCTTTAAATTTAATATGGCTACCAACCCAAGGATAATATAGATTGAAGCCATCTTCATACCAGGTGAAAAAAATCTCATCAAAGTCAATTCCTTTTTTATGAGAAATCTTTTAACCACTAACCAAGCTTTGAGTTTGATCATCTTTCCTTTTCCATCTTTCTTGAGCTAGAAACACCCATTTGTTCTTCAGTGCCTTCTTTCAATTGGATATCTGTTGAATATTGAGTCATCACATGTTAGTTTTAATGATAAGCAAACATATTAGGTATTAATGACTTCATGAGTGCAGATGTAAAGATGATGAGCTTATATTCAGTCTTGGTAGCATTTTAAAGTCTTTGTTGAAGTTCTCACACACTTAGTAATACATAAAAATTTTAAAAATATTTTGAAAAATCATTTCCTAAGTTTTTAGAGTCGTATCCAAATATCTGATAAGTAGCCAACCAGTAATAGTTGACATGTGCGATTAGGTTCTCTGGTAGGCTATAGCGGTCGACTGTAGTGTTGCAACTGGTCAACCAGTAGCCCAGTGGTCAACTAGTGGATGTACTAGAGTTGACGAGTGCCCTGCTAGTAGCCTACAACGATTATATTTTTTCTAGTAGTTTTCTAACCAATAGAGTGGCATTTTGGACAATCTGTTTGACCTTTATTGTTGCATATATATTAAGAATTATTAGTGGTGTTTTGTATGAATTTTATGATCAATTATCTTGAGCAAAAAGAGTATTTAAGTGAAAATCTTTTAAGCAAACCCCTCTTTTAGACCTATAATTTAAATTTTCTCAATCTCTTTTGGCCAAACTTCTTGATCTCAAAAGCTTTCATTTTGTACAACTATTGGAGATCAACACTATAGCCACAACATATCAACACAAGTGCTTCAACATTTGGATACAAATTTAAAAAATTTTGTAAGTACTTTCTTCTCGCTATTTTGTGAGGTGTTTTCTCTCATAGGAGAGGTGTTTGTCTCATTGAAGAAGTGTTTGTCCACTTTGGACGTGTGGTAATCCTTGTCTCATTAGAGACATGTTTTAGTGTATTTATGTCATTGTGAGGACATGTGGCTAGATGTAGGGTATGAGGCATCTGAACCAGGATATATCACTTTTCTCTCTTTGTGCTTATTGTTTACTTGTAATTGTTTTAGCTTCTGCAACACTCTTTATCTTACAAGTATTATTATTGGTTAAGTTTTAATTAGGTAACTCTAATTAACAACTTAGGTAGAATTTTCAAGAGAGATTTTTATATTTTCATAAATACTATTCACTCCCCTAGTGTTTAATTGCCAACTCAGGGATCCCAACATTTGGAATCAAAGCAAGGTTAAAAGATGGCATCAATAAATTCATACTAAGTTTTAGAGTGATAATCTATTGCCCGGCCACCTATGCTCATCGCCCCAACAATAGTGCATGGAAAACAAGGATGATGATCTTTCTATAATCGTTTGATATGGACTTATAGAGCATGGTAGAGACTCCTTATGTGAAGCCCACAAAACAAATTCTGGAGTGGAGAAAAAGTGAGAAAGCCTAAGGGACACTCAATGCCATGGCCACGACTTCATTTTTTGTACACTAAATAGCACAGGGTACAACCGCAAGTGCACATCAACTATGATGCATCAAATATGACACTCCCTAGAGTTAACACATGAAGGTAATACTCATGTTAAAGATACTAAAATTTCTTTATATTCACAAACATATGAGTTTTTCATGATGAAAGAAGGAGATACAATTATCGACATGCACGCCTGCTTCATAGAGATTATCAATACTCTTACTGGGTTGGGTAAAGTCATCCCTCAAAAGCAAATAAGCAATATTCTTCATTCACTCACCCTAAATGGGAGACAAAGGCAATGGCTATTGAAGAAGCCCACAGCCTCTCAAAGTCACAATGGATGATCTTATAGAAAACCTATTGGCCTAAGAGCTCCAAGTCAGAGGGAGAAAGAAAAAGGAGTAAACAATGAATAAATCAATTGCTCTCAAGGCTTCCAAGGAGAAGGGAAGCTCAGAAAATGAAGAGAATAATCAAATTGCTCTCATGACGAGGGAGTTCAAAACTTATCTCCGAGATAAATCTAAACTCAACAAATAAAGATTATATAACAAGATTATTGTTTGATTTGGAAGTAACAAGCCAAGACATGGGATAAAGGATTGTACATTGGCTAAGAAGAAGGGAAAGGCAAAAGATATGCCAAAGGTCAAGAAGCCGAAGAAGAAAGCATTTGGTATGTGACCGAGAATCAAATGCATCATCCGATGAGTCCTCAAGTAAAGAAGATGAAGAAAAGGAGGACATAACATATATGTGCTTCATGGGCATTAAACATGAGGATGATGTAAATTCTGAACTTGAAGCCTTTGATGATGTGATGATGATATATTTACGAGATTGTATGATGAGTATGAGGGCTTTCTTAGGGAACATCTTAGATTTAAGAAGACTTATAAAGAATGCATGACTCAGGTAGAGATTAAAAAGATAATATAAGATAATATAAGATTGATTATTAAGAATAATTTGCTTAGTGAGGAATGTAGTGACCTTAGTGGTATGTTTAATGACTTAGATAAGACTTTGACTACCATTAAGACTAAGTATGATGATTTATATAAGAATGTGGATATGTTCAATGTCACGATCGCTTTTCGATCGTATGTTTTTCGTGCGCATACCTTCTTGTTCATACGTGTATTTTTAGTTGCCTCTTCTTGTATCCCAAACGCATAAAGTAATATGTCATTGTGTCCCTCTGAGAGAGTACATTTGTGGAATTTTTCGTGAACATCATTTCACAGCTCATTCTTCCACAAAACATCTTTGTTTGAAGGGGCGTCGTAACTTTAGACTTCAACGTTTGACCTTTTTATTTTTAGTTCTGTCTTCCGTTAGCCTAGCTCGTGACCGATCATCATAGTCTCAATCCTTCCGTCGACACGGTCGTCCCGATTTTTTTCTTGTATTTATCGGACACCGTTAGACTGATAATTCACTCTTATAACCTTTAATCTGTAATTAGCCTAGACTTAACCCTAATTAAATCTGATTATATCTAAACCTTAGGATCTCGTGTATCACATGATATTTCCCTAGCTATATGCCACACTAATTATACCCTCCCCCTCACACACACACTCTCTCTCCAATCAAGCTAAGTGTACTCCTTTCTACCCCTCATATAGCAAAACAAACCCATAAACTTATAACTCATGCACACAAGCCCTAGGGTTTCTAAAACACACGCAGTCGCCACCCTCTTTACCATTGACAACCGCCGGCCACCTGAGCTCCCTTGCCGCCGGCCAACATCCAGCCAACCCCTCCATGCGCACCTCCTCTCTTCCATCTTCCCTCCACCTCCGCTACAAACTACCAACCGCACCCCACCATTTGCACAGTCGCACCACCTTATTCTGGCCACCCTTCATCGGGTCTGTGCCTCCCCAGGCGACAACCCCCGACTGCCGGTGCCCCCTACCCCGCGGCACCTTCGGCCACATCTTCCCTTGGAGCAGCCGACACCCCCTTCAGCGCTAAATTGCCAGCCCCGCAGCCCTATACTTCCGCATCCCCCATCTCGACGGCCACCTCTGTCCTGTCTCGCTGCCGACCACCCACGACCGGCCTTCCCCTGCCGATAGACCTCCCCTTTCATCCCCAACTGCCACAAGCCACCTCCTTGCCCAAAAACATCCCATCTCCCAAGCCGCGGCCACCCCCAGGTCGAACCCTCAGATTCCCGTGCCTCCCCTAGGCCGCAAGCACCAGGCCGTGACTCCCCATTGCGTCGTTGCCACGCGCAACCCTACAGTAGACTGAGATCCCCATTGATCGATGTTGTTCACGCATCATGCTACCGTCCCTTTTGTTGTCGTCGTCTTTGTCATTGCCCCGTTTTCTGCCATACCTCGCTTGCTACCGGAATCCAACCCCTGACATCGCTACCCGACATCAGTGCAGCTCTCGCATCGTATTGAGGTATATCCCGATCTGTAGGAAACCCAAACAAAGCAAGTTTAAACAAGATAAAAATCATAATTTATTGTGCTGGTTAAATCACTAATTGAGAATAATAATATGGGACTGTAGGATTGATGATTGGTGATTGAGCACATAGGAAGAGATTCTGGACTGTTGAACTGAGCATTCAGACATCGTTTCAGGCAAGTGAAACTTGCTTAGTTGATTGTTAGGCCAGGTTTAGGCCATTCTGTAATTTTTGTGTAAAAGAAACTAGGCGGTGAAATGCTAGCGCCTAGACACAATACTTGATCTAGCTTGACAACGAAGCTAGATCCGACACTATACCGGATCTAGCTTGACAACGAAGCTAGATCCGACACCATACTTGATCTAGCTTAACAACGAAGCTAGATCCGACACCCTTGCCATGCCATGTCATGCATATCACATGTCACGTTTATTTTGATATAACTGTGTGCAATTCAATATCTGCTATCATGCTGCATATCATGTCATATCATGCATTGAATGTTTGGTCGTGATTGTGTAGCACACGCTACTATTGACACGTAAGCTACGACGAGTAGGATTTTGACTCCTACATCATGAATGAGGCTTGGTGCACCCCTATGCCAAATAAAGAACAATTCCTGGCTCGTGTTTCAGAAGCATGAAATGTATAAACACTTCCTGGCTCGTGATCCAGAAGATGGGTGTCAGTCCATACACATGTGGAGGGGTAGGGTTAAGCTGTCACGCAGCGTAGAAGTGTGCCCGATCAACAACTTCAGCTGTAAGGAGTAAACTCTGTGCACATCGTGAATGCATGTTTTTCGTGAAAATCGTGAAATCGTGAATATTGTTTAGTAGCTCTTGCTACGACGTGTCATGCATTGCAAATTATCATGTTCATCTTTAAACTGTGGCATTCATGAAATAATATATGTCATCATTTTTAAAACTGCTAAGTTGCATTCATCTTATAACTGCTATACTTTTCATTTTCTTGCACAAAAGTCTCCTTTTCCCTTTGGAGATTTTTGCTGACATGTGCCCTTTTCTCTTTGGGCGTCACATGTCAGGCTTTGAGTCTAAGGTAGTTGCTGAGGACTACCAGGTTACTGACGTCATGCTTGAGGCTTCTGCTGACGTCTAGTTCGAGGATACCGGAGACCAGTCTTAGTCTCAGTTGGAGGTTTTTCTTAGTGGCTGCTGTTAGTTTTCGATGCGTAGCACCTTTTCTTTGTATTAGTTTCGGCCATGCTGGGGCCTTTCATTTTCAGACTCTTGTACCTTCCTTTTATGACTATCTCTAGATGTTTTGAATAATGTTGGATGTAATGTTGAATGTTGGTTATTTATTGCCTGCGTTCAAATTTTTATTGTTGTTGTTGTTTCTTTTGCAATGCAAGAATCTGTGAATGGGTGAACACACAGACGCTTATCAGACTGTAGCTTCACAACTTCAAGTCTGAGCGGACCTCTTCGCGTCTCGCTTTCCGTACTTGGAAACCAGTGCGTGACAGGTTTTTGTGGTGACCCATGCAGGTCGTTGCACCTGTGAAATATCGAAACAACAATAATAATAAAACATCCATTGAAACATTCAAAACATTCGAGTCATAAAAATTTGAGTCTGATGTGTAGGTTTTCCTTGTCTTAGATGGTAGAAAGACTTAGATAGAGGTCCATGTTTGATAGTCAGGCACCTTCGTTAATATTTAGTCTTACTCATCTTAGGATACCTTAGTAGCCTCTCATCCAGCCTGACCATATTAGATTTCTAGAAGTTTTCCTTTAGTCGTTCGCTTGTGTCCATCAAATTTTGGGCCCAGCATAACGTAAACTTGATCCTCTAAGGACCCTTTCCTGAGATCTCTATTACAGTCTAGTTCATTAAAAAGTCTTAGTGCTAAGTTTCTCCTGATTTTTAATCGGCCGGTGATTAAAACCCATGATTTCTATCATTTCTCCTAATCATTACACTTGTGAGCTTATGACCATAGAATCCCATCGTAGCAGATTCACTAAGTTATTTCCCAGTTGTATTTACGTTTTGAATATCTGATTCACTTCTTTGCTTCCGATTCACGTGATTTCCTTCATGTCGTTCATCATCAATCGTTGAATCTTCCCCATTACCATTCTGATCCTTCGAAAAGTATTGTCAATATTATTTTTTTTAAAAATTACTCTCCCAGTTTAAATTCTTTGAAAACATTTAGCATGAGCTTAGACTTCCTACCCTTCATTTGACTTAAATTCATTCCTTGAGTTTCGAAATTTTTTCGCCGAAATCTTTAAATTACTACCTTAAAATATTTTCTCAATTATATCTTTCTTTTCCTTACTTAAATATTCTGAATTATATGTCTGTTTCACCTAACCAAGCTATCTCCTTATCCACGCCTTATCTGAACCCGTCCATTCCTGTTTCGTTACGTTATTTGCTTTCGGTTCCCTTGCTATTGCTTAGTTATTCTACTAGTGCGTGCCATTGCCTATGTCAACCTTAGTGTAGTGGTGGGCCCATTAGTTTTATTGTGATGTCGTTGTGGTGCATGTATATAGGTAGAGTGTGTGGACGTGTGTGAACCCCTGTGTACCACTCATGTATGAGTGTGCTACCCTTAGTATATTAATGTGTGTCTCTTGTGATATATATGCATGCTCAGTGTTATTCATAATATATATGAAGTTGTATGAATGATAGTATTTATAAATATACGTGTGGATTGCTATACCACTTTAGGGATGTCTGTATATATTAGAATCAGTGTTGGAATATCTACTAGTGGTGTATGTAGTATGAAGGTACTTGTAAATGCTTGAAATAATGTATTAGTAAATTCATGTGCATGTTAGGTGTGATGGTAATAAGTGTACTTATAGTTAAGTGTGCAGGCCTATTATATGATCTATATGTTAGTACGTATGAGCGTGTGCACGTAAGTAGATATGTATGTGCTTATTCATAGGTAGATATATACATACTGTATGAATATGTGTGATATACATATGGTAATAGAGTTATAACTTTGTATATTACTGCTTGCCTTTACGGGATGTTGTGTGTGTACATGTATACCATGAGGTATACCCGATTATTGTATGTCGTAACTATGTATGGATAGGTTTATGTAGTAGTATACTAATTATATGTAAATTGCTATGGTGTGAATATATTATAGTATGTAAAGGATTGCATTATGGGGATTTTACTTAAATGAATATAAAGTGTGATTGATATTATTGTGTGTATATGATAGCATGTGTTTTTACCTGTATAGTGTGACGAGTGATATGATTACGTTGGTATATATATGTATTAGAGTGGTGCGTTATTATAGGTATAAATATCGTGTTATATATATAGCATTCTGGTTCTTGTACGGGTCTTTGAGCCTCACTCATGCTTGAGTGGGTATACTCTAAGTATATTGTTATATTTGTCTGTGGCTGTGTATAGTGCTATGAACATAGTAAGGGATGATGTGTGTATATTGATAGGCTTGGTTGTACATGGTTACGTTACGCACATGGTTGTGGGTGGCTACACCATTATATAGATATAGGTGATGGTCTGGTAGTATAGTTATTTACTAAGGTTTTACATGTTTGAATGTATGTATGCTAGCTAAACTAGGTGTAGAATGTGCTAAGTATATAGTGGTATGAGTGGCATGTATGAATAGTATATTAGCGTGTGTGGGCGTGCACCATGCACGAGTAAGTATGTGCTTAGCAATATGTGTTTGCGACTATGGTATGTGTGTTGTGTCTTGAATATAGTTATATGATTTTTTGTGATGTGTATATATGATGAAGTATCCGCGTGTATTTGAGTAACTATATATTTGTTTATTTATAGTAGGAGTGAATGTATATTAGATAGAGCAAACATGATTTAATATTGTATGATGTGATTACATGTACTGATATGTTTGGTGTTGGATGTACTCTAGTAGATATAAGGGAGTACTATATCCATGTTTGTTTTGTGCATATGTAGTTATCTATACGTGAAGTACTACGATTGTATTTGCTAGTGTGAAACTATTTTTATGTAGGTATCTGTACCATGGTTATGTGATAAGTGGGTGATAGTTATATAAGGGATGTACGTGACCATATGAATGATTGAAGTACGTGTATGAATTTGATTATCTATGATAGGTATAAGTATAGAATGTGCATATATATATGTGTGTGTTTGTAGTATTAATGTTTGAATACCTAGTGCAAATATAAGCAATTGTAGTGACTATACATGGTTTGAATTATAGTGTGTTATGATTGGGGTAGTTACTAGAATGGCTAGATACATATTTTTAGTTAGAAAGTCCGAGGACGGACTTTGCTCTAAGGTGGGTAGGATGTCACGATCACTTTTCGATCGTATGTTTTTCATGCGCATACCTTCTTGTTCGTACGCATATTTTTAGTTGCCTCTTCTTGTATCCCAAACGCACGAAGTAATATGTCGTTGTGTCCCTCTTAGAGAGTACTTATTTGTGGAATTTTTCGTGAACGTCATTTTACGGCTCATTCTTCCACAAAACATCTTTGTTTGAAGGGGTGTCGTAACTTTAGACTTCGACGTTTGACCTTTTTATTTGTAGTTCCATCTTCCGCTAATCTAGTTCATGACAGATCATCGTAGTCTCGATCCTCCTGTCGACACGGTCATCCCGATATTTTTCTTGTATTTATTGGACACCATTAGACTGATAATTCACACTTATCACCTTTAATCTGTAATTAGCCTAGACTTAACCCTAATTAAATCTGATTAAATCTAAACCTTAGGATCTCACGTATCACATGATATTTCCCTCGCTATATGCCACACTAATTCTACCCTCTTCCTCTCACACACTGTCTCTCCAATCAAGCTAAGTTTACCCCTTTCTACCCCCATATAGCAAAACAAACCCATCAACTTATAACTCATGCACAAAAGCCCTAGGGTTTCTAAAACACACGCAGCCGCCACCCTCTTTGCCATTGACAACCGCCGGCCACCCGAGTTCCCTTGCCACCGGCCAACATCTGGCCAATCCCCTCCACGCGCACCTCCTCTCTTCCCTCTTCCCTCCACCTCCACATACAAACTGCCTTCCGCACCCCACCATTTGCATAGCCGCACCACCCTATTCCGGCCACCCTTCATCAGATTCGTGCCTCCCAAAGCGGCAACCCCCGACGGCCGACGCGCCCTACCCCGCGGCACCTCCTGCCGCATCTACCCTTGGAGTAGTCGCACCCCCTTCAGCAAAAAATCGCCAGCCCCTCAGCCCTATACTGTCGCATCCCCCATCTCGACGACCACCTCCGACCTGTCCCACCGCCGACCACCCACGGCCGGCCTTCCCCTACCGGCAGACCTCCCCCTTCATTCCCAACTGCCGCAAGCCACCTCCTTGCCCAAAAACAGCCCCTCTCCCAAGCCGCGGCCTCCCCCAGGTCGAGCCCCCGGATCCACGTGCCTCCCTTAGGCCGCAAGCACCAGGCCATGCCTTCCCATTGCGTCGTTACCGTGCGCAACCCGACAGCAGGCCAAGATCCCCCTTGCTCGCTGCTATTCACGTGCCGTGCTACCATCCCTCTAGTTGTCGTCGTCTTCGCCGTTTCCCCGTAGTCCACCGTACCTCGCTCGCTACCGGAATCCAACCCCTGACATCGCTACCCGACATCAGTGTAGCTCTCGTGTCATGTTGAGGTATATCCTGATCCGTAGGAAACCCAAACACCGCATGTTTAAACAAGATAAAAATCATAATTTTATTGTGTTGGTTAGATCACTAATTGAGATTAATAATATGGGACGGTAGGATTGGTGATTGGTGATTGAGCACATAGGAAAAGATTCTCGACTGTTGAACTGAGGATTCAGACATCGTTTCAGGCAAGTGAAACTTGCTCAGTTGATTGTTAGGCCATGTTTAGGCCATTCTGTAATTTGTGTGTAAAAGAGACTAGGCGGTGAAATGATAGTCGCCTAGACACCATATTTGATCTAGCTTGACAACAAAGCTAGATCTGACACCATACTTGATCTAGCTTGACAACGAAGCTAGATTCGACACACTTGCCATGCCATTTCATGCATATCACATGTCACGTTTATTTTGATATAACTGAACGCAATTCAATATCTGCTATCATGTTGCATATCATGTCATATCATGCATTGAATGTTTGGTCGTGATTGTTTAGCACATGTTATTATTGAAATGTAAGCTGCGTTGAGTATGATTTTGACTCCTACATCATGAATGAGGCTAGGTGCACCCCTATGCCAAATAAAGAACAATTTCTGGCTCGTGTTTCAGAAGCATGAAATGTATAAACACTTCCTGGCTCGTGATCCAGAAGATGGACGCCAGTCCATACACATATGGAGGGGTAGGGTTAAGCTGTCACGCAACGTAGAAGTGTGCCCGATCGGCAACTTCAGCTGTAAGGAGTAAACCCTGTGCATATCGTGAATGCATGTGTTTCGTGAAAATCGTGAAATCATGAATATTGTTTAGTAGCTCTTGCTACGACGTGTCATGCATTGCAAATTATCATATTCATCATTAAACGGGTGCATTCATGAAATAATATGCCATGTCATCATTTTTAAAACTGCTAAGTTGCATTCATCTTATAACTGCTATACTTTACGTTTCCTTGCACAAAAGTCTCCTTTTCCCTTTTGGAGATTTCTGCTGACATGTGCCCTTTTCTCTTTAGGTGTCACATGTCAGGCTTTGAGTCCGAGGTAGTTGCAGTGGATTACCAGGTTGCTGATGTCATGCTTGATGCTTCTGCTGACGTCTGGTTCGAGGATACCGAGGACCAGTCTTAGTCTCAGTTGGAGGTTTTTCTTAGTGGCTGCTGTTAGTTTTCGGTGCGTAGCACGTTTTCTTTGTATTAGTTTCGGCCATGCTAGGGCCTTTCATTTTCAGACTCTTGTACCTTCCTTTTATGACTATCTCTGGATGTTTTGAATAATGTTGGATGTAATGTTGAATGTTGGTTATTTATTGCATGCGTTCAAATTTTTATTAGTGTTGTTATTTCTTTTGCAATGCAAGAATCTGCGAATGGATGAACACACAGACGCTTATCAGAATGTAGCTTCACAGCTTCAAGTCTGAGCGGACCTCTTCGCGTCTTGCCTTCCGTACTTGGGAAGCGGTGCGTGACATTCAATAGGGGTAAAGAAAAGTTAGATGACTTAATTAGTTTCCAGATACCCTCTAGTAGCAAATTTGGCATAGTTTATGGTTAGCCCAATGATAGGCCTAAATATGATCATGCTAGGGTGCATCGCACTAGAAATGGTTTCGTCAAAGTTTAGATACCAAGCGAGAGTCTATTCAAATGAAGGATGAGTCATTTCTAGTTTTATGAGTAAGGTGCATTGTAGTAGAGATTATAGATTTGTTTGTGATGGAAATCTAAACCCAAATGGGTTGGTTTCTCATTGAGTGATATCATTTTTATCCCTTACTAAAGGCTAGTTGATTAGTCAACTAATTATAATTGGTCGACTAATGGTGTTCATCCATTAGTCGACTAGTGAATGCCTATTAGTCGACTAATAAAAGGTTTAGTCAACTAAAAGCCATGAAGTAGTCGACTAAACTCAGCATAGGAAAATAGAGTGAGTCTTTATTTTCCATTAGTTGACTAACAGGATCTGCTAGTCGACTAATGGCTACCCAGTATGGATATGGGCATGGGTTGGGTGCATGTTTAATCCAAGAGTTAGATCCAAAACTAACCCATATTAAAAGAATTTGACTCTAATAAGAAATCCCAAGAGTTATAGGATTTCTAAGAGTTGTAGTCATTTAATCCCACCTTGTTTTAAGATAAGAATTGGATTCAAATATAGAATTTAATTGGACATAAAAGAGTCCATGAATTAGCCTTATTCTATTACGAGTTTAGGGATAGAGTTGGGTTCCAACTTGAATTTCAAATGTGACTTGAATTTGGAAGATTCCAAACACTATATAGCTATAGGAATTTTGTGGGGTCCGTAGGGCTAAAATTAACGTCCGGTCTAAGTCGAGAGGACGATGAAACAGAATAAAGCAACGGAAAAACATATCTTAAAACAATTTCAAGAAAGCCCTAAGGAATAAAATTCCCTAACTAGAATCTCTATTATCCCTGGGTGGGTCTGACCAACCCCTAATAATAGATCTTACTAATTACTGTAAAAATTAAATGCGTAAAATAATGTACATATCGTTGTTCAGCACGTTAGCGAAACGTCGATCCTCACGTACCAATGCCCCGAGTTGGGACTGATCTGCTTCCCTTGAGCTGCATCGCGTCCTGAGGCGAACAATCCCTTTGTCGTCGAGTCAACCACTCACTCCAGAAAGTTTCACCTTGAGTAGATCATCAGTCATGACTTCAAATCCGATCTGAACTACTTCGTAGCTGTGCTAGAGCCCGAGTAGAAGCAAGGAAGAAAAATGGAGTAAGAGGGAATATTTATTTTTGCCAATTCGATCTAGGCTTGCTCTTAACTTTTGAGAACTCCATAGATCCAAGGCTTGGTACGGGGTGCACCAGTACTAGACTTAAGGAGGAGAGCTAGGCACTATTTATATAAGGAACTGGCCCCTCCTTTTCTCAACATATCCGATATGGGACAAAATAATTGGAAGGGGAAATCAATTTCAAGTTTACCCTTCACGAAGGACAAACTTTAACAAATTTTTCTCCATCACCGTTAAGCTTCGTAAGAGATATCTTATATCAAATCAAAGAGCCCTGAACGGTGAACGCATAGAAACAAACGGTGCTCAATTCCGACTTCATTTGACCACTCAAACATACGTTCAAAAAACCGCAAAACTGCCCCCGAATCTACATTAACGGTTCTACTTGCAATGGGACTACAATGGGCCCCACCCGCTGGGTCAGGCACGCTCAGCGGGCACGCCCGTTTGACAGGCGGGTCGGGTGCCTGCCCTTTTGTGCGGGCTCGCCTAGCCCACCAGGCTGGGTTGGGCACCCAGGCCCATTGCGGGGCTAGGTGCCTAGCCCAGTTGGGCTGGTCCACCCAACAACTTAAATGCATGCTGTTTTACCTTTTTTCTTCTTTTTTGACTTTCTTATTTGTTTTAGCCTAGCTTAACTAGGGCTAATACAAATGGGTCTGGGACTTTTCTATATTCATGGTTTTGAGCTTGTACTATTCTGCTCATTATAAAATATGTGCACAAACATTTTAGGACATATTTAACTTAGTTTGCATCATATGCAATAATCCCACATCCTTAAATGTTCTAAGGCCTATATCGTAAACAACTTGGGACATAATAAATTCACATACATCGTTTGCATTATCTCCCTTATCCTACATATTACTTGACGAAGGTCCCACTCTGTGTGAGACCTTATAGCCTGACCCTACTACAGGTAAGCTCGAAACCCCAGACGGCAATGACCACACACAACAGGTGACGTCCTTGTTTTGGTATCATCAGTATGTGGTTAGCCCATTGGCATGAGTATTATCAGGACCACCTTGATTGTGTCCGTGATAAATGCTGTAGTTTTAGTCCCTTTGTCATAACTATATCGCTCAAAGCCTAAGGTTTGGTTTAACTGTTAACCCCTAATAGCTTCGCATCTGGTCGGCATCATTCGGTCTTAGCTATACTTTGTTGGATCCAATCCAACAAACTATGGCCATGGTTTTTTCGCTAAAAACCGTACCGACTACTACGACACTATCCACATACCGAAAGAGACAAATTCTTTCTTGGCCACTACTCTCCGTGTACGCTTTAAGTGTCACCCAACCAAGGACCTTTCAATAGGGCTTGCACCGAGGCTAGATTAGAAATCAAAATGACACTTTTCACGCACATGTTCATACATTGACCTCAAGTCTAAGGACCAACTAGGACAATGCTTTGTCTTACTTGGCAAGTTTCTCCACAAGTGTCTACGGACCCCCTAGACCATTTTTTTCCAGTCCTTTGAAGATTTTTTTCCAGTCCTTTGAAGATTTTGAATCTTATCCTACTAGGACAATGCTTTGTCCTACTTGCCAAGTTTCTCCATAAGTGTGTGGAGAAAGCACCAAAGCGTGAGGTGTTATTGTTGCTCTTGTTTGAGAGGTGTTGCTCTCATTGGAGAGGTGCTGGTCCATTCATCGAATTATAGTGAAGTGGACGTGTTGTACTATTCAAAAGGAATAGTGGCTGGGTCCAAGTATGGACGTAAGGTTAGATGTAGAGCACATGGTGTTTGAATAAGGGTAAATCATTGCGTTTGAAATTTTCTTGACTGGTTTGCATTTCTATATCTCTATGTGTCGATTTATATTCTTACATACTTGTGTTTAAATTTTTGAGGTGCTTATCTTTATAGTTTCAAGATATAATTGTTAATTAAGATTTAATTATGTAACTCTAATTGAATTTTTAGGTAGAATATTAGAGGAAAATTTTTAAGTAAAGTTTTATTTGATAAACACTATTCTCCCCTCTCACCCTCTAGTATTCTATTTGCCATCTTAGGGATCCAACAATTGGTATCAGAGCTTGGTGTTGGGATGGCGTCAACAAGCATCATGTTTCCTCAAGGAGAAGATCCATCGAGACATTCAATGTTTGAAAACCTCCTATATGGTCAATGGAAGAATCGAATAAAGTACTACATCATGTCCATCAACTAATATTTGTGGAGTCTCATGGAGAAAATATGTCATAAACCATCAACGACCATCCTTTCGAATAACCATCCTTGGACATCAGCTATAAGACGAAGGGTCCACCCCCACACAACTGAATGACCCTACGCTATCGTAAGCCGTAAGACGAAGGGGCTATGCCCCTAGCTACCAAACGACCATTCTTTGTTTGTCAACCGTAAGACAAAGGGGCCACCCCCACGCAACTGAACGACCCTACCATGTCGTCGGTCGTAAGATGAAGGGGCCATGCCCCTCGGTACCGAACATCATCCTTGGTCATCAGCCGTAAGTCGAAGGGGCCACCCCCTTGCAACCGAATGACCCTACTCTGTCATCGGTCGTAAGATGAAGGGGCCATGCCCCTCGATACCGAACGACCACCCTTGGTCGTCAGCCGTAAGATGAAGGGGCCATCCCCTCACAACAGAACGATCCTACTCTATCCTCGGTCGTAAAATGAAGGGGCCATGCCCCTCGCTATCGAACGATCGTCCTTGGTCATCAGCTATAAGACGAAGGTGCCACTCCCTCGTAACTGAACGACCCTACACAGTCGTCGGTCGTAAGAAAAAGAGGCCATGCCACTCGCTACCAAACAACCATCCTTGATCGTCAGCTGTAAGATGAAGAGGCCACCTCCTTGTAACTGAACGACCATACTCTGTCGTCGGCCATAAGACGAAGGGGCCATGCCCCTCGCAAATGAACGGCCATCTTTGGTCATCAGCCGTAAGATGAAGGGGCCACCCCCTCACAACTGAACAACCTTACTCTGTCGTCGCCATACCCCTCGCTAACAAACATCCATCCATGGTCATCAGCCGTAAGATGAAGGGGACACCCCATCGCAACTGAACGACCCTACTCTGTCGTCGGCCGTAAGCCAAAGGGGCCATGCTCGTCGCTAACAAACAAATATCCTTGGTCGTCAGTCGTAATATGAAGGGCCACCCCCTCGCAACTGAATTATCTTACTCAGTCGTTGGCCGTAATATGAAGGGTACATACCCATCGCTACCAAACGAACATCCTTGGTCGCCAGCCGTATGACGAAGGGGCCATCCCCTCGCAACTGAACGACCCTACTCTGTCGTCGTCCATAAGACAAAGGGGCCATGCCCCTCGTTACCAGATGACCATCCTTGGTCGTCAGTCGTAAGACGAAGGGGACACCCCCTCTCAACTGAATGACCTTACCCTGTCATCGACCATAAGACGAAGGGGCCATGCCCCTCGTTACCGGACGACCATCCTTGGTCGTCAGCTGTAAGACAAAGGGGCCACCCCATCGCAACTGAAAAACCCTACTCTGTGGTCTTCGTAAGACGAAGGGAACATGCCCCTCACTAGTAAACAACCATCTTTGGTCGACTGTCGTAAGACGAAGTGGCCACCCCCTTGCAACTGAATGACCCTACTCTATCATCGGCCGTAAGACGAAGGGGCCATGCCCCTCGCTACCAAACCACCATCCTTGGTCGTCAGCCGTAAGACGAAAGGGCCACTCCCTCGCAACCGAATGACCCGACTCTGTTGTCGGTGTAAGATGAAGGGGCAATGTCTCTCACTACCAACGACCATCTTTATGTTAGGTATTGGTGTTTTAGACCAATATTGTTTTGATGACGATCACGACATTATGTTGTTGCTAATGACTCTCATGTATTAGTTCATGTTTAATCAAATGAAGAATAGCATTTTGGAGACTAATAGCATGGTTCAAGGTTGGACTTCAAGCGGATCATTACCAAAGCTTAGAAGATGATGTGGAGCATCAAGGCATCAAGATCTTGAAGCCTTAGACTTTAGGAGATGCAAAATGTAATCCATGTAATTTCTATTACTTGCATTACACTTTTGAGTCTAGGATTTTGTAATGCCTTAATAGATGGTCTACTCATTGATGCATATGCCTTTACCATCTTAGTGAGACTTAGGATTATCATAGAAACCAACCATATAGGTCCCCTTGCCAAGAACTCCAATTGGAGTCTTTGCCCTTCAAACAGGCGACTGCTGAAGGAAGGACATTCAACTGGGTGATCTCCAGGTGCCTGGCCAATCTTCTACAGCCGACTGTTGTGCACAGCTCAAGTCAACTTTTTCTTGAGTCTTTCTTGCTTTTGGTGCAGGCGAATGAATTTCATTTGACAGGCGCATGTCTACCATCAGGCACTCGAACTTTGTTCTTCAGTCGTCTGTGTGCCAATGTGCGTATCTTGTCTTTTCTGGACACTAATCCACTTTGTGTGACAGTCGACTGATGTAGAGTTTACATTCACATGTCTATCTTCAGGTGCCTAGACTTTGTTTATCAGTCGTCTGAATGCACAAGTGTGAAATTTGCATTTTATCAGATCCATTCCATCCCATATGACGGTCGCCTGATGAAGTCTTTACAGGCGCATGCACATTGTACATGCGCCTGTGAAGTCATCTACAGTCGTATATCCTGGCTTAGATTATAGCTGTTCGGATTAAATCTAGCTGTTAGCCAATCACATGTCCGATCTTATACAGGCGCCTGTCGTTGCCGTAAAATCCCTGATTCTATCCATTGCAGAATTCTTCCATTGAACTTTTTGCTTGGTTTTATGGGGTTTTTGGGTTTTTGGGGCTTCATATATATAGGAGTGGGCTTAGTTCATTTAGAACTCTTGGAACATTTGATCGTTATTGAAGATCATTAAAGCCACTCCTAAATCTCATTTCCCCCTTATTGGAGCTCTAATCCTCTTCATGCATTGAAGCTAGCTAAAGGAAGTCCTCCAAGTGCAATCAAGCATATCTCAACAATTGGAGATCCTCTGCCATGCCTTGCATCCATATTGAGTAAGTTCATCTCATCAAGGCATATGTAAGAGTATATTTGTTCCATTAGTTTCTTGAAACCATAACTTTCTTTGTGAAAGTTAGTTTCTCTCTTTGTGAGAGTTTTACCCCTAACTTTCTTTGTGGGAGTTAGTTGCTTTATTTGTGAGAGCTAGGTATTCTCTTTGTGAGAGTTTGATTCTCTTTGTGAGAATTTGGTTCTCTCTTTGTGAAAGTTCATATCTCTTTGTGAGATTGTATTCACTACCTTGTGTAAAATCATCGTAAATATTGGTGTGGTAGGATGTACCCAAGTTGGAAAACCAGGGTAAAATATTTGTGTTAGTGTTTGCTT
Source organism: Scilla litardierei (assembly GCA_030789695.1). NCBI lineage: Eukaryota > Viridiplantae > Streptophyta > Magnoliopsida > Asparagales > Asparagaceae > Scilla > Scilla litardierei. The sequence continues at coordinate 303,080,935 of CM061142.1, read as the reverse complement.
GATTGTATTGTTTAAATTCCTCTTGCACTTATAATTCTGCATTTGCAAGTTTACTTTTTAATTACACAATTATTGCCATTACTCTATTCACCCCCCAGAGTGTTTGTTGTTAGTATTGCAAGGCATAGACAGTCCTTACAATTGGTATCAGAGCGAGGTTGAAGCATACAACAACGATGGCATTCAATGCTTCATCCATGTCTCATGAAGAATGTCTATCAACCGTTCGGCCCCCGCTCTTCAACTAAACAAATTATCCAAGTTGGAAGATCAGGATGATGATCTACTTGGAGTTTTGAGACCTATGGGACGTCATAGAGTGTCTGTTTGTGAAGCCTACTACACCCACGGCTACAAGGACAAAGGCGGAGAAGGATTCAATCATATCCAATGTGAGGGTAATGAACGCATTCCATTGCGCCATCACTCCTAATGAGTTCAACCGCATCTCAGTTGGCAAATCGGCCAAAAAAATTTGGCATATCTTGGTGATTACTTATGAAGGGACGTCCAAGGTAAATAAATCTAAACAAAGTATGTTTAAATCTAAATATGAAATGTTTAAGATGCAGGAAGGATAAAGCATCTCGAAAATGTTCACAAGGTTCACAGACATCGTGAATGCTTTGGAAGGACTAATTTCCCAAGAGGATCAAGTGGAGAAGATCCTTGACTCTCTTACACTCAAATATGAGTCAAAGGCCAACTGTATTTTGGAGTCAAATGACATGTCCAACTACACCGTTGAAGAATGCAATGGAAATCTCATGGCATATGAAGTAAAGCTTCAACATAAGTGTCACGCCCCGCTTCCCAAAACGACGGAGGCGAAGCGTGACTAAGGCCCGCTCGGGCCGGAGCTGAGAAGCTCGGACCCAATAAGCGTCTGTAGGGGTACCATTTAAAAGATTTTCAGGTTCTTGCATTTATAAAGTTCGAACAACAGACAGTACAGAAAAGAATTTGCATTCATTAAATTGAGATATAATATCCAACAAGTACAAAGTCTAAAAAGGAGCCTAAGAGTGGCAACAACTATCTAAAAGCAAACTAAAGGTAGTAACCGCTGAAAGTGACGACTAAGAAGACCTCAAGGTCTGGTCCTCGTCGGGCGCGTACTCTGGGTCGCCGTCCTCGGCTCCTCGTGTTCCAGTGAGTCTGCCTCGTCCACGAACTCTGGCTGAGCACCTGACGTACAGCACCCAAGAAAAGGAACTGTACGTCAGGTAAAGTCTACAAGAAGGGTTAGACTTTACTGCAAGTGCACCGAACTTTAAACAACGGTTTACTGGTTGATTAACATGCTGAGGTTCTCTTACACAACAGTTTACTGGTTGATTAGCATGCTGTGGTTATAACAGGGTAACACAACAGGAAGTAACGTAGCAGGAAAGTAAAACGGGACAAGTAGTAGTCGTAGCGTGTGCTACTAACTACGGGACTATCCTAAAGGTGTCAGGACAAGATGGAACTAGACAAGACAAGACAGGATACGACACGACTGACAGGACTAGTAAAACACGAAGGGTTCATGCCTTACGGTTCGAGGGGGATCAGACCCTCTCACCGTGCGCACGCTCAACCTTACCCCAAACCCCAGAACTCAGGACAGGAAGCACGGAGATCACTTTCGCAAGGAAAGCACCTGAAACGCCCGTAGGCTTTTTTTGTAACACAGAGATCACTTCCGCAAGGGAAGCACCTGAAACGCCCGTAGGCTTTTTGTATCACAGAGATCACTTCCGCAAGAGAAGCACCTGAAACGCCCGTAGGCTTTTTCGTAACACAGAGATCACTTCCGCAAGAGAAGCACCTGAAACGCCCGTAGGCTTTTTGTATCACAGAGATCACTTCCGCTCGGGAAGCATCTGAAACGCCCGTAGGCTTTTTGTATCACAGAGATCACTTCCGCTCGGGAAGCATCTGAAACGCCCGTAGGCTTTTTCGTAACACAGAGATCACTTCCGCAAGAGAAGCACCTGAAACACCCGTAGGCTTTTTGTATCACAGAGATCACTTCCGCTCGGGAAGCATCTGAAACGCCCGTAGGCTTTTTGTATCACAGAGATCACTTTCGCTCGGGAAGCATCTAAAACGCCCGTAGGCTTTTTGTATAACTGGGACAAGACACAACAAGTGTAAGGAATTGTTATTCTAGGGTGTCCACACGCACGCACACACAAGATAGCCCTACGGTGTCAAGAGTTGTTGTTTGTCGAGCTTAGACTTCGTCGTCAAGTCTAAGTCGTCAGGGGCGTCCCGGACGCTATCATTTCACGTACGGTTCTATACATTCACAGTCTAACAGTTCTAGCAATCTAAGACCAAAGCACGGTCTAAAAACGCAAGTGAGTACACTTGCCTGCGATGGCGAGTGTGTCGTCCGTCCGGAGCGTCTCGTCCAGTCGTCGCGTCCGCGGTAGTCCGTCTGAAATAGTGTCACAGCGACGATGTCAGGTCGCGTTTTCAGTAAATCCTATTTAGGTTCATATCTAGGTTGTCGGGACTACCCTAATTATCAAAGTCACAATTTTGATGTTCAGTCCTATTCGACGATTCTATCCTATATGCACAGTTCAAAAGTCCAGTCGTCGAATCTACTGTTTCACAATGTTTTAAAGGCGCAGAAGATAAATTTAGTTACAGTTGTCCGATTTTAGTTAGGGTTCTGTTTGCTACGGTGTGGGTTTCTCTACGAGTTTAGAGGGACCAACCTGGTGCGAGGGACGCGCACGAATCTGGCGTCGAGTCTGGAAACGGTGGCGGTGCTCGTGCCCCCGACTGCGGGTAGCGCAGTGAGGGTCGCCTCAGGATTGTAGCAGCTGTGGGTAGCGCAGCCGAGATATCACGGCTACAGGTACGGTATCGAGATTGCTTCGGTTGCGGGTCCCGGCAACGATACGTCTACGACAACAGTAATAGGAATGAGTCGCGTCACCAGGAGGCCACAGAATCAGCAACGTCAACGGCGTCTCGACTACGGGTAGCGTATTGAGACTCGTCCGGGCAGCGAACGAAGTGCGGTCAGCGAGTGCGATCAGTCCAACGACAAACGGCGAGCTAGTGTCGTGGGGAGGCTGCAGACAGATCTCGATCGTGCACGCGGCCTGGGGCTCCGCGCGATGGCCGCAGGCGGCAGAGCGAGAGGCGAGGTGCGAGGTGCGGCCTTGGCGTGTGACGTCGCGCTGGAGGCAGCACGACGGCAATGGAGGCTGGCGGCCGTGAGCGAGGGAGAGTCGCGTGAAAAAACGACACTGAGGGGGGAGGCCGCGGTTGTCACGGCGGCGCAGCAGGCGGGGAACGCGGTGGCGCAGCAGGCGGGGAACGCTGCGGTGACTGAATGGCGCTGCGTAGCGGTGGCGGATGGCGGTTCGCGGCGAGGGGCGCAGCGGATCGCGACGAGGGCTGAAGTCGCGACGACGCGACGGCGGACCGCGGCGAGATCGGGGGCGATCGGACTCGACGGTGGCGCCGAGCGCTTGGGGGGCCGAGGAGACGGCGCGACGGCGGGTTCGCGCGCGCTGGGTGCCGCGGCGGTGCGAGATAGGCGAGAGGGCTAGAGAGATCTGAGGGGATAGGGGGAATTTTGGGTCGTCGGCGCGACGAACGGCCGCCTTGGGAGGGAGAGAGTAGAGGGTCGGGGGAAATTTGGGGGGAGGCTGCAGCTGCTACGTGAGGGGGCTTTAGATCTAGGGTTAGGGTAAATTTTTGGGTTAGGATAATATTTAATAGTTGGGAAATTTGCTAAATGAAATTAAAACCTAGGGTTAAATGAGTTTGGGTAAAGAGATGGAGTGTGTGTAGTTTGGGGTACGTCTAGAGGAGATTAGAAAAGTAGTTTAGGAAAGATATCAAAACAGACTAATAGAAGATTTAGCCAGTTTTGGCAATAATTCGAAATTTGAACTGGATGGGCAAATCAACGGTCCAGATTTCTCCGAGCGATATCTTTCAATCCGGGCGTCAGAAAAATAATCTGAAAATACCGGTGCGATCGTGGAGACGAGACACACAGATCTACAGAGCCTGATCATGTGTAACACCTACCAAGAATTTACGTAAAAATGGGAAACGGCGTTTCGAGTCAAAATGACTAAAACGCCCCCATCATTCAAAGTCGTTTCGCGCAAAAACGAGCCGTGAAAGACGTTCCCAAAAATTACTATAAAATCCGACACCCCAAAATGATCGCAACGGCATATCGCATCGCACATGTCGGAGCTCGGAAATAGCCAAATAAAATACGTGCACGATAAAGCACGTACACGCAGAAAATACGAACGGTCGGAAAGCGGCCGTTACATTCTACCCACCTTAGAAATGATTCCGCCCTCGGAATCACTTATAATAATAATAATAATAATATCTATAAGCACTTAAGCCTATCACTCCCATCCTCCACACAATATTCTCTAATTCACATAACTTCAACAACGTTCCTCAAATATTCCATTATAATCCTTCTTTACACAGGACAATGCTACGACTAAACTCACCTCCTAATACTTAGCTATAAGATCATCCCTACAGTTCAACTTCCCAAGTCCAAGTTCTCATAAAAGGGATAACAATCATCATCTCATACCATACCACTCCACTAAACATCATTGCTCAAAAACAATCTTTTAAACTCTCGATCTCTTCCCAATATTAATCAATCTTCGAAAAAAGATTCTAGTCAACCACCAATCCAAGACGAAAACTTTGTCTATCTTATAACACCTTTCATAAATCAATGATCGCCGTGTCCTTAATGCATTCCTTATCGTATCTTCCCATAAATTTATCAGCCAAGTAATTTAACTATCAGAATCACATCTCATCCTACCCACTATAACTAATCCCAACCAATATTAAGTCTGACTACCTAAACATCCATTTATCTCAACGTGTCGTGTTACTCCCAATGTCTTCTCACGTCAACTCAACAATCAAGTCTCGATGCTAATAAAATCTCTACTCAATCTTATGATCACTCTAACTCCTACCATACTCTGTAGCCATCCCTATCTACCATTCGTCTAAGCCTCAAATCTGATAAGTTATCATCTCCTCGCACATATAATTTCATCTGACCAGAATTTCCCATTGAGTCCGCCACACTTCGGTTTTATAAATATGTCTTGGTCAGTCCATTCTTTTCATCCAAAAGATATTCTAATCCATCATCCTTGTGTTCCCAAAAAAATCAATTTATCATTGCCATAATAAAACTCATCTCACTTCAAGCCTACCTGCAAACAAAAATCCTATAACGATAATAGTTAGTCCCAATTAATATAACAACCATAAACACGAAAATTTTCTTTAAGGGAGAAAGAAGAGGAGGGAAAGAGAGACTTAAGGCCAAGAAATAATTAAAAAAAACTTTTGGAAAAACGTGTGGTGTTGCGGTAATGGATGAGGGAGGATAAGTGATTTGTGATCTTGTGAGCTAGTTTCGAAAACATTAAAGATTTGGTTTAAAGGAAACAAAAAGTTTTGATACAATCACATGCATTCAAAGTTAAGCTATTCTATAATCGCGAAACTACGTCTAAGGAAATTGCCTGCTATGACCCTATTCATATACGCATGAATACCGTCATTCAGACAATTTCAATCATATCATGGTTAACACTGAGTACACATTCAAGACACAAAAGGCAATCATCGGGATCCTAAAGATGACACACTCATACAGGTCTACACACTCTACCTATACTCACGCACCACAACGACATCACCTACCAAAGGGCCTACTCCTAAACTGGAGATAGCATGGACAACTACAAGGACTAATGTCTAGATAATAGAAAGAAAAGGAGACTAGATCAAGAGCGAAATGAAATAAGATCGGAAAGAACGAGTTCCAACAAGGTGGGGTAAGGAGATAGTTGGTTGGAAGAGACAAAATGTTTCTCAGAATAATTAGATAGATGAAGGAGATTTACGTGTAAAATATGATATCGTATACTTTATACTTTTAAAAAAAGAAAATGTAGGGAAAAGTGAGCAGACGGTAAAAATTATTATAATTTTGGAGAAAGAGTTGGACGAAGGAGATAAAAGTGGGGTGAGGTAGCAGTTGTTTTGCAAATGAAAGTAAGTTTAACAAAGATTTTGAAATGTGGTCGCGAAGAACATAGAACTGGTATAATAATAATAATAAAATAATTGGAGTTCCCTCTCGTTTAGGAAATATTTTTAAAAAAGTATGCACGTTAAGTGGTTAGAAATTTTTTTTTTGTAGTTTTTATAAAAAGAATAATATTGAATTTTCAGAATAGTAACAAGTTTTAAAACCGAAATTCGAAAGATAATGATTCGAAAGCGAGTATGAGATAGTAACCTAAGAATTTACGACCAAGAAGGTTTCAAGTCAATAAAAGAATTTTAATTCAACCAAAAAAAACAAGAAATTTTAAATATGTAGTATATGGGTTTTCAAAGAAATTAAGCTGAGCGAAGAAACTGAATAAGGAATTTTGAAAGTACTTTTAGCAGAGGAAAAATTGGCAAAGAGAAAGATTCGAAGGATCTACGATGTCCGTCAGGAAGCGATCACGTGAATCGGGAGAAAAGAAAGATGATCGCATGACGGTTACACACAGGATATGATTTACGAAAGCTATGATGTGACTCTATGGCAGATAACACAAAAGTGAAATGATCATAGGGACGATAGAAGTCAGGGGTCCTAATTATGGGGTCGTCTAAAGATTAGGATAACTCAGCTCTAAGACTTCCTAATGAGCTAGTCTATAATCGGGATCTAAAGATAAGGTTCCTAAGAGAATCCAGGTTAGTTCTGCTGGGCCCGAAGTCGATGGACCCGAGCGAACGACTAAAAGAAGGGCTCAAGAAATTTAACACGGTCAGAGTCAAGTGGCTACTAAGGTATTCTAGGACGAGGATGACTAATTCCTAACCAAGGCGTCAGACTATCAAATTGGGACGTCTACCCAAGTCTTCCTACTATCTAAGACTGGGAAACTAATCCAGACTTGTACGTGGATATTAAATGAATGCGGTACTTTTATTGTTCCGAACTTTTGCATGACCTGCATGGGCCACCACTAAAACCTGTCACGCCCCGCTTCCCAAAACGACGGAGGCGAAGCGTGACTAAGGCCCGCTCGGGCCGGAGCTGAGAAGCTCGGACCCAATAAGCGTCTGTAGGGGTACCATTTAAAAGATTTTCAGGTTCTTGCATTTATAAAGTTCGAACAACAGACAATACAGAAAAGAAGTTGCATTCATTAAATTGAGATATAATATCCAACAAATACAAAGTCTAAAAAGGAGCCTAAGAGTGGCAACAACTATCTAAAAGCAAACTAAAGGTAGTAACCTCTGAAAATGACGACTAAGAAGACCTCAAGGTCTGGTCCTCGTCGGGCGCGTACTCTGGGTCGCCGTCCTCGGCTCCTCGTGTTCCAGTGAGTCTGCCTCGTCCACGAACTCTGGCTGAGCACCTGACGTACAGCATCCAAGAAAAGGAACTGTATGTCAGGTAAAGTCTACAAGAAGGGTTAGACTTTACTGCAAGTGCACTGAACTTTAAACAACGGTTTACTGGTTAATTAACATGCTGAGGTTCTCTTACACAACAGTTTACTGGTTGATTAGCATGCTGTGGTTATAACAGGGTAACACAACAGGAAGTAACGTAGCAGGAAAGTAAAACGGGACAAGTAGTAGTCGTAGCGTGTGCTACCAACTACGGGACTATCCTAAAGGTGTCAGGACAAGACAGAACTAGACAAGACAAGACAGGACACGACACGATTGACAGGACTAGTAAAACACGAAGGGTTCATGCCTTATGGTTCGAGGGGGATCAGACCCTCTCACCGTGCGCACGCTCAACCCTACCCCAAACCCCAGAACTCAGGACAGGAAGCACGGAGATCACTTTCGCAAGGAAAGCACCTGAAACGCCCGTAGGCTTTTTTTGTAACACAGAGATCACTTCCGCAAGGGAAGCACCTGAAACGCCCGTAGGCTTTTTGTATCACAGAGATCACTTCCGCAAGAGAAGCACCTGAAACGCCCGTAGGCTTTTTCGTAACACAGAGATCACTTCCGCAAGAGAAGCACCTGAAACGCCCGTAGGCTTTTTGTATCACAGAGATCACTTCCGCTCGGGAAGCATCTGAAACGCCCGTAGGCTTTTTGTATCACAGAGATCACTTCCGCTCGGGAAGCATCTGAAACGCCCGTAGGCTTTTTCGTAACACAGAGATCACTTCCGCAAGAGAAGCACCTGAAACGCCCGTAGGCTTTTTGTATCACAGAGATCACTTCCGCTCGGGAAGCATCTGAAATGCCCGTAGGCTTTTTGTATCACAGAGATCACTTCCGCTCGGGAAGCATCTGAAACGCCCGTAGGCTTTTTGTATCACAGAGATCACTTCCGCTCGGGAAGCATCTGAAACGCCCGTAGGCTTTTTGTATAACTAGGACAAGACACAACAAGTGTAAGGAATTGTTATTCTAGAGTGTCCACACGCACGCACACACAAGATAGCCCTACGGTGTCAAGAGTTGTTGTTTGTCGAGCTTAGACTTTGTTGTCAAGTCTAAGTCGTCAGGGGCGTCCCGGACGCTATCATTTCACGTCCGGTTCTATACATTCACAGTCTAACAGTTCTAGCAATCTAAGACCAAAGCACGGTCTAAAAACGCAAGTGAGTACACTTGCCTGCGATGGCGAGTGTGTCGTCCGTCCGGAGCGTCTCGTCCAGTCGTCGCGTCCGTGGTAGTCCGTCTGAAATAGTGTCACGGCGACGATGTACGGTCGCGTTTTCAGTAAATCCTATTTAGGTTCATATCTAGGTTGTCGGGACTACCCTAATTGTCAAAGTCACAATTTTGATGTTCAGTCCTATTCGACGATTCTATCCTATATGCACAGTTCAAAAGCCCAGTCGTCGAATCTACTGTTTCACAACGTTTTAAAGGCGCAGAAGATAAATTTAGTTACAGTAGTCCGATTTTAGTTAGGGTTCAGTTTGCTACGGTGTGGGTTTCTCTACGAGTTTAGAGGGACCAACCTGGTGCGAGGGACGCGCACGAATCTAGCGTCGAGTCTGGAAACGGTGGCGGTGCTCGTGCCCCCGACTGCGGGTAGCGCAGTGAGGGTCGCCTCAGGATTGTAGCAGCTGCAGGTAGCACAGCCGAGATATCACGGCTACAGGTACGGTATCGAGATTGCTTCGGTTGCGTGTCCCGGCAACGATACGTCTACGGCAACAGTAATAGGAATGAGTCGTGTCACCAGGAGGCCACAGAATCTGCAACGTCAACGGTGTCTCGACTACGGGTAGCGTAGTGAGACTCGTCCGGGCAGCGAACGAAGTGCGGTCAGCGAGTGCGATCAGTCCAACGACAAACGGCGAGCTAGTGTCGTAGGGAGGCTGCAGACAGATCTCGATCGTGCACGCGGCCTGGGGCTCCGCGCGATGGCCGCAGGCGGCAGAGCGAGAGGTGAGGTGCGAGGTGCGGCCTTGGCATGTGACGTCGCGCTGGAGGCAGCACGACGGCAATGGAGGCTGGCGACCGTGAGCGAGGGAGAGTCGCGTGAAAAAATGACACTGAGGGGGGAGGCCGCAGTTGTCACGGCGGCGCAGCAGGCGGGGAACGCGGCGGCGCAGCAGGCGGGGAACGTGGCGGTGACTGAAGGGCGCTGCGCAGCGGTGGCAGATGGCGGTTCGTGGCGAGGGGCGCAGTGGATCGCGGCGAGGGCTGAAGTCGCGACGACGCGACGGCGGACCGCGGCGAGATCGGGGGCGATCGGACTCGGCGGTGGCGCCGAGCGCTTGGGGGGCCGAGGAGACGGCGCGACGGCGGGTTCGCGTGCACTGGGTGCCGCGGCGGCGCGAGATAGGCGAGAGGGCGAGAGAGATCTGAGGGGATAGGGGGAATTTTGGGTCGGCGGCGCGACGAACGGCCGCCGTGGGAGGGAGAGAGTAGAGGGTCGGGGGAAATTTGGGGGGAGGCTGCGGCTGCTACGTGAGGGGGCTTTAGATCTAGGGTTAGGGTAAATTTTTGGGTTAGGATAATATTTAATAGTTGGGAAATTTCCTAAATGAAATTAAAACCTAGGGTTAAATGAGTTTGGGTAAAGAGATGGAGTGTGTGTAGTTTGGGGTATGTCTAGAGGAGATTAGAAAAGTAGTTTAGGAAAGATATCAAAACAGACTAATAGAAGATTTAGCCAGTTTTGGCAATAATTCGAAATTTGAACTGGATGGGCAAATCAACGGTCCAGATTTCTCCGAGCGATATCTTTCAATCCGGGCGTCAGAAAAATAATCTGAAAATACCGGTGCGATCGTGGAGACGAGACGCACAGATCTACGGAGCCTGATCATGTGTAACACCTACCAAGAATTTACGTAAAAATGGGAAACGACGTTTCGAGTTAAAATGACTAAAACGCCCCCATCATTCAAAGTCGTTTCGCGCAAAAACGAGCCGTGAAAGACGTTCCCAAAAATTACTATAAAATCCGACACCCCAAAACGATCTCAACGGCATATCGCATCGCATATGCCGGAGCTCGGAAATAGCCAAATAAAATACGTGCACGATAAAGCACGTGCACGCAGAAAATACGAACGGTCGGAAAGCGGCCGTTACAATAAGAATGAGATTCAACCATCCAAGCCCAAGAAGCTGGAGAAGCAAAAGGGGATTGCATTCCATGCCGAGATGGAGCCAATAAAGTAGAGGATGAAATTTCATCAAGAAGCATCTAGTGAAGAAGATTGAGAGGATGAGGATAGTGGTGATGAAATCATGGAGCTTCCCAAGGAACTAATAGCTTTCCTGAAGGGCAAGTAAGGTAAGTTTTTGTCAAAGTTTGCCTCTAATTCTAACAAGATTTGTTACACTTGCAGTGGTAAAGGTCATCGCTCTACCGAATGCCCTTCCAAACCCTCCAAAGAACATTACAAAGAGAAAGGAAAGAAACATTGGAAAGAGAATTCCAAATACTAGAACATGAAGAATGGTCTTGTTGGCACATTTGATGACTCAGATGAGGACTAATCAAGTGATGAAGAAGATGATGACAAGGAGGTAGCTCATATGTGCTTCACATCATTTGATGATTCTTCATCAATCTCCTCAAGCTCAAGCGATGAAGAGGTGGAGGCGTGGCTCAACCCCAACGAAGAAGTGTGCTTCATGGAAAAAGGGGTAGAGTCTTTGTCAAGCTCTAGCGAGGAGGAAAGCGATAATGAAAATGAGGAGGAGCAAAAGCTATCGTATGAGGAGCTCGAATACCGCTACAATGTGGTCACTAATGGGGCAAGCAAGTGCATCAACTCATACTCTAAATTAAAAGCAAAATTTAAAGATGATATGAGTAGGGTGCATGAATTAGAATCTACTAGTGTAAATGTGAATGATGTGCATGTTTGTGACACTAGTGAGAGAGACACACTTCTCTCTCAAGTTAAAGAATTGAGCATTTCTAAAGAAAAATTGCTAGATCAAAACCTTAGCTTAGAGTCTTGCATTCAACAACTTACATTGAAATGCTAAGAGGAATCCCAAAATCTCAAAAACTTTGTTCATTCGAGGGATTCACTTCACGATTTGTTGGAAAACAACATCCAGCAAATCATAGGGGAGGTTTGGGTTTACACCAAATGTGATACCCAACCCCACCTCTATTTCTTTAAATGATGCAAATTCAAGAAATATTGCTAAAGCACCTAAGAAGAATCAACATGATTTCTTGTATAATAATAACACTAATAAGAAGCATGTAAATCACAAGGTGATGAGAGAAAATGAAAATTCTTCATTTTTTTTTGCTAAAAAGCAAGTCCCTCACTTTATGCATGCCAAAAATTTATTTTGACACCTAAGAATGCCACATCCACCCCTCTTGCAAAGGCAAAACCATTGCCTAGGAAATGCTTAAGTCTTTGGATTCCCACTAAGTGTAGTATGCAAGAGAGGAATAGATACATCAACTCTTTAGTTAGTGATGTGATCACCTCATGTGATTACATTTGGAAATCAAACTCCTCTTGGGTTTGGTTTCCTAATGTTTAGGTTTCTCACACATATGCATATTACATGGGTATTGTACTTATTTCTATATTTTTAAGCATACACATTGATTGTGTGTGATGTCTCATGATTTTGAAATCATTTTCAAATTATTTTTTCATGAAAATGGGACATTGGGGATTTCATTGTCATACTTTCGTTTGTATATCCATGTGTATGACAATTGGAGAGTTGATATGATAATGTATGTTTAAAATTATTTTAAAACATATTTTAACTCTTATATTGGGTTATTTTTTAGATGACTTTCTACAATTGGTTATAGTGATCTCAAACTCAACCCATCGATGTTGTCAACATTTTATATTCTATATTTTCTATTGGCAATGTCATTTGTATTAATGATGCTTGATTTTTCTATATACATGCATTGATACAATTTTAGGCCCAAAGCTCCAAGTATTATTATTTATAATTGGTAAAGATTTTTTCTTTCTTTTACAATTGGTATTGACCATATAAGTCAACAATTTAATCCTTTCTATAATCTAGGGGGCATGTGATAGTAATTGATTTCCACTTAAAGATAAAATTAGGTATCATACATCTATTAATCTCTTGCAAGTTGTCACGGTTTTAAAAGGAAGTCAATAACAAGAGTTATTTCTTGTATGTTTGATGTCCACCTTTTTGATAATGACAAGGGGGAGAGGGATATGGATTATGTAAACCATACATGTGGAGAGTGTTATTTATTTATTACAATTGGTTTATGTAATCCATGCCTATTATATTTCACTATTGATAATACTTAGATTATTTACAATTGGTTATCTATTTTCAATTGGTGCATATAAGTAGGTGGAGCTCATTAGCATTGTGCTTTAATTGTTATTATTTTACATAATGTGTATCATCATCAAAAAGGGGAAGACTATTAGGTATTGGTGTTTTAGACCAATATTGTTTTGATGATGATCACAACATTATGTTGTTGCTAACGACCCTCATGTTTTAGTCTCATGTTTAATCAAATGAAGAATAGCATTTTGGAGACTAATAGCTTGGTGCAAGGATGAAAATCAAGAGGAGCATTGCCAAATCTTGGAAGATGATGGGGAGCATCAAGGCATCAAGATCTTGAAGCCTTAGACTCTAGAAGATGTAAAATGTAATTCATGTAATTTCTATTACTTGCATTTCTCTTTTTGAGTCTAGGATTGTATAATGCCTTGATAGATGGTCTACTCATTCATGCATATGCATTGACCATCTTAGTGAGCCTTAGGATTATCATAGAAACCAATCTTATAGGTTTCCCTTGCCAAGAAATCCAATTGGAGTCTCTGGCCTACCAATAGGCGACTGCTGAAAAAATGAAATGCAACTGGGTGATCTCCAGGTACATGGCCAGTCTTCTACAGTCGACTGTTGTGCATAGCTCAAATCAACTTTTTATTGACTCTTTCTTGAGCTTTTGGTGCAGGCGACTGAAGTTCATTTAACAGGCGCCTGTCTACCATCAGGCGCCTGAACTTTGTTCTTCAATCGTATATGTGTCAATGTGTGTATATTGTCTTTTTTGGGCACCAATCCACTTTATGTAACAACCGACTGATGTACAGTTTACAATCGCATGTCAATATTTAGGCGCCTGGACTTTGGTCATCAGGCGTCTGAATGCACAAGTGCGAAAGTTGAATTTTCTCAGCTTCATTCCATCCCATGTGACAGTTGTCTGACGAAGTCTTTTAAGGAAGCTGCACATTGTACATTTGTTCCTCACTCACGATGCATGGATAAGTCACCGCAAGTGAACGGTGCATTATAGTATTTATAGAATGTCTAACTCTAGGGAGGTGATCGTCTAACATTTAGATTTTTATGGAAGGAGGAGAATGTGTGGTCGGGGTTGTCACGTGTGAATTGATTAGTTGGTTGGGATAAATGGAGTTAACAAAATATTAAACGTCTAAGGCGTTTGGGATTCCCTGCTTGGGCCTTCGGTAATGGATTTCAATTCAATTGGTACTCCGTCGGACGATGGAATAGGGTAGGAGCGTCACATCTGAAGATGGAAATGAGCATTAGACTTTCGTCATCATGCTCGTCTAAACATCCCTATACGAAGCTGTGCTTTCTCTATCGGCTTCATACGGGAATGTGTGCATTATGCTTGACACTTGGTCCTGCCTCGCAATCCGTAGGCACTCGTGTGCTCTATGGAATGCGACGCCATCCTATGGTTGGTTTTAGCAGTCGGGCTACTTTTGTAGTCATCGGCTAGTGAATTGGGGATTTGTGGTCGCCCTGGGCTCTTGAGTCACTCTCGTGAGTGCGAGCCTCGAAAAAGGACCACTGAGCCCAAATCAGATTCATGTGGATTCTCCCTAGGATATGAAGTCGCTTTCATAGTCCTCCAATCCTAAGGTTAATCCCCCAAAATCCTTGTTCAAACCACCATAGGGAGACCCTAGATTCATCCAACATATGTCTAACCTAACATCCAATCCCTAAGCTCCTAGGGATCCTCCCTAAGCCCTAGATACCCTCTACTCTAGCATGGTTATCGCTACAAAGGTGAGAGCAATGGAGAATATCATAATTACTTGGGCAAACGTTACAAAATTAATATCAATGCAAAGAGGGAACAATAGAGAACAACATATCAAAAAATCAAAGAGAAAGGAATAGCTACCGAGATTTGGATTGCGAAATAAGATCCAAAGAAAATGAGCCACTCCAATAGCTCTTAGGTTTCCAGTAGTAAAATCCTGCTTAACCTAATCTAAAAATTGTTGGGCTTATATACAAAACCCATAAGTTTCGGGTTTCACATCAAAACCAACCCGAAACTCATTAAAAGTCAAAAACGTAGCCTGCCAACCTAGCGCTCGGTTGAGCGGGGTGCTCGCTCGACCGATCACTGCCTTGTGGAGCATCATCCTAGGGAGCTTGAGAAGGGGCTGCTCGACCGAGCGCCATCTTCTGGAATTAATGTCGCTCAGTCGAAGAAGAGGCCGCTCGGTCGAACGGGTTAACCGCTCGATCTAGCGAATTAAATGCCATTTTAACAGAGAGCTACAAGGGCAAAGTTTGGGCTCAACTGATGACTGGCTCGGGTGAGCGACTTGGTCGCTTGGTCGAGCGGGTCGATTCGCTCGCCCGAGCACTCCTTTGCAACTCTTGCCCTTGCTCCTTCGTGTCACAACTCGATCAAGTGCATCATGCAGTCGGCCGAGTAATCTGGCAACTCATCCTCCTTCTTCCCCTTCTTCTCCTCTCCTCTTCTCCTTCTTCCCCTTCATCTCATCTTCTCTTCTTTTCATCTTCTTCCTCTCTTCCTATTCTCTCTTCTTATACCCCTTCTTCTCCTTCTGCTCTTCTTTCTTTCCTCGGCCTCCTTGGGTCGTCGTGGCGAGGCGAGGCGAGCTTTGGCATCAATGTTGTGTCCAAGATCTTGTATCACTCCGAATCGCATCAAATTCCCTAAAAGTGTATAAAACATCGCAAGAATCAAATATATCGAGAAAATCTTGATATAATATAAAAATATAAATTCAAACGATCAAAACGATATGGAAATGCGTGATAAAATCATGAAAAACATGGACACAACAAAGTCTCCCAAGCTTACCTCTTACTCGTCCTCGAGGAAGACGAATAAAAAGTTCACCGGAGGGAGGAAACAACGAAGTGCAAAAGAGATCAAAAAGATAAGAAAATCGACTAAATCATCTCTTCATCTTATAAGCATATAGCAACACTCCAACTTAGTAAAAAATGAAAGCACACGACTCACGAGGATTCATTAAGTCTAGCATGGATTATATAGAATGGATTTTTGGACGAACAAAGTGAACTCGAGTATATGATATGAAGTCAGAGGGAAATTCCTATTATAGCATGCAATCAATATACAATATCCATGATTCGAATCCAAATCTCCACAACTCATTCTCTAAGCAGCGTATAGTGTCCTGATCAATCATTTCAAGCATACAAGATGATTTTAATTAACATTTCATAAATTAAGATGGTAAATTCAATGAAATCTAGAAATTACCTCACTAAACTCTTTCACGAATCCTAGAAATCATCGACCTTGCCATGTCCCTACTCTATATAGAAAGTGAGGTAAGGATGCAAGATTTTTTTTATTTTTACAATTGTTTTTTGAAATACAATTTTCTTTATATATACATATTTTTATTTCCTTATATACACGAGATAACTCAATATATACAAAAGGCGGCCTATGCATCCCAGACCAGACGGTCTTAGGGCATCGGGTTACAAGGACCCCTCGGGCCTTTTATTTATGTAATATCTTTTTGGTTTTTTTATTTTTCCAATATTTTTTGGGATTTTTGCAAACTCACTAAACGCGATGGGATGCAAAGCACGATCAAAGATCGTAATTGGCTATTTACAAAAATAAAAATAAAAAGATTGAATTGGGACATGGCTCGGCGTCAGAACATCTAGTAAATGCTACTTAAGTGTCGTGGGTTATCCAAACTCCATTGAACTACCAGTAATTATGAAAGTACATGTTTTCACACAATCATGCAATTTTTCATTCAATTATCAATTAATCAAGTAATTTTTAGCTCAACTGTTTCGAGGATACTTATCGTGTAGAAATGGATCTAGATCATGGAAAAGCATATTAATATACATCATACTCAAGGAATATCTCTAACTCATGGAAGCGTAGAGTTCAAATTTATAATCCATTCTATATATATGCAATGAAGCGCAAATAGACTTTGATAAATCCTATGTGAGTGTGTAAAGCAAGTAAGTTGAGTGTGCGCAGCTTATAGTGCAATCATAGGAGAATCATCTTTAGTCTAATAAAAAAGAAGAAAAAGAAAAGGAAAAGGAAAGCATGCATGCAAACAAAGAAAAAGAGAAAAATAAAATGATGCCAAAAAGAGAAAAGTGGGGAGGAAATGGAAATAAAAAGTGAAAATAAGGGGAAAAATAAGTATAAAGCGATAGCGCTCACCCCCAAGCTAAATGCAGCAGTGTCCTCACTGCTGAGAACATGCGCGTAGAGATGGAAAATGATGCTAAGGGTGAGATGCATGGTATGAGATGTGGAAATAAAAATCATGGGAAATAAGATGAAGATGCAAATGCATATGTATAGTATGAATATATACAAAGAATGCAGATGAGGATGATAAGGATGATGAAGATGGACAAAATGGACACCAAAAGTGACTCCCCCAAGCCGAACTAAGTCGGGCCCCGAAATGACAGATGGGCACAATAATATGTGGGGGAGACACGGGAACAGCAAAAAGCTGTAAATCAGGCAGCACCACCACTTACAAGGTTGGGTGAGGTAAAACATAAATAGAATTGGAGTGGAAGTACCGAATTGGTGCGACAATGTCCCCCAACCTAGGATGGAGTCATGCAGGAGAGCAATTGGCGAGAGTGAGAGATCCTCTCCTGCCAATCGGATCGCCGGCCTTGTCGGACTTTAATCTTTGACCGTTGACCTTGAATGGTCCATTCTTGCCTCCCTCAATCTCCACTGCACAGCTTGGGAATATATGAAGTATTTTAAATGGGCCGTACCACTGGGACTTCAACTTCCCTAGAAAGAGTCGCAGTCTAGAGTTGTATAGGAGTACTTGATCTCCTACGTCGTAACGCTTTACGTGATCAACTTGCCATGGTAGATTTTAGTCTTTTCCTTGTAAATTTTGGTGTTTCCGTAGGCGTCTCTCCTGAGCTCTTCTAACTCATTAATGTCTAAGAATCGGCGTAATCCTGCAGTTTTGTAGTCATAATTGAGTTTCTTGATAGCGCAAAGAGCCATATGCTCCAGTTCCACCGGTAGGTGGCACTCATTCCCATAGACTAGATAGTAAGGGGTAGTTCCAATGGGGGTTTTGAACGTCGTGCGGTATGCCCATAGCACATCATTTAGCTTCTGGGACCAATCCCTCTGAGATGAGCTAACTGTCTTCTCGAGGATGGTCTTTATCTCCATGTTGAAGATCTCTACTTGTCCACTCGTTTGTGGATGATGGGCAAGTCTAACTTTATGATATACTCTGTACTTCTTGAGTAAGGCCTCAAACTTGCTTTCAATGAAATGACTTCCACCATCACTTATGACCGTCCTTGGTACCCTGAAGTGGGGGAAGATGCTATTCTTGAAAAAATTTGCGACAACTCAAGCATCATTTGTTGGGGTAGCTATGGCTGCTACCCATTTGGAAACATAATCCACTGCCACTAAAATGTAATTGTTCATGTAACTTGTCGAAAACGGACCAATGAAATTAATCCCCCGGCAGTCAAATAGTTCAATCTCCAGGATGATCTTGAGAGGCATCTCATCCCTCCTTGTAATATTTTCGGTCATCTGGCACCTGTCGCATCATTTGATATAGTCATAAGTGTCCTTGAAAAGTGTTGGCCAAGGGAACCCACTTTGGAGTATTTTTGCCGTGATCTTTGTAACCGCCACGTGGCCCCATATAGGTGGTCATGGCAATGAGAGATGATGGAAGCAGTCTCTTCCTCGGGGATGCACCACCTAATGATTCCATCTGGGCATGATTTATAAAGATGTAGATCGTCCGAGAAGTAACATTTGGTGTCGATAAAAAACTTCCGTCTCTGATAAGTGACCAATCCATGGGGTAAGATCCCACTCACCAAAAAATTTACTATGTCGGCGTACCATGGTATATCGGCGGAACCTGCTACGAACAGCTGATCTCCATCAAAGGACCCATCAATGGGTAAACTATCATCTTTATCCCCACGAGTGAGCCAGGATAAATGACCAGCCACCACATTCTCCGTACCCTTCTTGTCCTTGATCCCCATGTCAAACTCCTGAAGGAGAAGTATCCACCTTATCAATCGAGGTTTGGCTTCCTTCTTGCTTAGTAGGTATTTTAAAGCGGCGTGGTCCATGTGAATTATGACTTTTGACCCCAGGAGATACTGCCGGAATTTCTCAATAGAGTACACCACCGCTAGCAACTCCTTTTCAGTGGTGGTGTAGTTTCTCTGGGCCTCATCCAGTGTTTTGCTAGCATAGTAGATGGCATACAGCTTCACATCCTTCCTCTGGCCTAACACAGCCCCCATTGCCTGATCACTCGCATCACACATCAGCTCAAATGGCAAGTTCCAATCTGATGCTGGATAACTGGGGCAGAAATAAGAGCCTCTTTTAGTATGTCAAAAGCTCCAAAACACGCGTCAGAAAAATTAAATGGCGTGTCCTTTGCAAGTAATTCAGTGAAGGGGCGTGCAATTTTAGGAAAATCTTTCATAAAACAGCGGTAGAATCCAGCATGCCCAAGAAAACCACGGAGTCCCATAAGATTGGTCAGCGGGGGAAGTTCCTTAATAACATAGATTTTAGTTTTATCAACTTGTATCCCCCAGGAGGAAACGACATGTCCTAAGACAACTCACTCAGTTACCATAAAATGGCACTTTTCCAAGTTCATAGTGAGGTTGTTCTCACGGCATCGCTCTAGTACATTGACCAGATTCCCTAGGCAATAATCAAACTCAGTGTCGTACACTGAGAAGTCATCCATGAAGACATCCATAATATCTTCGATAAAATCCAAGAAGATAGAGGTCATGCATCTTTAAAAGGTTGTGGACGCATTACATAAGCCGAAAGGCATCCTTCTATATGCGAAGGTTCCATACGGACATGTGAAAGTTGTATTCTCTTGGTCCTCCCTATGTAACAGGATTTGGAAAAACCCTGAATATCCGTTAAGATAACAAAAATAATTGTGCTTAGCAAGATGCTCAAGCATCTGGTCA
Source organism: Scilla litardierei (assembly GCA_030789695.1). Classification (NCBI taxonomy): domain Eukaryota; kingdom Viridiplantae; phylum Streptophyta; class Magnoliopsida; order Asparagales; family Asparagaceae; genus Scilla; species Scilla litardierei. The sequence goes on along the minus strand of CM061142.1, from coordinate 303,061,096 downwards.
ATGAATGGAAGGGGGAAGTGGTCCTTTCGGGTGGCTTTGTTAAGTTTTCTATCGTTTATACACATCCGCCAGCTCATGACGGTCCTAGTTGGTATCAATTCATTTTTTTCATTTCTTATGACGGTCATGCCTCCCTTCTTAGGCACGACTTGGACATGACTGACCCACTTGCTATCAGAAATGAGGTAGATAATGTCGGCTTCGAGAAGTTTCAAGACCTCTTTCTTAACAACCTCTTTCATGTTAGGTTTTAAGTGCCTTTGATGTTCTATGGAGGTTGTGTTGCTATCTTCGAGGTGGATCCTATGCTCACATAGTCCAGTGCTAATCCCTTCAAATCGGTGATACTACATCCTATAACATCTCTATGCTTCTTGAGGATCCTTAAAATATCTTCGAGTTGGGGTTCGGTGAGGGAAGCATTAACTATAATGGGATACGTACGATTATCACCCAGAAATGCATATTTAAGATTTGCAGGAAGGGGTTCATGTTCTACCTCAGGGGGTGTTGTACCCCCTGCCGTGCTCGCCTGCGACTGGAATGCCTCTTCCTCAGGTGGTGGTTCATCTGGAACAGAGCCATCTGACGCCATGTTATAGCTTGAGTTTAAGCTGGACGATGAGTGTGTATCATAAAAGATATCTCCAAGTTTCGCTTCCTGGCCTTTGCAGTTCTCAGGATCCCCCACGGCTTGCTTATCAACAAGGGGGATGTCGTTGTCTGACCATGCACCTCTTTGGAAATTGTCCTGAAGCCTGTTAGGTACCATGGTCGAATCATCTTCTTGGAAGTCGCCAGTTTATATGGGACTTGTATATCTGGGGTTTATTCATCCCTCTGAGACGAGTCGTGCAAATATCTCTTTGAATGGGACATCGACAGGGAAATACGTGCCATAAGTATCAAGTCATATGCGGATCCCTACCGAGACATTGTTGGCATCAACATAATATCCCGAGATGAACTCTGAAATATGTGGAGCAAATGGATCGGCCGACGAGATGAAAACTAGCCTGGTGCACCTGGCATGATCCACAATGTTATTCAAAGCAGTTAGAAGGGATACCTCATTTGGTGTATCACAGGAGTTGGCCTGTGGGATATCCCTGATGCAGAATGAGAGCGTGTCCCCTTTGACACTAACGTATACATTGTCTTCGAGAGCACCCAAGTGGACTTGCTCTGCGATGTAGTTCAGGACTTCAAATTCGGCCTCGTGAATAGCCTTGATGACTAAAGAGCCGATAGATCTCACATAGTCCAACATCATGTCCAAGGCATATTGAGGATGCTCCCTCCAATATGGGTCCTGGGCAAGGAAGCCTCGTCGACACATTGTAGTCCCCCGAATGTAAGATGTTAGCATGCAAAGAAGAATCACACAAGAAAACCGTGAAACTCGTTAGCAAAAAGGAGAAAAATAGTAATAATAGAACAAAAAAGAGAAATAAAAAGAGGTGGTGGGGTGTCAAGTGTGGATGGAACCAACACTCTCTAACCAAAAGCTAAAGTAAATTGTTGCCTCCCCGGCAACGTCGCCAAAACTTGTTCCTCGCCTGCGATGCACAGACGAGTCACCGCAAGTGAACGGTGTGTTAGTATTTATAGAATGTCGAACTTTAGGAAGGAGATCGTCTAACACTTAGCTTTTTGTGGAAGGAGGAGAATGTGTGGTCGGGGTTGTCACGTGTGAATTGATTAGTTGGTTGTGAGAAATGGATTTAACTAAATATTAAACGTATAAGGCATTTGGGATTCCCCGTTAGGGTCGTCGATAATGGATTTCAGGTCAATTGGTTCTCTGTCAGACGATGGATTAGGGTAGAAGTGTCACATCTGGAGATGGAAACGAGCGTTAGACTTCCATCGTCATACTCGTCTAACGCATCCCTATACGAAGCCATGCTTTCGTTATGGCTTTATACGGGAATGCATGCATTATGCTTGACACTTGGTCCCGCCTTGCAATCCTAGGCACTCGCGTGCTCTATGGAATGCGATGCCATCCTATGGTTGGTTCTAGCGATTGGGCTACTTTCGTAGTCATCGGCTAGCCAATTGGGGATTAGTGGTTGCCCCGGCTCTCAAGTCACTCTCGTGAGCGCGAGCCTCGAAAAACGGCCACTAAGCCCAAATCGGATTCGTGGGGATTCTCCCTAGGATATGGAGTCGCTTTCGCAATCATCCAATCCTAAGGCTAATCCCCCAAAACCCATGTACAAACCACTATAGGGAGACTTTAGATTCATCCAACGAAGGTCTAACCTAACATCCAATCCCTAAGCTTATAGGGATCCTCTCTAAGCCCTAGATACCCACTACTCTAGCATGGTTATGGCTACAAAGTTAAGAGCAATGGAGAATAGCATAATTACTTGGGCAAACATTATGAAATTAATATCAATACGAAGAGGGAGCAATAGAGAACAACATATCAAACAATCAAAGAAACATGAATAGCTACCAAGATTTAGATTGCAAAATAAGATCCAAAGAAAAAGAGCCTCTCCAATAGCTCTTAAGTTTCCAGCAGTAAAATCCAGCTTAACCTAATCAAAAAACTGTTTGGTTTATATACAAAACCCATAAGTTTCGGGGTTTACAGCAAAACCAACCCGAAACCTATTAAAAGTCAAAAACGTAGTCTGCTGTTGTAAAATCCGCTAACACTGAATTTATATTGAAAGGGAAATCATGGTTACAATGATTACAAGTTTTGGGGGTGTAGACGAGGCTAATCGCGATTGGAGGAAGCTCTGTAGGTGGAAATCTCAAGGTCACCCGTCAATTGGAGTAGGTCGCATGTCTATTGGAGTAGTTCGACGTGGGTTGCTCCAACCACCGGTGGATGGGGTGAGCTACCTACAAGGAGAACAACTCGTCAAAAAGGTAGGGCTGGCTGCCAGTCCATAGCCTCTCTGATGCTAAGTCAGTTGATGGCTGCTTAGAGAATGTCAGACACAAAGGGCGATCTTAGAGGTAGATTGGTGCATGCGAGGTGAACTAGTGTGGAAGGCACGAATTTGTGGAGGATATTCGACCTTGAATATAAGTAGATGTGTTAGGATTTCTTACAGATTATCCCGCCCCCTTTCTCGCTGGTGGAGAATGATATTTATAGGCTGTTGGAGTCGGTTGCTTTAGCTGAGATGGCGGTGTTAGGCTGTCAGGGGTTCGACCGAGGATGTCAGAGCCGAACATGTCAGGTGTGCTTTTGTCAGGTTGTCAGAACTGTAAAATGTCAGGTGCGCTTTTGTTAGGCTGTCTGGCGGTGAAATGGCTAGGTGCGCTTATGTCAGGCTATCAGGCGGCGAGGCAGCTAGGTGCGCTTTTGTCAGACTTGTCTGTAATGAAACTGGAAGTGATACTAGTGGCAGGTCGCCTTCCTCCTTGGGTGGACTGCTTCTGGGTGGAGAGGTTGGCAAGCTGCCTCTGGGGCCCGTTACCTTTGGGACGAGCTGGTGTAGATCGTGCGCTATCAGCCGGAGGGCTCTTCTCTTTGGTTCGGTTGACAAGTTTGTCGCTCTACAAGTGCGGGCTGCTCTGAGCCCTGGCAAGCTTCTCTAATCCTCGATGAACTAGGTCTCATTATGGAGATTCGGCTGGCCATGACTTGGGCTTCGATTACACTAGCCTAGATCGACTGGGCCAATCTTAAGGTTATAATAATTGCCCCCGTCATTCGAGTATGAAACAGGAAGTCCGGCTCGGCTCGGATGATGTGCTCCGCTCTGTCTGGCTGACAGTTATGGAATTAAATGTGAGATGCCCGCTGAATCTCTAAGGTCGTTATGACGATTCGACAGCAAAGAGATATCAAGGCACCCTGCCACTCGGAGTATGACACTTGCCGCGTATGGCTCTGGATAGAAGCTGAGACGACAGCCCTGCTTCAGATATTGCCACATGGCCCACCTTCAACGGTCGAGATTGGCCGATGCTCTCTAAAAATAGAGATGGGGGAATGGTTGAGGGCTCCTGCTTTTAAATTTCAAAAACTCCTTTTGTTCTTCGTCTTCGAGCTCTCATTGCCAATCGACGCTTCATCAGAGCTCTGGTGATCTTCTTCTTAGGTACTTTATTCGATCTCTATCAGATGACTTCTTCCGAATCTTCCTCCTCTAATAAATACACAGAGAAGCACTTCAACGAGTTTGAGGATGTTAGCTCCAAGGGGACGGAGGAACAGAAGGTGTCGACGGACGTGGCAGAGTCTTGGCTGGAGGAGCGGGAAGCAGCCCCCGTCGTCCCCTCGACGTTGGAGGTCCCCTAGAAAGCCAAAAAGAAGGGCTCAGGGCCAACCATCGGCATAGTTACAACAGGGGTTCCGGTGGAGATCCTGGTCATAGCGCCTAAGACTAAGCATATCAAGTGTGCCGAAATTCGTTCCAAGTATATCCGGTCACCCTATGAAGTTCACCTCACCACCTCCGATGAATGGGTCTGTTCACCCAGGGAAAACGAAGTCGATGTCTATTTTTCGACCTTCGACCTCGGACTTCGGTTTCTGCTCCACCCCTTCCTTCTGCATGTGATGAACTTCCTCGAGCTTCCGCTCTTCCAACTGATGCCGAACTCGATCAGCTCCATGGTCGACTTCCTTGTTCTCTGCTTCGACAGTGGCAGAAGTTCGACCCTGCTGATGTTCCGGTATTTCTTCGAAGCAAAATGGAGAGGAGTGTATTATTATGTCAGTGCGAGGAAGGATCGGCATCTCGTCCTTGATTTTCCTAGTAAAGTGAGGGAGTGGAAGGAGAGGTTTGTTTTCATCTCAATGCCGGCAGACTTGACTCTGCAGTCGAAATGGGGGAGGTTAAATCCCCAAGCAGACAAGGAGGTGACTCTGTAGGGGCAGGATCTAGAGAACTCCAAGATCTTGATGGAGATCCCCCGCGAGCTCCAAAAACATGCGAAGCTGGTCAAGGACGACCAAATCGCCCCCCATACCTGGCACGAAGGCATTGTGATCTAAGCGATCTTCTTCATATTTGCCCATCATGTTCTCTTTTCTTTTTGCAGGTGCGGTTAAGAGTCTGTCGAGGGACGAACTGATGAGGATGGACATAGAGAAACCATCAACAGAGCAGTCGATGCTCAAGGAGCAGGGAGCCAAGGTCAAAGGCAAGGCAGGGGAGTCTAAGGGATTATTGAAGAAGGCCGGGCAGAAGCGGAGCCTAGAGGAGGCGACCACTACATGGGCTGAGGAGGAGGAGGTGCAGAGTAAGAGACCGCAAAAGAAGACGTCCACAGTAACCGCTTCCTCCTCCCGTATGAGCAAGGCCGCGCTAGGTAGCTTAACCGACCTCGATGCTGTCGAGGAGCTGGTGGCCAATTTGACGATCGACATGCCCTAGGGCCCACTGGCCCAAATCAAAGCTACAGGGGTCGAGCTTTGGCCCTTTGGATGCCCCTCTTGGGAGCAGGGGAAGCCAGACTTAAGGACACCGGGGCATCCAAGCTGCGAGGCAGCGCTCGCCTGCTTCAAAGCAAAGAAGGTCGAGGTCCCGACGATTTTGAAGATCGATCTTTTCGGACCGTGCTACCCAGTGGGCGCCAAAGAAGCGTTGGTCGAGGATGCCAGGGTTGCGTCCCGTCTAGAAGAGAGCAGTTTGTTGCCCAGGGACCAGGAGTCAATGTACAATGTTGGTCGAGTGCCTCTGCGGCACGACAATTTGGCACAGCATGCAGGTTTGTTGCTCTCCCCTATTCATATTGTCGGTCTGCATTCTTTCATGCAGGCTCATATATTCTGTTTCTTCTATAGGCTATGGCGGCGATGACATCCTTGTAGTGCCATACTGACATGGCCATGCTCAAGGTGACCATCAGGTGGAAGAAGACGGAGATTAAGGAGACCACCAATGAGCTGTAGAAGAAGGAAGCCGAACTTAAGTAGGTCGTCGAGCGGCTGTAGAACAGAGAGGAGAAGTTGGAAGAAGTCTGCAGGTTCTATGCGACCTAAAAGTGGGAGACGGAGAAGCAGTATAAAATCTCCGAGGAGCTGGCACGACAGCTTCAGGAGGCGGAGGCCCGAAGGGTCGCTCTGAAGGACGCACATGTCGCGGAGGTGGAGGCAAAGGGGCAGGAGATCGTCGAGCTCACGCGTCAGGTGGAGAAGCTGAAGAAGATCGATCCTGAGGCCATGAATGCGGAGGCCGTTCGCAAATACTAGATGGACAAGCTCCTTCACATCATGAAGGATGCGCGGACCAAGAGCATAGCGGAGGGCTGACAGGCGGGCTTGCAGGCAAGCCTCCAAGCGAGCCTCGAGAGGGCGGAGAAGAGGTTTAGAGGCTGTATCCCGGGTTGGAGGTCAACTTCTCCACTGTGTTGGCAGACTAGGATGGCGAGGAGGAAGTGGAATCCAGAGAAGCAGGAGGTCTATCTGCCGGTGATTAAGCGACAGGGGATGTGGGCGGCCTGGGGGAGGTCACAGCGATGGAACCAGCGGAGAGCGAGGCGGAGAAATGAGCAGAGGCACAGGAGGAGGTCGGTGACCGAGTTGCGGTGCCATAGCTAACTGTTGGGGGGAGCATATGTAGGGCCGATCTTGGGGCCAGGCTAAGGACTTGTATATATTTTTCTTTAAAATAAACTAGGTGTAAATATTTTCAAGTTAATGAAAGATATCACCTTTGAGGTAGTTCGCCTCATTTGTCTTTGTGCTTGTTTGTACTTATTTGTATTTGTATGTACATGTATGCTCCCAACTTTCTGTTTGGAAAAGCCTAGGAGCGAGGGGAAGCCGAATGTTGTAGAGTTTGGATGTAGTCAAGTTGGCGAAGTTCTTTGTAGAGATAGATCGTCTTCACAGTCCTTTGTGGGCACTGCACTTGGCCTGCCTGGACCTTTGTTTGGTGCAAAGTAGCTCGCTTCCTTCCCCATGTTGATTAGCGAAGTCAGGCACGCTATGGGTAGCTATACCGCGACATGCCCCTAAGGTCTTCCTGATGGCGAATTTCGGGCAGGAGCCCTTCTTCATAGCCCCTGTCCGGTTTGGGTTAGCGAAGTCCGACACACTATGGGTCGCTGCACCGTGACCTACCCCGAAATTCTTCCTGAAGGCAAATCTCGGGCCAGAGCCCTTCTTCATAGCCCCTGTCCAGTTTGGTTAGCAAAGTCCAGTACGATATAGGCAGCTGCACCGTGTCCGGTTTGGTTAGCGAAGTCTGGCACGCAATGGGTAGCTGCATCACGACCTGCCCTGAAAGTATTTCTGAGGGAGAATTTCGGGCCATAGCCCTTCTTCATAGCCCATGTTCGGTTTGGTTAGCAAATTCCGGCACTATGGGTAGCTGCACCGCGACCTGCCCCAAAAGTCTTCCTGAGGGTGAATTTCGGGCCGGAGCACTTCTTCATAGCCCCTGTCCGATTTGGCTAGCAAAGTCCGACATGCTATGGGTAGCTGCACCACGACCTGCCCCGAAAGTCTTCCTGAGGGCGAATTTCAGGCCAGAGCCCTTCTTCATAGCCCCTGTCCGGTTTGGTTAACGAAGTTCGGCACGCTATGGGTAGCTGCATCGTGACCTGCCCCGGAAGTCTTCCTGAGGGCGAATTTCGGGCCGAAGCCCTTCTTCATAGCCCATGTCTGGTTTGATTAGCGAAGTCTGGCATGCTATCGGTAGATGCACCGCGACCTGCCCCGGAAGTCTTCCTGAGGGCGAATTTTCGGGCTGGAGCCCTTCTTCATAGCCCCTGTCCGGTTTGGTTAGCAAAGTCCGGCATGCTATGGGTAGCTATACCACGACCTGCCCCGGAAGTCTGGATGGCAACCATTCGGCAACGCAGCTTGGAAGCCTGCCGCAGACTTCCATATGATACGGGATGCTCCGGAGGCGATCCCCAGACCCTAAGGGCTCTAGGTTGTCCTACGAGAGCTAGAGTTCTAGTGCACATAGTCAGCCTACTCGGAGGAGCTCCGATTTTGGGCGGGGAACTGAAATTTTAGTTCGCTTAATATGTATGTACAAACGAAAATACAAGAGTTTACTTGTAACAAGGTAGCCCGCTCCGGACGATCAGGACGACATTCATGGAGGCGCTATCTATCTCAAAGGGGATATGAAAATGTTATTCAAACAACATGTAGTTTGTACAAACTTAAGAACAAAAATTTTATTGATAACACTTTAATGTGGTAGGACCAAAGGATGCCAGATAGCCCGTCTCTCAATCTAAGCGTAGGATCGACCCCATGATAAGATGGGCAGTTTGCTCGGCGTTCTGGGCCTGGGTCAGCAGGAGAGGTTATGCAGGATTTCTCCCTTCGCTCATCTAGCCTCCTTGTTCGATGAACCTCTGAAGGTGGTTGCCATGTATGAGCTCCTCTATGTCCCTTTTCAGAACATAGCAGTTGTCGGTGTCGTGACCGTGGCCGCGGTGGTATCGACAGTATTTTTTTGCATTGCAGAATTTTGGCCTTGTCTTCATCTCTGGGGGCGGGTCTCTGAGAAGTCCGTTCGTCTTGACCGCTTCATCACTTCGGCTAGCGAGGCATTGAGCCTTGTATAATGCACCTCTTCAGTGCTCTTTCAGGTCTTCTCCTCGGAGCGTGGCTCCTAGGAGCGTGGAACCCCCTCAGAGGTCTGGGGCGATCTTGCCCTCGTGGGCCTCCATGGTCACACCCTCAGGGGCGATACTGATCTTGCCCTTGGAGGTGGTCATCTTGCCTCGGCCTAGGTGGAGGCCGAGGTTCAGCTCTGGGATGCTCAGTTGGGATAACAGCTTTCTTCGCCCCCCATGACTCCTCACCGAGCATGAACTTTTTCGCTCTGGAGAAGAGAGCGTCGAGGTCCATTGGCATGTCATGAAACAGGGATTTGTGTAAACTACGATTGGTAAGCCCCTTCTTAAAGGATGTCATGGCGAGCTTGTCTCCGCAGCTCATCACGCTAAGATGTTCTTCATTGAAGCACCGCTGGAACCTTCGGAGGGTCTCCCCTTCCTCCTGGACTATCGTAAACAGATAGTCCGGGGCCTTCTTCCTTCTTTTCCATGCCCGAATTGCATACGAAACTTATGGGATAGATTGTCAAAGGAGTCAATCGATCTGTCTGGCAAGTCGTAGTACTATTCCACGGTAGACTTCTTCAAAGTCATCTGGAAGGCATGGCAGAGGATCTCGTCGTCCGCTCCTTGGATCTCCATCACCCCCTATAGTGCTACACGTGTTCGAATGGATCGACCAAGCCGTCGTACAATTTGAAGGGTTTTCTAGGACCTTTAGGGCACAAAAACTCTATTCTCGTCCTAAGTCGGACAGAACATAAACATAAAAATGCAGCAGAAAGATTATGTTAATCTAATTAACATGCAGCCCTAAGGAACCAGACCCTCTTAGCCAGGATCTCTGCCAACTTGGGATGGATCTGACCACCCCAAGAGGGATCTAAACTACTACGAATAATTAAAACAAAAGCTTCTAAAAACATACCCGGAATCTCAACCCTAGGGCGGGAAATATGTTCCACACCGTCTTCCGAGCCGCTCCCCGTCCCACGCCGAGTCACTCCTCGAACCGCTCCTCGAACCGCTCTGCATCCCGAGGGAAGCAATCCTTGTGTCACCGAGCCAACCACGCGCCAAAGAAAGTTTCATGCGAGTGAAAGCCTACGCCAAGATTTCGAATCCGAATCCGAACTCCTTCATGGCTTTGCCAGAGCCCTCAGGAGTAAGGCAGAAATATGGAGAGAAGAAGGATACTAATTTAAGCCTAGATCTGAATGTGCTCCAATATTTACGGGAGTCGCTCAGATCTGGAGCTTGAGACGAGTTTGGAGGAAGGGGGAGGCCCATATTTATATAGGCGGCTGACTCTCCCATTTCTCCACAACCGTTGTGGGACTATTAAATTTGAGTTAATTAAATAAAGTTAGTTTGCCTTTCACAAAGGGCAAACTTCCGTGAATTTTAACTCCCTCACCGTTGAGCTTCAATCTTGGTACAACCTACCAAATCGAATGGCGTTCAACTATGAACGCATAGGAAAAAACGGCGAGTCAATCGGAGTCCTTTTGACCCTCCAATTGATCGTCCAAAGATAGCCAAAACCATTCAAAGATGGAAAATCCAGCCGTCAAAAAAATCCCGAGTTTTAAAAAACCCTACCTAGAAAATTCAGGCTTGGTGGGCCTCCATTTTCGCTGGGTTCAGCCCAACAGTTTGGGCTGACTTGTTTTGGCTATAACTTGTGCATTTGGACTCCGTTTTTGACGTGGTTTGAACCTGCATTTAGAGCGGGACAATCCCGTCATCTAGGTAACCTTTTCCATGTGTTTATTATATTAAATAGTGTCGTAAATTATTTTCAACACCTTTAATCTGGTTTGCATCAAATGCAAAATAGTCCCTATCTAAGCTTAAATTTTCATTTGCATCAAATACAAATGATCTGAGCCCCCAACATCTCCCATTTGCACTCAGGATCATTTATCTCGAATGCAGGAGATAATTGTAAACATCTTTTGCAATATTTTATCCCTTGCATGAAATGCATATTCTCCCTAATCGTTTCTACCTATTACTATACGAAGGTCGCACTCTATATGAGACCCTACAGCCTGACCCTTACAACAGGTTTTGGCTCGAAGCCCGATACGGCAGTGACCACGAGCAGTGTCCCTGCTTTAGAATCATCATTATGTGGTTGACTCATCGACATGAGTATTGTCGGGACCACCCTGACTGTGTCCGTGATGAATTCTGCAGTTTTAGTCTCTTTGTCTTAATTATGTTGTGTAGATCAATTCTAGGCTACGTCAAACTGTCAACCCCAATAACTTGACTCTGATTAGTTTCTATCTATCTTTAGTCAACTAATGTTGGACTTCTTTGAACATACTCTGATCAGAGATTTTACTAAAGACCGAACTAACTCTACGACACTAACTCCCATTGACCGGGAGAGACGAATCCTCTCTTGGTCATTACTCTCCTCGTACGCTTCAAGTGACACCCAATCAAAGACCTTTCGACAGGCCTAGTTGTGAAGTTAGGTCAGTGATCTAAGTGGCACCGTTCACGCACATGTTCGTAAAATGACCTTAAGTCAAAAGACCAACTTGTCTATCATCACTAAGAGTTATCATTGACAGATTGGTCAATATAACCATATGATAACTCTTGTGGATCGTTCAGTGAACTCATTCTCTAATGAGCACCTATGTCACGTCTTCGACTCGCCAAGTCAAAGATCATGAGATCATCGCCACCGCTAAACGGTGAAGACTAATACACAATGGTCTATCCGATGTTTCGATATCCTTGTCTTGAAACATCTACGACCACGAACCATTTTGGACTTAGCTACAGACGGTCAAACATTTCTCCATGATCGAGATACTCATCTCGTTACATGTTTGACCTTGCATAAAGTCTCAGGACTTTACCTGAATTAATATCTAATGTTAACTATATTATAAAATAACTTAGATAAATAATTACCAAACAGCTTACTGTTATTTCGAACACGACATTTGTGCTATACACACAAAGATAAATAGCCTCGAGGGCATCATCTCTCTACATCTCCCACTTGCACTCAGGTCCATTTATCTCGGTATCTAATACTGTTTTTACATATAAGTCTTTCTAGACTTCATGTGGTAGAGCCTTCGTGAGTGGATCTGCTAAAACCGTCTAGAGTATAGACTTAAGGGGTTTCTATGTTCATGTTAGATCAACCATTTGAATCTTATTCAAATAATTCACTTGGTCTTTCGGAATCCATAATATTTTATTTCCCTGGATCTCATCCAGCTAATCGTACCTTACGATAATCATTTAAATTAGTTACTAGTCATTTCAAATGGCTCATATCTATTTCTGATAAAGTGTCAAACCTTTTGATCACTTTGTCAAAATAAATGTTCCATCCCTTTAATGCCTTGCATGTAATCCATACGCTCCCACTGACCTTGAAAACTTTCTGGCTAATTCATATAAGTTGGTTCGTCTAAATCATATTTAGAAAAACGAACTTATAATTGAATACTCCAATTTTCATGGTCAAGATGAGCGTTTACATCGAGTTTGGTCCGAGTAGATCTGTATACATCTGCTGGCGAAAACAGTTTCATCATAATCCGTGTTATAGGAATTAGGATGAAAACCATTCTCGGCCAACGTGATTGTACTTCACTATTTTCTTTCTGCACCAATCTTTTAACTTAAAGATTTACTTGCAGAAAATGAGGAAACATTTTCCTTGGGCATGTAAACTAAATTCCAAAATTTATTTACGCACACGGACATATTCTAATTGCATCAAGTTATAAGTCGGAGTTACTACTCCGAATTTCATCCCGGAAGTGGACTAAGTCATCATCCGTTATGATGTCTAACTCGACAATTCGTCTCATAAGATTCGAGCAATTATACAACTTCCTTATGATTGATTTCATGAATATCTTATTGATAATGTCCTCATAGAACATTATCAAACCTTAGGCGTTACTATCTGGGACTTAACCCAGAGGGAGGACTTAACTCAGAGTCACCTGCTATGGATCGCACCAAGTCTAACTAAGTGTGATTCATACCTTTTAACACACCGATGTGTTAACAAACTTGACCTGAGAGAAAATCACATTTTATTTTAATTACGCAAGATTTTATGCAGCTAAGTATTTGACCATTCAATCTAATCGAATCAGTTTAAATACTTTTGTCATTTCGTTCTTTATTTTATCAGTCTTGTGTTTCATCAAGAACACGTGTCTTAATAAAATATAAGAATAACTTATTTAGGTTAATCTAGACTCGGGTACATCAATATGTTCAAGACTGAGTTCGACAACTCATTCTCCTATTATCTTACAGATGGGTTTTGGCCATTATATCCAAGAGGATAAGATTCACAAGTGTCCGTAGACTCCATAATACAAGAGGTCAGACCCCTCTTTATGTGACTTGTGAAGCTTATTCTCTCGATATGGCCTAGTCTATTTTGCCATATAAGTTTGCTACTATCTTGTGTATTTATATATTAACATTTAATATATTATAGTCATTACAAATTACTAACACAAAACATTGCTTCAGAAGCAAGATGACGACATTCGTCAAAATGTGTTAAACATCTTTTGTATAACAACTATTCTGAAATCATGACATCAAAATATGTCACATTTTCATTTCCTCCTACGTATGACTTTACTAATGATAAATATAACTACCTTTCTCAATTGACTTTTCGGAGTGCCTTCTTCCTTTTCTAAATCATATTTAGATATTAAATAGCCCAACATAAATGAATAGCTATGCAAGCATCTCATGTATCCAAACACTTGAGCTTTGCAACCTTGAGTGTAGCTCAACACGTTTCTTGTCTCAAGATCCGGTTGGGATGCATATTCTCGCACCGCTCATGCACTCGTATTCGACTCAAACAGTTTGATCGAATTCTCAAACTTTGCGAATCAAAATTGTTTTTCCATATAACCTTGAGTGTAGCTCGACAAGTTGTAGGGAGAAACATACTTCGAATATCCTATATGTTCAAGTTGCCCCATATAGAGGCGAGTGACATGTAGCGTGAATTTATTTGTTGGATCCAGAACTTAATGAAATCATATTTGTTAAGTCTGTTCTTTAGAAGGTCATTTTAATGTCAAAGAGAAAATAGTTTAATTCTATCAATTAGAATTTAACTTGATATTCAATTAATCAACCTATTTAACCATTTAACTAATTCCATTAAAATATTATATTTTGATTCCATTTGTAAACTTAGAACTTACCCTACTTTAGCATATGTTCAATATTAAATATAGTTAGAATGGCTTTTATCTATCTATATCCTCCCACTATTTTTACGATCATTTTAAGCCTTAATAATGAATGATTTAATCGAATTAAATAAATGGGTAAGAGGTCAAATCACCCGGAGCCTAACAACCTTGAGTGTAGCTCAACAAGTTACTTGACTCTACGATCGGAAGATGACTCTTCATCGTTCATATCAGATATGACCCTCTTATCGGTTTTTACCCCTAGCCATTTGTGATCACGAGTGTGCTCATCCAAATCACAATGTCTAGTCTAGTCGGACCCTTGTTTTCATGTCTAGCCTGACTTGCCCCGGTGCTCGGTGTATTCACGACCCGTCGGTTTGGGTCAGGTCTTAGACTACATCTAGCCAGACTACATCATTGACTTAACTTACGTCGGTGGTTGGTGTATTCATGACACGACGGCTTGGGTCAAGTCACGATTTCATCTTATGTATTTAAGGAGTTAGTTGCTACAAGGTTGCCATGTCACAGCTTGAGTGTAGCTCAACAACTGAAACACGTGTCCTATTGTTGCCAACCCTAAAACAAGGAGGGCTACGGCTAATCATGAAGAAGATTATTAACGTATTTGACTTAGATATAGTCCATGGTGTTATATACTCATGATTCGCGTCGTTGCGGTCCAGCAGAACACAGCCAGGGAATTGACTTAGCCAGGAACACTATCCCTTAACTAGCTAGGGTGATCCAGCAAACTTAGCCAAGCACATTGACTGGATCATGGTCCATTGAATGAAGCTTGGCATTTTTATATGCGTGCCATAGACTAAAAGGATTTTATTAACAACTAATTAATCCTATCAACTAGTTGTATCCTTAATTTCAAAATTTTAGGATTTGTTTAATAACTTTTATTAAATCCTTATCAACTATAAGGTTCACGTGCTACCCTAATCGATATTAGGATTTTAATAAATTTATTAACAACGCTAAAAGCGAAGCCCTTTAATGAGAATTAATATCATAACAATTAGAATTAAAATTTCAGGGGACTACCCTAATCAGGAATTAGGTCTTAAAGTGTTGTTACTGTTTTATTAAAACATAGCATGTCATTAGAATTTATCTCATAAATTTTAACGAGTTCTTAATGGCTAATCTAAGAGGGTTGTCTAGTGTTATCAAATAAGGGACAAGATGACATAGCCATTAACATAAAGTTACACTAATTTTATCGCATAAAAGAAAAGTGTACAACTATTTAACAATTAAATAGAACAATGTTTATCAAATAAACAATTTTAGCATGCATGCTTAAATTTAACATTTAAATTTAAAATATGATTTTTAAAATATTTTATTTTATCTCATAAAATAAAAACTTGTTTTTAAAAATCACAAAATTTGCATGCTACTTAAAATATTTATCGCATAAAAATTTTAAACCTTTTAAAATCGGTTATAAAAGGTTAAATAGCCCAACATAAATCATATTTAGATATTAAATAGCCCAACATAAATGAATAGCTATGCAAGCATCTCATGTATCTAAACACTTGAGCTTTGCAACCTTGAGTGTAGCTCAACATGTTGCTTGTCTCAAGATCCGGTTGGGATGCATATTCTCGCACCGCTCATGCACTCGTATTCGACTCAAACAGTTTGATCGAATTCTCGAACTTTGCGGATCAAAATTGTTTTTCCATATAACATTGAGTGTAGCTCGACAAGTTGTAGGGAGAAACATTCTTCGAATATCATATATGTTCAAGCTGCCCCATATAGAGGCGAGTGACATGTAGCGTGAATTTATTTGTTGGACCCAGAACTTAATGAAATCATATTTCTTAAGTCTGTTCTTTAGAAGGTCATTTTAATGTCAACGAGAAAATAGTTTAATTCTATCAATTAGAATTTAACTTGATATTCAATTAATCAACATATTTAACCAACTAATTCCATTAAAATATTATATTTTGATTCCATTTGTAAACTTAGAACTTACCCTACTTTAGCATATGTTCAATATTAAATATAGTTAGAATGGCTTTTATCTATCTATATCCTCCCACTATTTTTACGATCATTTTAAGCCTTAATAATGAATGAATTAATCGAATTAAATAAATGGGTAAGAGGTCAAATCACCCTGAGCCTAACAACCTTGAATGTAGCTTAACAAGTTACTTGACTCTACGATCGGAAGATGACTCTTCATCGTTCATATCAGATATGACCCTCTTATCGATTTTTACCCCTAGCCATTTGTGATCACGAGTGTGCTCATCCAAATCACAATGTCTAGTCTAGTCGGACCCTTGTTTTCATGTCTAGCCTGACTTGTCCCGGTGCTCGGTGTATTCACGACCCGTCGGTTTGGGTCAGGTCTTAGACTACATCTAGCCAGACTACATCATTGACTTAACTTACGCCGGTGCTTGGTGTATTCATGACACGACGGCTTGGGTCAAGTCACGATTTCATCTTATGTATTTAAGGAGTTGGTTGCTACAAGGTTGTCATGTCACAGCTTGAGTGTAGCTCAACAACTGAAACACGTGTCCTATTGTTGCCAACCCTGAAACAAGGAGGGCTACGGCTAATCATGAAGAAGATTATTAACGTATTTGACTTAGATATAGTCCAGGGTGTCATTTACTCATGATTCTCGTCGTTGCGGTCCAGCGGAACATAGCCAGGGAATTGACTTAGCCAGGATCACTATCCCTTAACTAGCTAGGGTGATCCAGCAAACTTAGCCAAGCACATTGACTGGATCATGGTCCATTGAATGAAGCTTGGCATTTTTATATGCGTGCCATAGACTAAAAGGATTTTATTAACAACTAATTAATCCTATCAACTAGTTGTATCCTTAATTTCAAAATTTTAGGATTTGTTTAATAACTTTTATTAAATCCTTATCAACTATAAGGTTCACGTGCTACCCTAATCGATATTAGGATTTTAATAAATTTATTAACAACGCTAAAAGCGAAGCCCTTTAATGAGAATTAATATAATAACAATTAGAATTAAAATTTCAAGGGACTACCCTAATCAGGAATTAGGTCTTAAAGTGTTGTTAATGTTTTATTAAAACATAGCATGTCATTAGAATTTATCTCATAAATTTTAACGAGTTCTTAATGGCTAACCTAAGAGGGTTGTCTAGTGTTATCAAATAAGGGACAAGATGACATAGCCATTAACATAAAGTTACACTAATTTTATCGCATAAAAGAAAAGTGTACAACTATTTAACAATTAAATAGAACAACGTTTATCAAATAAACAATTTTAGCATGCATGCTTAAATTTAACATTTAAATTTTAAATATGATTTCTAAAATATTTTATTTTATCTCATAAAATAAAAACTTGTTTTTAAAAATCACAAAATTTGCATGCTACTTAAAATATTTATCGCATAAAAATTTTAAACCTTTTAAAATCGGTTATAAAAATATCACATAAATTTAAAACATCATTTTAAAAAAAATTATGCTTAAAAAATTTATCATATAAAATTTTTAAACATCTAAAATCATTTTAAACTTATCGTATAAATTTTAAAGTTTTAAAATCAGTTTTAAAATTATCACATAAATTTAAAACATCATTTTAAAATTTCTTGTTTAAAATTTTATCATATAAAAAAATTAAACTTCAAAAATCTTTTTAAACTTATCGCATAAATTTAAAGAAACATTTTAAAAGTAATCTAAAACATTTTAAAAAATTATCTCATAATTTTAAAACATTTTAAAGTTTTTAAAATCATTTCAATTAATTAATCGCAGTCCTAGATCAGCATACAGAGATAGCTCTGATACCACTGAAGGGTTTTCTAGGACCTTTAGGGCACAAAAACTCTATTCTCGTCCTAAGTCGGACGGAACATAGACATAAAAATGCAGCGGAAAAATTATGTTAATCTAATTAACATGCAGCCCTCAGGAACCAAACCCTCTTAGCCAGGATCTTTGCCAACTTGGAATGGATCTGACCACCCCAAGAGAGATCTAAACTAGTGCGAATAATTAAAACGAAAGCTTATAAAAACATACCTGGAATCTCAACCATGGGGCGGGCAAGATGTTCTGCACCGTCTTCTGAGCCGCTCCCCGTCCCACGTCGAGTCACTCCTCGAACAGCTCCTCGAACAGCTTCACATCTCGAGGCGAGTAATCCTCGTGTCGCTGAGCCAACCACACGCCGAAGAAAGTTTCACGTGAGAGAAAGCCTTCGCCAAGATTTCGGATCCGAATCTGAACTCCTTCGCGGCTTTGCCAGAGCCCTCAGGAGTAAGGCAGAAATATGGAGAGAGGAAGGATATTAATTTAAGCCTAGATCCAAACGTGCTCCAATATTTACGTGAGCCGCTCAGATTTGGAGCTTGGGACGAGTTTGGAGAAAGGGGGAAGCCCCTATTTATATAGGCGGCTGACTCTCCCCTTTCTCCACAACCGATGTAGGACTATTAAATTTGAGTTAATTAAATCGAGTTAGTTTCCTTTCACAAAGGGCAAACTTCCGTGAATTTTAACTCCCTCATCGTTGAGCTTCAATATTGGTATAACTTACCAAATCGAAGGGCGTTCAACGGTGAACGCATAGGAAAAAAACGGCGAGTCAATCGGAGTCCGTTTGACCCTCCAATTGATCGTCCAAAGTTATCCAAAACCATTCAAAGATGGAAAATCTAGCCGTCAAAAAAATCCCGGGTTTTAGAAAACCCTAACCAGAAAATTCAGGCTTGGTGGGCCTCCATTTTTGCTGGGTTTAGCCCAACAGTTTGGGCTGACTTGTTTTGGCTATAACTTGTGCATTTAGACTCCATTTTTGACGTGGTTTGAACCTGCGTTTAGAGCAGGACGATCACTTCATCTACGTAACCTTTTCCATGTGTTTATTATATTATATATTTTCGTAAACAATTTACGACACCTTTAATCCGGTTTGCATCAAATGCAAAATAGTCCATATCTAAGCTTAAATTTTCATTTGCATCAAATACAAATGATGTGAGGGCATATTCCCCAACATCTCCCACTTACACTCATGATCATTTATCCCGAATGCAGGAGATAATTGTAAACATCTTTTGCAATATTTTATCCCTTGTATGAAATGCATATTCTTCCTGATCGTTTCTACCTATTGCCAGACAAAGGTCGCACTCTATGTGATGCCCTACAGCTTCACCCTTACAACAGGTTTGGGCTCGAAGTCCTATATGGCAGTGACCACGAGCAGTGTCCCTGCTTCAAAATCATCATTATGTGGTTGACTCATTGACGTGAGTATTGTCAGGACCACCCTGACTGTGTCCGTGATGAATTCTGCAGTTTTAGTCTCTTCGTCTTAACTATGTCGTGTAGATCAAGTATAGGGTACGGTCAAACTGTCAACCCCAATAACTTGACTCCGGTTAGTTTCTATCGATCTTTAGTCAACTAATGTTGGACTTCTTCCAACACACTCTGATCAGAGATTTTACTAAAGACCGAACTAACTCTACGACACTAACTCCCATTGACCAGGAGAGACGAATCCTCTTTTGGTCATTACTCTCCTCGTACGCTTCAAGTGACACCCAATCAAAGACCTTTCGAAATGCCTAGCCTCGAGTTAGGTCAGTGATCTAAGTGGCACCGTTCACGCACAGGTTCGTAAAATGACCTTAAGTCAAATGACCAACTTGCCTATCATTAATAAGAGTTATCATTGACAGATTGGTCAATATAACCATATGATAACTCTTGTGGATCGTCATTCTCTAATGAGCATCTGTGTCTCGTCTTCGACTTCGCCAATTCAAACGATCATGAGATTATCGCCACCGCTAAACGGTGAAGACTAAGACATAATGGTCTATCCGATGTTTCGATATCATTGTCTCGAAACATCTATGACCATGAACCCTTTTAGACTTATGCTACAGACAGTCAAACATTTCTTCATGATCGAGATACTCATGTCGATACATGTTTGACCTTGCATAAAGTCTCAGGACTTTACCTGAGTTAATATCTAATGTTAACTACATTATAAAATAACTTAGATAAATAATTACCAAACAGCTTACTGTTATTTCGAACAAGACGTTAGTGCTATACACACAGAGATAAATAGCCTCGAGGGCATCATCTCTCTACACAATTCACCCTTTGGGGTTAAGATCACCCTTCAGGTCAGCAGGTTGGTTTCTTCGAGAAGTTGGGAAGGTGCTGGCGACCTTTGTGCGACGTCCCGACCGCCTTGGAGCTCTTTCCTGTGGTTGGAACCCCCGGATGATCCACCTCGGTGCTCAAGAGGGTCCCTTCTATGTGCCCTAGGGATCATGCTTTGCTCACGGCTCTGCCCCCACCGCTCATTATGCCTAGGAGAGAGGTGCTTAGCCCGTGGGGGGCTTCGGCCTTGATGGGGTGCCATTCATGCCTTGGGCTTGGTGATCTCCTGCAAGAGTGTCTCTCTACAGCTTGATCTTACGGGATGTGCTCCGACACTATCTCGATCGATGCGTATGGGATTCCCAAGCTTCCCTGCTGGATCCTCTCCCTCGCAGTGGTGATGTAACGTCATTGTCAAAAAGCGGCTTCTTTATCAAGCTATCTTTGTATTGCAGCCTCCTCCTCGTCGAACCGTCTATGCCTAGCGATCGTCTCTTTATCATCGAGACGCCTCTGCAGAGCGGCTAACTCCTCTTCATCAAAGAACCTCCTTCGAGCGGCTGCTTCTTTTTCAAATTCAATGAGGAGGTTCCGCCTTACATTGAGAGGTCTGGAGGGGCCTGAAGTTTCAGGCGGCCTGGCAAATTTTGCCGCATCCATGTCCTTCATCACTTTGTCGAAGATCTCAATGCTTTGATGGATGCCACGAGCTGCGGCCTCGATGGTAGAGTCTGGCCCCTCAAGGGGCGCGTCTCTCTGGGGGGACCTCCTAGGAGAGGGGGCCGACATGAGCATTGGCTATTTACCGCTATAATGACTGTGATGACTTTATGTGGGGTCTGTCATGGATGTAATCCTTGTTCCCATATATGGAGCCAAATGTTCCGTGTAAAATCAGGTAACACTGAATTTATATTGAAAGGGGAATCTCGGTTATAATGATTACAAGTTTTGGGGGTGTAGTCGAGGCTAATCCCGATTGGAGGACGCTCTGTAGGTGGAAATCTCAAGGTCGCCCGTCAATCGGAGTAGGTCGCATGTCTATTGGAGTAGTTCATTGTGGGTTGCTCCAACCACCGGTGGCTGGGACGAGCTACCTGTAAGAAAAACAACTGGTCAAAAAGGTGGGGCTAGCTGCCAACCTATTGCCTCTCCGATGCTTAAGTGAGTTGATGACTGCTTGGAGAATGTCGGACATGCAGGGCGATCTTAGAGGCAGATCGACGCTTGCGTGGTGAACTAGTGTGGAAGGTGCGAATATCTGGAGGATATTCGACCATGAATATAAGTAGATGTGTTAGGGTTTCTTACAGATTATCCAGCCTCCTTTCTCACTAGAGGAGAGGGGGTATTTATAGGCTGTTAGAGTCGATTGCTTTAGCTAAGATGGTGGAGTCAGGGCATCAAGGGTTCGGCCGAGGATGTCAGAGCTGAACGTGTCAGGTGTGTTTTTGTCAGGCTGTCAAAGCTGTAAAATGTCAGGCATGCTTTTGTCAGGCCGTCTGGCGACGAAACAGCTAGGTGCACCTTTGTCAGGCTGGCTGACGACGAGGCCGACAGGTGCGCTTTTGTCAGACTTGTCTATAGTGAAACTGGCAGTGATACTAGTGGTAGGTCACCTTCCTCCTTGGGCTGACTGCTTCTGGGTGGATAGGTGGGCGAGCTACCTCTGGAGCGCGCTACCTAGGGACGAGCTGGTGTAGATCGTGCACAATAAACTGGAGGGCTCTTCTCTTTGGTTCGGTTGACAAATTTGTCGCTCTGCAAGTGCGGGCTGCTCTGAGCCCCTGCGAGCTTCTCTATGCCTCGGCGAACTAGGTCTCATTATGGAGATTCGACGGGCAATGACTTAGGCTTCGATTACACTGGCCTAGATTGACTGGGCCGATCTTAAGGTCATTGCACCTGCCAACCTAGCGCTCAGTTGAGCGGGGTGCTCGCTTGACCGAGTGATGCCTTGTTAAGCATCATCCTGGGGAGCTTGAGAGCTCAGTCGAGCGGAGAAGCCGCTCGATCGAGCACCATCTTCAGGAATTGATGTTGCTCGATCGAAGAAGAGGCTGCTTGGTCGAGTGGTGTATCCGCTCGACCAAGCGAATTAAACGCCATTTTAACAAAGAGCTTCAAGGGCAAAGTTTGGGCTCAACTGACGACTGGCTCGGGCAAGTGACTTGGTCGCTCGGTCGAGTGGTTTGAGACGCTCGGTCGAGCGGGTTGAGTCGCTCGGTCGAGCAGGTCGAGTCGCTCGCCCGAGCGCTCCTTTGCAACTCTCGCCCATGCTCCTTCATATCACAGCTCGGTCGTGTGCATCATGCGGTCGACCGAGCGATCTGGCAACTCATCTGCCTTCTTCCCCTTCATCTCCTCTTCTCTTCCCCTTCTTACCCTTCATCTCCTCTTATCTTCTCCTTCTTACCCTTCATCTCCTTTTCTCTTCTCCTTCATCTTCTTCCTCTCTACCTACTCTCTCTTCTTATACTCCTTCTGCTCCTTCTTCTCTTCTTTCTTTCCTCGGTCAGTTTGGGTCGACATGGCGAGGCGAAGCGAGCTTTGGCGTCGATGTTGTTTCCAAGATCTCGTATCGCTCTGAATCGCACCGAATTCCCTCAAAGTATATAAAACAGCGCAAGAATTAAATATATCAAGAACAGCGCGATATAATACAAAAATACGAATTCAAGCGATCGAAATGATATGGAAATGCGTGATAAAAACATGGAAAATATGGACACAACAACAGTCACATGTATAGTCTTCTACAATTGCCTGTCCTGGCTCAGATTATTACCGTTAGGATCAAATCTAGCTATTAGCCAGTCGCCTGTCCGATCTTATACGGGCGCCTATCGTTGCAGTAAAATCCCAGATTCTAGCCATTGCAAAACTCTTCCATTGGACTTTTTGCTTGGTTTTATGGGGTTTTTGGGGCTTCCTATAAATAGGAGTGGGCTTAGTTCATTTAGAACTATTGGAAAATTTGATCATTATTGAAGATCATTAAAGCCACTCCAAATTCTCATTTCCCACTCATTAGAGCTCTAATCCTCTTCATGCATTGAAGCTAGCTAAAGGAAAGTCCTCTAAGTGCAATCAAGCATATCTCAACAATTGGAGATCCTCTGCCATGCCTTGCATTCATATTGAGTAAGTTCATCTCATCAAGGCATAGGTAAGAGTATATTTGTTTCATTAGTTTCTTGAAACCATAACTTTCTTTCTGAAAGCTAGTTTCTCTCTTTGTGAGAGTTTTACCCCTAACTTTCTTTGTGAGAGATAGTTGCTTTCTTTGCGAGAGCTAGATACTCTCTTCGTGAGAGTTTGTTTATCTTTGTGAGAATTTGTTTCTCTCTTTATGAGAGTTCACATTGTTGAGTATTGGACTCCCCGGATTTGGTTTTGGATGATGAGCAAACATAAATAAATCGTGAACTAACAAATTGTGAGCGCAGTTATGAAGATCGTCGCCAAAATACCACGTACAACAAAAGCGACGTCTCAAAACTTCTCAATATGCGTGATCGTGTGCCTGGAGCTTCGTTGAAGCTCAAGGAGCAATATTGAAGTCAAGAAGAATGAAGATTGAAGCTTTGAAGACGGATCGCTAAGGTTTATTTTATAGTCTTTTAGCTTCGATCTATAGAATGTTAGGCCTTGAGTAATTCTTACATTTCTATCTTCATTTCGCTCATATCGTAGCTCTAGGATCTTAGTACAAGTTCATTCTAACTTCCTCGAAGCGTCGCGCTTCGATTCGGACTTGTTTGTGCATGTTAGTTGGTACAAGAAGAAGTACTGACCGACTAGATGGTGATCTAGTTGGTCAGCAACTCTTCTTGGACCGACTAGTTTGATTCCTTAATTTCTTGGACTTTACTGTTTACAGTTAGTCGGTCTACGTTGACTCACCGACCGACTAGTTTGTGAACTAGTCGGTCAGTGATGCTTCTTTGACCGACTAGTTGTGACTTTCTGTTCATACTAAATTTCTCCTAAGCTACTGTTTATCGTTAGTCGGTCTAAAAACGTTTGGTGACCGACTAGTTGTTGATCTAGTCGGTCAACATTTGTTCTTGGACCGACTAAATCATTTGTATTCAGACTATGTGTTTTTGACTCTTAGTCGGTCTAAGTTTATTGACCGACCGACTAGTTGTGAAACTAGTCGGTCAGAAAGTCTTCTTGGACCGACTAGTTATTTAGGTCTGAAATCTTCATCTGTTCACTGTTCACCTCTTAGTCGGTTCATGTTGTTTCACCGACCGACTAGTTGATGAACTAGTCGGTCAGTGGTTGTTCTTTGACCGACTAGTCTGCTTCAGATTTAGATCCGTTGGAGTTTTGAAAGCGACGTTTCTCTCTCCCTTTTCCCTTGATCCTTTAAATACCTGGAGGGGTTATTTCATAGGATCCAAGGCTGCTATTTCAGAGTTCTATTGATTCAAAGAGAAGCTTTCAACTCTCATCTTCAAGCTCTCCCATTCTCAAGAATCTCTCCCTCACTCTTATTCCTCAAGAGAGATTCATTGATTGTGAGCCTTCCAAGCCAAGGGCTTGATTCTAGGTCATCCATCTCATCCCTAGGCTTCCATTGCTGGTCATCTTCTTGAAGCTAGGGTTTGGTGACTCTTCCTCCATCAAAATCCTCTTTGCCCTAATTTGGTAAGAAATCTCAAGGCATAGGTATTTTTTTGGTAAGCATTTCATTTCAGTTATATTTGAATTGTATACTCTCGGTTGTGAGAGGTTTTGCGTGATCCCGGGTTGTGGGAGTCACGGTCATCGATTGTAGGTCGATTGCACTTGTGAGGTTTTCGCAAGTGTTCATATTGGAAATCTTGAGTTAGGGTTTCTAACTCAAGTATCCGGAAGGGATCCGGGTGGTTGGGACGTAGGATCACCGGGAACAAGTCGGGGAGACTTGGGTGGATCCGAACCCATTAAACCATTGTGTTTGCGTTTGCATTATTTCTTGATTGTAGTTATTCTGCATCGTTGTTTGTTAATTGCACGATAATTAGGAATAACACTCCTTATTATTTAAAAGTACTATTCACCCCCCCTCTAGTACATGTGCAGTAGCTTCCCAGGGCACTACAATTGGTATGAGAGCCAAGGTTCAAAGCTACACATAGCCTAAGTTCAAAGCTATGACGAACAACGACTACAACGTCTTCAGGAACCGCGATGGAGCTTCTTCAGTTATGGAAGGACTATCCTCAGTCAGGCCTCCACACTTCAACGGTACTAACTATGGGTACTGGAAATGCCGGATGCAAATTTTCCTCCGGAGCGCTTCACTATGGAGAGCCACCATGACGGAGTATGTCGAGCCTTCCGAAGAAGATTTCGCGAAGTGGACTCCCGCGGAGGTCGCCGCGGAAGTAGCCAATGCCAAGGCAATGAATGCCTTGAATTGTGCGTTGGAGCCCGAGGACTTCAACAAGATATGCACATGTAAGAGTGCATATCAAATATGGAACCAACTCCTCATATCGCACGAAGGATCGAGTACGGTAAAAGATTCTAAACTCGTCGTTGCTAATAAAGAATTTGAGTTGTTTCATATGGAGCAGGGCGAAACCATGAAGGAATATTACGCTCGCTTTGTGGATATATCAAACGACTTGGAAGCTCTTGGGAAGGTCTATACCCAAAAGGAGAAAGTCGCGAAGATTATCGACGGTCTTCCATCATGTTGGGAAAAGCGTACCTTCGCCATCGAGGAAGGTAATGACATGAATAAATATACCGTCGTACAACTAATGGGTACCTTGTTGTCTTACGAGGTACGCAAGGATAGTAAGATCCGAATGAAGGAAAAGATGAAAGCGTACTTGAAGCAAGATGAGCCAAAGAAAAAGGGGATTGCCTTCAAGGCCGCTCCATCTACCGATGATGAAGAATCGAAAGACGAATTGGACATGGAATCCATTGCCCGTATGGCAAGGAAGTTCGATCGTTTCCTCCGAGAAGGTATATCTTTGAATAAATCTAAAGTTAGTTCGACTAATGCTTCTACTCCCGTGTGTTATAAATGCAACAAGCCAGGACACATCAAACCGGATTGTCCTCTCTACAAACACAAGGAAAAGGGGAAAGCATCAAAGTACGACAAGTCGAGAAAGTACAAGAAAGGACTTGTTGGCACATTCACCGACTCCGAATAGGATTCCTCAAGTGGAGAGTCGGATGATGGAAGAGTGGAGAAAGCAAAACTTTGCTTCATGGCAAATGAGGCAAAAGATCGAAAGTCCTCCTTCGATGATAGCGAGGATGAAAGCGAGGATGGTAGCGAGGAGGAAAGCGGAGAACCTACTATTGATGAAATGAGGTTAGAAAACCAAGAAATTTGGTCTAAATTTACTAAATTAGTAGATAGATATAATAAGACCAAAGATGAACTTGTTAGCCTCCAAACCTCTCCTAAGTCTACCATCACCAACAATGACACCATTGTTGAGACACTCGCCAATGAGAAAGCAAGTTTGCTTACTCATAATGGCTTGTTGAGAAATGAGGTGAAGTCCCTCAAATCTCAACTTGAGCATGTTCTTATTGAGGATTCGGATGAACATGTGATAGCGGATTTGACGTCTCAAAACTCAACTTTGAGTATTGAGAATAAGAATCTCAAATCACGTGTTTATGCACTCACATCGCAAGTATCCACTTTGGATTCTTCTTTGCATTCTCTCAAAGAGAAGTATGAGTGCACGTTAGGCCGTATCAATGATTTCAATAAAGGTAAGGGCCATTTGGATAATATCCTAAATGACTTACTTCCGGCCAAACACCACATTGGCTTGTGGTATAAGATGGGAGACTCATCCAAATCGCCTACCACCTTTGTTAGGCCGACATCCGATGCCTCGACGAGTGGGAGCAAACACCCCATTGGTAGTTCTCCTACCAATAGTGCTTCCACTTCGTACACACCCCCGATTGGAAAGAAACCCACTTTGGGTAGACCTCCAAAGAGGGGTCATGCATTTTTGTACTCACATGCTATGCCACGTAGGAACACACATCCTACTCCACCGGTGCATGCAAATATTAATGATGATTTTTATGCTCCGCACCCACGAGCACGTGCAAACACTCATATGAGACACCCACGTGCACGTAATCATGCTCATGCACATCCTAATGCATATGTTCAAACATCTCATCCACATGTGCATGCCTACTCTCATAATCATTCTCATGCATACACACCTCATGCTTATCCACGTATGTATGCTACACCACATCATGGATCTCATGCTCATCATAATTCTATTGCTAGATCTCATGCTCCTAGGCCACATGCACCACATAGAAATCAACCTTTTGTGCATGCAACAACTAGGAAGAGGATTCCCAAAATGTACACTATTTGGGGTCCCAAGAACACTAGTGATGATGCTATGAATGTTTATGTGAAATCATATATTAATGATGTTATTTTGAATGATGCTTATGTTGGGAAGTCAAGTTCCTCTTGGACTTGGTTTCCGAAGGGTTAGTTCCTTTAACCCTTCAATGCTTGGTACCATGAGCTTATGATCATGTTATGTGTACCAAGGCATATGTTTATAAAATTGATTTTGATCATATTAATTTATGGGTTACAATAATTTTTATTTCGTATTTCAAATTTGTTGTCTAACCCATTGGATCCAAAAGGATTTTTGGATACCAAAATGAAGTTTTCTAGGTTCAATCCACCGTGGGATATCAACCCTACCAACTCCTCGTTTTGCGAAGACTTTCATTCAAACGGAGTTGATGGTGCTTAGGTAATGCACCAATGTAGGGGGAGCTAATGTTGTAAGTATAAGATTACATTTGGTATCCATGAGGGTTGAATGCATGCTTGGTTAGAATCTATTTCTTTACATTGGTATCATTTCGTTTCTCCTAGCATGATAGAATTGTGAATGCCATAAATGCTTTGAAATTCTTATCTATTTTTGGCATGACATGTTTTAAAAGTTATTATGATGATTTTCGTATCACTTTTATCACCTTGTCACTTCTCATCGCACACTTCACTTAGTTTTTGATGTGCTTTTACTTTATGTTCATTTTCGATCGATATTGTGACATTTGATATTCTATGATGTGCACCACTCTTCTGATGGTTCATTCCTGTGTGCACATTTTATGTATGTCTCTGATATTGATCTCGTCGCTCGACGATTTATTTTGAGTCAATAGCTTTAGTTGTATGAAAACATAGAATTGTTTTCCATGCACTAAAATAGCTATAAATGTTGATATTGGAGAGTAAATTCATTTCTTCAATAAGTGAATTTACATTTGATATTTTGATGATTTAAGTTTTCAATTTTCGACTATGGTCTCATTGACACGCTTTGATTTTATTCGAATTTTATTTTGGTGTCATATGAAACGTGGTCGTATTCTTAGACTCCCATGCTTAATGAATTATTTGGACGTGATTTATTATCATTGGCTTCCTCCCGCTCTTTTTGGATTATGCCAAAGGGGGAGAGATATAATAATGGCATAATAATGGCATGTGCTAAATGATAATCTACCATGAATCTAATTTTATATGTTAGATTCAGGGGGAGTTAAGATATAAAAATGGATTACAAATCCTAAATCTCAAATGTTGGATTTGAATTTCTACTTTCCTCGTCTGCTTGATGTATGTGCTTATTATTTCATGTGGAACTAATGTGTCATCAATGCAGGAGGAGTAAGTATATTTCATTTAGTTCATTATTTTTTTATTATTATTTATGTTGGTTTGTCATCACCAAAAAGGGGGAGAATGTTGAGTATTGGACTCCCCGGATTTGGTTTTGGATGATGAGCAAACATAAATAAATCGTGAACTAACAAATTGTGAGCGCAGTTATGAAGATCGTCGCCAAAATACCACGTACAACAAAAGCGACGTCTCAAGACTTCTCAATATGCGTGATCGTGTGCCTGGAGCTTCGTTGAAGCTCAAGGAGCAATATTGAAGTCAAGAAGAATGAAGATTGAAGCTTTGAAGACGGATCGCTAAGGTTTATTTTATAGTCTTTTAGCTTCGATCTATAGAATGTTAAGCCTTGAGTAATTATTACATTTCTATCTTCATTTTGCTCATATCGTAGCTCTAGGATCTTAGTACTAGTTCATTCTAACTTCCTCGAAGCGTCGCGCTTCGATTCGGACTTGTTTGTGCATGTTAGTTGGTACAAGAAGAAGTACTGACCGACTAGATGGTGATCTAGTCGGTCAGCAACTCTTCTTGGACCGACTAGTTTGATTCCTTAATTTCTTGGACTTTACTGTTTACAGTTAGTCGGTCTACGTTGACTCACCAACCGACTAGTTTGTGAACTAGTCGGTCAGTGATGCTTCTTTGACCGACTAGTTGTGACTTTCTATTCATACTAAATTTCTCCTAAGCTACTGTTTATCGTTAGTCGGTCTAAAAACGTTTGGTGACCAACTAGTTGTTGATCTAGTCGGTCAACATTTGTTCTTGGACCGACTAAATCATTTGTATTCAGACTATGTGTTTTTGACTCTTAGTCGGTCTAAGTTTATTGACCGACCGACTAGTTGTGAAACTAGTCGGTCAGAAAGTCTTCTTGGACCGACTAGTTATCTAGGTCTGAAATCTTCATCTGTTCACTGTTCACCTCTTAGTCGGTTCATGTTGTTTCACCGACCGACTAGTTGATGAACTAGTCGGTCAGTGGTTGTTCTTTGACCGACTAGTCTGCTTCAGATTTAGATCCGTTGGAGTTTTGAAAGCGACGTTTCTCTCTCCCTTTTCCCTTGATCCTTTAAATACCTGGAGGGGTTATTTCATAGGATCCAAGGCTGCTATTTCAGAGTTCTATTGATTCAAAGAGAAGCTTTCAACTCTCATCTTCAAGCTCTCCCATTCTCAAGAATCTCTCCCTCACTCTTATTCCTCAAGAGAGATTCATTGATTGTGAGCCTTCCAAGCCAAGGGCTTGATTCTAGGTCATCCATCTCATCCCTAGGCTTCCATTGCTGGTCATCTTCTTGAAGCTAGGGTTTGGTGACTCTTCCTCCATCAAAATCCTCTTTGCCCTAATTTGGTAAGAAATCTCAAGGCATAGGTATTTTGTTGGTAAGCATTTCATTTCAGTTATATTTGAATTGTATACTCTCAGTTGTGAGAGGTTTTGCGTGATCCCGGGTTGTGGGAGTCACGGTCATCGATTGTAGGTCGATTGCACTTGTGAGGTTTTCGCAAGTGTTCATATTGGAAATCTTGAGTTAGGGTTTCTAACTCAAGTATCCGGAAGGGATCCGGGTGGTTGGGACGTAGGATCACCGAGAACAAGTCGGGGAGACTTGGGTGGATCCGAACCCATTAAACCATTGTGTTTGCGTTTGCATTATTTCTTGATTGTAGTTATTCCGCATCGTTGTTTGTTAATTGCACGATAATTAGGAATAACACTCCTTATTATTTAAAAGTACTATTCACCCCCCCTCTAGTACATGTGCAGTAGCTTCCCAGGGCACTACACACATCTCTTCGTGAGATTGTAGTCACTACCTTGTATAAAATCATAGTGAATATTGGTGGGCTAGATGTACCCAAATTGGGGAACCAGGATAAAATCTTTGTGTTAGCGTTTGCTTGAATGTGTTATTTAAATTCACATTGCACTTATAATTTCGCATTTGCAAGTTTTATTTTTAATTACACGATTATTTTCAGTACTCTATTCCCCCTAGAGTATTTGTAGTTAGTACTGCAAGGCATAGACGGTTCTTACACCTTGGTCATCAGCCGTAAGACGAAGGTACCACCCCCTCGCAACTGAACGACCTTACTCTGTCATCGACCATAAGCCGAAGGAGCCATGCCCCTCACTACCGAACGACCATCCTTATTCGTCAGCCATAAGACGAAGGGGCTAACCCCTCGCAATTGAACGACCCTACTTTGTCGTCGGCCTTAAGACGAAGAGGCCATACCCCTCGGTACTGAATGACCATCCTTGGTCGTCAGCCATAAGACGAAGGGGACACCCCCTTGCAACTGAACGACCCTACTATGTCGTTAGTCATAAGACGAAGGGGCCATACCCCTCGCTACTGAACGACCATCTTTGGTCCTCAGCCGTAAGACGAGAGGGCCATCCCCTCGTAACTGAGCAGACCTACTTAGTTGTCAAACGTAAGTCGAGGGGCCATCTCCTGCTACCGAACGACACAACTTGGTCGTCGGCCATAAGCTGAAAAGGCACCGCATCGAGAATTATGCATTATTATGATGGTTAATGTGGGTATGATTCAACGATTCAACCCCTACCACTTTGGGTAGTTGCTTAACTAGTAAAAAGGGGCCAAATGGCGATACAAATGCCTATACATGCTCTTTAAAAATGTCAATTTGTAACAAACAAAGAGATATATGTCACCTTTTGGCAATATTGTTGTTCTGTATTACAAATTTGCCGTTTTCTTACAAAATTTACACCCCCAATATATTCAAAAACTTAGAGGGGGTAAGGAACTCCTAAGATTCATCAACAGGACCGACATGCCCTAGGTCTCCGTCGATCGAAGGAATATTCTCCCGACCTCTTGGAGCACCAACATTTGCAGCCCCACCTGTCTCGATGATGGCCTCATCAACCGAGATAGCTACATCCATGGTCTTACTTTGACCATGGTCATTATCGAATAGGAGAATACTAGGAATTTCATCGATCTCAGCCGCATAATGGGGAAATCGATTCCTTATTTCCAGTCGACACCGCTCATATCCTTGTATATACAGCTCGTTGAAGTCAGGCAAACTGTCTATACATTCTTGGACTGCCCTTTTTGTGATCTCTTTCGCATTGACTTTCGAGCCATCAATGAGTCAAGCTTGCAATTCACTTTCCATGGCCTCCCACTTGGCCCTTTTCTCGAGCAGCATCTTTTCTACTTGCTCCCTCGAAGTGATTTGACCAGCCTCTCTCTTACAAAATTCACCTAACTCGTGCTCGAGTGGCGTACCTGAGACTGGAGCATTTTATTGAGAAGCTTAAATCTGGACATTCTCGCTTCAACCTTTTCAACGGCCGTTGTGGCTTCATGATTAGCCACCACCACTAAGCGGCGATGCAACACAGCGTTAGTCACGAGAGCCTGCAGACAAGTGAAAGTGCCAATCTCAACATTTGTTTCATTCATAATGAAAACAAGTACGATACTCACCTGAATGTTTGCGTGAACGACAATTGAAGACTGCCTCTCATGATCGACCCTTTCCAGAACGATGTACCTGGTAAGGGTCGAATTCTAAGCAATTCGTGAGGCGGTCCCACAATCCAAAAGAGCAGACTCATCGTTCCTAATTGGAAAGTCCGGCTGAAGGAGCTCCTCCTCAAGACAATCAAAACGGAGCCTGAGGCGATCGATTTTCCAGTAAATGTGATCTAAAGTCCTCAGGAATATCCTTGGCCAGAGACACCGGAGGAAATAAACCTTCCCAAGGTCAAGAATCCTGATGCAGAATAGGCTCCTGAGGAGGAGGGGTTTCCCCGAATCCCTCTCTAAAAAGGACCATGTTCTTGTTCGAGGGGTTGGGCCTCATCACGTGACTGATTCGCGTCCAGAGAAGCAGATGGGTTCACGGCATCGTTCGATCTAGACAAACCTGAGTCTCTAATGCAAAGTTGACGCCTCAATCTCTTCACTTTCTCATTGCAGCCACCTCAAAGTTGCGGGGAAGATTCTTCTTTCTCTTCTATTGAAGACGCGTAGGTTGTGAGGCTTCATGAAAGACCATGGGTAAAGCCTCTGGGGTCTCGATCGTTCTTTCTTCCAGAGGATACACTTAAGAAGAAGACATATTTTCCTCAGCCTCTTTAATGGAAGCTCCAACCGCTTCCCACAACTCCGGGTCCACTGGTATTCCAGACCGACCATGCATGTTAGGAGAAGGAAAAATTCAAGAAAATGAAGAACAAATCGGTAATGGGCAAGGTCGAATCAACCTTTCGTCCATACGGTACTGATCAACACTGGGTCAGTCAACAGTCACTTCATCGACCTGCTCTCCTTTGGCAACTTCATCAACGAACGGGCAATTTTCTCCTCCACATAAAAAGGGGCTTGTCATCAGTCGTGCCCAAATCAGCCGTCCCCCACCGAGTGAAAAAACTTGCTCGCCGTGAAATACCACAAATACGAATTGGTCTTTCCATTTCGGATTCGAGGAGGGGAGATCACCAAATAATTTCCTACCTCGGCGAGCGGTTATCATATAGTAGCACTGGGGCTTGAGGAGAGGAATTATGAAAAATTAATTGAACAACTCTATGGTTGGTTCAATCTCGTTCATCACTCACAATGCGATGAAGCTGACCAAGACACCAATGACGTTCGGCATCAGTTGACAAAGGGAAAGACACAGTATCCTTAGTAAGAAGAACATGACAGGATGCATGGGGAATCGAAGTCCCCAATGAAAAGACTTGACGTAAACTCCAACTTCTAGACTGCCAGGACGATGAACCCTTTCATCCCTCTGGGGCAATCGGATCTGATAGTCACATCGGACATATTTCTCTTGGAGACCAGGAATTTGATCTGCTCCACTTGAGAGATTTAATTGGCGATCAGACTGGGCACGGCGGCCTCCTCCTTATCCTTCTGAGCAATGGAGGTTAAGGCCCTGCCAGTGGCATGTGCAGATGAAGAAGCCATCAGGGAGGAAGGAAACCTGGGTGAAGGATGTGAAAGACGATCATTTCTATCTCCCTCCAAAACCATCTTATTTAGGCGAGGCAATCTCATCATATTGGAACACGTGTTGGTGATCCAGGCTTCTTAATATCTTGAATTTAGATCCGACACATCGTCAAAATAAGAAAAACAGGCATTTTGGCACTTAAACTTGAGTCTTCTTCCACGGCTGTCGTGCCCCATTAATAAGATGTAACATCACTTGACCCCAACAGACGAACTGTCTGAGCTTGAGTGATGAGGTTCATTTTTGCTCCCTTGGATCGGCGCTGGAGGGGCTCGCTCGAATGGCGATAAAAGCCCACAAAGCCCATGAAAGAAGCCCAAATCTAACTCGGTCAAAGGCCATGTGTCATTCGCCCGTTGCACTCCCACCTATCAAATGTCAAATTGAAGGTAGGATCATAAATAGCAAGGTATAGGCGATGGTTACCCCTATTAAGGGGGAGGATCATGGCGCCATAATTAGTGACTGTTATCGTCCCAACGTCACTGAAGAGACCTCCGAGGTCTATAAATACACTGAAGATGAACAAAATAAGGGGACACTAACGTACGAAAAACCTAATACTCTTACTTTCTGCTCCCCACTTGATAATTCTTCCACCAAATAGCTTGCGATGACTGACTCGAGACGAACCTTCGTGGGTCGATCTCGACAACTCCAAGCTTATTCTTAAATTCCCGCTCTAACTTAAACATCGGAGGAAATTTGGGTCGGAACCCAAATCTGACCCCCTGACATTCTCTTGTGGTGCAGGAGGATCGTGGTATGATCCAACAGGAGGTTGATTGATAGCTCTAGATGATGGTCATACAAGGATCAATCCCACCGAAGGGTCGAACGACCTTTGTATTTAGTCATCGGGTCGAGCGAGCTACCGCATCGCCTTACTATTCTAATCATCAACGATCTGGTTCTACTAACTGATGGTCCATTCCATTAGCTGATGAGGCTCCACCTCGACAGAGCAGTCCATGTCAACCCAAATATTGTTATCGCCTATTTTGACCTTAACAGTTGGCGTCGTATGTGGGATACATATCGGTCAACATCCCAAAGCAATCAAAGCCTAATGTCGACTGCACCCGAATACAGGATCACTCTACGCTCTAGTTCAAGAAACATTGGACGATGGTGTTCCGAACACGAATCCTGAAGACCATGGGGCCTCATCCAATGCTCCATTAGTCACTCAGGAATAATTCAACAAGTTCATAACGAAGGTTGAAAGTAGCCTAGTGGTGCTAGTCGCAGCTATTCAATAAGATATGGAGCATCCACAACCAGGAGGAGGAAAGCAACTCAAAGAAACCAAGGGCCTAACGAACAAGGGCCTAACGAACAAGGACTCGAGCAATAAGAGAACTTGCAGCCAAATACCATTCCTCCATCTCAACAGAACGGATAAATGGGTAATGACCACCTCACCCCTGGATAGAATGGAGGACCTGGACCCTCCAACAATGAATGAACCACTCGTAACAACTTAGACCAAATGAGAGATAATCTCGTCCAAGGTCATAGTCTACCTAAGCCTGTGGCTGGCGTGAAGAGGAAGGAGAGGGAATTGATCCCCAACCACTCTTTGAGTGCCACTCACCAGCAACAGGAGGAACGTACACCAATCACCCTTCCTGCCAATCGACTGACTCGCCAAAAGGATAGTATCATGTCTGCCCCCACTGCTTCCCAAGTTCAAGATCCCAGCCTTGCATATGTATGAATGTGTCGGAGACCCGTGGAGGTACGTCTGAAGATACCAGAACGTGATAGAGCTCCACAGGGATGATGAGCATACCTCTGCCGAGCCTTACAAACCATGCTTACAAAAGCGACAGACAACTGCTATCATGGGCTACCCGATAATAGCATCGGGTCATTTGATGAATTTTCTGACCTTTTTTGCAGGCAGTTTGTTGATGGGAGATGCTTGAAGTGAAAATTGTATCTCCTCTTCACTCTTAAGCAAGGTGAGAGAGAATCAAATCGGGTTTTATCAAACGTTTCAACGAAGAAAGACTGGAGGTCGAGGACGTTCCAGACTCTACTATCATACCCAAGCAGTCAAGAGTAAACATCTGCTAAGATCCTTGAATGAATTCTCGTCGAGCACTCTCGTAGAGCTGTTCAATACAATGGATCGATTCATGACGTCGGAGGAAGCACTCGCCGTTGCGAAGGGCGACACCCCCAGGCATCAAGAAGAAACAAAACGAGACGCACGACCCCGAGTGAACTCTCGACCAGAACCGCGAGATCGATGGCAGAGAGATTAGAGTCCTTAGAGCAAGAAGCATCCTGCCAAAGATACATACGTCAGGCCGAATGCCCCTAAAGCAGAAGTCCTAGCATATGCCCACAAAGAAGGACTCATCAACAAGCCTGTTATGAAGGGCATGTTGAATATTGGACTCCCCGGATTTGGTTTTGGATGATGAGCAAACATAAATAATTCATGAACTAACAATTTGTGAGCACAGTATTGGAGATCGTCGCCAATTTCACGAGAATATTTAAAGCGACATCTCAACACTTCCAAAAGCTCGTATTCAAGCCTAAAGCTTCGTTGAAGCTCATGCAACGCTTTGGAAATAATGAAGATTCAATCGAAGCTCTCAAAGACCATTTATTAAGGTTTTATTTATAGTCTTTTAGTTTCGATTGATAGAATGTTAAGCCTTGAGTATATCTTACGTTTCTATCTTCATTTCGCTCATTTCGTAGCTCTAGGTTTCTTGCACAAGTTCACTCTAATTTCCTCGAAGCGTCGCGCTTCGATTCGGACCTTGTTGTGCATGTTAGTTGGTACAAGAACAAGTACTGACCGACTAGATGGAGATCTAGTCGGTCGGCCACTGTTCTTGGACCGACTAGTTTCAGTCAGTTAAATCTTTGTTCTTTACTGTTTACAGTTAGTCGGTCTACGTTGACTCACCGACCGACTAGTCTGTGAACTAGTCGGTCAGTGATGCTTCTTTGACCGACTAGTTGTGATTTACTGTACATGCCAAATTTCTCCTAAGCTACTGTTTTCCGTTAGTCGGTCTACGTTCATTTGATGACCGACTAGTTGTGAAACTAGTCGGTCAGACAGTGTTCTTGGACCGACTAGTTTTCTAGGTCTGAAATTCTATCTCTTCTCTGTTGTGCTCTTAGTCGGTCCATGCTTTGTGACTGACCGATTAGTTGATGAACTAGTCGGTCAGTGTTTGTTCTTTGACCGACTAATTCTCTCAGATTTCTTTCCGTTGGAGATTGACCTAACTTATGTTTTTGGGTTCCTATAAATAGGAACCTAGGTCATTTCTATCTAGCATAGAGCTGCCATTAAGAGATTCATTGAGCCCTAAAGAGATAGCTATTCTCCCTCAAATCTAAAGCTCTCTTCCTCACAAGAAACCCATTCTCTCTCATTTCTAGATCTAGAGAGAAGCTTGTTCTTGGTGAGCTCTTCAAGCTATTGCTTGAACCAAGTCTCCAACTCTTCCCTAGGCACCCATTGCTGCTCATATCCTTGGTGCTAGGGCTTGGTGACTTCATCTTCCTCAAATCCTTCATTCAACCTATTGGGTAAGAAAAACTCAAGGTATAGGATTTTGTGGTAAGAGTATTTATTTCATTTAAACTCTTTATATTGCTTGTTGGCTCTCTCGGTTGTGAGAGAAGTTTGTGATCCCGGGTTGTGGGATTCACTTTGCCATTGCATGTATGATTTGATCTTGTGAAGGTTTTTCACAAGATATTCATAGTGGAAATCTTGAGTTAGGGTTTCTAACTCAAGTATCCGGAGGGGATCCGGGTGGTTGGGACGTAGGATCACCGGGAACAAGTCGGGGAGACTTGGGTGGATCCGAACCCATTAACATCGTTTGTTAGCTTTGGTAATTTCATTGTTGTCATTCAATTTAAGCTTCCGCAAATTGATTTGGTAGTTGTTTGCAATTTAATTTGGAATTATACGCCTTATTATTTTAAAGTACTATTCACCCCCCCCTCTAGTACTTGTGCAGTAGCTGGTAGGGCATTACATTTGGTATCAGAGCCAGATTCTCAGCTATGTCTGCCAACGACAACAAGACCGTGCGTCCACCTTCCAACTATGACACCTTCAGGAACCGTGAAGGAGCATCTTCCGTGATGGAAGGACATTCCTCTACGAGGCCTCCATTCTTCAACGGTACCAACTACGGGTACTGGAAGTGTCGGATGGAAACCTTCCTCCGAAGTGCATCTTTATGGAGAACTACAATGAAGGAGTATATTGAACCCGAAGAAGAAGATTTTGAGAAATGGACTACCGCGGAGGTCGCCGCGGAGGTAAGCAATGCCAAGGCAATGAACGCCTTGCAATGTGCATTGGAGCCCGAGGATTTCAATAAGATATGCACATGTAAGAGTGCATATCAAATTTGGAACTCCCTCCTCATTCTACACGAAGGGACGAGTAGGGTAAGAGACTCTAAACTCGTAGTCGTAACCAAAGATTACGAAATGTTTCATATGCAACAGGGCGAGAAGATGAAAGAATATTACGCTCGTTTCGTTGACATAATAAACGAGTTAGAGGCCCTCGGCAAAATCCACACTCAGAAGGAGAAGTGCTTAAAGCTTATTGAAGGACTTCCCTCTTCTTGGGAAAAACGTACCTTCGCCATCGAGGAAGGTAATGACATGGACAAATATACCGTAGTTCAACTAATGGGTACTTTGATGTCATATGAGGTACGCAAAGATAGCAAGGTGAAGCTACAAGAAAAGATGAAGTCATATTTGAACCTAGATGCGCCTAAGAAAAAGGCGATTGCATTCAAGGCGGCTTCATCCACCTCTACCGATGATGAGAACTCGGAAGAAGAAATGGACATGGAATCCATTGCACTCATGGCAAAGAAGTTCAATCGCTTCTTCCGAAAGGGTAACTTCAAACACAAATCTAAGTTTACATCTACTAACGCCTCTCCACCTTTGTGCTTTAAATGCAATAAGCCAGGACACATCAAAGCGGATTGTCCTCAAAACAAGCAAAAGGAGAAGTGGAAGGCGCCAAAGTATGACAAGTCCAAGAAGTACACGAAAGGAAACAAGAAGGGACTTGTCGGAGCTACCTTCACCGACTCCGAGGATTCCTCAAGCGGAGAGTCGGACGATGAGCACGTGGAGCAAGCACACATGTGTTTCATGGCAAGAGAGGAGCACGATCAAGGATCCTCCTCTTCCGATGATAGTGATGAAGAAAGCGATGAGGTAACGATGGATGATCTTAGGGATGCTAACACTCAACTTTGGTCAAAATATACTAAGTTAGTAAATAGATATACTAAGGTAAAAGATGACCTAGCTAGCATTCAAACATCGCCTAAGACTATCATCACCAACAACGACACCGTTGTTGAAGGGTTAAGAAATGAGATAGTGAATCTCAAATCTAAACTTGAACATGTTAGCATTGAGGATGCGGAAGAACATGAGATAGCGGATTTAACTTCTCAAAACTCGACTTTGAGTATTGAGAACGAGAATCTTAAATCTCGTGTTTATGTGCTCACTTCGCAAATATCCACTTTGGATACTTCCTTGCGTTCTCTCAAAGAGAAATATGAGGACACATTGGGCCGAATCAACAAATTCAACAAGGGTAAAGGCCATTTGGATAATATCCTAAAAGATTTACTTCCGGCCAAACACCACATTGGCTTGGGGTATATGATGGGAAATTCTTCCAAGTCGGTCACTACCTTTGTTAGGCCAACTTCCGAAGTCTCAACGAGTGGGAGCAAACACTCTATTGGTAGTTCATCTACCAATGGTGCTTCCACCTCGTCCACACCCTCTTTCGGAAAGAAACCCACATTGGGTGGACCTCCAAGGAAGGGGCATGCTTATATGTACACCAATTCCATGCCACGTAGGAACACACGTCCTACTCCACCGTCTCACACTTATGATGATTTTTATGCAACACATTCCCGGGCACGTGCACACCAAGTGAGACACCCTCACGCACGTATTCCCACACATGCATATGTACACCCACCTCATCATATGAATAATTCTCGTCGTGCACCATTCCATCATGTCCCGTATGCCTATCCACAACATGCATCACGTAGAAATCAACGTCGCATGCATGCACCCAATAGGATGATGGCTCCCAAAGTTTTCACGATTTGGAGCCCAAAGGACACAAGCATGGACGAAAAACAAATATATATGAATGCATATTTTTCGGATGTCGTGCATAGTAAGAATTATGTGGGGAAGACTAAGTCCACTTGGACTTGGCTTCCAAAGGTCTAATCCCTTGGACCCAATGACCTTGGGTACCATGATATGAAACTTATCTATCTTTAGGTACTCAAGGAAAAGAAAAAGAAAAGGAGCAACAAGTTTAAATTTAGCTCCAAAGGGAATTGGATACTCGATAGCGGGTGCTCCAAACACATGACGGGTGACGCTCGATTGCTCTCCGGAGTGGTTCCCATTGTGAATGGAAACCGCGTCGTATTTGGAGGCAACGAGAGCGGAACCGTCATAGGTGTTGGTAATGTCGGTAACCCTTCTAAACCATTAATTAGTGATGTGTATCTTGTTAGTGGTTTAAATCATAATCTTATTTCAATAAGTCAACTTTGTGACAAAGGTTACAAAGTTAGCTTTGCGAAAGGATTGTGTCATATTTTAAGAAAGGATAATGAAAAATTATTATTTTCCGGAACTCGTCGTAAAGACATTTATATTTTGGATCTTCCTAAGTCATATGAACAATGTCTCGTTGCCAACACAAGTGAACAACACTTATGGCATCGACGCTTTGGACATGTGAACTTTGGAACACTATATAAGCTTTCAAAATTGAATTCTATTAAAGGTTTTCCGAAGCTTGTTTTTGAAAAGAAAAGTTTTTGTGATTGTTGTCAACGCGGCAAGCTTCCTAGATCTTCATTTAAACCTAAGAAAAGCATCTCTACAAAACGGCCACTAGAGCTATTACATCTAGATTTATTTGGGCCAACTAGAGTAGCTTCCTTAGGAAATGCAAGGTATGGACTTGTCATCGTAGATGACTATTCAAGATTTACTTGGGTATTTTTCTTGTGCAATAAAAATGAAGCTTTTGAAAACTTCACAATTTTTGTTAAGAAAGTACAAAATCTCTTAGGAACCACCATTGTCACTATTCGTAGTGATCATGGAGGTGAATTTGAGAATGAGTCTTTTGAGACATTTTGTGATGAAGTTGGTATTACTCACACCTTCTCTTTCCCTCGTGCACCGCCTCAAAATGGTGTAGTTGAGAGAAAGAATAGGACGCTAGTGGAGTGTGCTCGCACTATGCTTGATGATAGCCAACTTGGCCATCAATTTTGGGCGGAAGCGGTACACACCGCTTGCTATGTGTTTAATAGAATACTTTTGAGGCCCGGCACTAAACAAACTTGTTATGAATTGTTGTTTGGTAGGTTGCCTCAAGTTAAACATTTTCGTGTTTTTGGTTCGAAATGTTTTATTAAGAACACATATGGTAGTTTGGACAAATTCGATCCGAGATCCGATGAGGGGATTTTTGTGGGATATTCTTCGCGTAGCAAAGCCTACCGGATATTCAACAAACGAACCTCGACGATCGAGGAATCGCTTCATGTCTCATTTAATGAAGGATTTGTTCCAACTAGAATTTCAAATGATAATGATTCTATGGATGTTTTATGTGATTCATTTGATAATTCTAAGTCTATTGATTCTATTGAGACTAACCCGACTAATGAAGTTGTTGAGAATGTTCCAAGTGATCAAGGTATTCCCAAGCGACTTCATGTCATTCGCGACCATCCCCATGAGCAAGTAATTGGCAATATTCAAGATAGTGTCAAGACAAGATCGCAAGTTCACCACTTCGCCAATTGTGCCTTTGCCTCATCAATAGAGCCAAAGAATATAGTTGAAGCATGCGAAGATAGTGCTTGGATACTTGCCATGGAGGAGGAGCTCATTCAATTCGAGAGGAATGAAGTGTGGGAGCTTGTTCCATTGCCTTCGAAGAACCACACCGTCATAGGGACAAAGTGGATTTTCAAGAACAAAACCGACGAAAACCAAGTCGTCGTCCGGAACAAAGCTCGGTTAGTAGCTCAAGGCTATCGACAAGAGGAAGGTATTGATTTCAAAGAATCCTTCGCTCCGGTAGCTAGATTAGAATCAATTAGATTACTTTTGTCTTTTGCATGCCATAAGAATTTTAAATTATTTCAAATGGATGTTAAAAGTGCATTTTTAAACGGAGATGTCGTTGAGGAAGTTTACGTTTCTCAACCTCCGGGCTTCATAAATGAAAAATTTCCAAATCACGTTTTTAAACTAAAGAAAGCTCTTTATGGTTTGAGACAAGCTCCTCGAGCTTGGTATGATCGCCTAAAGAATTTTCTTTTGGATTTGCATTTTAAAATGGGCGAAGCCGATTCAACTCTTTTTGTTAAGCATGCGAATAATGATATTTTATTAGTTCAAATTTATGTTGATGATATCATTTTCGGTGCTACTAACTTCACTCTTTGTGAAGAGTTTTCTAATGTTATGAAGGAACAATTTGAGATGAGCCACATGGGCGAACTCAAATATTTCTTAGGACTCCAAATTCGCCAAATGAACGATGCAATCTTCATCCACCAAACGAAGTACACGGTGGAGTTGCTAAAGCGATTTGGAATGGAGAATACCTCCGGGAAAAAGACTCCAATGAGCACGACTACGCATCTTGACAAGGATACGGGCGGTAAGGATGTAGACATTCGTTTATATCGAGGTATGATTGGTAGTTTGCTTTATCTTACCGCAAGTAGGCCCGATATTATGTTTGCCGTATGTATATGTGCTCGTTATCAGTCTCAACCTAAGGAGTCTCACTTAGTAGCGGTAAAGCGTATTTTCCGCTATCTAAGTTACACTTTAGATTTTGGATTACTTTATCCGAGATCTAGCACATATGAGTTAATCTCATATAGTGATGCCGATTATGCGGGATGCAAATCCGACAGGAAAAGTACTAGTGGCACTTGCCATTTTATAGGAAATTCTCTTGTCTCTTGGTTTTCCAAGAAGCAAAATTCCGTATCACTTTCAACCACCGAGGCGGAATATATTGCCGCCGGTGCCGCGTGTGCTCAAGTTCTTTGGATGAGACACACTCTTAAAGACTTTGGTATAAATTGTGATACTTGCCCTATCATGGTTGACAACCAAAGTGCAATATGTCTTTCCAAGAACCCGGTACATCATTCCCGTTCGAAACACATAGATGTCCGCCACCACTTTTTAGATGACCATGTTGCTAAAAAGGACATCATTCTAGTGTACGTTGAAACCCAAAAGCAAATCGCCGATATTTTCACGAAACCCCTAAAGGAGGACTCCTTTGTGAGGTTGCGTCGAGAATTGGGGATTATGGGTGAATCCGAAATATAGGATTCATGTTTCATTCAATAATTTTGCATGCTATTATTCTTGACAATATCTCATTCATGCTAGAATTATTGGATTTTTCGGGAATTTTAAGTGATATCTTAATTTTTCGTTCGATTTGTGCGTAATCGTCAAATTTCTGTTTTTCGATGTTTAATGGGATAGTTTAGATGTCCATTGAGAGTTTTGAGATTTATCATCCAAGCGTATGATGGAGAGAACTTGATTTTCAAGTTTTTGACTCTTTAGTCGGTTCATGTTCAGTGACCGACCGACTAGATTGAGATCTAGTCGGTCAGTGCTTGAACGCAGACCGACTAAATCTTGTCAGTCTTCTTGGATTCAGCCACTGTTTGCACCTAGTCGGTTCAAGCTCATTGACCGACCGACTAGATCGTGATCTAGTCGGTCAGTGCTTGAACTGTGACCGACTAGTTGTGCCAGGGGCTGTTTGGTCATTTGGGAAATCGACCGACTTAAACTCGATTTAATCGATCGATTTCCATTCTAATCGATCGAAAACTCTTTCTCCTCCGCTCAAAACCCCGACCCTTCCCCTTCCGATCGACTTCCGGCCTATTTCCGACCATCCCCGCCGTCGCCGGCCGTCGCTCTTCCTCCTAGGGTAAACCTACCTCCTCCCTCTCCTCTCTAGGGTTTTGTTTTCTGCTCTAGGGTTAGGTTTCTCTAGGGTTTCAAATTTCTAAATTTCTAGGGTTTCGGATTTCTAGGGTTGTGCTAGGATTCGTTGATTTGATCTCGTGTCTTGCTTCGACTATGGCAAGAACACGCATTCCGATCCCTTCCTCTGACCCCTCTCCGATGACCGTTGATCCAATCTCTTCGGATCCCGAGCATCCAACCCCTCCGAAGCGTAGAGCCAAGACCACCCATCCTTCGTCGTCTTCGCCTCCTCCCAAGAAGAAGAGGACGACGACCGCCAAGCCTAGAGGTCAACCAAAGCCCAAACCTAAACCCAAGGCCAAAGTTCTTGCCTCTCGTTCTTCGTTCCATACTCCTACCGATTCCGATACGGAGTAT
The DNA here is from genome assembly GCA_030789695.1 of Scilla litardierei. Taxonomy (NCBI): domain Eukaryota; kingdom Viridiplantae; phylum Streptophyta; class Magnoliopsida; order Asparagales; family Asparagaceae; genus Scilla; species Scilla litardierei. The sequence goes on along the minus strand of CM061142.1, from coordinate 303,016,949 downwards.
AACCCCGAGACCCAGACTCATAGGGAACCCACTCCTCCTAGTCATCCCGAGTCTAGCACCCACCCTCGTACGTCTTCTCGAAAGCCTAAGGGAAAGGCTCCGATGCCGGTGGGCGGTGTCGATATTTCCTTATGTCGCGATGACCCTTTGTGTCTTGCGGCATATAACCGTATCGAACATTGTCCGCTGCTTCTGGAGCATTTCGTCCAGTTCAGCGACTTCATAGGGCTAGCTGATCTTCTGTCGTCGTCGGGTCTTCTCGATTATCTTCGATTTGACCCGAAGGCGAATCCTCGTCCTTACCCTAGATTAGTAAAGCTTTTCTATGCCAATAGGATCCGGGGTCAGTACGATCAGACCCACTCTATTGAGACGACCGTTTTGGGGACTCCTATAGTCCTCACTGCGGAAATCTTAGGAGAGATTCTGGGTATCTCTTCGTCTGGCCTTCTTCCTTCTGATATCTCGGTTGATGATATCTCTTCTCTTGATCAGACCATTCTTTCAGAGATTTTCCATCAGATTCCTCCTGCTTTGATTGGCGTGCCCTCTAAATCTTTTAAGCCTAATGCTTGGGTCCTAAATTTGATTCTGAAGTCGTGCTTGCTTCCCAAGTACGGCTCCTCATCTTTACCTTCCCAGCCATTTCTGAAGCTTATCTATGCGATCTTCATGGGGAGCTCGATTAATTGGGCTCGAATTATACTCGATAAGATTGATTCTTTCGAGTGTATTCGAAAGTCCAATAAATCAGCTCATATTCCTTTTCCTTGCATGTTGACCCTCGTGTTCCGTCACTTTCGTGTCACATTGCCTCGTGACGATGAGCGTCCCCTCGGTCCTCCGCTGAATGCGACGGCCGTCAAGAAATCTCTTGCGGCGCTTCGTCACGTTCAGAGGACGACTCCTTCAGCGTCTGTCCCTGCCTCTGCCTCTGCCTCTGCTTCTCCCGTTGCCACCCTTGATGACGTCGTCCGGATACTTCTTCGTCACGAGTCCCGCTTGGCTCGTACCGAGGAGGTGGTCTGCCGTATGGCACGTCAGATGGGTGTTGAGCTTCCTCCTTCCGTGTCTGAGGGAGAGGAGATGGATGAGATGGATGAGGAGGACGTTGAGGAGATCTGTCGTACTTCGACTCGTGCCCCCAAGGGCACCTCTGCTGCTGCTGGTACATTCTCTTCTGCTCCTGGAGCTGCCACCTCTTCAGGTGTTCCAGAGTCATCTGCTGTTGACCCAGTTTCCGAGCCTGCTCATGTATCTGCTGCTGCTGCTTCTGTCGAGACTCCTGCTGCTGCTGAGCTTGTTGCTGAGATCTCGACTCCTGCACCGACGATTCCATCTGTTGAGACACCTCTACTCCCTGCAGATCCTGAGTCCACTCCGTCGACTGGACCCACGGACGCTGCAGATCCTGCCTCCTCCTCGTGATCGTTGTTCCGAGGACTCTCCATATACACTTTGGATGATGTATTCTTGTGAGAGAGTTTTGGGTTAGGATGGGGTTGAGAGATGCCTTGTTACATTGTTTTTGTGCTTTATGGTTGTTGGTGTTGGATTGTATGATATATTGATGATGATGTATTTCTTTTTGATGATATGTAGCGCTTGATATGATGTATCTCTTATATTCGATGTGATATCTCTTGGATGTACTCATGTTGTCTCCATGTATATATATGTTCATCATCGATCACTTTATCTTTTATACGTCGTGCAAATTGAATATTCGTTGAATATATTTGAAATGTGATATCGAATCGACGCATAAAAAGTTGGTTAAATGGATTTTATAGAATTGTTTTCCATGCTCAAAATTAACCAAGAATATTGAATATTGAAGAGTATGTTTCTTTATTCAAGACATGAATAAACATTTGGTATTTTTGATGATTTTGATTATCGTTGATTTTTTTTTTTAATGGAAAATTTGACACACCTTGTTTTGATTTCCACATTTTTTTCCCTTGGTGTCAAGTTGGTCCATTGTCTTCGTCTACGACTCCAGATGTTGGATTTTACATTTCCTAATTGTTGTCGTTGTATGCCCCCCATTTTTGGGATAATGCCAAAGGGGGAGAGATAATGATAATAAATAGCGCAAATGAAAAATTTAACTCAATTTCCAAGAATCTAGTTTGATATGTTAGATTCAGGGGGAGTTAAGATACAAATAAGGATTTTCAAAATCCGATATTTCAAAAATCAATTCACTTTATTTATCTTACTCGTCTGCTTGATACAATTCATTTATATTCATTTTGGAATTAACGTGTCATCAATGCAGGGGGAGTAAGTATTTTTACATTTGAATTATTATCTTTGATTATTATTTATGTTGGTTTGTCATCACCAAAAAGGGGGAGAATGTTGAATATTGGACTCCCCGGATTTGGTTTTGGATGATGAGCAAACATAAATAATTCATGAACTAACAATTTGTGAGCACAGTATTGGAGATCGTCGCCAATTTCACGAGAATATTTAAAGCGACATCTCAACACTTCCAAAAGCTCGTATTCAAGCCTAAAGCTTCGTTGAAGCTCATGCAACGCTTTGGAAATAATGAAGATTCAATCGAAGCTCTCAAAGACCATTTATTAAGGTTTTATTTATAGTCTTTTAGTTTCGATTGATAGAATGTTAAGCCTTGAGTATATCTTACGTTTCTATCTTCATTTCGCTCATTTCGTAGCTCTAGGTTTCTTGCACAAGTTCACTCTAATTTCCTCGAAGCGTCGCGCTTCGATTCGGACCTTGTTGTGCATGTTAGTTGGTACAAGAACAAGTACTGACCGACTAGATGGAGATCTAGTCGGTCGGCCACTGTTCTTGGACCGACTAGTTTCAGTCAGTTAAATCTTTGTTCTTTACTGTTTACAGTTAGTCGGTCTACGTTGACTCACCGACCGACTAGTCTGTGAACTAGTCGGTCAGTGATGCTTCTTTGACCGACTAGTTGTGATTTACTGTACATGCCAAATTTCTCCTAAGCTACTGTTTTCCGTTAGTCGGTCTACGTTCATTTGATGACCGACTAGTTGTGAAACTAGTCGGTCAGACAGTGTTCTTGGACCGACTAGTTTTCTAGGTCTGAAATTCTATCTCTTCTCTGTTGTGCTCTTAGTCGGTCCATGCTTTGTGACTGACCGATTAGTTGATGAACTAGTCGGTCAGTGTTTGTTCTTTGACCGACTAATTCTCTCAGATTTCTTTCCGTTGGAGATTGACCTAACTTATGTTTTTGGGTTCCTATAAATAGGAACCTAGGTCATTTCTATCTAGCATAGAGCTGCCATTAAGAGATTCATTGAGCCCTAAAGAGATAGCTATTCTCCCTCAAATCTAAAGCTCTCTTCCTCACAAGAAACCCATTCTCTCTCATTTCTAGATCTAGAGAGAAGCTTGTTCTTGGTGAGCTCTTCAAGCTATTGCTTGAACCAAGTCTCCAACTCTTCCCTAGGCACCCATTGCTGCTCATATCCTTGGTGCTAGGGCTTGGTGACTTCATCTTCCTCAAATCCTTCATTCAACCTATTGGGTAAGAAAAACTCAAGGTATAGGATTTTGTGGTAAGAGTATTTATTTCATTTAAACTCTTTATATTGCTTGTTGGCTCTCTCGGTTGTGAGAGAAGTTTGTGATCCCGGGTTGTGGGATTCACTTTGCCATTGCATGTATGATTTGATCTTGTGAAGGTTTTTCACAAGATATTCATAGTGGAAATCTTGAGTTAGGGTTTCTAACTCAAGTATCCGGAGGGGATCCGGGTGGTTGGGACGTAGGATCACCGGGAACAAGTCGGGGAGACTTGGGTGGATCCGAACCCATTAACATCGTTTGTTAGCTTTGGTAATTTCATTGTTGTCATTCAATTTAAGCTTCCGCAAATTGATTTGGTAGTTGTTTGCAATTTAATTTGGAATTATACGCCTTATTATTTTAAAGTACTATTCACCCCCCCCTCTAGTACTTGTGCAGTAGCTGGTAGGGCATTACAGGGCATGTACGAGAAAAAGGATGATCTCAAATTCTATAAGTATCATAATGACTACAGGCATAACACCGACGATTGTTGAACACTTACGAAAGAGATCGATGTGCTAGTCAAACGTGGTCATCCTAAGAAGCCAGGTGACGACCAGCCAAATAAAGAGGGGACCTCTAAGCAGAAAGGCAAAGGGCCAATGACCTGGTCACCCATCACCAAGGTGGTTGATTAGCAAGCTTCTAGGCAAGAATAAAGGCCAGACGAAAATAGCCCCGAGCAAGATCAAAACGCATGCACGCTTTTTCTTCTATGTCTAAGCCTTTTCTCATTAATAGAGTCTGTTTTTCCTTCGAAACATATTTTTCCAACATAGCATTTATGAATTTTGTGGGAATCACTCCGTCTAATGCTTAGTTAATCTTCGACAAGCGTACTACTCACAAGGATCCAATCCTTACGAGAAATGTAGATGGACCATGCTCATTTCAATTCGAATTGTCTTGATGAAAATAGACTTGGAGACAACTCTGTCGTCAGTCGTAAGACTAAGGGGCCATACCCTTCGCTACCGAACGACCATCCTTGGTCATCAGCCGTACGACGAATGGTCCATCCTCTCGAAACTGAACGATCCTACTCTGTCGTCAACCGTAAGACGAATGGGCCATGCCCCTCGCTACCGAACGACCATCCTTAGTCGTCAACCATAAGACGAAGGGGCCACCCCCTCGCAACTAAATGACCCTAATCTGTCATCGGCAGTAAGACGAAGGGGCCATGCCCCTCATTATCGAACGACCATCATTGGTCGTCAACCGTAAGACGAAGGGGCCACCCCCTCATAACTGAACGACCCTACTCTGTCGTCGGTCGTAACACGAAGGGGTCATGCCCCTCGTTATCGAATGACCATCCTTGGTCATCAGTCATAAGACAAAGGGGTCACTCTCTCGCAAATGAATGACCCTACTCTGTCGTCAACCATAAGAAGAAGGGGCCATGCCCCTCGCTACCGAATGACCATCCATGGTCGTCAGCCGTAAGATGAGGGGGCTACCCCCTCATAACTGAACGAACATATTTAGTCGTCGGCCGTAAGCCAAGGGGCCACCCCCTCCCTTCCCCCTGCTACCGAACGACGCAACTTGGTCGTTGGCCATAAGCTGAAAATGCACCCCTTCAATACTCGCGCCTTATTATGATGGTTAATGAGTGTATAGTTCAACGATTTAACCCGTACCGCTCTTGGCAGTTGCTTAACTCGTTAAACGGGGCCAAATGGCGATACAAATGCACATACATGCTCTTTAAAAATGTCAATTTGTAACAAACAAAGAGATATATGTCAACTTTTGGCAATATTGTCGTTCTGTATTACAAATTTGTCGTTTTTTCACAAAATTTACACCCCCAATACATTCAAAAACTTAGAGCTGTAAGGAACTCCTAAGATTCCTCAACAGGACCAGCATGCTCTTAGTCTCCTTCAATCGAAGGAGTATTCTCCTGAGCTCTTGGAGCACCAACATTTGCAGCCTCACTTGTCTCGGCGACGCCCTAGTCGACTGGGATAGCTACATACATGGTCTGAATTTGACCATGGTCAATATCAAATGGGAGAATAACAGGAATTTCATTGATCTCAGCCGCATGATTGGGGAAATCGATTCCTTATTTCTAGTCGACACTGGTTATATACTTGTATATACAGCTCGTCGAAGTCGGGCAAACTGTCTATACATTGTTGGACTGCCCTTTCCACGATCTCCTTCGCATTAAATCTTTGAGAGCTGTCAAGGAGTCCGACTTGAAGTTCACTTTCCCTGGCCACCCACTTGGCCATTTCCTCAAGCAGCGTCTTTTCTGCTTGCTCCCTCGAAGCAATTTGACCAGCCTCTCTCTTACAAGATTTGTCTAACTCATGGTCAAGATAGCGTACCTAAGACTGGAGCATTTTATTAAGAAGCTTCCATCTGGACAGCCTCGCTTCGGCCTTTTCTATAGCTATTCTAAACTCTGCCAATATGGCTTCATGATTAGCCAACACCACTGAGCGGCGACGCAATGCAGTGTTAGGCACGAGAGCTTGTAGACAAGCCAAAATTGCCAATCTCAACACTTGTTTAATTCATAATGAAGACAACTATGATACTCTTCTAAACGTTCACGTGAAGATGATTAAAGACAACCTCTCGTGATTGACACTCGCCAGAACGACCCTGTCCCTGGGAAGGGTCGAAATCTCAGTAATTCGTGAGGCGGTCCCATAATCCAAATAAGCCGACTCATCCTTCCTAATTGGAAAGTCCGGCTGAAGGAGCTCTTCCTCAGAACAATCAAACAGGGCCTGAGGCGATAATTTTCTAGCAAAAGAGATCTAAAGCCCTCAGTAATATCCTCAGCCAGAGACACCAGAGGAAATAAACCTTCCCAAGGCCACGAATCCTGATGCAGAATAGGCTCCTGAGGAGGAGGGGTTTCCCCTGAATCCCTCTCGAAAAGAGGAAATTGTTCTTGTTCTAAGGGTTGGGCCTCATCACATGACTGATTAGCATCCAGAGAAGGAGATGGGTCCATGGCATCGTCTGACCCTATCACCCCCCCCCCCCCCCACTCCCCAGGATACCCAAGAAGTACGAATCCATTCCAGGTGTTCCCAAAGATGGGGGTGTGATAAAGAAAAGAGGGAAAGAGAGAGAGACAAGTATAGAGATGCTGGTCCACTGCGCACTACTGGGATAGTACATGTAATGTATCCCAAACTAAACAACAATACATAAGCATGCAAACCTACACAGAGATAGCAAAGAAACACATGCTATATATGTATATCGTGTCCAACATATACAATATCTTTCTCTCATACATCAGATACATCAAAATCCCCTAGACTAAAAGGAAACCCAAGGGTACAAGTCTCACGATCTCATATCACATCCCAACCCACACTCGATCACTACATCTCCAGCTCCCATCTCTACCTGCTATCTGGAAAACCATAGGTGGGACACGTCAATGCGTGATCCAGTAGGAAATCCAACTCCAACTTAGTATGCTATTATGAAAATGCAACTATTTTACATGCGTCCATGGCAATGTGCAAATGAAGCATGCAATGAGCTAAAGAAAATATGCTAAAAGAAACATGAGCATGACTTAAAGAAACTAATGCACAACATAATATAAGGGAAGCTACAAATAAACATATCAACAAAGAGGATAAAGTGTATGAATATAAACACAACTACAATGGAAAAGATTAACTACAACAATTAGAAACATTTACAACTCAAGTGATAATGTGCTAAAAAGAAGTATTTTGTACAAAGGGGTGAGTCATGGCAATATGACTATAGGGTTATACGTGATGGACAATGTGGTCCCCAAGACATGGTGCTATGGAACCTCATCATTCACTCGTAAAAAGGGTCATGTACATAGTGCCATGCCCATCACTCTCATCATAAACAACCACATAACACCACTCATCCTAAACAACCACATAACATCATGCCCTATTCCACCCTCCTACCTCCCATCATGCACAACAATGAAAGTCCCACATTCATGTTACAATGAGCAAGGCTAAAAACATTAAAAACAATTTTATTATTCTTCTCTCTTTTTCATCTCTTCTCTTTTGCTTGCATAAAACTTCATAAATGTCCAACAAGGCCCATATTCGGAGGTAACAAGGAAGGGATAGCCACATTTCTTCATTATAAAAATGAGGATTTCCACAACTTTAAGCTTATTAGCACAACATAGCCATAAAGCTAGTAACTTTACACATGATTCCTTAATAAAAGGACAACTAAAGCATGACTACTTCATCAAAATATCAACATGTGCATGAAACTTTGATAAAGATAATAACTTGCATGAAAAAGAGAACAACTTGCAAATAGCACAATAAAAATTACAGCTTTTCCATTGAATTAACAGAGGAAGTTGACTTACATCAGAAAGGTATCATCTTTCACATAAATTCCTAATAAAGAAAGCATCTTGAATAGCAAACCATAACAATATAACAAGAAGCTAATTTTAACATCACAAAATAATAAGGAGGCTAACTTTAATTCAGAAAATGCAATTCTACAACAAAAGTTGAGAACTTTACTTCAAAAATGCCATGCAAATAACATACTAAGAAAAGTTGGATTCCTACCTCTTGTAGAGCTCCTCTCATCCTCTCAAAACTCCAACTTGATCCATGGAAAACTCCTCCATCACAATAGGCCCACAACTTGCTCTTGACTCCTTCTCTTCTTAAGCTCCCAAATGTCCCACATGAACCCAAAAAAAGAAAGGGAGGCTCCTAGAGTGTGCAGAGTGAGGGTGGAGTGGCCCTTATGGAGTTTGGCCACCATGAACTCACATGGGGGGTTCGGCCTAAGCAAGCAAGAAGAGAAAGAAACTTAAAATGAGAGGAAATGAAAGGAGAGAGTGAAGCAGAGATCTAGAGATTTCTAAACGTATCCTAAAGATAAGCATGATCACTGTATAATTACTAAAATACCCTTTAGAAGCTCAAAGAACATAATACCCTCACTACTTCTAGGATATTACCAAATAGGCTTTACTATGCACAACCAACTCGTTACTATAGACACAAACCTTAACTTAATTACAACAATTCCACTACCCTAACCCCTTTTCACACTAGTCCTCATACACACCCTCATTCATGCATCCATACATACATAGTGTATACACACATACACTTACATACACATACATCCCTAACATATTTCTACATATAGGTCATTTTCATTTCTTTGTACATCCAAGCACACATATTACGTACATCCATGCCATATGTATCAACATACACCCATTTATACACATGTAGTAGTTTCACACACACATATATATTTACATCAATTCCACACATCACTACAAGTAGTCATACACACTAGCACACTAACATGGATCCATATATACACATACCACACCCCAATACACACCTTAAACCAATTACACACACATCTTACATATCAAAATAGCCATATCAAACATTGCCATATACACATAACAATACATGTCCGAGTACATAGCAATACATAATATTACACCATAAAGCATCACCCTGGGAGCAACACCCTGGGGGCTTTATACACTACTTAGATACACACATGTATACAAGGATACATGCAGACATATATATACACCCTACTATATATGCTCTAAGGCCATTATGATCTACCACCTTAAAATATAGTCCGTCCTCGGACAATCTAACCTAATGGCTCTACCCTAAGGCTAGAGTTCTACACACCTTAAAACTAAACTACCCTCAAACACCAGAACACTGCATGTACTAATCCTTATGTAGCCACAATGAGGAGACCTGCATGGGCCACTAAATGTCACGCCCCGCTATCCAGGATACCGAGAAAGTACGAATCTGTCCCAGGTGTTCCCGAAGATGCAGGTGTGATAAAAAAAGAGGGGAGAGAGAGAGAGAGAGGGAGAGAGAGAGGGAGAGAGAGAGAGAGAGAGAGAGAGAGAGAGAGAGATATATATATATATATATATATATATATATATATATATATAACTGCAGAGATTCAAGTCCACTGCGCACTACTGGTATAGTACATGTAATGTTCCCCAAACTAAACAATAATACAGAATCATACAGACATACGCAAAGATAGCAAAAGAAACATAGGTTATATATGTGTATCATGTCCAACATATACAATATCTTTCTCTCATACATCAGATACATCAAAATCCCTAAGACTAAAAGGAAACCCAAGGGTACAAGTCTCACGATCTCATCTCACATCCCAACCCACACTCGTTCACCACATCTCCAGCTCTCATCTCCACCTGCTACCTGTAAAACCACAGGTGGGACATGCCAATGCATGACCCTGTAGGAAAAGCCAACTCCAACTAATATGCTATTATGAAAATGCAACTACTTTACATGCATCCATGGTAATGTGCAAATGAAGCATGAAATGAACTAAAGGAAATATGCTAAAAGAAACATAAGCATGACTTAAAGAAACTAATGCACAACATAATATAAGGGAAGATAGAAATAAACATGTCAACCCAAGAGGATAAAGTGCATGAATGTAACCACAACTACAATGGAAAAGATTAACTACAACAATTAGAAACATTTACAACTCAAGTGATAATGTGCTAAAAAGAAGTATTTGGTACAAAGGGGTAAGTAATGGACATGGGACTATAGGGTTGTACGTGATGGACAATGTGGTCCCCAAGACACGGTGTTAAGGAACCTCATCATTCACTCGTAAAAAGGGTCATGCACATAGTGCCATGCCCATCACTCTCATCATAAACAACCACATAACACCACTCATCATAAACAACCACATAACACCATACCTTGTCCACCCTCCTACCTCCCATCATGCAAAACAACTAAAGTCCCACATTCATGTTACAATGAGCAAGGCCAAAAACATTAAAAACAATTTTAGTATTCTTCTCTCTTTTTCATCTCTTCTCTCTTGCTTGCAATAAAACTTCACAAATGTCCAACAAGGCCCATGGTCAGAGGTATCAAGGAAGGGGTAACCACATTTCTTTCTCATAAAAATGAGGAGTTCCATAACTTTAAGCTTATTAGCACAACATGGCCATAAAACTAGTAACTTTACACATGATTCCTTAATAAAGGGACAACTAAAGCATGACTACTTCATCAAAATATCAACATGTGCATGGAACTTTGATAAAGATAATAACTTGCAAGAAAAAAGAACAACTTGCAAATACTACAATAAAGATTACAACTTTTCCATTGAATTAACAAAGGCAGTGGACTAACATCACAAAGGTATCATCTTTCACATAAATTCCTAAGAAAGATATCTTCTTGAATAGCAATACATAACAATATAACAAGAAGCTAAATTTAACATCAAAAAATAATAAGGAGGCTAACTTTAACCAAGGAAATGCAATTCTACAACAAAAGATAAGAACTTTACTTCAAAAAAATGCAATGCAAATAACATACTAAAAGAAGTTGGATTCCTACCTCTTGTAGAGCTCCTCTCATCCTCTTAAAACCCCAACTTGATCCAAGGAAAACTCATCCATCACAACAATCTCACAACTTGCTCTTGACTCCTTCTCTTCTTAAGCTCCCAAATGTCCTACATGCACCCAAAGAGGAAAGGGAGGCGCCTAGAGTGTGCAGAGTGAGGGTGGACTGGCCCTAGGGTGTTTGGCCAACATGAACTCACATGGGGGGGGTTCGGCATAAGCAAGCAAGAAGAGAAAGAAAAATAGAAAGGAGAGAAAATGAAAGGAAAAAGTGGAGGAGAGATCTAGAGATTTCTAAGCTTATCCTAAAGATAAACATGATCACCATATAATTATTAAAATACCCTTTAGAAGCTCAAAGACCAAATACCCTCACTACTTCTAGGATATTACCAAATCGACTTTATTGTGCATACCCACCTCTTTACTATAGATATACATCTTAATTTAATTACAACAATGCCGCTAACCCAACCCCTTTTCACACTAGTCCTCATACACACCCTCATTCATGCATCCATACATACATAGTGTATACACACATACACTTACATGCACATACATCCCTACACATATCTCAACATATTGGTCATTATCATCTCTTTGTACATCCAAGCACACATACTACATACATCCGTGCTATATGTACACACACACACACACACACACACACACACACACACAGTTACATCCATTCCATGCATCACTACAAGTACTCATTCACACTAGCACACCAACATGTATCCATATATACACATACCACACCCCAATACACACCTTAAATCAATTACACAGACATCTTACATATCAAACATTGCCATATACTCATAACAATACATGTCCCAGTACATAGCAATACATAACATTACACCATAGAGCATCACCTTGGGAGCAATACCTTGGGGGCTTTATACACTACATAGATACACACAGTATACAAGGATACATGCATACATATATATAAACTCTACTATATATGGCACGAAGGCCATTACAGACCCAGAAAAATCTGAGTCGCTAATGTGAAGCTGTCGCCTCGATTTCTTCGCTTTCTTAATTGCAACCACCTTGAAGTCGGTGGGAGCTTCTTCTTTCTCTTCTGCTAAAGAAAAGCCGTCTGTGAGGCTTTATGAACGACCATGGTTAAAGCCTTTGAGGTCTCAATCATTCTTTCTTCCAGAGGATACACTTGAGAAGAAGACATATTTTCCTTAGCCTCTCTAATGGAAGCTCCGACCGCTTCTTGCAACTCCAGGTCCACCAGGTATTCCCGACCAACTATGCCAGTAAGGAGAAGGAAAAATTCAAGAAAACAAAGAACAAATCGGTAATGGTCATGGTCTAATTAACCTTTCGTCCATACGGTATTGAGCAGCACTGGGTCAGTCAACAGCCACTTCGTCGACCTAGTCTCCTTTGGCAACTTCATCAACGAACGGGCAATTTTCTTCTCCACATCGAAAAGGGGCGTGTCATCAGTCGTGCCTAAACCAGGTGTCCCCCACCGAGTGTAGAAACTCACCTCATTGTGAAATACCATGAATATGAATTGGTCTTTCCATTTTGGATTCAAGGAGGGGAGATCACCAAATAATTTCCTACCTCGGTGAGTTGTTATCATACACCAGCCCGTGGTCTTAAGGAGAGGAATTATGGAAAAAGTAATTGACCAATTCTATGGTAGGTTCAATCCTGTTCATCATGCAAAATTCGATGAAGTTGACCAAGACACAAAAGGCATTCGGTATCAGTTGACAAAAGGAAAGACCCAGTGTCCTCAGTAAGAAGAACTTGAAAGGGTGCATGGGGAATCGAAGTCCCCGATGAAAAGCCTTGACGTAAACTCCAACTTCTCGATCACCGGGGCGATGAACCCTTTCATCCCTCTGGGGCAATCAGATCTGATAGTCACATTGGACATATTTCTCTTGGAGACCAGGAATTTGATCCGCTCCTACTTGAGAGATTTCATTGGCGATCAGACTGGGCACGATGGCCTCGAGTGATGGAGGCTGAGGCCCTACCAGTGGTATGCGCAGATGAAGAAGCCATTGGCGAAGAAGGAAACCTGGGTCAGGGATGCCAAAGATGATGATTTCGATCTCCCTCCAAACCCATATTATTTTGGCGAGGCGATCTCATCATATTGGAACACGTGTTGGTGATCTAGGCATCCTAATATCTTGAATTTCGAGCCGACACAGCATCCAAATCAGAAAAGCAGGCATTTTGGCACTTAAACTCGTGTACTTTTTCCTCGACTGTTGTGCCCCATTAATAAGATGTAACACCACTTAACCCCAACAGACGAACTGTCTAAGCTTGAGTGACGGGGGCCATTGTTGCACCCTTGGTTCAGCGCTGGAGGGATTCGCTCTAATGGCGATAAAAGCCCACAAAGCCCATGAAAGAAGCCCGAAGCTGACTCAATCATAGCACATGTGTCATTCACCCATTGCACTCCCACCTATCAAACGTATGACTAAAGGTGGGCTCATAAATAGCATGGGCGTAGGCGATGGTTACCCCCATCAAGGGGGGAGGATCGTGGCACCAAAATTGGTTGCCGTTATCCACCTAACTTCACTGAAGAGTCCTCTAAGGTCTATAAATACACTGAAGATGAACAGAATAAGGGGACCCCAAGGTATGAAAAACCTAATACTCTTACATTCTGCTTCCCACTTGATAATTCTTCCACCGAATAGCTTGTGACGACTGACTGGAGACGAACATCCGTGGGTCGATCTCGACAGCTCCAAGCTTATTCTTAAGTTCCTGCTCTAACTTAAACATCGGAGGGGATTTGGGTCGGAACCCAAATCAGACCCCTGACGTTCTCTTGTGGTGCAGGAGGATCGTGGTATGATCCAACAGTAGGCCGATCGGTAGCTCCAGACGAAGGTAATACAAGAATCAATCCCACCAAAGGGTCGAATGACCTTTGTATTTAGTCATCGGGTCGAGCAATCTTCCACATCGCCTTACTATTCCAATCATCAACGACTTTGGTTCTACTAACCAAGGGTCCATTCCATTAGCTGACGAGGCTCCACCTCGACAGAGCAGTCCACGTCAGCCCAAATATTGTTATCGTCAATTTTGGCGTTAACAGCTGCATATCTAATCCTTCCTTTGCTTTTAAGCTTATTAAAAATCTGAAAGTGATCGCATTCATCACCAGTGAGTATGTTTCTTCATAGTCAATGCCTGATCTTTGGGAAAATACCTGAGCTACAAGCCGTTCTTTGTAGCGTGCGATCTCATTATTTTCATTTCTTTTTTGACAAATACACATTTATATCCCACAGGGTTGACACCTTTTGGTGTCTGGACTATTGGTCCAAATACTTCACGTTTCTTAAGTGAGTCCAGCTCTGCTTGTATTGCCTCATTCCACTTTGACCAATCATTTCTCCGTTTGTAATCAGCAACAGAGTGTGGAACATTATCATCATTGCTTTCAGCGACGTGAATAGCATTATAGAACGCAATGTTATCATCGACGATTATGTTTTTTTCTGTCAAACACCTCCCTTGTATGTACTGAATTTAATGATATTTCAGTTTCTCTCGGATTCTCCTCTTCGTGGAGTTCCTGTAGGGGTGAGGGTATGGACATGTGCTCATTTTCTTGTGGTGGTATTTTCTTATGATCTTCGGGAGTTTTATTTTTTATTAGATTTTTATCCTTGGAGCCTGATGGTCTGGCTCTTTTTAGTTGAGGAACATCCACTTCTGCTGGTGGTGGATTGCATCCATTCTTGAGGATGTCAATCCTAATTGAAGTATTAGCAGCAGGGATGTGTGATTTGACAATTTTTGTATTGTCAATAAATGGATCAGGTAACTACTGAACAATGTTCTAAATGTAGAGTATCTTTAGGATCTCATCTTCACATTTCTTGGTTCTCGGATCATAGTGTGTTAATGTTTTTGTATCCCACGAGATAATTTGTGAAGCTTCAGACTTCGCTGAATTCGGGCCTAATTTGGGGAATGCCGTCTCATCAAATTCACAGTTTTCAATATGTGCCTTGAAAGCATCTCCTGGCTTGGGTTTAGGTATCTTATAATTGAGGGTGAATCAAACCCTACATAGATTCCTAGATGACGTTGAGGACCCATTTTTGTCCTCTGCGGTGGTGCTATGGGGATATATACTGTGCAACCAAAAATTCTCAAATGAGAGATATTTGGTGGTGTTCCATATACAAGTTGCATCAGAGAATAACTCTAACTCCCAGAGGGTCTGAGTCTTATTAATGAAGCAACATGCAAGATTGCATATCCCCATGCAGTCATCGACAACTTAGATTTCATCAATAATGGACGTGCAATCCATTGGAGTCTTTTCATCAGTAACTCAGCAAACCCATTTTCAGTGTGAACATATGGTACATGATGTTCAACTTATATCCCAGTTGCTAGGCAGTATTCTTGAAATGATCGATAGGTGAATTTCCTAGCCTTATCCAAACGGTCTGGAAAATACGTCCACAACTTTATTATTTGTGCCAATAGTTTTGGAAAAGCTAAATAGCGGGTGGATAGTCGACACATACGACCATTTTGAGGATGCATCAATCAGTACCATGAAGTGCCAAAAGGCCCACTAGGGGTGGATTGGTCCACATATATATATCATTGTATTCTTTTGAGGAGGCATGTAGATTCATTATCCACTTTTAGTGGAGAAGGGCATTGTAATCAATTTTCCCTTATAATAAGTGAGACAATGAAACTCACCCTTTTGAAGAATCTTCAAGCTCTTCAGATTATGTCCATAGGATTGGGATATGATGTGAGGCATCATTACTGATCTTGGGTGGCCACGTCTATTAGGCCAAAGTAAAAAACTTGGATAATTTCGAGCACTTAATGTGCTCCGTTAAATTTGCTTCATCTCTCCGAATTTTTGTATGACAGAGGCCTGATGAGTGGCTCTCAAATTGCTCAAGTATGGATTTGTGTCCATTTTCTTGAGACGTTACATATAAATATTCTTTATTATTTTTGTTGTCAGTTTCTAAATGGAATCTGTTTTAGCAGATATCCTTGAAACTCGGTAATTTTTTTTGAATTCGGAGAGAATAATACGTCCCTTATTTTTATTCGTGTATCATTTAGGAGCAACAAAATTGCATTCCCTGATCTTTCAATTATATTTGATGGCCCTGATATTGTATTCACTATGCTATTATATGTATTATGGTACAGAAATAGCATTTATTTTGAAAGATTGTATGTATAGATGCATTGTTTACTAGGCAGTCATGAGAGCAATCCATCTAGTCAAAGATGAAGTATATAAGAGCATAAGAGTGTATGCAAAAACATAACTAAGTCATTTAATGGACAGAAAACCATAAATAGTTATGAAAAAAAATGCTCTTTATGACAATGTTTATTCTACCAAGATAAAGGCAATCAATTGAGCAAGTCATCTTTTTTGAAATCTATAGCTGTGAACTGTATTGAAGCTTAGGAGTAGTTGGCTACCAGATTTGACTCAGCTTTCTTCTTCAAGCTTTCTTGGTACAAATCTGAAAGGTGCCACAGCACTCTGCACACTTTGGACCAGTGTCCTGCCATGCCACAGCTGTGGCATTTGTCTTTCCAATACTTTTTTGGTGGTTAGCGTGGGCATGAATTGGAAAACTTATTGTGTGCGAGGCAGGAAGTTCAGACGGGAGTAGGTTTGGATTCGGGTTCGACCAGTGTTGAGCCACTCGAATCTCGATTGATTTTGAAATTTGAAGTGAGAGTTAATCTGATCATTAATCTTTGCATGCATGATTAATGATGGCGTGGATACCGAGGACGACATCAATTAAGATGTAATCCATGCACTAACTAATGAGCCCATGCAATTTGCTGTACAAAAACTATGGCTTTTATATTTAATTGGAAATCTGGCATGGTTTTCTGAAGAGGCGGATCTGGATTCTTAGTGGGTTGAGCTTGTAATTTGGATGTGAAATTGAATCACGAGGGAAACAATGATTAAACACGAATTTAATAACGTTTTTTTTTTTGACAAAGAGAAGGTGACTTTTGCATGGATGGCAACTTATTGGGATTTCTATCAATAGATATTATGACAGATCCCATATTTCAAATTGTAACACTTATGAGGGTGGGAATTAGAGTTTACCTGAGTAATTATGAATATCGAACTCTCTACGATGGCCGGACCTAGCTGCAAAATCCTTTTTTGTGACATAAGAAAAGCGATCAAACCTCCGATTATCACACGGGCCTCGTGCTAACATCACATTGTTCTGTCGTAATAAAAGGAGGCATTTGGGTGCATCGCCTTGAAACCTGTATGTCGGTTGCTTGGTTTTTATCCTCTTCCCGGTATTTTTGTTATTCTGTTGACTTTGTCCTCTGGCTTGCTTCTTATTTAGTCCCCCTTTTGAAACTTCCCTTTTCTTTTATTCTTCTGCTTGGAAGATGTAATACGAGCTTCTGGGAGAAGGGCCGTGCAGGAGGGTGCATATTATGAGTATCGAGGAGAAGCTCTCTATTCTGTTTAGCCATTAATAAGCATACAATCAGTTCTGAATATTTAGTAAATTTCCGTTCACGATATTACGATATTGCTATATAATTATTGCATCTTTTTCATAAAAAGACGTGCAAGTCTTTTCTAGCATGCATTCTTCTGATAATGTTTTCCCACACAACTTTAAGCATGAGGTGATAATGGACAGTGCTGAGTTGTATTCAGCTATGGATTTGAAATCCTGTAGTCTGATATTTCCACACCCATAACGGGCCCACCGGAGTAAACATCGTTTTTATGTTTATATTTGTCCTCAATGGCAGTCCACAGATCAAGTGGATTTTCGACCATAAGGTATTCAACATTTAGGTTCTTGTCCACATGACGACGAATATAGATTATTGCTTTTGCTTTATCTATATCTGTTGCCTTTTTTCTTTTGTAATTGTGGCACTAAGGGATTGGGCACGCAAATGGAATTTAACATCCAATTACCAATTGAGGTAATTCTTCCTATAGGCTTCCAAAATTTCAAAATCAACACTTGCGATTTTAGCCATTAATCTAGAAACGCACAATTTGCATGAATTAATGTATAAGATAGTAAATTATATCATGCAGATGCAATTTAAAGTAAATAGGATAATTGCGTGGATCGGTCAGTCACCAAAAATAAATAATGTCCAAAGTCCAAATTATATAGTCCTTTTTTATATAAATGAAAAAGTACAACTTTGGAAACCATGTGGGTCTCATAAAAAATTCTTCTTCTTCTAGGACGGCCTCCGCATCAAGGATTAGCCATCGGTCTTGGGCATTACAATATATTCCTCACTACATTTTCTCTCAAAAAAAAGAGAAGTGTGGAAAAATAAAAGTGGGACTTAAAAGGCCGATCCAAGACCACAATATAGTCATTCATGCAAAATTATGCTCAAGACATTTTCATCAAATATATCAGACATAAAATATTCACAGGATATGTAAATTTAAAAATTTTATGCTTAATAATTAATTTGATCACGGGACAACATCATACACCATTAGGTTAGGTAACTAACGGCAGAGTGCGCAGTTGCTGGATTTTCATAATTATTAAGCAAATGCTTACGATAATAAGCAAAAAATATCCCAAAAACATGCTAGATTGTACGTGATATGCAGCATATTAATATGATCCTAAAACAGGCATCATAGTTGAGTAATATGCTTAAAAATAAATTATAGACATAGGCAATGGGGTCTAGTTCAAAAAATGGAAAAACTGAGCTACACACCATTACATTTATTTAAAAAAATTTCTATCCCCTCTCCCTCTCTCCCTCTTCCTCTCCCTCCCCCCCCCCTCTCTCCCTCTCCCCTCTCTCCCTCTCTCTCTCTCTCTCTCTCTCTCTCTCTCTCTCTCTCTCTCTCTCTCTCTCTCTCTCTCTCTCTCTCTGTGTGTGTGTGTGTGTGTGTCAAAAAATGGAAAAACTGAGCTACACACCATTACATTTATTTAAAAAAATTTCTATCCCCCCTCTCTCTCCTCTTTTTTCTTTCGGTCTGGGGCCGAGGCCTGCAGTACAAGCTGCGAGCTTCGTCTCGTATTCAATGTTTTTTGTTGAATTCTTGTTGTGGGCCGAGGCACACAGCAATGGCTGCAGGCTTCGACCCGAAACTGAAATTTTTTTAAATACCCTAGTAGGGGTCTTTGCCGCCATCGCTGATGGCAGTGGCGCTGCTAGGGCGGCAACAGTGGAGGGGTGGTTGTTGTGCCGACGGTCGGCCAAGTAATTGTATTGTTATTGTTTTCTCTGTCAACCTGGGTTGGCGGACTGATGGTTGTCGCCCTGGGGGCGACGGCCGGTGGCCGCCACCCGATCCCCTCTGAGGTTGGGTTGGCGGCCAATTGGCCGCCGCCCCTTTCCACATCTATATTTTTTTCGATTTAATTTGATCTTGGATATTTTTAACATGATGAATATCATGATCATGATTAAATATACTTGTTTTTTAAGGTATACTTCAAGATCGATGAAGACAAACGTTAGATTTCGATTGGTCGTCTGCGCGCAAGCAGTCCTCCATCGTATGCCAAAGCTTTTACAATGTACGGTCACATACACAAACACACACACACACACACACTCTCTCTCTCTCTCTCTCTCTCTCTCTCTCTCTCTCTCAGGAAGAGCGTACTGATAAAGTGTTATGAAGTGCTTTCTGGGGGATACCATGTCACGACCTGCTCTCCCATATGCGGAGATACGTAGCCGATTAGGCCGCCGTAGTATTCAGACTCTGGGCTTCGAGCCCTTATATCTAAATACTACTAGGCATTATTATGGTTAAATAAATTAAATAAGCAGGCCACTGCAACAACACTGGAATAGTACAACTAAAGAAAAATAAAGTGCTCTAACAGAATTAAAATTCACAGTACTGAAAAGAAAACATAACTACACTGAACATTACATAATATTAAACAAAGTACATATACATAAAACAGCTATACAAAGGGGGGTACAAAAGTGTGAACACAACAAAAAGACAAACCCAACCCAAAAAGGACAAAAAGTGTCCGCAGCCGGTACCACCACCCACTAGTCTACCCCAGGAAAGTCTAAATGGACAAAGTCGCCCGTAGGCTCTGCCTCTAAACTGGTACTGGTATCTATCTTCGGGGCCCGCACAGGCTGCTCTAGTCCCACACCTGAAACCACAAGGGGGACACGTCAACGTGTGACCCGGTAGGAACTCCTAACATCACTAGTAGGATCCAGATTTAGAACTGGTCCTTCTAACTAACCATCTATCTACAGGTGTCACAAAAACCAAAGAACTAATGCAGAATTTAAATAAACATTACACAAGTGCTGAAAGTAAAATTGACTGAGATAGGTAATTAAAGGTTAAGTTAGTTAAAATTAGATGTTTACTGATGATTTGGAAACCAGAGTAAATCGTAGGACGCTAAGGAGACGGACTTCACCCAGGGTGGGTGAAAAGTGATACCTCAATCAGCGACACGGGCACTGGAGGGGCCTTGCGTAACTTCCTACCCGAACGAGGCAAGGTATGGGAGCGAGGCAAATCTCGATTTTTATCGGACAACCGGAGAAAACCAACAATTACCGCATGGTGCATCACGAGTACACCACCGGCCTCTCTAACTCTAGTTAACTCCCTCTCACGGGAGTGACAAGGTGAGTGAGAAATTATCATCTGTCTGCTCCTTAACTCCTATACTTTACTCCGTACCTAGAGTCTCACCCATCTTAGAATGGATCGAGCACTCCAGATATTTATCACTCTTCCTTACTCTCAATTTATGAAACAATTTCTCATTTCTATCATTTTGGCTGTCTCAATTACCGCATTCACAGTTCCTCATTTCTTTACCAAATTACCAATGTCATGTTGTGAATAACGAACATCGCATCATTATTTCATAAAATGAGCATTCCACCATTATACATCTATGCTCAAATTTCATCCAATTCAATAATCCGAAAAATTACATACTATGAGGCATAAATTTGGAACATACTAACAACTAGTATGGAAAATTAACATGGAGCATGTCATTATAATTATAACAATTAACATGGAACACATCACACTAGCATGTCATTTCAATTGTAGCAATAACATGAAACATATTAATATATTCATGGCATGAAGCATAAAGCATGGAAGTTAATAAGGATTAATATAGCCATGACATGTTAATATGAAAGTTAACAAGAATACGTAGTAACCTACTATCATAGATAAAATATGAGGATTAACAATAACTAATGTAGCAACAAATTATCATGCATAAAACATGTAAATTAATAACAACTATCATTACTATTAGTGCACATGTACGGATCTTGCTGGAGTATCTGCGTACCCGACCCATTTGGCACCCGCAACCCGATATCCGTCGCTCAAAGCGGGGTATTGCTGAGTCAGACGAATGGATTTTTCGACCGTTAGGCTTATGCTACTATTCAGGGGGAGGTTAATTGTACCGAGTAAATGGGCAGTCGTTATCTCAAATCCTGAAGGAGATCGTGCTCGAATTAATGAGGGACAGTTATATACAATCAAATAGGAACAACCTATAAAGGGACGAAAGGATAAAGGTAAAGGGGTTCCCAATTCAAGGTACGAGCTCTAAAACATAGAACTCTACTTTCTCAGCTGATATTTCTTACACTATAGATCTAGCGATGTCAGATCTGAGGTGAACCTCTGTGGGTCGATCTAAGCTGATCCTAGCTCCCTCTCATCCTTAAGTTCCCATACTAACTTAAGAATCAGAGGGGATTTGGTCAGAACCCAGATCCGACCCCCCTAACGTGTCTCTGTGGTGTAGATTGACGAACCGACATCTTTCACGCGGGTTGTTTTCGAGCTTCCCAGCCTCGAGCAATCGATGCATCGGATGTCCAAGGGTCAAACAAGCACAGCACCATCATCTACATCCATCACTCAATCCAGATTCTCCCAACCTAGGGTCCCACTTCATTCGTTGACGAGGCTCCAGCTCAGCGCAAATGGCCTACGTCAGATTGACAACTGTCTCGGTCATTTTTGGCCTTAACAGTTTGACGTCGTCTATGGAAAACCACGAGTCAACATCCCGATTGACAAACCTCTCGACCATGTCGACTCACCCATCAACATCCTTGCCTCGCCTCCTCCCAGCGACGGTCTCATCAACATGATAATGGGAGGTCCCTGCATCTGGAGCTATCAACCTCTCTCCAAAGCTCCTACGCCGGAAGGTTGATGACAGTGTATGTGGGGCGAAAGCACCCCAGAGATTCTACGCCTCCTATCTCCCTCTCGGATGAAGATCTGGAGGGTGTGGAACTGTCGCATGATGATGTCGTCGTCGTCACCGCTACCATCAAGGAGATCGTCTTAAAAAGGTTTCTTGTCGACACCAGAAGCTCGTGCGATATACACTTCTTCACTACGTTGGAGAGGATAATGTTATCATATGTGGAGTTGACACCCTGCTTGGGGCCCCTAATGGGATTCATCAGACAATCCGCCCTAATAGCAGGCATCATCACCCTACCGGTGACCCTCGGCACGTACCCATGACAAGTCACTCACCTGATCAGCTTCATGTTGGTGAAAATCAACTCGGTGTACAACGGGTCATCGGGAGGCCATTACTAAATGCTATAGAAGCAGTGGTCTCGACGTTCTATTAGATGATCAAATTCCATACCCCTGAGGGAGTCGAGAAAGTAAGAGGGAATCAGAAACAGGCACGGTCGTGCTATACACTGTCCATATCTTTGAGAAGGATCGAGCAGGTAGACCCAGTCAATCCTCAAGGAGAAGATCGATGGTTTGTAGCATTCGAAGAAACGGAGAATATCTGGATCTCTGAAGAAGAGGGAAAAACTGTCTCTATTGGATCGCTGCTCCCTTTCGACCTAAGTGAACAGTTGATCGCTCTCCTGAGAGAGCATGCCGACGTTTTCACTTGGCCCCCGAAGGATATACCCGGCATCGACTCCGAGGTAATATCCCACAAGCTGGAGGTCGACCCGACGTCCAGACCCATGAAGCAAAAGAAGAGAAACATGTGGGGCAAAAAAATGAAGGCTGTGATCGAAGAAGTGGATCGACTTCTAGAAGTAGGCTTCATTCGAAAAGTCAAATATCCTGAATGGCGCTCCAATGTCGTGATGGTAAAGAAGGAAAATGGCAAATGCCAGATGTGCGTCGACTTCACCGACCTCATCAAAGCATGCCCAAAGGATAGTTACCCCCTGCTACGAATCGACCATCTGGTCGACAGTGCTTCGGACTACGAACTACTTAGCTTCATGGACGCATTCTAAGGATACAACCAAATCCAGATGGCACCAGAATACGAAGAGAAGACTTCTTCATCACTGATCGAGGTATTTTCTGTTACACCAAAATGCCATTTGGTTTGAAGAATGTAGGGGGTCATGTACCAATGCAAGATGAACGGAGTTTTCGAGGCTCAAATCGGGCGGAACCTAGAAGTCTACGTCGACGACATGTTGGTCAAGTCGAAGAAGCCGACGGATCACATTGCAGATCTTCAAGAGATATTCGCGCAAATCCGGTGATACAACCTTCGGTTGAACCCTGCCAAATGTACCGTAGGGGTTCGGTCGGGGAAGTTCCTCGGTTTCATGCTGATAAATCGAGGGATCGAGGCTAACCCCGAAAAGATCGCTACAATCATTACGATGAAGGAGCCTTCAACCCTCAGAGTACTCCAAAGGCTGAACGGAAGAATAGCTACTTTGGGCCGATTCTTGTCTAAGTCAGGTAAGCGGTTGTTGCCTTTCTTCAAAGTGTTGAGAAAGGCAATAGCTTCCCTGTCGAGTGGCAAGAGAGTCATCAAATCGGACGCAGACTGCAATAAAGCCTTCTC
This sequence comes from Scilla litardierei, assembly GCA_030789695.1. Taxonomy (NCBI): domain Eukaryota; kingdom Viridiplantae; phylum Streptophyta; class Magnoliopsida; order Asparagales; family Asparagaceae; genus Scilla; species Scilla litardierei. Next base: position 302,993,003 of record CM061142.1, on the reverse strand, counting down.
TGAGTTAAAGGAGTACCTCCGCAGCCCACCTCTCCTGACCAAGATAGATAAAGATGACCAACTCATCATCTATCTGACCGCTATCATGGAGGCCGTAAGCTCAGCTCTCTTCAAAGAAGACTCGGGAGTGCAATGGCCCATCTACTATGTCAGTCAGGTTTTTCGAGGCACGGAGATCAACTATTGAGGATAGATAAGATGGCTTTCGCGCTGATCTAATCTACAAGGAGGTTGCGACCGTACTTCCAAGGGCACACCATCCAGGTCCTCAACGACACTCCCTTAGAACAGACCCTGAAGAGGGTTGATCATTCAGGGAGAATGACGAAATAGGGGGTCGAGCTAAGTGAATTCGACATACAGTTCAAGACGAGGACCGCCATCCAAGGGTAGGCTCTTGTCGACTTCATTGTCGAACTCACTTACGACGACGACCCAGAGGAAGAGGAATGTGTTGCCAACATACTACCAGAGGCTACCTCCTCACCCTTGATAGGTATCAATTCACCAACTGATACAATTGAAGACGAGGGAACCTGGATCGTACAATTGGACGGTTTGGCCACTCAAACCGGGAGCGGGGCCGGAATAATTGTCCAAACATCAGCGGGTAACATTTTCGAATATGCTCTCCACTTCAATTTTCAAACCACAAATAATGGTGCCGAGTACGAAGCGGCCATCAACGGACTCCGATTGGCTCGAGCCCTAGGAGCAAAAGTGGTCCAACTACTCAGCGATTCCAGCCTTATAGTCTACCAACTAAACGGAACCTTCAAGGCCTGCGAAGACTCAATGCATAGCTACATGCAAGTTGCTAAAGTGGAGCTTGCCAAGTTTATATGCGTCGAAATCCATCATGTACCCAGGTCGACGAATCACCGAGCCGACGCCCTGTCGAAGATCGCATCATCCTCCCCCACGAGGCTCAGTCAGACGGTGTATGTACAACGTCTTCCACACCCCAGCGGGTTGGAGCAGGAGCTGCTAAGCCTCGACCAAGGAATCACTTGGATGGATCCCATAATCCTTACCAAAACAAGGGAGAGAAGCAGACCAACCCAGTGGAGGCATGAAAGCTAGAATGTAAGGCCTACCAATTCGTCCTGCTAGATGGTTCATTATACAAGAGGAAATGGACCAGGTATAATGTCTTTCCATATCTCAAATGCTTAGCCCCACAGAAAGCGCACTGTGTGATCCAAGAGATCCATGAGGGCGATTGTGAAAACCATTGCATGGGAAAAGCTATAGCTTTGAAGGCCATGAGACAAGGTTATTTTTGGCCAACGATGTTCAAGGATGCCGTTGAATACGTTCGAAAGTGCCCTACTTGCCAAAAATTCTTGAAGCTCAGCTCGGCCCCACCAACTAATCTGTTCCCCATCATAAGTCCAGTTCCTTTTTCCAAGTGGGGATTGGACCTCCTTGGTCCATTCAAACAAGCGAGCGGGCAACAGAAGTTGGCGATCGACTACTTCACAAAGTGCATCGAAGCAGAGCCCATGTCTTGAATCACCTGAAAGGAAGCTCAGAGCTTCATCTGGAAGTCCATCGTCTGTCGTTTTGGCATCCCACAATCCATTGTGACAGATAATGGGACACAGTTCGATAGCACCGCTTCAGAGACTTTTGCTCTGAGCTGAAGATCAAGCTGTACTTCACCTCTGTTGCCTATCCCCAATCGAATGGATTGGTAGAGGCAGCCAACAAAAGCATCCACGAACCCCTTTAGGTTAGAATAATCGGGCTCAAAGAGACATGGCCAGAAGAAATCCCTAGCATACTATGGTCATACAGAACAACCCATAAAACCTCGACAGGGGAAACGCCATTCATGCTGGCTTATGGATGCAAGGTTGTCGTCCAAGTGGAAGTTAATGAGCGACCACTTCGTCTCCAATAATATGACGAAGAAAGAAACTCGGATGGACTTGAACTCAACCTACAACTGGTGGACGAGATCCGTGAACATGCTCTGGCACCCCTCATTGAACAAAAAGGATGCATGGCCCATTATTTCAACTCAAGTGTCCACGAACGTAGCTTCCGTGTAGGCAACTTGATGCTAAGTATTGCTGCTTTCACTCCCGAGATTCTCAAGTAAGGGAAGCTTGCTGCAAAGTGGAAAGGACCTTACACAGTGATCGATGTGCTCGGTCCTGCCACCTACCAACTCACTACATTGGATGATAGAGAACTTCCTCACCCTTGGAACACAAAGCATTTGCGGATGTACTATCAATGATTATACCAACAAGGACAAGTGCACCAATCGATCGAAGGTCATCTTTGTCTTTTATCCTATGCATATTATGATAAACACAAAGTCGATCATTTTTTATATATGTCCAATAATTTTCTAAGCATAATCGTCGACCGTAAGTCGAAGGGGCCTCGCTCCTCGCCACCGAATGACCCTTGTCGTCAACCGTAAGTCGAGTGATCCCCCATCACCACTGAATGACACATGATGCTCGTCAGCCATAAGTTAAAGAGGCCTCTCCCCTCGCCACCGAATGACCCTTGTTGTCAGCCGTAAGCCGAGGGATCCCCCTCGTCACTAAATGACCAACAACGCTCGTCGGCCATAAGTCGGAGGGGCCTCGCCCCTTGCTACCGAACGACCATCGTCGTCAGCCGTAAGCCGAGGGATCCCCACTCGCCACTGAACGACCCACAATGCTCATCTACCATAAGTCGAAGGGGCCTCGCCCCTTGCCATTGAACGAACCTTGTCCTCAATCGTAAGCCGAGGGATCCCCCTTTGTCACTGAACGACCCACGATGCTCGTCGGCCATAAGTCGAAGGGGCCTCACTCCTTACCACCGAATGACCCTAGTCGTCAGGCGTAAGTAGAGGGATCCCCCCTCGCCACTGGACGATCCACCACAGTCTTTGGCTCTAAGCCAAAGGAGCTGGACCCCTCGCTACCAAATGAAGCATGATTTATGGTTTAAAAGGTTGCGTTCATCGATTGAATGTGCCTAACTTATCAACGACAAAACTTACCTATGAAAGTTGGGTCGTTGAGGGGCCATACACACGCATATATTCAAGTAAAGGAAAATACGAAAGCATGCCAAGCTTGCAAAAAGTTTTCATTTATTTTCATAATGGAAAATTAGTGAAAACAGAAAATTTACAAGAAGCCTAAACGAAGGCATGCCTGCCTAAGCGGGAGGATGAGCGCCTCCGGATGCAAAGATGCTGGTGAATGCTTCCACCACCTTTGTAAACCTTGACATGAGCTCTACCTGCTCCCTCGCAGTGGCCTCCTCAAGCTCGGCGACTTTGGCCTCAAAATCAGCGGCCTCCGCCTTGCAAGCCTCCGCCCACCTCTCGGAGTCAGAAGCTTTGGCCCGAAGCTCGATCGTTTCCTTCTTAAAAGCGCCGAGCTCTACCTCGAGCTAAGCCTTCTCCATCCTCCACTGGAGCTCAGCAGACTTGCAGAGGTTCGACATGGACGAGAGGCTGTTCTTAGCCTTCACAGCTGCCCACTCAGCTTCCGTCTTAGCCATGAGGGCTTTCTTCAGGTCCTCCTCTGCATCCTTCATCCAAGCATCGAGCTCGAATGCCTTGTACTCAGTGTCTGCCACCCGCCAACCTCCTTCGATCAAGTCGACGGCTTGATGATGCAACACGGTGTCGAGAACGGACATCTGCAGATAAGATTAGTCAGGAACAACTAACTTGGGCGTCAATAGACAGAAGGCAGACGACGTACCTGGTATCCTCTCCCCACAAAGAAGTTGGCCACCCTTTTGAGGTCCAACCTCTGAAGAAGCTCCAGGTCCTTAGGGAGAATCAAGTTCTCCACCAATCGAGCAATCGTCCCAAATTCCAAAAGAGCCGACTCCTCCCTTCCAACAGCGAAGGGAGGTTGGTAAAGGTCACCATGTATCGGCCCAGAGGAGTGAGACAACGGTTTATTGAGCAGTAACACTCAATCAAACTCCGCAGGGATCAGGCCAACCAAAGGAACAGGTGACACAACATCGCCCCAAGGTCACTGATCCAGAAGGGGCATTAAGGCAGCCTCAAACGTCGAAGGAGTCTCGATCGCCCCCTGAAACTCGAGAGGGGTGACCCTCATACCCTTCTCCATGGGAGAAGGAAGATGATCCTCCTCCTTCACTCGCATCCTTTTTTCTGGCTCCTCCTCCCCATGGGAGGGCATCTCCCGCTTCTAGCCGACATCTTCGGTCGACTCAGCGACGTCGACAGCATCGACATTGACCACCACCAGCTTCTCCAAGACCATAATAGAGGTGAGGGGCATAGTAGTCTGCACGGGGGCCTGACTCAAGGCCTCTTGAGGGGGCACGGGAAGAAAGCCACGATGTCTGCCTAACCTCACCCCCGGAAGAAGAGCTTTGGTTGATTGGGAGGGAAGATCAAGAGCTCGACCCCTCACCACGAGCCCTCGACCTTTCAGTACGAACGGTCGACCTTTCGACGCTCCTCTTTTTCTTCCATTTCTCCCTCCAGACCGGATCCACTCCAGAGTCACCGCTCTGGTGATTTTCGTTCGTCATATCTGTAAACAACGGATATAATTATCGTGAGTGGATGTAATGAAAACACGGAGTCAAAATACATTACCCAGGCTCCACAAAAGGGTCTTCAATGTATGATCATCCAACAGATATTGAGTCCACCTCTCTCGCATCGGTCGACCCGGAAGAAGCTTCACCGCCTCAGCCTCGCCTATCGACAACCTGGCTCTGAGCTTATCCGGTGATAAGTGAGACTCTTCTGCAAGCTCAGGATTTGGAGAACTCCAACTATTGAGCATTAGACCCATGTCGGGAAGGACGACAAACAAAATGGTTTCCTTCCACCCAGGGTCAGAAATCGGAAGGTCATATATAAGCCTCACTCCCGGGCAAGCAACGATATGGTACTACACTTGGCGAGGGTCGGGTATTATCCGGAAGAAATACTTGAATAGTCCAAAGGATGGTCGAACCCCACATAGCTCACAAAGAATAATGAAGCCAACTAAGGGGAAAAAAGCTTGGGGAGCGAGTCTACAAATGGAAAGCTCCGAAGAGCATAGAACCTATACAATGAAGGAATGAATAGAAAATCAGAGTCCTAGGCGAAAAGCTTTAATATACACCCCAACCTTGCTCTTCCATGAAAAACACACTCTCTCATCCGAATTAGGCACTCTAACCCTAAAAGGATGACAGAAACAACCTCGCCAGACCTCAGCAGCCAGATCGATGGAAAACCTAGGGGCCATCTCTAAGATAACTCCGGGAACCTTCAAGCTCAGATCCCTCTGGCAAATGGGAAGGTCTGGTTCAATCCAAACTCCTTTTCCCTTTCCAGGAACTTCCTTGCATCGAGGGGGCCAAAGGCGCACCATGAGCTCCTCGTAGGTCGACTCCTTCATTATGACGGGAGTGAACATGCTTGACGGATCTAAAGAGAGTCAAAGTCGGTCAGGGGGGAATACCTTAAGAAGAACAAGCAATCTCTGAGAAGGCGATGCTGGAAGCAAGCCTTCGAAACAAGGAAGAAGGCGAAGCAGAAAGATATCTTCTTCTTCCTCCCTTTTGTTTTTATATGAAGGAATTCAACCGACTGACGGTCGATGGACGACGCGTGTTCGAAGCCAGCAACCAAAAATGGTGGAGATCAATTCAAAGACGAAAGGGTTTTGGCGGCACAAATCAACTCAAATTTTTCGAAAACAGTGCGCATTTAAGGACATTACACATCATTCGGTCTCAAATAGCATAGTTTCTGAGGCACGAATGATGGGGACCATTGTTCGTGCACGGGTATGGATCCTGCTGGAGTATCTGCATACCCGACCCATTTGGCGCATGTAACCTGATACCCGTCATTCAAAACAGGGTGTTGCCGAGTCAGACGAACAGATCGTTCGATTGTTAGGCTTACGCTACTATTCAGGGGGAGGTTAATGGGGGCCGAGTAAATAGGCAGCCGTTATCTCGAATCCCGAAGGAGATCGTGCCCGAATCAATGAGTGATGGTTACATACAATCAAAGAGGAACAACCTATAAAGGGGAAAACAGACAATGATAAAGGGGTTCCCAATTCAAGGTACAAGATCTAAGACATATAACTCTACTTTCTCAGCTGATATTTCTTACACTATAGAGCTAGCGACGTCAGATCTGAGGCAAACCTACGTGGGTCGATCTTAGCTGCTCATAGCTCCCTCTTATCCTTAAGTTCCCATAATAACTTAAACATCGGAGGGAATTTGGGTCGGAACCCAGATCCGACCCCCCCTAACATGTCACTATGGTATAGATCGACGAACCGCCATCTTCCACGAGGGTCGTTTCTGAGCTTCCCAACCTCGAGCGATTAACGCATCGACTGTCCAAGGGTCGATCACGCACCGCACCATCATTTACATCCATCACTCAACCCAGGTTCTCCCAACCTAGGGTCCCACTTCATTCGTTAACGAGACTCCAGCTCAACGCGAAGGTCCTTCGTCAGCTTGGCAACTGTCTCGGTCATTTTTTGGCCTTAAAATAACCATTAGTGATAAGCATAGAAGCATAAAACTTGAATTCTGACCAACATATATCTGTAGGAAAAAATGGTAGAATATCGTGGCAATACGAGGATGAACAGAGAAACAGAGTACTTATCAGAAGAGTTTCAAGGCTGTGTCGTGGGATGACCACTGACTTGAAAACAATTAAGGTGCGACCTTGGTGGTAATTAATATCACCGGTTGCTCCCCAAGGTTAATACAGCAGCCTCTGGACGTGTCCACTTGTGGCCAGAGACTTTGGAGTTTGCACAGTACAGATACACAGGAGAACACGCTAAGGAAAAGAGAGTTTTTGGAGGAAGCACATATTTTCGTGTTGCGCATATAGAAAGAGACATGGCTATTTATAAGAAGCATCAAAAGATGTTTCAAAATACAAACGGTCAAAATTAATTAGGGCGAATAAATGATGTAATTAACAGTTACAATCAAAACCACAATTAGGGCAAATGAATGCTGTAATTAACAGCTGCAATAAAAACCATAATTAGGGCGTATGAATGCTGAAATTAAATAGACATTTGAGGGTTTAAATCAGAGACATAAAGGGGCTAGATCCAAAAAAGGAAAGGCATGCCGTCCAAAAAAAGGAAAGGCGCGCGCGTCACTGTAGGCAGGCAGGCGGTGCATGCACATCACGTCACGTCATGGCCGGTCGGCCGGAGCTGGCAGCGGCAGCATGCACATGCGTATGGTGGGCCCATGACCATGTAGGTCCTCTCCCCTTCACAAAAGTGTCGTACCCCTTGGGGCACAGCCCAAGTCTCTACAACTCCCCTAATAAACTCCTCCAAGGCAAATTGCCCAAGCAATGTAGGACTAAAAAGAATAGTGGGAATAAAACAAAGGCTTTTGAGAGCCTATTATTTCCAATAATCCCCCACTAATGGCTCAAGAAAAGAAACAAAGAATCCTGGGTAATGAAAGAATATATACTTAAGTATCAATGTCTTTCGATTGAATTGATGCGTAGTGAAGTGAGGCAACAACTTACTTCCTAATGAGTAAATTTCTCTTGAACTCATCAGAGTTTGGTTGAGACCCCCATAACATATATTGAACCTTGAGTATGTGCAAACTCTACGATACAAATCAAGTGCTTTAAGGCATGCGCACACCTTGGGTCTCATGAATGCTCTAGAAAGGCCGCCCTTGTCTTTCATAAAAGGCGGCCAAACCTTCACACTCACGTAGGTGGTACATCAAGTGCTTCTCTATAGCACCATTACAAAAGATATTGAACCATTAATATTATATTGCTCAACCTTTAAACAAATAATGAGTCCATTAAGTTCTTCTATATAGCACCACCAAAACTGGTTATGGACTTATCTCAAAGTGAATCCGTCAAGTGCTTCTCAATAGCACCATCAAAACTTGGCTATGGATTTAAAAACACTACGACATGTCATATGGATGGAAATGTAGTGTATGTTAAGAATCATATGCCTTCGTTAGACCACACTGGGTAACAACCATATTATCTTAACTCATGGGCTTTAGCCCCATCCCCCTCGAAGAATCAAGAACCACTTTCCTTGGCAATCCCTTGGTTAGTGGATCTGCAAGATTTCTTTCGGACCTCACATATTCCAAAGAAATTACTCCATTTTTCAGGAGTTGTTTAACTATACAGTGTCTGATGCGTATGTGTCTTTTCTTCCGGTTATAGACATTGTTTTAGCAAATCCAATGGCTGTTTGAGAATCACAATGAAGGGAAACTGTCGCAGATTTTTTCCCCACAATGGCATGTCTGTTAACAAGTTCCGTAACCATTTAGCTTCTTATCCTGCTAGAGCAATGAATTCAGATTCCATGGTGGATCGTGCTATACATGTCTGTTTGGAAGATTTCCATGATATTGCGCCTCCACCCAAAGTAAAAACAAAACCACTAGTTGAACTAATTCCATCATTACCTGAAACCCAGTTTGCATCACAAAATCATTCTAAAACAGCAGGAAATCTGCTAAAATGCAAACGCCAATCAATTGTTCCTTTCAGGTATTTTAGCAAAAGATGAAGAGCGTTACAATGTTCATTACTATGGTTATGTGTATAACGACTTAGCCTACTAACTGCATAGGCTATATCAGGTCTAGTGCCTCATCATAAGATTTTGGGTCTCCTTCTATCATAAAGGCAGACACAAGCTCATCACTAAGAAGATATATACATGCATTTTCTAATAGAAAAGCAGTAATAAAGGCAGGTAGATCTACCTTGGCCAAACACCCCCACACTCTAAGAAAATTTAGGTTGGCAATATATCCTTTTCGCATCTCATAAGGTGTCTTGTCTTAGTTTCTTATGGGGTACACGGTTAAGAACATGACAAGCTGAAAGAATATCTTCCCACCACATGTCATCGGACATCCCTAAACTCAAAGCATAGCATTCATTATTTCCTTCAAAGTTCTGTCCTTACGTACAACAATACCATTTTGTTGCAGTAAGAAAGGGGCACCAAACTAATCACATTCTTCTCACAATAGTCTTTTAGGATGTTGGACCTAACTCTCTTGATATTCTTATCAAGTTGGTTTTTTGCTTCGGCCTTGTATTTAATAAACATTTATACTACCCCGCATTTAGTTCTAAGAAGGTACATCCCGGTGAACCTAGATAAATCATCAACAAAGGTGATACATGTTTCCCTCCTTTGCTTCAAGAAGAGATAAATAAGATAAGAATCTAAGACATATCAATAAGAGAAAAATGGGAATTAGCAAGTCAATGACGACAAATTTCCTCCTTAGCTAGCGTTGAAACCCCAACTCCCAACCATCTCCTCTTATTATTTCCTATCTGATTCGTTCATTTTGATATTCATCTCTTTCAAACAAAGGTGACAAGCAACATTTTTTTTTCTTATTATGTCAAAACGAAAACATCTATAAGATAGATTTGTTATGTACTGAATATTTTATATCACTAAATAAGTAGTAAACCAACATGATAATATGATATCAAGGTTATATTAAATTTAAAACCATACAACATTTTAAGCTCGCATGAGATAAATGATTAACCTCAATCACATCATGTTAACATGGAAAACTTATAGTGCTTGTCATGAGATTAGCTAGATAATGCATATGCAGCAAGCCTAGTAAAAATAATAAACATCTGAAAGTGTGCTTAGTTTCTAATTGCAATCTCATAAGAAACAATGAGAAAAACTTTCATAGCAAACAAAAGACAATAAATAACACCTTCAAACTTTCATCATTAGCATCATCATCTTAGCCTTCATCCTAAAAAAATTGGGGTTGGCTTCATGGATTCAATAGAAAAAATGTCGGATCATGATCACGTCAGATCGTGATGTCAGATATTTGTTTTCCACACGTTACGAACTAAACATTTAAACTTTATTATTCAAATATAATGGGACAATTTCTGATATAGCTCAACGAAGAGTTAAACCTCAAAACAAGCCAGTCTCATGAATAATGAAATTCACATACGAATTAGCATGTTTACATAACAGTACTTTCATAGTTCGTATTAACATTAAGCATATAGCAAAACCATCCATGCAAAAACTGCAATAGTCCCTACATAGTTGAAATTCCAAAGGATGTTGGATATATAGTGACAACTTATAGAACTGATGCAGCAGAGTGTTATGTACAGTGTAGGCAGAGTGTGTAAATAACAATGTTGAGTTTTATTTTAAAAATAATAAAGATCATAAGAAAATATTATTCACCATCCTAGCACCCATCAGTGCTATGGATCCATTTCATACATTGTTATTCACAACTTGTTGCATCTTGATGATCTACAGAAGTATCATAGACCCCTTATGCACCCTAATAAATTAAAAACCACAAAGGATGCCATTCAAATTAAGCAGTAAGCTCATCTGAGTCATATGTCCGACTAACAGGATCACCATGCTGTAGGTCAATTCTATCCTTTTTGATTTCAAAGCATTTCTCTTTAAAAGGTTAGTGTGAGTAAAACAAGGTCACCAAGTCCAACTGTCATTATACTTGATCTTCCAAGTTAACATTCGTTGCCATATTGAAAATGACTGGAAAAAAAACGCGAGCACAAAATAATATAAAGTGTTTTCGGCATAAGTTCAACAAGTGACATGGTATATCAATTAGAATACGAGGCTACCACTGCATCTCAAATTCCAGAATGAGGACTAAAATCGAACTTCAAGGAAACAGACAAGGGCAATCAAATATTTTAATGTTACTCATAGCTTAAGTAGCACAATAAATATGTATTAAGGGAGCAACCTCCAAGTATCACTAGTTTGTTTTTATTTGTTTAACTATAAAGTTTGACACACCGACTCCCATAAATAGATAATCCATACATGGAAATTAAACATTTATATTATCATAATGCTGTATAAAAATGTAGTGCTCGTGAATATAGCAAAAGATTCGGATCAACCACCCTCCCTCCTGTTGAGTATTGGACTCCCCGTATTTGGTTTTGGATGATGAGCAAATATAAATAAATCGTGAACTAACAATTTGTGAGCGCAGTTATGGAGATCGTCGCCAAATTCACGAGAACACTCAAAGTGACATCTTAAGACTTCTCAAAGCTCGAATTCAATGCCTAAAGCTTCGTTGAAGCTTTTGGACCTTTTTGGAAGTCATGAAGATTTGATCGAAGCTTTCGAAGACCGTTTCTTAAGGTTTTATTCATAGTCTTTTTGCTTCGATTTATAGAATGTTAAGCCTTGAGTAATTCTTACTGTCTATCTTCATATCGCTCATATCTTAGAGCTAGGATTATCTTAGAAGCCATTAGAAACTTTCCCGAAGTCTATCGCTTCTTCCCTCGGCATCTAGTGCATCTTAGTTAGTTCAAGTAGAGTCACCAACCGACTAGATGACGATCTAGTCGGTCAGCAACTCTTCATGAACCGACTAGATGTCCTAACTCATTTCAGCTTAGCCATGTCGATCAATTAGTCGGTCAAAGAAGGTTCACCGACCGACTAGATGACGATCTAGTCGGTTAGGAATCCTTCTCAGACCGACTAGTTGAGCTTGCCTCTGTATAGCCTGAGTTACTGTTTCGAGTTAGTCGGTCAAAGAACGTTTATCAACCGACTAGTTGAGAAACTAGTCGGTCAGCATTTGTTCTTAAACCGACTAATTCATCTTGAAGTCAACCTACTCTATTTTGACTGTTAGTCGGTCAAAGATCATTCACCGACCGACTAGTTGTGAAACTAGTCGGTCGGCAAGTCTTCTTAGACCGACTAGTTGTCATCACCTGTACTTCGACCTTTTGGCTGTTCAACCGTTAGTCGGTCTACGTTATATCTCCGACCGACTAGTTGATGAACTAGTCGGTCAGTGATCCTTCTTTGACCGACTAGTCTGGTTCAGTAAAGAGCCGTTGGGATCTTTTTGAACTCGTTTTTCCTTGCCCCTATAAATAGAATCCTGATTCATTTCTTGAAGGGGTTAAGCAACATATTGGAGATATTTTCAGATCAAAAGAGAAGAGCTATCAACTCTATTTCCAAGCTCTCTCTTCTCACAAGAATCTCTCCCTCAAGTTCTTGAGTCCTATATCCTCAAGAGAGATTCTCTCCATTGTGAGCCATTCAAGCTAGAAGCTTGATTCTAGGTCACCATCTCCACCCTAGGCTTCCATTGCTGGTCATCTTCTTGAAGCTAGGGTTTGGTGCCATCTTCCTCCATCAAAATCCTCTTTGCCCTAATTTGGTAAGAAATCTCAATGCATAGGTATTTTGTTGGTAAGCATTTCATTTCAATTATATTTGAATTGTATACTCTCTGTTGTGAGAGGTTTTGCGTGATCCCGGGTTGTGGGATTCACGGTCATCGATTGTAGGTCGTTTGCACTTGTTAGATTTTCGCAAGTGGTCATATTGGAAATCTTGAGTTAGGGTTTCTAACTCAAGTATCCGGAAGGGATCCGGGTGGTTGGGACGTAGGATCACCGGTAACAAGTCGGGGAGACTTGGGTGGATCCGAACCCATTAAACCATTGTGTTTGCGTTTGCATTATTTCTTGATTGTAGTTATTCCGCATCGTTGTTTGTTAATTGCACGATAATTAGGAATAACACTCCTTATTATTTAAAAGTACTATTCACCCCCCCTCTAGTACATGTGCAGTGGCTTCCCAGGGCACTACAATTGGTATCAAAGCCAAGTTCAAAGCTACACATAGCCAAAGTTAAGAACTATGACGAACAACGACTACAACGTCTTCAAGAACCGCGATGGAGCTTCTTCAGTTATGGAAGGACTATCCTCCGTCAGGCCTCCACACTTCAACGGTACCAACTACGGGTACTGGAAATGCCGGATGCAAATTTTCCTCCAGAGCGCTTCACTACGGAGAGCCACCATGACGGAGTATGTCGAGCCTTCCGAAGAAGATTTCGCGAAGTGGACTCCCGCGGAGGTCGCCGCGGAAGTAGCCAATGCCAAGGCAATGAATGCCTTGAATTGTGCGTTGGAGCCCGAGGACTTCAACAAGATATGCACATGTAAGAGTGCATATCAAATATGGAACCAACTCCTCATATTGCACGAAGGATCGAGTACGGTAAAAGATTCTAAACTCGTCGTTGCTAATAAAGAATTTGAGTTGTTTCATATGGAGCAGGGCGAAACCATGAAGGAATATTACGCTCGCTTCGTGGATATATCAAACGACTTGGAAGCTCTTGGGAAGGTCTATACCCAAAAGGAGAAAGTCGCGAAGATTATCGACGGTCTTCAATCATGTTGGGAAAAGCGTACCTTCGCCATCGAGGAAGGTAATGACATGAATAAATATACCGTCGTACAACTAATGGGTACCTTGTTGTCTTACGAGGTACGCAAGGATAGTAAGATCCGAATGAAGGAAAAGATGAAAGCGTACTTGAAGCAAGATGAGCCAAAGATAAAGGCAATTGCCTTCAAGGCCGCTCCATCTACCGATGATGAAGAATCGGAAGACGAATTGGACATTTAATCCATTGCCCGTATGGCAAGGAAGTTCGATCGATTCCTCCGAGAAGGTATATCTTTGAATAAATCTAAAGTTAGTTCGACTAATGCTTCTACTCCCGTGTGTTATAAATGCAATAAGCCAGGACACATCAAACCGGATTGTCCTCTCTACAAACACAAGGAGAAGGGGAAAGCATCGAAGTACGACAAGTCGAGAAAGTACAAGAAAGGACTTGTTGGCACATTCACCAACTCCGAAGAGGATTCCTCAAGTGGAGAGTTAGATGATGGAAGAGTGGAGAAAGCAAAACTTTGCTTCATGGCTAATGAGGCAAAAGATCGAAAGTCCTCCTTCGATGATAGCGAGGATGAAAGCGAGGATGGTAGCGAGGATGAAAGCGGAGAACCTACTATTGATGAAATGAGGTTAGCAAACAAAGAAATTTGGTCTAAATTTACTAAATTAGTAGATAGATATAATAAGACCAAAGATGAACTTGTTAACCTCCAAACCTCTCCTAAGTCTATCATCACCAACAATGACACCATTTTTGAGACACTCGCCAATGAGAAAGCAAGTTTTCTTACTCATAATGGCTTATTGAGAAATGAGGTGAAGAACCTCAAATCTCAACTTGAGCATGTTCATTTTGAGAAATCGGATGAACACAAGATGGCGGATTTGACGTCTCAAAACTCAACCTTGTGTTTTGAGAATAAGAATCTCAAATCTCGTGTTTATGCACTCACATCGCAAGTATCCACTTTGGATGCTTCGATGCATTCTCTCAAAGAGAAGTATGAGTGCACGTTAGGCCGTATCAATGATTTCAATAGAGGTAAGGGCCATTTGGATAATATCCTAAATGACTTACTTCCGGCCAAACACCACATTGGCTTGGGGTATAAGATGGGAGACTCATCCAAATCGCCTACCACCTTTGTTAGGCCGACATCCGATGCCTCGACGAGTGGGAGCAAACACCCCATTGGTAGTTCCCCTACCAATAGTGCTTCCACTTCGTACACACCCCCGATTGGAAAGAAACCCACTTTGGGTAGACCTCCAAAGAGGGGTCATGCATTTTTGTACTCTCATGCTATGCCACGTAGGAACACACATCCTACTCCACCGGTGCATGTTAATAATGATTTTTATGCTCCGCACCCACGAGCACGTGCGAACACTCATATGAGACACCCACGTGCACGTAATCATGCTCATGCACATCCTAATGCTTATGTTCAAACAACTCATCAACATGTGCATGCCTACTCTCATAATCATCCTCATGCATAAACACCTCATGCTTATCCACGTATGTATGCTACACCAAATCATGGATCTCATGTCATCATAATGCTATTGCTAGATCTCATGCTCCTAGGCCCCATGCACCACATAGAAATCAACCTTTTGTGCATGCAACCACTAGGAAGAGGATTCCCAAAATGTACACTATTTGGGGTCCCAAGAACACTAGCGATGATGCTATGAATGTTTATGTGAAATCATATATTAATGATGTTATTTTGAATGATGATTATGTTGGGAAGTCAAGTTCCTCTTGGACTTGGTTTCCGAAGGGTTAGTTCCTTTAACCCTTCAATGCTTGGTACCATGAGCTTATGATCATGTTATGGGTACCAAGGCATATGTTTATAAAATTGATTTTGATTATATTAATTTATGGGTTACAATAATTTTTTATTTCGAATTTCAAATTTGTTGTCTAACCCATTGGATCCAAAAGGATTTTTGGATACCAAAATGAAGTTTTCTAGGTTCAATCCACCGTGGGATACCAACCCTACCAACTCCTCGATTTGCGAAGACTTTCATTCAAACGGAGTTGATGGTGCTTGGGTAATGCACCAATGTAGGGGGAGCTTAATGTTGTAAGTATGATATTACATTTGGTATCCATGAGGGTTGAATGCATGCTTGGTTAGAATCTATTTCTTTACATTTGTATCATTTTGTTTCTCCTAGCATGATAGAATTGTGAATGCCATAAATGCTCTGAAATCCATATCTATTTTCTTTGGCATGACATGTTCTTAATAGTTATTATGATGATTTTCGTATTACTTTTATCACCTTGTCACTTCTCATCGCACACTTCACTTAGTTTTGATGTGCTTTTACTTAATGTTCATTTTCGATCGATATTGTGACATTTGATATTCTATGTTGTGCACCACTCTTCTGATGGATCATTCCTTTGTGCACATTTTATGTATGTCTCTGATATTGATTTCGTCGCTCGACGATCTATTTTGATTCAATAGCTTTAGTTGTATGAAAACGTAGAATTATTTTCCATGCACTAAAATAGCTATAAATGTTGATATTGGAGAATAAATTCCTTTCATCAATACGTGAATTTACAATTGGTATTTTGATGACTTCATTTTTCGTTTTTCGACTAAGGTCTCTTTGGCACACCTTTAATATGTTTTGATATTTTACTTTGGTGTCATTGGACCGAGGTCGTATTCTTCGACTCCCGTGATTCATGTATTATTTGGCCATGATTTGTTATCATTGACTTCCTCCCGCACTTTTTGGATTATGCCAAAGGGGGAGAGATATAATAATGGGCATGTGCTAAATGATAGTTTAGCATGAATCTAATTTGATATGTTAGATTCATGGGGAGAGATATAATAATGGGCATGTGCTAAATGATAGTTTAGCAAGAATCTAATTTGATATGTTAGATTCATGGGGAGTTAAGAAAATATAGATGTATTTTCAAATTCGATAACTGGATTTGTATTTTTAATTTTCTCGCCTGATTGATGAATATGTTTATTATTTCATATGGAACCAATGTGTCATCAATGCAGGGGGAGTAAGTAAATTTCATTTAGTACATTATTATTGATTATTATTTATGTTGGTTTGTCATCACCAAAAAGGGGGAGAATGTTGAGTATTAGACTCCCCGTATTTGGTTTTGGATGATGAGCAAACATAAATAAATCGTGAACTAACAATTTGTGAGCGCAGTTATGGAGATCGTCGCCAAATTCACGAGAACACTCAAAGCTACATCTTAAGACTTCTCAAAGCTCGAATTCAATGCCTAAAGCTTCGTTGAAGCTTTTGGACCTTTTTGGAAGTCATGAAGATTTGATCGAAGCTTTCGAAGACCATTTCTTAAGGTTTTATTCATAGTCTTTTTGCTTCGATTTATAGAATGTTAAGCCTTGAGTAATTCTTACTGTCTATCTTCATATCGCTCATATCTTAGAGCTAGGATTATCTTAGAAGCCATTAGAAACTTTCCCGAAGTCTATCGCTTCTTCCCTCGGCTTCTAGTGCATCTTAGTTAGTTCAAGTAGAGTCACCAACCGACTAGATGACGATCTAGTCGGTCGGAAACTCTTCATGAACCGACTAGATGTCCTAACTCATTTCAACTTAGCCATGTCGATCAATTAGTCGGTCAAAGAAGGTTCACCGACCGACTAGATGACGATCTAGTCGGTTAGGAATCCTTCTCAGACCGACTAGTTGAGCTTGCCTCTGTACAGCCTGAGTTACTGTTTCGAGTTAGTCGGTCAAAGAACGTTTATCAACCGACTAGTTGAGAAACTAGTCGGTCAGCATTTGTTCTTAAACCGACTAATTCATCTTGAAGTCAACCTACTCTATTTCGACTGTTAGTCGGTCAAAGATCATTCACCGACCGACTAGTTGTGAAACTAGTCGGTCGGCAAGTCTTCTTAGACCGACTAGTTGTCATCACCTGTACTTCGACCTTTTGGCTGTTCAACCGTTAGTCGGTCTACGTTATATCTCCGACCGACTAGTTGATGAACTAGTCGGTCAGTGATCCTTCTTTGACCGACTAGTCTGGTTCAGTAAAGAGCCGTTGGGATCTTTTTGAACTCGTTTTTCCTTGCCCCTATAAATAGAATACTGATTCATTTCTTGAAGGGGTTAAGCAACATATTGGAGATATTTTCAGATCAAAAGAGAAGAGCTATCAACTCTATTTCCAAGCTCTCTCTTCTCACAAGAATCTCTCCCTCAAGTTCTTGAGTCCTATATCCTCAAGAGAGATTCTCTCCATTGTGAGCCATTCAAGCTAGAAGCTTGATTCTAGGTCACCATCTCCACCCTAAGCTTCCATTGCTGGTCATCTTCTTGAAGCTAGGGTTTGGTGCCATCTTCCTCCATCAAAATCCTCTTTGCCCTAATTTGGTAAGAAATCTCAATGCATAGGTATTTTGTTGGTAAGCATTTCATTTCAATTATATTTGAATTGTATACTCTCTGTTGTGAGAGGTTTTGCGTGATCCCGGGTTGTGGGATTCACGGTCATCAATTGTAGGTCGTTTGCACTTGTTAGATTTTCGCAAGTGGTCATATTGGAAATCTTGAGTTAGGGTTTCTAACTCAAGTATCCGGAAGGGATCCGGGTGGTTGGGACGTAGGATCACCGGTAACAAGTCGGGGAGACTTGGGTGGATCCGAACCCATTAAACCATTGTGTTTGCGTTTGCATTATTTCTTGATTGTAGTTATTCCGCATCGTTGTTTGTTAATTGCACGATAATTAGGAATAACACTCCTTATTATTTAAAAGTACTATTCACCCCCCCTCTAGTACATGTGCAGTGGCTTCCCAGGGCACTACACCTCCATCAACAAAATTTATACATAAAAACTAGATTTAATTTAAGAATCACAGACGATGCACCCTCCCCTATAATTGAGACCATATTATTTTAAAATGTAAATGATAATATACAGGAGATACCTTCTGTCAAAATGAAATTTATGGGGCACAAAAAATATTTCAAGTCGCAAACTTCTACACATTGATTGCAACGGTACCCATAGTATAATACCGGAATAATTGCTTTCAAATTGTAGGAAAAAATGGTAGAATATCGTGGCTATACGAGGATGAACAGAGAAACATAGTACTTATCAGAAGAGTTTCAAGGCTGTGTCGTGTGATGAGCACTGACTTGAAAGTAATTACGGCGCGACTTTGGTGGTAATCGATATCGTCGGTTGCTTCCCAAGGTTAAACCAGCAGCCTCTGGACGTGTTCACTCATGGCCAGAGACTTTGGAGTTTGTACAGTACAGATACCCAAGAGAACATACTGATGACAAGAGAGTTTTCAGAGGAAGCAGATATTTTCGTGTAGCACATATGGAAAGAGACATTGCTATTTATAAGAAGCATCAAAAGATGTTTCAGAATACAAACGGTCAAAATTAATTAGGGCGAATAAATGCTGTAATTAACAGCTGCAATCAAAACCATAATTAGGACGTATGAATGCTGTAATTAATAGCTGCAATCAAAACCATAATTAGGGCGTATGAATACTAAAATTAAATAGACATTAGAGGGTCTAAATCTGAGACAAAGGGGCTAGATCCAAAAAAGGAAAGGCACACCGTCCAAAAAAGAAAAGGCGTGCACGTCAGTCAGTCAGGCGGGCGGGCAGCACACGCACGTCACGTCACGGCCGGCAGACTGACGGCGACGACGGCGTGCGTGTGTGGTGGACCCATGACCATGTAGGTCCTCTCCCCTTTACAAAAGTGTCGTATCCCTTTGGGCATAGCCCAAGTCTCTACAACTCCCCTAATAAACTCCTCCAATGCAAATTGCCCAAGCAATGTGAGACTAAAAAGAATAATGGGAATAAAACAAAGGCTTTTGAGAGCCTATTATTTCCAACAATAGCAACTTTAAGCATTAATGTTGAAAGTGAGATTAACATCAAAGCATAGTTCAAAACATCTCTTAAACAATTCAGCTTGCTGGAAATATACAAACACTCATAAACATTAACAAACATCAGCTATTTCTAATATGAATTTGACACAACTTTGTAAATGAAAGCTGTAGGTATACTAGTTATGGTTTCAGACATCAAATATCAGAAAATCAGGAGGTGTGTGCTGATTATAGTGTCATGTACACTAAGTCATAGTCAATCGGTTTAAATTCGGAAAATATGGCACAATTCATCAACAAATTTCTCCCTATTGCAGTCAGATTTTGATAATTTCATCCCGCACAAAAAGTGCAGCCCTTGAAATTTAGATATCCAAAATGTATAAGTTTGCATAAAATGAATAAATACATTTCACTTTTTAGTCAATACCGTGCAAGGGTGCAGTTTCTGCCAAATTTGCTATCTGGCTGTAACTTAGCTATTTCAAGCTACTGCAGTCATAATCAGATTATGAGCCTTACATAAAAGTTGGAGTACATAAAACGAGCTTTCAACATATTTGTTTTCAGATTTTATTTCTATCTACATTGGCCGGAATACAAGTAACAACATACTACAGAATTTCAGATTTTCAAGTGGATGGTTTAGCTAGGAATTTCAAAGGAAAACTTTAATTATTTCACACATATCACATGAAATCAATAGCATGAGTAATTTAAATAACATCCCACTATACCATCATGACCACCATAAACCCTAACTAAAATCCCTAGCCCAAATTAGAATCCTACTAAAGAGGTTAGGAATCTACCTTAATTAGTCCTTAAGAATCATTGGCCCTTCTTATTTCCTTGATGACCCCAAGCTTTTCCCTATTCAAGATTCTTCTTCTTCCTCTAATATTTGAGTATGGCAATGGTTTGGCCTTGGTGAAATGGGGGGATTTTTTGTGTGGATTATGTGAGCTTGTAATGGAGAATTGTGATGGAGATGTTTTATGTGGTGAAAGAGAAGGAGTTTGTGGTGGTGGAGTGATGGAGTGGTGGTGGGAGAGTGGTGCAATGGGAGGAGCAAGGGGAGGTGGTGGTTCGGCCTAAGTGAGGGGGAGAGAGGGAGAGTATGAGAGAATGAGGGATTTTTTTTTTCTTTTTTCTTTTTCCTTTTTCTTTTCCGTTTTGTTTTTCTTCCAAATTTATCTCCTCCACACATTAGTCTAAAGCTAAGACACTAGGAGTTGCATTTACAATGACATCAAAAGATGATATGTTTCATGGTTAGGGATTTTTTTGGAATTTAAATTTTGGAAAATAAAAATACATAATGAATACACTATATAACCTAAATGCAAGGTATTTCCGCCAAATACTTCTCTTTTGTAAACCCAAATGATGCTTAAACTTAATTAAAAATAATCTTAACATTCCAACAAATTTGGAAAAATTTATAAACATACTCAAAAATTTGTACGTACCCATACGACCCAAAATACGTACAAACACACATATATTTGTATTAGGGTTATTATAGATCACATGCCTTTATTTATAGGAGAACAGAAAAGAGTTCAAACAATAGTAGGATACAACATTTATGTTGGATACAAACTCCTCTGCTATTAGATAAGATATACCCTACATGGGCCTACATAACACATTCATAACATTAGTATGAGCATGCTTGGAAATCAAATCCCAATTAATTTTTAATTTTTAATTTTTAATTTTTAATTTTTTCACATTTGGCATCTTAAAAGAAACACAAACAAATTGAAGCAAAAAAAAGTGATTAAGAAAAAGCTTGATCCAGATTTTGGCAGGTCTAAAGTAGGGTCGTACTCAATAAGTAGGTACAAATCAGAAAGGTTTAGTTTATCATTACATAGCTTTTCTTTTCTGTTTTCCCTTTTTATTTTATAATTGCTTAATTAATTATGGACAACAGCAGTAACTTTCTCATTGTACGTTGTAAATTATTTTTTACAAAGAAGCCCCGAGAAAAATTAAGACCGACTTAAAAGCAGTGCTCATAAAATTGAGTACATTAATTAATTTTTTTAATTAAATTCCACTATTTTAGGTTTTCCATCTTTGCCATTCGTTCAGACAGCAGACAGTACGGAGACAGGGCGAACATTCATGAGCTGCTGCTCATCTGCCACCCTACGGAACCGCGGCGTCTTTAACTCTCGGTCACGTGAGCATCACGCGCTTCATATGACCCCGCAAGGAAATGAATGAAAGAAGCAGGCCAGCAGAAGAATTTATTTTGCATTTATTATTATTATTATTAAAGAGCACCACTTCTTTGCACTCCGGCCGACCGTTGGTTTTTTGAATTATTATGGGAATTTTTATTCACATGCTTGAGAGATCGTTTCCTTTGTCAACTACCTTGTTTTTCTTTGGTCAGCTGTAATTGGATGTGGTTTTCTCAAAAGAAAACGACCAAAGAAAAGAAAAATCATAGCCTAATACAAAGTAAATTTTTTGAACTTTTTATAAGATAATGATATAGAGCTGATTTATAAGTAAATTTGGTCACGTTAAAACTTGTATAAAGAGAATGTTGTAGACAGTGTAATCTTTTCGTGCAAAATATCATGGAAACTAGGGAGAGAGTCCGATCACATTCATTATTATTTAAACCGTATATGTTGTAGGGATGTGTTTATTAAAAAAAAGATATTAAAAAAATTTCATGGACTTTCTAATGCAAGTCAACTATTATTAGATAATTTTTTTAATAAAAAAATCAACACATACAATAAGAATTTATCATTCTCAATTACAAATCGACCACTCGCTCTCCACTACACATGGCTCCTCTCCCCTCAATTAGTCCAGGACAGCCTTATGTGACATGAGGTGCAAACACATAAGTAGCGAATTTATGCAATGCCTGTCTGATATTTGGCGACATTCATATCGCGTGTGTTCACTAATTCATGGCCTTCGATACAATGGACAGTACTGACACAACACATTATTTTCTTTTATTTTATCTGTGTTGATGCATAGAATCTCGCTGGGTCTGGACCAGGCCACGGGGAAGAGTATTCTCGCAACAGGTCGAGCCCGGACAGGCGGGTTTCGCCGGACTGAGGGTACGGATCCTACGTTTACACCTGAAACAGATAGAGAACTCGTTAGCCTCGCCGGAGGGGGGTGGTCCTCCGGTCAGTCTCCGATGCTTAAGTTAGATTTATTCAGAGGAAAGAAGGGCGTCGGCTAGGGGTAGCCGCCGATTGGGATTTTCTAAGGAAGGAGATGCTATGGTTTTGTGTGTGAAGAATTGGCGTACCTGGTAGAGGGGAATTCCCTTCCATTTATAGGGTTGGGGGTCAGCTTTGCCACGTCAGGTGGTCCACTGTTTCGTTTTGTAACCGAATCACCAGCCATCGGCGTGGTTTAGGATGTAATCATTGGGATTTGGGGACGTGACCACCGTAACCGATCCTAATAAAGCTGGCCACGCGACCCCCTGCCAAAAGGTAATGTGTGCCTACCCTGGCATCATTGCCAGTCCGTATACGTTAGACGGGCCTGGTGATAACGACTCGAATAGGGCTCAGGCTGATCGCGCGTGACTACCATGAGGTGTGGCCTGATTCAGCTTAGCAGGTGGGTGCTCAGGCCTTGAAACCAAGGGGGTCGATCTCAAGGGGCGAGGCCAGCTCTGCAGGGATATATCGAGGCCGGGTCAGGTTGATCTCCTGAGCGGCGTCAAGTGGTTTCTGATAATGGGTCTCATCCGACAGGCTGGGCTAGGCCCATCATTGGCGGGCCTTGAGTGAAACTTGGCATCTTCAATGGCATCTCGTCTTCTCATATAAGCACTCTCAAATCCGAAACCATGATTGTGGGATCAGGAGTGGAGAGACGAGGGAACGAAACCCAAAGAATGCTCGTGGTTATTCTAACTCTCTTTGGGAACAAGGCAGAGGCAGTTTTGCTCGGCGTGAACTTTCTCATGATGGTGTGCTGATGTGGCTGTCAGGCCTTGGGGATCGAGGCGTCTAGGTGATCTACTGACAAAATTACCATCGAGTACAGGATCTGGGCGGTCAGGTAGGGTTTTGAGGCATTGCTGATGTGGCACTGTTTGACCTGCAGGTGAGATCGGACGACCTAGTATGCTCAAATCTAATGATCGATGTGGCTTCTCCCTGTTCTCTCGGTTTATAAAGAAGAGTGGGGTAGCAATTGTTCGCACTTGCACCCTCTCTTCCTCTTGGGCCACATTATGTCCTTACTTCTTGGCTACAATAGTGCTTCCGATTTGCTTACCGCACCCCCAGATCCTTGGCCTTCGACATTGGTGGGTGATCTGAGCTCAGACATGCTCTCTGAGGAGAATGATGCTCTGGCTGAGTGTGATCAGAAGAGAAAAAGGCTCGTGGATGAGGGGCCTTCTGCTGAGTTTCTACCAAGCAGGGTCGGGGTAGTAAGTCCAGGTCACGGCTAAGGAGTGGCCTGGTTGAGGCCATCGAACTTCTCCGGATCATGAGGACTGTAAGATTCGTTGATACATCTGTTCTTGATACCTTGATTTTTCCCTGAACATTCCCCATATGTGCAGAACCTGGCAAGGGTAAGCCACTTCTTTCGCCGCTGCAGGGAGCAGGTAAGGGACTTGGAAGTAGAGAACGCGCGGCTTCACAATCTGATCTGCTGACAAGCAGAGGATCAGAGGGATCTAATGAGTCAGCTACCGATCCGGAGAAGAATGATTAATGCCCAAATGTGCATACACAAGCGTACACACAGTCAGCTCCCAGGTGCAGGAGATTAGTCGTCAAGCCAAACCCAAGGTATGTAGGGTGGAGAGCAAAGTGGGAAGATAGTCAAGCTAGGAAGAGTGTGTGGAATAGGATGTCATTAGAGTTGTGAGTTGATTAGCAATAGGTTCATTCCAAATAAATCAACCCTCACATCCATGTCAAGGTGTGCACATAGGTAATGCCCTTAGGACACACCGACGTTCTGCAGCCCCACCAAGAGTAGCGCACGATTCATTCATGTATTGACTAATGGGTTGAAATCCCTAACGTAAGCTCATAAATCGATCCTTGCATATGTGTCAATAGAATGCAAGGATCGTTAATATAGGTGTGACCCTTAAGGCACGCCACCGTTCTACGGCCCCACCAAGAGTAATGCATGACTCAATGAAATATAGGGCACAACCCATCACGCATCACTATCTAGCATCTATTTCAAGGCATGCTAAATCCATTACATGCTAGAGATGAATATTTACTAATCAACACACAAACCCTAATTAATTCCAAATCTACACACAAATGGCTCTAGGCCTTCATAATGAAAACAAAGTGATAATCATGCAAAATGAGCACACCAATCTTCATTACAAGCTATAAATCAAATAATTATCCAATGATTCTCACTATCATTCAACAATCATTCAAATATTATCATAAAAAATAATAGATCCAAATGGCTCAAGAAAAGAGGAAGAGATCACCAATAGCAAGCATAAAACCCTAGCTTTCAATCTCTTGCACCTTCTCCAAGCTCCACCTAGCTCCAATGGCTCCAAACCCTTGCCCTAACCCTTGGGAAGAAGATTGGGGCTCTCCTAGCCCTAATAAAATAGTAAAATCTCTGATCCCTCCTCAAAATCGCATCCCAAGCACTCAAAAGACCCCCAAATCGTGTTATTGGGTCTGGCTGGGCTATCGGGTAGGGCGCCACGTGCCTGATGTTGGATATGGAAGACGTTAGTACACCCTTGTGGGGGATGTACGAGGGAATACAGACCTCGAACGTCGTGTACACGAAGTCGTGTGCAAAGGGAATCTGTTCCCTTGCGGAGAGGATCTCTGGATGAGTAGGAAAGTCGCATTATATATGCATAAGTGCATGCGACATATGGCTAATAAAGGGGGAATATCTTAAGCTTATGTTGTACCATGCATATGGTACAACTTAAGCTTATAATGTGCCATGTATCATGGTACACCTTAGTTAAATTGTTCCAAAGGAACAATTTACCCTAAAATAACTACCTTGGGGGCTATAAATAAGACCCAAGGGTAAGCCATTTCTTACACTTTTGCATGGCATTCTTGCATGCATTTTCATTCTAGCGAAGCTCTGCCGAAATACTTCCTCTCCCTCTATCCAAGTTCTTAATCTAAAAGTAGAGATTTAGATTGTGGATTTAGTAGCCTTACTCCGTTCGTGAGAAGACTCGATCCGTCGTGACGAATCCGAAGGCAAAGTTCCGAGACTACCGTGCCGCATACGCAAGCGTAAGTCTCAACTTTATTTATCGATCCTAACTCTGTTTTGGCAGGATCCTACATTGGTATCAGAGCCATACGGGTTCGCCCCGGTCAAACCGCCGCCCCGTCGAAACTATGAACGAGTCGTTGTCTTTTTCACGAATGGGTCTCCTACCATTACGGATATGGTAGGAACGCTTCGTGACGGAGAGAACGAAGCGGTTGTTCTTTTCACGTTAGGGTCTCCTATCATTACGGATATGGTAGAAACTCTCCGTGACGGGAAGAACCGACCGTTCACGTAGTATGTTATTCATTTTTGGCACACGGCCATTAGGAAATAACTAATTTCTCGACGAACGGGTGCTTCATCGACGAACGGGTGCTTCATCGAGGAAGAAGGTGGTAGTTATTTCCATCGGGGAAGATGAAATTTGGTTCATGTGCACCATGGCCAAATGGGCTATGAAGGCCATGCACCCCCCCTCCCCAAGCAGAGGGGGTTTGGCTACGGCCAATAACCACCGGCGACCACCCCATCAAGGGGGAGGAGTGTGTGCGGCAACCCCATTCAAAGGGGGTGGCCGGCCATGGCCAAAGGGGGCCATGGCCGGCCAATGCCAAATGGCCTTGGCCATGACCGGCCAATGCCAAATGGCCTTGGCCATGACCGGCCATGGCCGGCCATGGCCAGGCCGGCAGTGGCCGGCCATGGCCAGGCCGGCAATGGCCGGCCTAGGCCACGGCCTGCCGGCCTGGCCGGCCCTGGCAGAGGCCAGGGCCGGGCTGGCCACCCCTGGCAGAGGCCAGGGCCAATGCCCTGGCCTCAGCCAGGGCATGGCCGGCCCTGGCCGGCCTCGGCCAGGGCAGAGGCCCTGGCCGAGGGGCCAGGGCCCCCCTGGCTGGCCAGGGCAGAGGCCCTGGCCGGCCATTGGCCAAGCCTCGGCCAGGGCAGAGGCCCTGGCCGAGAGAAGTTGAAGACCAAATTATTGGTCGACCAATTTTGTTGTTTTGGTCGACCAATCCGGCAGAAGGCCTTGGTCGAATTTGAACGTGTCGACTAGCCCATACGGGGTGTCCATAGTGCTCTACTCCTTGAAGATTAGCCATAGTGCTCTACTTCATGCGAGATTAGCCGTAGTGCTCTACTCCTTGAAGATTAGCCGTAATGCTCTACTTCATGCGAGATTAGCCATGTCAATGTGCTCTACTCTACGGAGATTAGCCAATGAACTTATAACGTTGTGCTCTACTCTACGGAGATTAGCCAATGTGTTTTCAAATTTTTTTGAAAAAGGTATTTTCAAATAGGTTATGTCCCGTCCTTAATCGGGATAGCGCAATTTAGAATTCCAAGTCCTACCACGATCTGGCCATGGTTATCTAACCCATGGGTGTGTAGAACAGGTCTCGTGGCTTGGCAATTGTTGCGCTAAAATTCTTTGCGCAAACTCTCACCTATTCTATTTTGAAAGATATGTTTTTCAAAATTATTTTTCCGCTGCTGGTACCATACGGGTATCATTTCTGATTTCTTTTTACTTGAGATAAGTAAGAGGGATACTTTGAAAGTTACTTCTAGATGGTAGTTGGGAACGTAGTGAACTTCTCGATTCTAGAGTAACATTTCAACGCATCCAAGGAACTTATCAAGTGTTTAAAGAATCGAAACTTTATGCATAGAATTTTGATCGTGTTTTTCATTTTCTTTGCAGTTTTTTGAATCGAATATGTCTACCGCTTCAAAGAACATTGTCGCAGAGCTTAACAAAGGTGAAAAGCTCAACGGCGACAATTATAAACTTTGGTCAATTAAAATCCAATATGTTTTGGAGGAGCAAGATGTGATTGAAACACTCCAAAACATAATGGAAGAACCTGAGTTGGGCAATACGGCCCAACACAAGAGGGACCGGGAAGATTATGATACTTGGACTCGAAAGAACAAAATAGCACGTATTACGTTACTGTCCGCAATGGACAATGACATAATGCGTCTATTTCGGGAATTCGACCTAGCCAAAGACATATGGTATGAGCTAGAAATAAAGTTTGGTGGAACTTCGGTTACCAAACTCCGCTCCTTAAATATTCAATTTGATTCGTACAAGATGCGTCGAGATCATTCTATGAAAAAGCATCTCCGCCACATGGCGAATCTCATATCTGAATTGAAGGATGCGGGTGTTACGCTGTCTGATGAACAGCAGATCCAAGCAGTAATTCGTTCACTCCCAGATAGCTGGGATAACATGAAAATGCACCTCACTCATAATGAGTGCATTAAAACTTTAAGCGATGTATCGAAACACCTCGAACTCGAGGAAGAGCGGATTCAAGCCGCAAAACCAAGTGCAGAAGTGCACATGGCCGCTGGTTCCTCACATGGAGGAAATAAGCGGAAGAATAAACGCTTAAGGTTTGTGAACGAACGAAAGCAAGAACCGGAAACCTCAAAGAAGACTAAAAACAAAAAGTGGCAAAAGAATGTGCACTCAAAGAAGAAAAACTTGAAGAAGATCAAGTGCTTTAAGTGCAACAAGTACGGTCACTTCGCCCGTACATGTACGGATGGAAGTGATAAGGTAACTTGTAGGGCTAGTTACATATGTGTTTCTAGTTCCGTGTTTCTTGCTGAATCTAACTATTTTTGGTTGATTGATTCAGGGGCCACAGACCACGTAGCGAAGGACAGAAGGTTCTTCGTAGAGTATCGAAAGATAACTCAAGGAACAAAGTGGATATACGTCGGCAACAACACTCGTGTTGAAGTCAAAGGCGTCGGAACATGCAAGCTAGTTCTCGATAACGGCCGGACTTTATTATTGCACGACGTCCTCTTTGCTCCAGATATTAGAAGGAATATCGTATCCGTGGTCATGTTAATGTCTTTAGATTATGAATGGAGGTTCTATAAACAAAAGGTTGACCTTGTTTGTAATAGTTCTTTAATTGGGTCTGGTAATGTTTGTAATGGATTAATTGTTTTAAACACAATGTATGATGATTCTTCTTCCATTAATGAAAGTTTCCATTTGACAAATGATTCTAACTCTGAATCTGAGATCATTTGTTGGCATGCAAAACTTGGTCATATTGGACCAACTAGAATGGATAGACTTGCCAAAAGTGGCTTGCTATCTAATGTTTCAAAAGTTGAAATGTCAGCTTGCGAACATTGTCTTGTAGGGAAAACTTGTCGCAAGCCGTTTGGAACTGGCACAAGGGCCGAAGTTCCATTACAGCTTATCCATTCGGACATTTGCGGTCCAATGAATGTTAAGACAAGACGCGGGAAGTCCTATTTCATCACATTCATTGATGACTTCACCCGTTTCGGTCACATTTATTTGATTTCCCACAAACATGAAGCTTTAACTTGCTTCAAAAACTATATGAGTTTAGTGGAAAATCAACTAGATCGCAAGATAAAGGTCTTGCGAACCGATCGGGGTGGAGAATATCAATCAACGAGTTTTAAGGAACTCTGTGATGAAAAAGGCATAGTTCATCAAATAACTATGCCTTATACTCTGCAACAAAACGGTGTTGCGGAAAGAAGAAATAGGACATTGATGGAAATGGTCCGATCAATGATGTCTCAGGAAAATTTGCCTATCACCTTTTGGGGTGATGCATTATTGACGGCAGCGTTCATCTTAAACCGTGTACCCTCGAAGTCGGTAAGTTCTACTCCTTATGAGTTGTGGAACAATAGAACTCCAGACTTAAGCATTCTAAAACCTTGGGGTTGTGCCTCTTATGCACATTTATCCTCTCATAAATATGGCAAACTTGGGCCACGTGGGAGGAAGTGTATCTTCATCCGATACGCTGAAAACTCCAAAGGATATGCTTTCGTCGGTCAAGAGGACAATGGGGGTCTTATAGAATTCGAATCGAGGGATGTTGTCTTCTTGGAAAACGAGTTTCCAAGACAGGGTGAGATAAGTCAAGACTTATCCTTGTTTGAGACTTGGGATCAAGAAGGATCGGAACGTTCGAGTGGGAGAATTCTTGGTGAAGAAGAAAATACGTTTCAAACTTCACCAATGAATGATACAATGAATGATACGAACGATACCAATCCTATTCCGAGTGGGAGTGATGTTATTCCAAGTGGGAGTGATGTCATTCCAAGTGGGAGTGATCAAACTCAAACAAGACGTAGTAATCGAACGAGGCTAACACCTCTGAGATTTGAGGATGAATTTCCTCAAACATTCATGACATTACTACAAGATGATGACGAACCTGCAAATTTCAAACAGGCCGTCACATGCCCTGCTAAAGATAAATGGATAGCGGCAATGGAAGAAGAACTTCAATCCATGAAAACAAACCAAGTCTGGGACTTGGTTGATTTACCTAAGGGACGTAGAGCCATTGGGAACAAGTGGGTTCTCAAAATCAAGCATAAGGCTGATGGCTCCATCGAGAAATATAAAGCTCGCCTTATTGCGAAAGGTTTCACGCAACAGGAAGGAATAAACTACGAAGAGACTTTCTCTCCTGTCGTGCGTTTTACCTCCATTCGCTTAATTCTGGCAATGGTGGCTTGTTTGGACCTCGAGTTACATCAGATGGATGTAAAGACTGCTTTTCTTAACGGAGAACTAGAAGAGGAGATCTACATGGAACAACCAAACGGGGTTGTACAAGAAGAAAACAAACATAAGGTTTGTAAACTTCGTAAGTCCATATATGGTCTTAAACAATCCTTAAGGCAGTGGTATATGCGCTTTCAAGAAGTCGTTTTGTCGTATGGTTTCTCCATGCTCGACGAAGACAACTGCGTATACATTAAGAGGATTAAGAACAAGTATGTAATTATGTCTATTTATGTAGATGACATACTTATAGCCGGAAATGATAAGCGTCTTATCATGGATATCAAAGCTTGGCTTTCATCCGTCTTTGAGATGAAAGACATGGGTGAAGCTGCATATATCCTTGGGGTTAAGATCTCAAGGAATCGTTCCAAGAAACTTCTTTCTCTCTCTCAAGAGACATATATAAAGAAAGTTTTAGAACGGTTTAATATGCAGGAATGCAAGCCAATTGATACTCCAATAAGCAAAGGCGAGGGTCTATGTTTGGAAATGTGTCCCAAAGATCCAAAAGAAAAGAAAGCTATGGAAAAGGTTCCATACTCCAGTGCTGTCGGGAGTCTGATGTACGCTATGATGTGTACCAGACCGGACATTTGCTATGGTGTTGGTATGGTAAGCCGTTACCAATCCAACCCAGGACAGGCACACTGGAAAGCGGTGAAGAGGATATTAAGGTACCTCAAAGGGACTGCGGACTATGCGTTATGCTATCAAGGCAATACCTTGAGACTCGAAGGCTATACCGATGCTGATTGGGCAGGTGATCTCGACGAGCGAAGATCTACCTCAGGCTTTGTTTTCTTGCTCGGGAATGGTGCAATATCCTGGAGCAGTAAGAAACAAACCTGCATCGCTCTATCAACCATGGAAGCCGAATTCGTAGCATTCAGCATGGCGGTCCAAGAAGCTGTTTGGCTTAGGAAATTCTTAGACAGGCTGACGAATGCCACTGACTCGAGCACTGTTCCTATATACAGTGATAGTCAAGCTTCGATTGCCTATGTCAAAGATCCTAAATTTCATTGTAAGACCAAACACATTGATATTCGATTCAAGTTTGCGAAGGACTATGACAAACGGAAGGAAGTAGACATAGGATACATATCCACGCATGAGATGATAGCGGATCCCCTTACTAAGGCGATCCCCAGAGGTGTGTTCTACAAACACTTATCATCTATGGGAATGCGTAGGTGCTGAGCTGTATCTTGTAATATTTCCCATGTCTATAGAAGATCAAAGTTTAATAAAAGAAAGAAGTTCTTTTATATATTGCATACAAGTTTCTTACAAATGATTTTATACATTTGTGTTTGAGTCTCAGCTATTTTATTGTGTGTATGTCGGACAGATTAAGGTTGGCTCTCTCACATGAGCAACCGCCTTATCTTATCAGATGGATAAGATAGAGATGAGACTAGTTTAAAGTCAAAATCATTAGACAAATGATTTAGAGTCATGACTTAAACAAGATAGTCGAATAAAAGATCTGCATCATATGGATGCTTACAAAAGATCTGAGATCTGTATCACAAGGATATTTGAAAGAGATCTCATAGGATTTTTTTTAATCCTATCTGTCTTATGCAGGATGAGAGTTCGTGAATATTTCACGAGTAGTAAGGGGACTCAAAAAGATAGGCACTGTGGTGTCTGATCTTTTCATCCGTACAACATCATTAAGACATACTCTCCCTGGGAAAGGAGTGATGTTGTAATACGTGTTCATACCACGTATGCATTTCGACCACTGAGTTAGTAGCAATAGTGTTTGCTATTATGTGAGACTCAAAGGCCATACGGGTCTTAACTCTTACCCTCAAGGACTCCAATTGGTTCCTTCAGATTTGACGAGATGATCGCTATCTTAGCGTGTTGCTAATGGGCTATGATAATTCGGCTCGGCGGGGCACGTTAGAAAAGCGAATCAAGTCAAGATCAGAAGGTTCGCAAGAAGAGGAAGATTGATTTCATATTCACATTTGGACTTTAAATGATTCAAAGCTGGCCAGCCAATTGTAATCCAGATGGGATTCAATTGTTGAATATAAAGTATAAGAAATGTGAAGAAATAATCTAGGGTAAAGCATGCGTTGAACTACTCAACTTTGCACCTTCGAGGTCGTTGTGTATCTCTAACAAGTGCACAACAATAGACTCTACACGCATGATGGTCGCACGGTCTATTTCTCGGTATGATAGATGAAAGAACTAAGAGAAAGACGTTCTCTTACAATCCCCTCAAGTGTGAGTGGGAGATGTTGGATATGGAAGACGTTAGTACACCCTTGTGGGGGATGTACGAGGGAATACGGACCTCGAACGTCGCGTACACGAAGTCGTGTGCAAAGGGAATCTGTTCCCTTGCGGAGAGGATCTCTGGATGAGTAGGAAAGTCGCATTATATATGCATAAGTGCATGCGACATATGGCTAATAAAGGGGGAATATCTTAAGCTTATGTTGTACCATGCATATGGTACAACTTAAGCTTATAATGTGCCATGTATCATGGTACACCTTAGTTAAATTGTTCCAAAGGAACAATTTACCCTAAAATAACTACCTTGGGGGCTATAAATAAGACCCAAGGGTAAGCCATTTCTTACACTTTTGCATGGCATTCTTGCATGTATTTTCATTCTAGCGAAGCTCTGCCGAAATACTTCCTCTCCCTCTATCCAAGTTCTTAATCTAAAAGTAGAGATTTAGATTGTGGATTTAGTAGCCTTACTCCGTTCGTGAGAAGACTCGATCCGTCGTGGCGAATCTGAAGGAAAAGTTCCGAGACTACCGTGCCGCATACGCAAGCGTAAGTCTCAACTTTATTTATCGATCCTAACTCTGTTTTGGCAGGATCCTACATACCCATCACTCGCTTCACTTGTGGGTGATGCGCACGCGTTTCCACTGGCAGACCGGGTCGGAGAACCCGGCCCGAGTGAGCTGCCCGCATCACTTGCTGGGGACACTCCCGAGGCGCGTGCCCCACTCTCGAGGCGCGTGCCCCACTCGCGATTTCCACTGCCCAACAATGTTGGGCGGGGCGGTTGGATTGGCACCGCGTGGCGCCGCGAGATCGCGCCACGCGGCGCCCAAAGGAAATTCCTTCTTTTCCTTTTTAAATGGGTTTCTCCCCCTTTAATCCACCAAAAATACCTAGGGCCTGAGAAAAATCCAAGAAAAATCTGAAAAATCTCCAAAGCCCCCGGGAGTACCTGAAAAATATAATAGGTAGAAATTAGCCCATAAGATGATAAAATGAATATAATGACTATTATAAAAGAATACTAACTTTCCATAACTCATATAAAATATTCCAATGCTCAAATAATTCCCATAAAATGTCAATATGATCACAAGAATGGCTGGAGCATATGAAAAATACTAGAAAGCCAACATGAGCAATAGAATGGTATTTTGTGCATAGAATGGTAAAAATCCCTAAATGTGAGACATAAAGTGAACATATACACAAGAGAGCATGATTAAGCATAATTCTTAGCACAAAACGGGGGTAGATAGTGGGCATAAATATGCACTTTTCACTACAAATCAGAGAACCAAGGGATGCTGCAGCTGGAGGTCTCACTGGTGATACTGGAGGCGGGGCAGCTTTCGGGAAGGACTAGCATGGTCCTGGGCCAGCCGCTTAGCTTGATTTTCCTTTTTGTGGTTTCTGTTTTGAGGGTTCTGTGGTGCCAATCGGTAATTTTTGTATTCGTAGGTGAATGAATGAAAAACCTTGTAGGTTCCCTTGACTTGCTACAACTATTTGTCTTATTTGCTGGGTGTGAATGATGTTTTTGCATTTCTCCGAGCTCAGATTTTAGGGAATTGCACATTGACGAGCTAGGAATACCAGAACACCTTTACTAGGCCCGTGGGGCCTCAGATTCAGGCTTCTCAACCAAGTGCCAGGCTTGACCTTCTTGTTCCAGTCAGGGGGGCGAGGTTGGACCATTTTCCGAAAACGAGATTGTATGGATCCAAAAGATGGCAAACAAACACTAGATGGGGTGATTAGTGTCTTCAAAAATTAGTGCTTAAATAAACCTTACTCCTCTAGTGATGCCTAAGTCTCCCAAGAGAGTTACCTCATTGGGTACTTAATCAACACAATAATCTACTTGTAAGAGAAAGTGCAGCAGAATAAAGATCACAAGTGCAAGTAACTAAAAACAATTGGAAACACACAAATATTATCATGGTTCACCCACCATAGGGCTACGTCCAGTCCCCAACCGCATTCGAATTTCTCCAATATCAAGCTCTCAACCAAGAGAGCAACAGTGCCTCAAATAGAGTGTTTCTACAATCACCTAGCTCCACTTGCTAGGAATTTTCAATGCCACTACTCAAGTGGTCTTCTACAACAACATCTACCACAACCTCACCAAGTGAGGACCTATACACTTGAGGTTTTTCGACAAACAACAAATACAACCAATCACTTACCACCACACTTGTGGATTTACAATACCTTTCTTGAAGATGAAGAATTGATTCACAACTTCATATAGCCACGTAATTGAAGCTTTTAATGTGTGTATGAAAGTGTCTAAGGAAAACTATTTTGATCTCAAATGAATGTAGAATAAATCTAGGAGATCAAAAAGCTCTAACTTGTGTTCTCATATGAATCAAGATGAAGTTCAAGGAGAACACAAATTAGTACGACAATGGAATGCTTAAAAGCTTGAGAGAGAATTCAAATTGTTGCCTTTCAAAATTCTTTTGAGAGAGCTAAAATGATAGAGTTAAAAAATTGAAAACTTAGATTAAAATGCCCATTAACGTCTTGCAAATCCCTCAGCACTCTCACCTTAAAGAAGGATCAAAAATCGTAGAAAATCACTCCCCAAATTCCCCCCCATCGGCTCAATTGACAACTTTCCATAAAACACAAAACTGCATTTTCTAGACTGTGAATAATGTCGATAGTCGACTTCTATACTCTTGGCAGTCGACTATCCCCACAACGGTATTCGACTATCCACATACCTGTATTCAGATATCTTAAGGAACATAACTCTTTCAGGGTTTTCCAACGGATGGTAGTTGATATGTCCATATTTTCTACACTTTTACTGCATGACTTCATAGCATTTTCATCGTCCAAAGGTCACTTTTCTACACATTATCGCGCTTTTTGCGATATATTTGATTCTCGTGGTTTGTGAATTTTCAGGAACTTTGGAGCGATTCGGAGCAAATCTTAGACATGAACACATCCAAGCTAGATGGAGCATCAATGGCAAGGCTCACTAGGTGCTTGACAAGGTGGAGAAGAAGATTGGAGGAGGAGAAGATAGAAGAAGGAGAAGGAGAGCTTGAAGATGGAGCCTTCACCTAGCTTATTAGCCTTCCCAGCCAACTCGACCGAGTGGACATGTTCACTCAGCCGAGCAGCTGCACTCAAATGAAGGAGCTCCAGCACTTAAAGAATTATGTCACTCGGACCGAGTAGCCACACTACTCGGTCAGACAAACTCGACGATAACACTCAATCTCTCAGGCCAACATTGAGTCCAATACTTGACCGAGTAAGGATGCTACTTGGTCGAGCTGAACATGAGACAGAACGACAACTCCAAGGCCCTCTTCAACACCTACGACTCGATCGAGCAGACGCAACAGCTCGACCGAGCTGAATGGGGGACAGAACGAAGATTTAATGCCTAGCATTGGCTCCCTGTCGCTCGATTGAGTGGGACATCCACTTGGTCAAGTAGGGCGACGCAACAGCCAAAGACTTGGCAGAGTTGGGCCTTTTTGCAGAAATTTTTGGTGGGACCCATCCCACTTGTATATAAACCTATTTTAATTCCTAGGT
Source organism: Scilla litardierei (assembly GCA_030789695.1). Classification (NCBI taxonomy): domain Eukaryota; kingdom Viridiplantae; phylum Streptophyta; class Magnoliopsida; order Asparagales; family Asparagaceae; genus Scilla; species Scilla litardierei. Next base: position 302,957,079 of record CM061142.1, on the reverse strand, counting down.
TTACAGAGCTTACTTTATTATTCTAGTTTTAGTTTGAGAGACAATTTTGAGCAGTCGTTATTGCTTTGAACACGAAGATTGGATTTTTATTATTGTGTTTGCTTTAGAATCTTTGGATCTTAATTCTCTGAGTTTGGTTCTTCGTCTCTATTGGTTTGGTAACAATTTCTCATCTCTCTTTATCACTTTTCATGTCTATTGTTGCTATGTTGACTACTATTGCTGTTGTTATTACTTTTGTTGATATTTCCATGGATCGCGAGTAGTCATTTCTAGGGCTAAATGGATAAGCCCTACGATCTTAGGATTTAGATGTAAAGTTACGATTTTTATGTATGAAAGGGATGTGATTTGGTTGATCCAACCAAGTTTGTAGGAGATCCTAATCAGGGTTTGTGATCCACGATGGTGGCACACATCCTAGATATTTTATCATATGGACTTAATTAGGCTCATTAGTGAATTCAATTGAAGTTTGTGATCCACAGTAGTGGCACACACTTTGATGGTTTCCACCGACGTACTATATTTCTAATTGATGATCTATGATAGTAGCATCAATGAGAGCCATCAAATCACATATGGAAGCTCTAACCATGATGATGGCATGAGTAGAGATTGAGAATAGTTGGCGTTTGTAATGCATGGATCGCATGCAAGGCCATTCACGATGGTGGGGCTAAGCACGGGATACGTTAGATGAGTGGTAACAACGATAGTTGGCCATGAATTTCACATTTTAGATGCGACAATCTCTCCCTATAAAATCAGTTCATCATAGAAATTATAACCTAGCTTCGACATCCGACGATCCTAATGGTGACTCATATTGCCCTAGCTTTCATTATATTGTTAATCTGAGATAGGGAATACCTGTGAGAACCTTCAGAACATGCCTATAACTGACACTGTTTCACGACTTTGAATAGACCCAAGATCTTAAACCAATCACCTCCCTGTGGGATCAATATCTTTCTACATTACAAAGCTTTGACACCGTGCACTTGCGGTACATTTCCGGAGTTAAATTCTTGGACGATCAAGCTTTTAGCGCCGTTGCTAGGAAGGCAAATGGTTTTTACTTGGGTTATTTTCTTAGTTGAGGACTTGTTGGGTTTTCTGACCATTTCCCATCTATCCATATTTTTATTCTCTTTACTTTTGTTACTGACATCTTCTTTGAGTTTGTTTCTTATGCATGCACACTCGTCTTGGGGGATCCAATGATATATTCTTAATCCCGAGATAGAAAAGAATGCGAGACAGCTCAGAGCAAAAAGGGGGCAAAAATTTTACAGGATTAAATGACATATACTCCTACATCTCCCCCAGATCCTACAATGTTGAAGATTATATGAAGCCCAATCTCTCCAACATTTCTTTTATCTTGAGACTGCAACTGGTGGCAGACAATTTTGAATTGAAGACTGGCCTGATTCAGTTGATGTAGCAGAATCCCTTCCATGGGCATCCTCATGAGAATCTTAATTATCGCATCGATCTTTTCTTAGCCAATTGTAACACTTTTCCAGTTAAAGATGTGAGCGGAGATGCTATTAAACTTCGTCTATTACCATTCAATCTTATGGACAAAGTAACGTATTGGTTGAGGGCGTATTCTACAAACACGTTCAAGCCTTGGGAGCAGTTGGCCTTGGCCTTTGTCAACAAGTGCTAGCCACCGTCTAAAACGGTGAGGATTAGGGGCGCAATCACTAACTTCAGGCAACTCCTGCAAGAATCTCTTTACGGAGCTTGGGAACGCTTCAAGGTCTTTAGCATCAATGCCCACACCACGGTGATCAAGATTGGGATCTTATTTAGAGTTTTTTAAACGAATTGAAGACAGACATGAAAATGATTATTGATGCCTCTGCAAATGGCACACTATTGGCAAAGCTACCTCAGGAGGCCACATCACTTTTGAAGCAGATGGCCTCCAACAACCAACAATGGAGCGACGAACGCTCATCATTTAGAGGCATCGGTGTGGGCCATTCTGAGATAAAGGTAGTTACAAATCTTGATGGGCAACTTTAGTCCCTCTCTAAGCAAGTTGCACAATTGAACACAGGTTGAGCGCCATCCCCACTTCTTCAAAGGCTCCAGTTTATGCGACAAGTGAAGATTACGTCGAGCAAAGGTACACTCTTATTGAAGGTTCCTATGATGGAACGGACATACCAATGGAGCAAATCAGTTATGTCTCAGGTGAAGGGAGGAATCCAAGGCCGCAATGGTCCAACCCGACATGGAAGACACATCCAGGATTCTCCTATAGCAACCCGAATGGATCCATACAACCGCCTACTCAACCAAGGACATCATAACCTCAATCGCAACAAGATCCACCTCCACAGCAGCAGCAGTATGGATTTAGGCCATTTGGACCTTATAGACCATCGGGATATTATAACCGCCAGCCTTATCAACAGCAGCAACAACAATACCAACCACCGACATCACAAAAATCTGGAGTGGATGCGACATTAGAAGCTTTCATGAATGCTCAAGCAAAGCAAAATACAGAGATGATGGCCACTCAAAGGCAACTCTCTATCAATGTTGAAAACCTGTCAACCCAAATGAGCCAATTTACAAAGGCTCAAGGAAAATTTTCGGCTCAATCTGAGCCAAATCCGAGGGGACATGTCAATTCGGTGGTGGTAGTCACAACTAGAGGAGGGAATCGTATCGATACAGTAATGGTACCAGTTTCCAGACTTGTGGACCCACAATCGTCGACGACTATTCATGAGGAGGATCCCATAGTTTCTAAGCCCATCATTTTAGTGAATGAGGAGAAATATGTTGATGAGACGTCTGATGCTACAGAAAAGGAGACTTTGCCCACTCTATTACCTATTCCTATCGCTACAGTACTGTCAGACACTCCACCTTTTGTTAAGAAACCACTTCAAAAATATACGTCGAAGGATGCCGAGAAATACAAGGGAAGTCGTCCTTCACCTCCATATCCACAAAGACTAGCCATGGCGAAGCTCGAAAAGAAGTATGCAAAATTTATAGAGCTTCTCAAGGGTGTTCACTTGAACATCCCGTTCATGGATGCACTTATAGAGATCTCCACCTACGCCAAGTTCTTAAAATATTTAATTGCTGGGAGAAGAAAACAAAAAGCAATGATGTTGGCGGATAGTTGCACTTCAGTTCTGAAGAACACCTTGCCAAAGAAGTTACCCGACCCTGGAAGTTTTACGGTGTCGTGCTCCATTGGCAGCATCCCCATTAATAGAGCGCTATTTGATTTAGGAGCGAGCATTAGCTTGATGCCGCTCTATATTTTCAAGAGATTGAATACCGGGATGGAGCTAGAGCCCACGGCCATGAGCATACAGTTGGCGGATTAATCCATCACCTACCCGGTCGACATTGCATGGGATGTCATCCTACAAGTGCCGGAAGGAATTAGCGTGTCGATGGACTTTGTGATAATGGACATGTCCGAGGAGGGGAGTTCCCAAATCATACTAGGACATCCTTTCATGGTCACATCTGGAGTTCTAATAGATGTCTGTCAATAGACGTTATCAATGAATGTTGGCAACATCGAGATTGAGTTTCACTTGTAGAAGCCCATGATGGAGCGCTTTCCACGTGAACATGCTAGCTATTTAGAGCTAGTGGAAGATGAAGTTACCGAGGAATTCACTATGGAAGAGATCCTCAAGGACCCCATGAGGAAGGACATAGATGACGACGGTGACGTCATACATGATAAGGCATTGTCTACCTATTTGAAAGTCTTGGACGAGAAGCCACCAGTTACATCATGTCATCACCAACAACTGGGGGCTACAATCGATAGGACCGCTGAAGGTCAATGAAGCATGATAGGACAACTCCCACCTCATGGCCTTATATGGTGATCACTCCTTATTTTACACCTTTTTTCCGCATGTTTGCATGCCATTTGGATCGCCCAAATCATGTTTTTCACGATATATCGACGATATTGCGATGCTTTTCATGATTTGTTGTTTTTGTCGCATTTCAGGTGATTTGGCGCGATTTGGAGTGATCCCGAGATGCGCCTACTCTAGACGGTCACCAACGACCTCCCCGAGGGGTATTTTGCTGTTGGAGAGGAGCGGAAGAAGAATGGACGTCGCAGGAGCGACGAGGAGGCCAAAACAAGCAGATTGGGCATTCTTTGTGTCCCACTCGGCCGAGTGGAGGAGCCACTCGGCCGACCAGCGAGACACTGCTCGGTCGACCAGTTCAGACACGAGTTACCTGTGCACTCGGCCGAGCACAGAAGACCCACTCGGCCGAGTGACAATACCACGTCCGCCCGAGTGGCGCCCAGACGAAGCCCTTCCAAAACATCGAAGTTTCTGTTTTTCGGCTGCCTGAACTTCAGAAGACTCACTCGGCCGAGTGGAGAATCCCGTCCGCCCGAGTGCAGTGAAGTCATCGGCCGAGTGACGACAACTCACTCGGCCGAGCCGCCTCCGAACTGAAGACCCCTGAAAGCCCCGACTTTCTGGAAAATTGCAGGGTTTTCACTCGGCCGAGCGACTTTTGTCACTCGGCCGAGTGCGATGCGCTGCCTGTAGCGAAAACTGCGGAAAACAGGCTGTGCAGGGGTATTTTGGTCACGATTTTTAGACGATTTTTGGGGCTATTTAAGCCCTGTTTTTACCCTAGTTTTGAGAGCCATCTCTTAGATTTTTTTGCAGCTTTTTAGATTACTTTTTAGCTTTATTATTGTGATTGGAGAAGAGGAAAAACTTGGATTTTTGTTGGATTAAATTGAAGAACTCCATTGGTTTGCATCTCTCTTCCCTAAAAATCCTATTTTTATTGTTTATCTCAATATTTGTGATGAATTCTATTGCTTATTTCATTGATTATTTTTGTGCTATTGCTATGATTTGTGAGTAGTCTCCACGTCTTGGGGCGTGGGGATGAACCCTACAAGCCCTATTTCCTATTTGTGATGAATTGGTAGAAATTGAGCTAGAATTGCTATTAGGGATTAGATTGGGATCGATTTACTACGGATAGCTAGGAATTCATATCAATTGGGATTTGCAAGAGATTGGATCCCAATTTGATAGGAAGCCCTAGAAATCCGAATTGGGTTGGAGTCGGATTTTCGAAGTATCGGTTTGCAAGAGATTGGACCGATACCAGGATTTCCGATTGCAATTCCATGCCAATACCCGTTTGCAAGAGATTGGACAGGTAGGAACTATCCTAATTTAGATTGTGGACCGAGTTTGCAAGAGATTGGGCTCGGTGCGCAATTGGACGATGATGTTGATCCTAATGCTAGCTTCCCTAGGCTAGGGTTTGCAAGAGATTGGACCCAAACCTAGGATAGCTATAGACCGGCAACAGCGCGAGAGCGTGAGCTTGGTTCCACATTCAGTTGCAACTAGTTCATCCGAATTCTCATTCTAGCAATTTTGATACCGACGAACCACATTTATGAAATACGGTGAGTAGCGGGAATTCCCCATTCCCTAGACGTTCTTTATTTGATTTGATATTTTGCACATTTGTCTGACGATTGTGACAGGATCGCCCAAGGCAATTTTCTCTGTTCTCAAATAGCCAGGTTGATTCGGAGCAAGCACAGTCATTCGTCCTCCCTGTGTTCGATACCCGCTCGCTGCTACACCGTGCACTTGCGGTAAAACTACAACCGTTCTTTGGGTGTATATCCGGAGCGATCAAGTTTTTGGCGCCGTTGCCGGGGAGGCGATTGCGTTTGATTCTTTCTCACCCTAGCTATTCTTTTTTTATTACTATTATCATTATTTTTATTTCTTATTTCTTACCTAACCCTTCCACGGTGCTAACCATTTCTTTGAAACTCTGTTTCCCCTGTGCATGTACACGAGATCTACGGCGGACCCTGAAGCTTTATTATTTGATCCCGAGATCGAACGTACCGCGCGGAGACTTAGAGCGGAAAGAAGACAAGATCCGGAAGGGAGGTATATGACCAACCCGGAAACTCCTGAAGAATTAGCGGCAAGGATGGCGAGGATAATTTCTATTCGCGATAGGCTTCGGCCTAAGACCTCTTCTACTACCTCGTCCATTGCCGTGCCGCAGTTGGCGGCTGACAAGAACTTCGAGCTAAAGACTGGATTGGTGGTTTTGATGCAACAAGACCCATTTCATGGGAACGCCCATGAGAACCCCCACTACCACATCCAATTATTCTTGTCAAAGTGCGCCACATTCCAGATGCCGGGGGTCTCCATCGATGCTATCAGACTGCGTCTCTTCCCCTTCACGCTTAAGGACAAGGCACTCTATTGGTTGAGGACGCAGGCGGACGGAGTCTTCACCACTTGGGACGAGTTGGCGGGTGCATTTATTGACAAATTCTATCCGCCATCCAAGACGGTAAAGATCCGGAGCGCTCTCATGTCCTTCAAGCAAGGACCACAGGAGACGCTCTATGAAGCTTGGGAGCGTTTTAAGGATTTGCAGCATCAATGCCCGCACCACAGTATAGAAGATTGGGAGCTAGTTCATAGCTTCTACAACGGTCTCCAACCGGGGACCAAACAAATTATTGATGCCGCGGCGAATGGTGCAATCTTATCAAAGACTCCCGAAGAAGCTACGGCCCTAATTGAGGAGATGGCCTCAAATAACCAACAATGGGGCGATGAGCGAGGACACTCCACGTCCTCCTTAAAGACAACTAGCATCTACGAGGCGAAGGCCGTAGCGGAGCTCACGAGCAAATTTGATTCTCTCCACAAGGTGGTGGAGAGATTGGAGAAGTTCATCACGGAGCCCCAAGGAAGCCCTTCCACCTCCGCTCCAACCAACCAAATGTGTAATTGGCAAGACCAATCTCAAGCCATGTACTCGGGAGGAGAGCAAGGAGAAGGATCCTTGGAGCAAGTACAATATGTTGCGGGGAACCAAGGGTATTGGTCCAATCCGGCCGCAAGAAATCATCCCGGATTCTCCTATGCCAACAATGAAGGAGCTTTGAACCCGCCACAACCACTACCTCAACAAGCTCGACCACCACCACCCCAACAACAAAACTATCCACCGAGGGGGCCTACTCAACAAAACTTTCAACCGAAGCAACAAGTTCCACCTTATAGGCCGCCCGGTTACAACCAAGGGTGGAGGAATCAAAATCAAAACCCTCCGCAAGCTCCACAACGGTCCGATTTCGAAACTAGAGTGGAGGCGTTCATGGTCGAGCAAAATAAGGTGAATGCCACTTTGAAGGCGGGGCAAGACTCTCTTAATACCGTAGTGGCTCAAATATCGGAGCAATTAGCGTTGCTCAATCGGAACACTCAACGATTGCCGGCGCAACCGGAGCAAAACCCACGGGGCAACACCGGCCACATCAACGCCGTGGTCGCCGTTACTACTAGAGGCGGGAAGGACACCACCCCCGCTATGATTCCTACCGAGGAGGCCGTGGAGGAAAGCTTGGAGCCGATTGAGCCGATAGTTGAAGTTGAAAAGGAGAAGGAGCCACAAGACAAGGAGAAATCTAGGGCGGAGCAATTAATTGAGGAAAGGCGCTTCATGCCACCGGTCCCATTCCCCCAAAGGCTCGCTAGAGCGAAAATGGAGAAAAGGCTAGCGAAATTTCTCGAGTACCTAAGAGGAGTTAGCCTTAACATCCCCTTCCTTGACGCCATCGTCGAGATCCCCACGTATGCTAAATTTTTGAAGGACTTGATTTCGGGGAGGAAAAGGAAGGAGAAGATCATGCTAGCCGAGGAGGGCTCTTGGTTCACCAAGAGAGAGAAGGAGCCGGCAAAATTCAAAGATCCGGGGAGTTTTCGGATTCCTTGCACCTTGGGCGGCGTTCCTCTTCAAAAGGCGTTGGTTGATCTTGGGGCTAGTGTGAGCCTCATGCCCCTCTCCATGTTCTTAAAGCTAAACACCGGGACAAAGTTGAAACCCACCGACATGCGCATTCAATTAGCCGATGGACGGATAACAAGGCCGGTGGGGATCGCCGAAGACATACCGCTTCAATTCCCGGGTGGAATATGCTTGCCATGTGACTTTGTGATCATGGACGTTAAGGAGGAGGGAGACACCTCATTGATACTTGGACGCCCGTTCCTCGCCACCGCCGGAGTCATCGTCGACGTGCGCGAAGGTACCTTAACCTTAAACGTCGGAAACATCGAGGTGGAGCTCCACATTCCTAAGGCCATGAAGCATATGCCTTATCACGAGGAACTTGACTACATGGACCTCCTTGATGAGGTGATAGAGGAGGCGATTCATCACTCAATTGGCGCTCTTTTTGATGAAGAATTTGAAGAAGGCCCGGATTTAGGCCATGAAGAGAATAAAGATGATTCCCCCGACTTCTCCGCTGAAGAAGATGAAGGCGACACTGATGTCGCAAGGATTCGAGAGCTCTGCAAGCTCTCGAAACTAAAGTCTCCAAAGAAAGCTCCGCCGGCACGGAAATCGGCACCACCGGTAAAGCCGTTGACCGGAGCAAATGCTAGCTTGGGGGAGCCTCCCCCCAACACTATTCGAGATAGGAGACCACCGAGGGAGAACGCGCCACCGCCACATCCAAATCCAAGCGCGCTCCCCGGAAAGTTTGATGGGTGCATCTCATATGCACCAAACATCCCGCATTGATTGAAGATTATAGGGGGTCAAGCTCACGACCTTAAACGAGCGCTTGTCGGGAGGCAACCCGACGGTTTTTGCTTTATTTTTACTTTTTTCTTTATTTTCGTTTTAGAAATTTTTGGTGTTTTGAGTCGTTCGCCCAAAAATTTTGTGATAACGGGTCCTATTTTTCTTGACAGGAGAGGAGATAGGTAGATCCATCATGAGGAGGATGAACGAGTCGACGAGGAGCGCCCCAAGAAGGCGCTCGACGCTTAGGAGGAAGATGAAATCGATTGGAGGAAGAAAGCCGGAGTTTAGAGCCAAAACGAAGACAAACAGCAGAACACAAGGCTCACTCGGCCGAGTATACTAGTCACTCGGCCGAGTACACAAGTTCGTCCGGCCGAGCCACTCACGAACGAGGGAAGTCTGCTGTACCCAACTCTCTGTTTATTTTCTTGATTTCGATATAACTGCTACTCGGCCGAGTATATATGTTCACTCGGCCGAGTGAAACGGATACCCTCCTAGGGCGAGTCATACCGAGTAGCTTGAGTCACTCGGCCGAATGGACTTACTCCACTCGGCCGAGGCTGGCAAAGCCACTCGGCCGAAGCGATAGCGGGGAGGAAATTTTCATTGGCCTCGCTCGGCCGAGTGACCACGTCACTCGGCCGAGTCGTAATTTTTTTATATAAAGGGCCGAGGGGGGGGGGCGCGGATTTCGAAACGCAAAAACCCCAAATCCCCCCGACGCTCCAGCTCCCCTCGCCCGAACCCCCCTCGCTCTCACCCTCACTCGCCCGACCAGTGCCGCCCCGCCGCCGCTCGGCCCGCCACCGCCGGCCGAGCACCTGCCGACGCCTCGCCCGAGTCGCCGCCGGCGGCCGACCGTCCGATCACCTCCGGTACCCCTGTTTTCGCCGTTTTCTCCTCTTTTCGTGTATTTCTTGAGGATCCATGTACTAAACGCCCCCCTAACCCAAATCAATTTCTATATCTATCCATTATACCCCTATTGCTCCATACATTTTGATTATTACTCGCTGATATCGCTTTTTCATGCGCAGGTTGCTTTTTGGAGCTTAGGGGAGCTCAGGGGAGCTTCTACGGGCTGTTTTGGACTTCGTGGAGGCGCGGACTTCGCACGCTTCCACTGCTTAGCACTCGCGGCGTGTTTGGGTATACTCTTTCCATTTTTTTTGCACACGCCATACTTTTCACGTTTTTCGGCGCGCGCTCGGGGCCGATATGCCGCCCCGGACACGGCCGCGGTCGAAGAGAGCTTCCGCCAAGCGGAAGCGGTCGGATGATGCCGGCCCCTCCCACGAGTTGGAGGACTCTCCTCCACCGTCCCCCACACACCCCGCACACCCAGCACAGCCTGCAGGTCCCGCACACCCCGCACAGCCTGCAGTGCACCCACAGCCCGCACAGCCTCTCCCCGCCGACCCACAGCCACCACCACCGGCTCCACTGGTCGGGCCGCTCGGGATTACGTTCCGAGACGACGCACACCGTGCCGTCTTCGAGCGTATCTCCCAGCGCTCGATCGTACCCTCCAGGTTTGCACACCTCGCTGACCTAGGACACCTGGGGGTACTAGAGGGGATGCTCACGTTGTACGACAACGTGGGCTGGCGAGATTTTCTGCAGGTGTCGGCGGATACTTTTACCCGCCCGACACTTGAGGTTTTGAGTTCGATCGCCCGGACCGATGAGGGATGCTCATTCCGGTTCATGGATCGAGAGTGCCAGGTCACTCTCGATATGATGAGAGCATTCTTCTCGTGGCCCGCCGTCCCCGGAGCCGATCGCGGTTACGGCCCCACCCATATCCCCCCACCTTCCTTCGACGCCGGTGCCTTCTGGGCCCGGATTACAGGCCACCACGCCGCCTTTGACCCTAGTAGGGCCAAGGCCTCGGCCATTGTCCACCCCTGCCTACGCATTGCCCAGCGCCTCATGGCGACCACCTTTTTGGCCAGATATGAGCCGGGCACGATGTCTACGCCAGAGCTCTACATGCTCTATGCGATGACGCGTCCCAGAGCTCTATCTAGGGATGGACACGAGCTTGTCCCCGCCGTCGTGATCGACATTGCGGCTTGGTTTTTAGACCGCATCATTGTATCGGTGGGCGCTCGCTCACCGATCTGCTGCAGCGGTCTGATCACCCTGCTTACCATGATGACCGGCGAGGACCTACCTGACGACTTGCGACGCGTCCCGGGCCCCACTTCTCTGTCGATAGACGTTATGGCCCGGATGAAGATGCTTCGTCCGTATGGTGAGCGTCACTGGGTCTGGTTGCACGGCCCTTACGGTGCAGACTACATGATTCTCCCGAGCCCTGCTCGGACTCAGATTGCATCAGCCCACGTCGACTGGCTCCCGGCGATGGATGTTCTCATCCCCGCCGCCTATGTGCTCGAGGCCGAGGAGGCCGAGGAGGCCCACGCTGCCCACGCTGCCTCCGCAGACCCTGCTGCACACCCTGCCGAGCCTGCCGCCGACCCTGTTGACCCAGTGGCCCCTCAGCCCATACCAGATGTTTCCGCTGCTCCTGACACCGCTGTCGGTGTCGAGAGTACTTTTGCTGAGCCCACTCCCACCACTGTCACCACTTCCGAGGCTGTCCCCACCACTCCCACTGCCACCTCTGGCCCTCTGTCCGTGGAGCCTCTTTGCTCCGCACTCCCCGAGCGCCCGCCGACCTTTGTCGAGAGTGGAGAGCCCTCGTTTGCCGCGGTCGTGGAGACCATGGCTAGCATGATCTCCGCTGGGGTTGCGCCTTTTGGTCCACACAGTTCCGCCCCAGCGGTAGTTACCTCTGTCTCCACCCCCGCTGTATTTTCCGAGAGTGTCGTGGCGTCTGTCCACACTTCTGTGCCACTGACCTCTCTGGCCGCCTCGTTGCCACCTTTGCACACTTCTTTCGCTGCCGCTGCCTCCACTTCCCACCAGCCGGTGCCCCGGCCTCACACTGAGGCCAGGCCCACATTTGCAGGCGCGTCACCTTTTGTCCCCTTCCCTGCTGAGCCCGTTACATACTCCACTCGCGTACGCCAGCCTCGCCCTGCACAGCCTAGACCGGTGCGTCCCTCTGCACCACCCCCGCCCGACACTGTACTGCAGAGCATACGTGCTCTTGAGTTGGCGGTGAGTGGTCTTAGAGGTGACCTTAGGACCCTGTCCTCCACTGTCTCTGCGATGGCTGGACGCTTCGAGCTGATCCCCCAGATCCACTACTGCCTTACACAGGTCTTGGAGCGTCTCCCACGCGTACCCCCACCCACCCAGCAGGTTCCCACACACACTTCCACACACACTAGACCTGCTTCCACTTCCACGCCCACCCCAGCTCAGCAGCCTACACCACCACCACCACCACCTCCGCCTCAGGACGGAGACGGCGCAGCACCACCTTCCTAGGCACCCTTGATGCCTTGATCCATTCCTACCGTTGTGCTGCCCGTTTCTGCTGGGTCATGTTGCACTTTTTGTCCACCCCCCCTCCCCTCACTTATTATTATGGTATTCTCTTTTTGATCATATCTTTTTATATCTATTCTGGGAGAGAGGGAGAGTTTTTGGTGACACTTATATCTATGTATCGCTCCTATCTGTGCATGCATCATATCCGCATCATATTTTCATTTCTTTATTTTACCTTTTTCTTTTCATTTTTCCATGCATGCATCCTCACTTGCCCCTCCCATCGCTTGTCTCTCGGTGTGCCACACTTTGCACATTGAGGACACTGTGCCATTTAGCTTGGGGGAGTGAGTTCTCACGTTCTTTTTCGATTTGCCACCTTTATTTTTAATTTTTTTTTCGCTTTAGCACTTATTTTTCATCATTTTTCTTTTATTTTGCCATGCATCACGTTTTTCCTATTTTCCTGTGTGCCGCACTGCATAGTTTCTATTTTCCCTTTATCTTTATTTCTTTTTCATCTCATGCTAGAGATGACTTTTCTGTGATGATGATGACGTTGGATTTAGCTTATTCTATATGCATGCTATATTTGTCATGTCTTAGGTTTTATTTCAGATATCAGATGCTACGACTTGCTTTGCATTTAGAATAGTAACCCACACCTTTTTCCGCATGAAAATGGATGTAATTTTGTTATTAGCTAAGTCTGAATATTCATATGTATGCTATCACAGAAAACACACCAAGATTCACGCATTGAATGCTTATATCTGGAGTACTGACTTTCTTTTCCTATATCACTTCTATATGCATGAATTGTACACTTCACTTCAGGACGATTGAATGATGTTAGCTATGATATATCTGGATTAGTTAGCTTTTTTGTGATCGAAACTGAGTAGATTAGATTACCCTGCTGAAGTTGTCGTGCATGTCTTATAGAGTGAACCGAGAGTTATATTTATTTCTTTCTCCACAAATCTTGAACATCATTTCTCTACTTTTAAAATCATTGGTGAATCTCCCCTTAGTAATTCTATTTTATGGCATTTCCCCCGCTACTAATTTCTAGCTCCAAATCTCTTATTCTAAAAAAAAGAGAGAGAGAAAAACATTCTTGTACATCATTATCTCTCTCTGAGTTGGGATCGTTGTGTATATATTTGCTTATTGCAAAGAAAAAAAAAAGAAAAAAAAATCCTCAATAAAAGATCCCATCTCACATTCTTTCTTTCTTCTTTCTTTTCGTTGCTTTTGGAGCTATATATAAAAATGGGGATGTAAATGTTTTTTATGCCACCACGCTTATAGATAAGCTTGGGGGAGGGGATCCATTGATGTGTGAGAGAGTGACTACTTGACATTGCACGACAACCTAGGCTAAGTAATATTCTATACTCGGTGAGATTATTTTTAGTTTTACGAATTCCAGAAATCTAAGCCTAGCGTTCATTTCATGAAATCCATACTTTTCTATTCTCTCTACTCTATAGTGTGATACTCTTATACTCCAGATAGAAAGCGTTCAATTGAAAAGTGTGTGATCTGTGATTTGTATACCGCTTTAAATGATTCAGACGACGTTAATTTTAAAATTATTCCGTTTTTCATGATTATATCGTTTTTCGTGGGTTTTCTATCTCTATTTGCATTATTATACTATGATATCAAAATAAAATCCTTTGACATGAGTTTTTCATTCGGTGCATGCTATAAGAGTAAGTGAAACCCACGTCCTGAGAAAATGATCTATCATCCTACCTCTTCGCTTCTTTCTCTCTTCTTTATTTTCACTTCGTCTTCATTCTTCTTCGTTTTTTCATTTCTCCGTTTTTCGCCGTTTTCGTTTTCAGAATCCACCGGGTTCGCCTTTTACTTATCTTCCTCGAGGACGAGTAAGAGGCAAGCTTGGGGGATTTTGATCACTCCTTATTTTACACATTTTTTCCGCATGTTTACATGCCATTTGGATCGCCCAAATCATGTTTTTTCACGATATATCGACGATATTGCGATGCTTTTCACGATTTGTTGTTTTTGTCGCATTTCAGGTGATTTGGCGCGATTTGGAGTGATCCCGAGATGCGCCTACTCTAGACGGTCACCAACGACCTCCCCGAGGGGTATTTTGCTGTTGGAGAGGAGCGGAAGAAGAATGGACGTCGCAGGAGCGACGAGGAGGCCAAAACAAGCAGATTGGGCATTCTTTGTGTCCCACTCGGCCGAGTGGAGGAGCCACTCGGCCGACCAGCGAGACACTGCTCGGCCGACCAGTTCAGACACGAGTTACCTGTGCACTCGGCCGAGCACAGAAGACCCACTCGGCCGAGTGACGATACCACGTCCGCCCGAGTGGCGCCCAGACGAAGCCCTTCCAAAACATCGAAGTTTCTGTTTTTCGGCTGCCTGAACTTCAGAAGACTCACTCGGCCGAGTGGAGAATCCCGTCCGCCCGAGTGCAGTGAAGTCATCGGCCGAGTGACGACAACTCACTCGGCCGAGCCGCCTCCGAACTGAAGACCCCTGAAAGCCCCGACTTTCTGGAAAATTGCAGGGTTTTCACTCGGCCGAGCGACTTTTGTCACTCGGCCGAGTGCGATGCGCTGCCTGTAGCGAAAACTGCGGAAAACAGGCTGTGCAGAGGTATTTTGGTCACGATTTTTGGACGATTTTTGGGGCTATTTAAGCCCTGTTTTTACCCTAGTTTTGAGAGCCATCTCTTAGATTTTTTGCAGCTTTTTAGATTACTTTTTAGCTTTATTATTGTGATTGGAGAAGAGGAAAAACTTGGATTTTTGTTGGATTAAATTGAAGAACTCCATTGGTTTGCATCTCTCTTCCCTAAAAATCCTATTTTTATTGTTTATCTCAATATTTGTGATGAATTCTATTGCTTATTTCATTGATTATTTTTGTGCTATTGCTATGATTTGTGAGTAGTCTCCACGTCTTGGGGCGTGGGGATGAACCCTACAAGCCCTATTTCCTATTTGTGATGAATTGGTAGAAATTGAGCTAGAATTGCTATTAGGGATTAGATTGGGATCGATTTACTACGGATAGCTAGGAATTCATATCAATTGGGATTTGCAAGAGATTGGATCCCAATTTGATAGGAAGCCCTAGAAATCCGAATTGGGTTGGAGTCGGATTTTCGAAGTATCGGTTTGCAAGAGATTGGACCGATACCAGGATTTCCGATTGCAATTCCATGCCAATACCCGTTTGCAAGAGATTGGACGGGTAGGAACTATCCTAATTTAGATTGTGGACCGAGTTTGCAAGAGATTGGGCTCGGTGCACAATTGGACGATGATGTTGATCCTAATGCTAGCTTCCCTAGGCTAGGGTTTGCAAGAGATTGGACCCAAACCTAGGATAGCTATAGACCGACAACAGCGCGAGAGCGTGAGCTTGGTTCCACATTCAGTTGCAACTAGTTCATCCGAATTCTCATTCTAGCAATTTTGATACCGACGAACCACATTTATGAAATACGGTGAGTAGCGGGAATTCCCCATTCCCTAGACGTTCTTTATTTGATTTGATATTTCGCACATTTGTCTGACGATTGTGACAGGATCACCCAAGGCAATTTTCTCTGTTCTCAAATAGCCAGGTTGATTCGGAGCAAGCACAGTCATTCGTCCTCCCTGTGTTCGATACCCGCTCGCTGCTACACCGTGCACTTGCGGTAAAACTACAACCGTTCTTTGGGTGTATATCCGGAGCGATCATATGGAAGCACAACGAGCGCATCTTATATGCGCCAAACATCTTGGAGTGATATTGAAGATCAAGGGAGTCGAGCTTACGACTTAAAACAATCACTTATCGGGAGGCACCCCGAATGGTTTTTTACTTTTAGTTTTCATTTCTTCCCTAGCATTCATTCTCATTCAAAAACCCTAATAAAAACATTTTTAATTCCTTAAAAATCTTTAAAATATAAAAATATAAAAATTTCTGACGCATATGTCCTTCTGCAGGTGATCAATGAAAGGAGCGAGAAAAAACGATGAAGGAACGAAGGAGGAGTTGAAAGGAGAAGAGTGTAATTGCATTACTAGGCTGTAGAAGAAAGAGGAGCCTACTCGACCGAGTGGCACTGCAACTCGGTCGAGCTCAGAAGCCTGCAGAGATGCGCCAATTTCATCACTCAGATTTTAATTCAGCTCGATCGAGTAGAGTAAGCTACTCGATCGAGCACCAAACTCTGCAGGAACAACTCAAAGTCACCACTCTGTCACAAATTCAGCTCGATCGAGTTGAGTGAGCAACTCGGTCGAGCAGCAAACTCTATGAAAAAAGCTTAAAATGGTCTTCTGGCAAGCATTTCAGCTCGACCGAGCTGAGTAGCTACTCGGTCGAGTAGATGAGCCTACAGAATAAAGGGGAAATTTTCACTCTATTTTAACTTCAGCTCGATCGAGCGACCCTGCCGACTCGATCGAGTAACCGACTAACCGAGTGGGGGCCACTTAACTAAACCCAGACCATTTGAGTTGATTAACTTGACTCGGCTGAACTTATAAAGCCGTAGCCCCCATTTCCCCTTCTCTCTTACTCATCCACAGCCCTAAAATTTGACCGAGCTCCCTCTTCTCCCCAACTCGCTTGACTCGGCCCTCCGACCACCTCCAACACCGCCCGAGCTCAACCGATCCCCATCCGCTCAGTCTGCTCCTCATGCCCCCTTCATCTCCACCTCACCCCACATCCACACAACTCTCTCTCTCTCTCTCTCTCGCGAATTTCAAACCCTAATCTCAAAAATTTCAAATTCTTAACCCTAATCTATATCATTTCGTTAATCTGCAACTAATATTTTTTCTATCTTATTGTGTAGGTACTTGGAGCATAAGGAGACTACACTTGGGCTTGGACTACTTTGGAGCTAGCTTGGGGGAGGATATTCTCTTTGAGGCATCGCTCGTTCCTATTTCTTACGATCGTCTCGCTTCACGAGCCTTTGGTACACTCGTTCCTCTACTTGAGTATTATTTTTTTGTACTCTTGATTCGTGCTTGCATTCATTCGCATACACCACACCATGCCTCCTAGGACACGGGGTAGGAAACCCCCAACGAAGACGCAAAACACCGATGATTCAGGTGCTTCCTCTTCTCGTCGGACACGTGCTCGCCGACCATCTCCCACTCTATCTCCATCTCTTCCACCCTCACATTCTTCATCTCCCACACCACTAGCACTAGAGGGACCACAAGCTAGTACTGCCATTCCCACATCCACACCTCCATCCCAGCCACCCCAGGGGACCTTGAGGACATATGGTATTGTCTTCAAGGATGACGCTCATCGTGCCAGGTTCACAACCATATCTAGAGGCCCTATTATCCCCACCAGATTTGCTGACATCCCTGTCCTGTAGAGCTAGGGTTGTTAGAGGGGGTACATCGACTATATCAGGTCATAGGTTGGGAGCACTTCCTGCAGATGACCACACCCACCTATGTTCACCACACCTACGCGATGGTGAGTTCCATTTTGTGAACCAACCAGGACATCACATTCAGGCTTTTGGATCGTGATGTAGAGGTCACTTACGCCATAATCCGAGCCTTTTTTTAGTTGGCCCCATATTCCAAATCCTACTCAGGCCTACGCACCTAGTTCAGATACGTCCTCTTTCAGTACCAACTGTTTCTAGAGTAAGATAGCTGGCCTCCCACATTTCAGCACTAGCAGGGCTAAGTCTTCCTCCATCATTCATCCATATCTTTGCTATGCTCAGCACTACCTTGCCACGACCATATTCTTTAGGCCTGAGCTTGGCACTATCTCCTTTCCTAAGTTGCTCCACCTTAGTGGGATGACTAGGCCTGTCAGACGTGATGATGATGGCACCCTCTGCCCTTACCTCTTGTCAGACACAGCCTGTTGGCTGTGTACCCACCTGGTTTCCACTTCCACCTCCTAGAAGGAGATTTGTTGCGATGGGTTTTTCACTTTCTTCGCTCTCAAGCTAGGACTTGACCTTCCTGATGACCTCTTGGTTGCACCTGGGCACACCGCTCTGACACATGACGTGCTTGCACGCATGCATATCACCAAGTCACATGGTGAGCGCCACTGGGTCTACCTTATAGGTCCTACACGACAGCTGCACATGGTCCTCCCTTGCCCTGACCTCACACTATTGAGCCCGTCCACTTGGATTGGCTCCTTCTTGGCGTCCTACCCATTCCACCTATTCACGAGCTTGAGCCTCGAGAGGCTGCACCTAAGGGAGATGATGTTTGAGCTCTTAGTTTTGATGAGGAGCCCAAGAGAGCTGTCCCTACCACTTCTGCCCCAGTAGAGAGCATCTCTATCCATACTTCTGCATGTGCTCCTACTACCGTCCTACCCACCACCATCCCAGCCGAGAGTCCCGAGGTAGCCTCCACATCTGTCCCCGAGATCACTGCACCATCATTTGTACCGCCCGCCTCTGAGGGCTTTTCTGTGTCTATTAATCCCGCACCTATCATAGAGCACATCTCTACTGAGCATGTCCCTTCCGAGCAAGATATTGCTACTGTCCTTACCTCTGCTGCACCTGCCTATGTGGACTCCATCCCTACCACTCATATCACCTCCGAGTTCACACCTATTGTGTCTATACTCCCTCCTGGAAGCACTTCCGTCCCCACCACTGCCATCTTCACTGAGAGCATCGTGGTATTTGTCACCATGTCTGTCGCCACAATGTCTCTACTTACTGATATCCATATCCCTACATCTGCACCTGGTCTCACTTCTGCTCCTGCTTCTACTTCTGCTAAGATCCCACGTAGGTACCCTCTCCCGATTATGTTTTCAGACCTCGTGCACAACATGCATGAGCACATATAGAGAGTGGTGAGCCTAATGGTGCATGACAGCATGGTCGTTCCCGTAGCACTGATGCACGCCTGACACCGGTTGAGTCTGAGGTTGCTGGTCTAAGATGTGATTTTCTCACCTTCACCCGGACAGTCGCTACCCACCACCAGTCAGTGTGGCAGGACATTAGGGAGATTCTTGGTATCCTTCGAGCACGAGATGCACCACCCACCACACTTGCACCAGCTGTTCCTTCTACACGAGTCACACATCCTGTTGTACCACCTCCTGATCTTTTAGCACCACCATCTGATGATATCTCTGTTCTACAGCAGCGAGATCCATCACCACCTCCAGAGGGTGGTGCTACTGCCTGATTTGTCTTTTTGCTCATGTTCCACCCCTCTCATTTTTAGTGCCCATTTGTCCACACGGGGCCTAGTATTACATAGCTTGGGGGAGAACCCATTTCATCCACCACATTCATATCATCATTTGCATGCTTGTTTTTGCATTAGACATTAGGACCACGCATTTGCATTCATTAGATTTTCCTTTTATTTTTGTTATTCTAGGATTTTTCTTTTATCCCACCCACCCATCCCTGGCATCATTTTCCATCTTTCACACGTGTTCTTAGCAGTGAGGACACTGCTGTGTTTAGCTTGGGGAATGAACGCTATCACTTTTTATTTATTTTCCTCTTATTTTGAACTTTTTCGCCTTGTTTTTCCATCCTTTTCCACCTTATTTTTTTCCTTTTTAGTATCATTTTTTTCTATTCGTATGGATGCATGCTTGTTTTTATTATTTTTTTTCTCTCTTCTCTTTTCTTTCTTTTGCTAGGATGAATTCTTTGTGATGATATCTCTTATGCTCTCACCACCATCACGATGCTTATTTTCCACGCCATGCTACTTAGAGTTATTTCATAATCTTAGCCTCTATAAGTACTTGCACCTATAATTCTTTGATGATCTCTCTGAGTAAATGCAAGAAGCTTATTGAAATTGAATATGTAGAGTAGTGTTTAGTATGCTTTCGTTGGAAACGCACCAAGATTCACGCATCATTAGCATATCTGAAGCCTTGCTTTCATCTTTTATTCGCATTCTTGTTGCATGCTTGATATGTTTGAAAAAATTTACTACTTGACTTCACAGCTTAGTGAGAGGATTAGGAATACACATGCTTATACATGAGTTCAGTTGTTGTATTATCTTATTGAACTGTTTGTGCATGCTTTTGAGTGAACCGAGCGTTATATTAATTCTTTCTTCACATATATCTCATATTCTATACATGTCACTTGATTTTACTCCCCAAGGCTATTTCTACCGCATCCATTCCTAAAAATTTCCTACAAATGCGAAATTTGCTCCAAAAAGTACAAAAAGCCAAAAGGAGCCAAAAATTAAAAATACAAACCCTATCACTCCTACAAAAGTCCAAAAAGAAAAATAAGAAACAAAAGTTTCAAAAATGAAAAGAAAAAGAGAAAAGAAAAAAAATCAAAGTTTCGTTATTTGGAGCAATACTTATGCTTTTGGGAAAACAAAAACAAAATCCCATATCCCACACATATTACTTTGGATGTGACGCCTCAATCCAAGCTTGGGTGGAAATCTTTTGACCATATGAGTGAGCATGACATTAGACTGGAGTTGTGCACGAATAGGAAAATTTGATAATGCTGAAATTTAGCGAAGTAATCTAAGTTATTGGGATTTCCTATGACTCAATATGAGTATGTGCATGTCTTGACTCCTATTCTATTCTTTGTTGAATGCTTGATGTGAATTCTCCATGCTTCAGTTATAGCTTTTGATTGAAAAGTGCATCGCCAATGTTATGTATATTTGATGCTATTGAATACATGATGTGGATTTAAGCCGATTGCATGAACTTTAGATAGATCTCTTTTATTCGATCTTAAACTCTAAAGTACTTTATTTATTAAAGAGATGAAATCTCTTGATAGCATGTGATCCATTTTCTAAGTAGTTGTGATGTGCGGTGAATGGCACAAGATCTGAGAGAATAATCTAGCGCCCCCTCCTCTTTGCGTTCTTTTCCATTCTCTTATTTTTACCACCCGGTGAACTTCCTATTTGTCTTCCTCAAGGACGAGTAAGAAGTAAGCTTGGGGGATTTTGATGTATCCATATTTTCTGTACTTTTACTGCATGATTTCATAGCATTTTCATCATCCAAAGGTCACTTTTCTATACCTTATCATGCTTTTCATGATATATTTGATTCTTGTGGAGATTTGTGAATTTTCAGGAACTTTGGAACAATTCAAAACAAATCTTAGACATATACACATCCAAGCTAGCCGGAGCATCAATGGCGAGGCCCACTAGGTGCTTGACGAGGTGGAGAAGAAGATTGGAGTAGGAGAAGAGAGAAGAAGGAGAAGGAGAGATTGAAGATGGAGCCTTCACCTAGCTTATCAGCCTTCCAAGCCAACTCGACGGAGTGGACTTGTCCACTCGGGCCGAGCAACTGCACCAAAAAGAAGGATCTCCAGCACTTAAATAATTGTGTCACTTGGACCGAGCAGCCATGCTACTCAGTCAGATGAACTCGAGAGCAGCACTGAATCTCTCAGGCCAACATTGTGTCTAATACTCGACTGAGCAAGGATGTTATTCGGTCGAGCTGAATATGAGACAGAACGACAATTCCAAGGCCCTCTGCAACACCTGCCGCTCGACCAAGTAGACGTGATAGCTCGACCGAGTAGTCGAGCTATTCGACCAAGTTGAATGGAGGACAAAACGAAGATTTAGAGCCTAGCATTGGCTTCCTGCCACTCGACCGAGTGGGACATCCACTCGATTGAGTAGGGCAACACAGCAGCTAAAGATTGGGCCTAGTTGGGCCTTTTTGCAGAAATTTTTGGTGGGACCCATCCCACTTGTATATAAACCTATTTTAATTCCTAGGTTTAGAGGGCTTACTTTATTATTCTAGTTTTAGTTTGAGAGAGAATTTTGAGCCGTCGTTATTGCTTTGAAGACGAATATTGGATTTTTATTATTGAGTTTGTTTTGGAATCTTTGGATCGTAATTCTCTTAGTTTGGTTCTTCGTCTCTATTGGTTTGGTAACGATTTCTCGTCTCTCTTTATCATGTTTGATGTCTATTGTTATGATGTTGACTACTATTGCTATTGTTATTTCTTCTGTTGATATTTCTATGGATCACGAGTACTCGTTTTTAGGGCTAATGGATAAGCCCTAGGATCTTAGGATTTAGATGTAAAGCTACGATTTTTTTGTTGTTTTGGTATGAAAGGGAAGTGATTTGGTTGATCCAACCAAGTTTATAGGAGATCCTAATTAGGGATTGTGATCCACGATGGTGGCACACTTCCTAGATAAATTATCCTATGGACTTAATTAGGCTCGTTGGTGAATTCAATTGGAGTTCGTTATCCACGATAGTGGCACACACTTTGATGGTTTTCACCGACGTCCTATATTACTAATTGATGATCTAAGATAGTAGCATCAATGAAAGCCATCAAATCATAGATCGAAGCTCTACCCCACGATGGTAGCATGAGTAGAGATTGAGAATAGTTGTCGTTCGTAATGCACAGATCGCGTGCAAGGCCATCCACGATGGTGGGCTAAGTACGTGATACGTTAGATGAGTGGTACAACGATAGTTGGCCATAAATTTAACATTTTAGAAGCGACAATCTCTCCCTATAAAACCAGTTCAACATAGAAATTATAACATAGCACTGACATCCGACGATCCTAGTTGTGACTCCTATTTCCCTAGCTTTCATTATATTGTTAATCTGAGATAGGGAATAACTGTGACAACCTTCAGAACACGCTTATAACTGACACTATTTCATGACTTTGAATAGACCCAAGATCTTAAACCAATCGCCTCCCTCTAGGATCGATATCTTTCTATATTACAAAGCTTTGACACTGTACACTTGTGGTACATTTCCGGACTTAAATTCTGGGATGATCAGTAGTCGACTCCTACTCTCAAAGTACTCGAATATTCTTCTGATTCATGGAAAAATAGTTGAAAAAGGTTCTGAAAATAATCTAAATCTTTTCAAAATGATTTCTAAATAATTATAGAAGTTTAAAAATATTGAAAACCATTTTCCTAAGTGTGTGAGCTTCAACAACAAGGTTTTATATAAAGATTTAAGAAAGAAAAAAACTTATATCAAAATACATAGAATTCTTCACTTGAAGCTCTTTGATGTAGATTCTTTGAGTGGATGTCATTGTCTTTGATTCTTGATCTCTTGAAGGTTGATGCTTGATTGAACTCCACATTACTCTTCATTTACTCTATGTGCTATGAATGATCTTCGTTTGCTTTCATCAACATCTTGGCTCCATGAGTCTTTAAGCATTGCTTTGAACTCATTGAAATACTTGAATTTGATATTCGATTACCTACAGTCATCAAAATCATTTGTACATCATCAAAATCTACTTGGAGACTTAATATCCAACTTTCTCCTCCTTTTTGATAATGACAAATAAATGATACATATAATATGAAATTGATTAATTAGATACTTACTCCCCCTACAATGATGCATAATATCATTAGAAAAATACTATTAGACACTTGACGTGTGTGTATATTTTATATATCCACGCACGTCTTCTTTGTGTTTTTCCGTTATTTCCCGCCGTCTCATACTCATTTTCTCGTGTTTTCTTGTTTTCTTTCACTTTTCCGTGTTTTTGTATGTTTACAGGAGTTTGACTGCATAGGGGACACATAGCGAAGATATCATAAGTCTCCGGAGAAACAGGAGGAGTCACGCGTGATCCAGGGGGTCAAACGACCAAGATTGCCACTTTTCAACTCCCACCCGATCGGTTGGACACATCCAACCGATCGGGTGATGCACGCGTGCACCACCCGGACAGCTGCTAAAGCGACGAGAGTGTCAACCGACTGGGTCGAAGACCGGTTCAGCCCGACTGTTCTCTCTGGAAAATTGGAGCTGAAATCCAATTGATCGGGTGATCTTCACCCGATCGTTTCACTTGTAGCCGTTTTCCTCGAAGAGATAACCCGGAGAGCTCACCCGACCGCCAGCAGACCGTGCCAAAACTTCCGAAGTTACTGTCTTTTGGGCGACGATTCCAACCGATCGGTTGATTTAACAACCGATCGGTTCACCCGACGACGCCAAGATCCAAACGGCTAGAAGCTTCCGCCAACCGACCGTGTCGCCTGACCGGGTGAAGTCCTGAAGATCGCTGCCGAAGTTCGCAGCAGGTCACCCGATCGGGTGATTCTTCACCCGATCGGGTGCTGTCTTTTTCTATATATAGTAGACCTAGGTTTCCAGAAACGAGAGTTGTATTTTTTTCACTGTTTTTCTCTCTTGTGACGGCTGTAATTTCTTTGTTATTTGTAAGTGTTCTGATCTTAACCAAACTTTGATATTATCTTAATTGCATTGCTATTACTTCATTCCAATTGTCTGATTATGTTTTTAACGGTTGATTTTCATTTAGATTGCTTTTTGCTTAATATGTGTGAGAAGTTCCCCAATCTGGGATTTTGGTGGAAACCCCTTCGTGGGTTCTCCCTAATGCGTCCATAGGACTAGGAAATCGATAGGGATTAGGAATCTATCGGTTACGCGGGGTGTTTTATTATCGTCGGCGGGAAAAAGACCGCCTTTGACCGTTGGGCCAAGGGGGAATAAACTTGGCGATTGACTCCCTAGCCATAGCTCACGCCCTTAGCATAGACATCGAATCCTAGCGTAAGAAAGTGGCAGGATGAGATGTCGGGAGTTATCGTTGCGAGCTTAGTGCTCCCGGAGTCGGTCAGTGTTAATGGACATGGGAATGCCCACTGACCGAACTCGGGTAGTCCGGCATATCATCCTGGGCACCGACCGGAATATCGGGCCCATGGGACGCTGGTATTACTCTTAGAGGCAACGTCTCACCAATAGACCCTAATTACGATCGTTATCCTATCCGTCGGCTGCGTTAGTGAGAATCACATGATAGTGTGGAAACCGAAGTCCCAGGTTTCCTTTATTATTGTTTAACCCCTTACCTACGATTCGTGACAAACCATCATTCGATTCGGGCTAGCTCACCCCTAGGGTGAATTAGGTCCTTTCTGACACAAGCACAACCATGCCTCCCTGTGTTCGACCCCCAAGCCACACTACAACACCGTGCACTTGCGGTTATAAATATTTAAATCTCACGCCCCCATTCACATATTATTGCACACTTGCATGCACACAAACGCGGGGGACGTCAACACTCCAAGCATCAATGCTTGTTAGAATAAGCACGTTCATGTATCATATATGTATCACGAGTGTCTCATTTGTGCTAAAAGTGAGTGTGAATGAGTGTGAATGAGTTCAAGCAAAAATTTATCCAACGTGTTATAATATGTAAGCATGACAAACTAATCACATGTAGATAAAACAAAATCAAGTGACAACATACATTCAAAATCATTGATTTCCAACTTTCTCCCCCCTTGGCACATAAAAAAGAATGTGTCTATGTAGAAAATGGTGGAAGAAAATGAACCAATCAACAAAAAATATTATTTTCTAGCATGAAAATATTCAAAAACTATAACAACGAAGTTTAATATTATGCCTTTGATATCCATGAAAATAGAGTATTTTTCCAAGAAGGGTGACTCAATATCACACTATTTCTTTGAGTCGAATATGAATATTTTTGCCCTTATGAAATGAAACATACAAGATTCATAAACTCAATAAAAATCATGATACTATGAGTTATATCATGTGTTGTAATATGGGAGACATATGTCAAAAATATAAACATGGACAAATGCATATGTCATCAATTATCACATACTTTGCTAAAAATACTGTGTAATTAAGAATTTAAGCTAGGTGAAGTGTGAATACAATGTGTCATTCAAATAATGATTCTAACATGAATTTTTATGACACAGTCTCATATTGATTATAAATAAAGCAAATGTGCATAATATAGTCATAAGCATGAATACCACATGTTCAAATATATCCAGAGTGTTGAAACATATTCATACGAGATATTCTCAATAATGCGCATAAGCAAGAATAGCATAAACATAATGAAACATTTTAATCGCTTCATGCACAAATAAATAAGGAGACTCAAAATCTAAATAAATCTTTTTAAGAGAAGAGTTACATCCTTATGATCCTAGCATGCATATCATATGTGTGTGTCTGTATCCTTCAAAGGTGATGTGCTTCTGGTGTTCCGGCTGGCGATACCTTTACCTTTGTCTCCACAGGCCCCTCAATCGTTTCTCCTAGACTCCTCGGTACTGTTGCCAATGTGTTTACATAATGTCCCATTCATTGGCATGCTCCCTGTTGACGGAGGCACATCATGGGTAGAAATATCCGGGGCAGAGGTTGTAAGGACCGTCTATGCCTTGCAATACTAACAATAAACACTCTAGATGGGGTGAATAAAGTAATGTCACAAATCGTGTAATTAAAAATTAAACTTGCAAAATGCGGAATTATAAATGCAAGAGGAATTTAAACAACACAATCAAGCAAGTGCTAACACACAGATTTTACCATGGTTCCCAACTTGGTACATCCAACCGCACCAAATATCCACTATAATCCTACATAAGGTAGTGAATACAATCTCGCAAAGAGATACCTCACAAAGAAGATTTGAACTCTCACAAAGAAAGTTTCAAACTCTCACAAAGAGAGAACCAAGCTCTCACAAAGAAAGCAACTAACTCTCACAAAGAAAGTTAAGGATAAACTCTCACAAAGAGAAAAACTAGCTCTCACAAAGAAAACTATGGTTTCAAGAACAAATGAAACAAATTACTCTTACATATGCCTTGAGATGAACTTACTCAATATGAAGATGAAGGCATGGAAGAAGATCTCCAAGTGATGTGATGAGCTTTGATGATTTCCCTTGAGCTAGCTTCAATGCATGAAGAGGATTAGAGCTCTAAGAGGGAAATGGGAGAGTTTAAGAGTGGATTAATGAATCTCTAAGATATTCAATGTTAACCAAGAGTTCTAATAGAACTAACACATCTCCTATATATAGGAAGCCACTAAAACCCCTCAAAACTAAGTAAAAAGGCCAAAGGAGAAAATCTGCAACGGCTAGATTTTGGCAAATTACGGCTTGGACATGCGATTGTATAAGGATCGACATTCGACCGATCAACTGCTATAAAATTCCTAATGGCTATAATCTGAGCTAGGAAAGGCAACTATAGAAGACAACACATGTGCATATAAATGTGCAGGTGCCTACTTCAGCAGGCGACTGACCCATGTGATGGACTGGAGCTGAGAAAATGCAACTTATGCACTTGTGCATTCAGACAACTGAAGAAAATCTCTCAGGTGCCTAAAAATAGATAGGCGCCTGAAACTTTTCATCAATCGACTGACTCACAAATTGGGTTGAAGCCCAGAAAATGCAAGTTATGCACTTTGGTACACAGACGACTGTAGGACAATTTCCAAGCGCCTGATGGAAGATGAGCGCCTGAATAATGAACTTCAGTTTTCTGTTCCAAAAGCTCACGAATGAGTCAATAAAAATTTGACTTGAGCTATGCACAACAATCGGCTTTAGAAGGCTGGTCAGGCGCCTGGAATCACACAGTCGCCTGTTGGAGAGCCAAAAACTCCAGTTGAGTCATTTGGCATGGTGAACCTATTGGATTGGATTCTATGATAATCCTAAGGCTTACTAAGATGGTAAATGCATATATATGAATGAGTAGACCATCTATCAAGGAATTACAATAATCCTAGACTCAAAAAAGAGAATATCAAGTAAATGAAATTACTTGGATTACATTTTCTTCTCATAGAGTCTAATCTTCAACCTTGATGCTCCCCATCATCTTCCAAGCTTTGGCACCTCTTGATGAGCTTCCATTCATCAAGATCCAAGCTTTGGCTATGCTCCTCTTGATGTCCATCCTTGCACCAAGATATTAGTCTCCAAATCATGTTATTCTTCAATTGATAATCATGAGACTAAAACATAAGAGTCATTAGTAACAACATAATGTTGTGACCATCATCAAAATAATATTGGTCTAGCACACCAATACCTAACAATCTCCTCCTTTTTGATGATGACATACATTATGTAAAACATAAATAATTAAAGCACAATGCTAATAAGCCCCTACTTATATGCACCAATTGTAAAATGATAGATAGCCAATTATAAATAATTAAGAACAATTGAGACATATAGTAGGCACGGATTACCTAAACCAATTGTAATATATCAATAATACTCTCCACATGAATGGTTTACATAAACCCTCATACCTCCCCCCTTATCATTGTCAAAAAGGTGGACAGCAAACATACAAGAATTGACTCTTGTCATTGATTCCAATTAAAGATGTCACAATATACAAGAGATAAAGAGATGTATGATACCAAATGTAAAAATTTAGTGTGTATCAATCACTATCCCATGCTCCCCCTAGATCATAGAAATGGTCAAATTGTTGACTTCTATGAATCTATACCAATTGTAAAGAAAAAGAAGGAAATCTTTACCAATAGAAAATAATAATTGGAGCTATGGGCCTAAAATGTATCAAAGCATAGATATATTAAAAAATAAAACATCATTGATACACATGACATTGCCAAAAGAAAATATAGCCCGAAATATTGGCAATATCAATGGGTTGAGTTCAAGACCTTAATAACCAATTGTAAACAATGTAAACTATGATCTCAAACATAAACCCCACAATGAGAGTTAAAATATGTTTTTAAAAATAATGTTAAACATACTAACTATATTAACTCCTCCATTGTCATATACATGGTTCAAAATATGCATGTATGATAATGAAATCCACAAAGTACCATTTTCATGAAAAATAATTTGAAATAGTTTCCAAAATCATGAGAACACACACACAATTACTGGGTATGCTAAGAATAAACATTAAAGAAAAATACACATGCAATATGCATATGTGTGAGAGACCTAAAGATTAGGGAACCAAACCCAAGAGGAGTTTGATTTCCTAATGTAATCACATGAGGTAATCACATCCCTAACTAGAGAACTGATATATCTATCCCTCTCATGCACACTACACCTAGTGAGAATCCAAAGACTCAAGGATTTCCTTGACAAGGGTTTTGACTTTGCAAGAGGGGTGGATGTGGCATGCTTAGATGTAGAAAATATTTTCTTGGTATGCAAAGAGTAATGATTTTGCTTCTTAGCAAAAAATGAAAATTTTTCATTTTTTCCTCATCACCTTGTGATTTACAAGCTTCTTGTTAGTGTTATTGTTATACAAGAAGGCATGGTGATTCTTCTTAGGTGATTTAGCAATATTTCTTGAATTTGCACCATACAATGAATTAGAGGTGGATTTGGTCACCACTTTTGGAATGTATCTCAAACCTCCTCTATGGTTTACCGAATGTTGTTTTTCCAACAAACCATGGAGTGAATCCCGAGCATGTACAAAGCTTATGAGCTTTTGGGATTCCTCTTCGCATTTCAACGTAAGTTGTTGAATGCGAGATTCTAAGATAGGTTTTGAGATACCAATTTTTCATTAATCATGCTCAAATCCTTAACTTGAGAGAGAAGAGTGTGTCTCTCACTAGTGTCACAAACATGTAAAGCATCATTATTATTTGTAACGACCGGTTTTCGTAGTGCACGATAAACTATAACAAAACTATTTCGAATTGATTAAAATTTTTTTTCGTATTTTTCCATAACTCTAAATCTAAAACGAACTCCATTTTCATGATCTTCGCAACGATACAAGCACATGGTATTATTTTCGTAAATTTGTGGAGACATTAGTTTCTGGACAAAATTGTAATTTTATGCCCCTAATTACATTTTACTTAATTATATTTACCCTAGACCCTACTTGATTAATTCCCTAACCCACCCCTTTAAACACCTCCCAAAAGTGGCTCAGATCCGACACAAAAACAGATATGATTCAATGCCTTATTGATTATTTTAAATATATTAATTAATATGTTATTTTCCCACCCTTATAAATTCCACTCCCCTCCCTGAGGCAACTACCAACACAGCAAACCCATCTCCCCCTCTCTCCCGTACTCCCTCCATTTCCTTCTTCCCTCATCAACCCAACAACATCATCATCATCATTATCATCTTCTTCATCAACTTCTCCTTTTTACATAGGAAGACAACATCCATCCCTTTTCAACCTCATTCAACACCACCCCAAGCACAACCCAAGTCATTGTGGTCTCTCTCACCTCTGGCCACACCCCCGAGTCCCCTCTCTGCTACCCTCAACAGAGACGCAAGCTCGCTACCTCGACAGCCCCTTAGCCACGCCGATGACCACCAAGGCCTCCCCGACCTCTCTCACTCCACGAACTTCGGCATCCCCCAAGCAAGGAGCCCCTGACTGTGAACCCTCCAGCGACGACCACCACCGTCGACGTCACCAAGCAACGCCCCTATGCTCACCGCCGCCAACGGGCTACCCCACCAAGCCCACTGCCCCTAAACTCCATCACCCCCAGTCTCCATCGTCGCTTCCTCCCCGTTCATATTCGATCGTCGCACACTGCCGCGGGGCACTAACGTCACCGCCTCGATAGCCCGTGCTTCCATCGACCGCCAAGACACAACTGGTCTCATCCTCGCTCTCCGACAAATGGCAAGGCCACCATTACGCCGAACCAAGCAAACCCACCAAATTTCCCGTTGCCGCTCCTCCGACGATCTGCCGCCGACGGCGAACACGCGCCACCCTGACGACGACCACCGCGTGCATCCCCCATAGCCGGCGACCCCTACCGGCCTCTGCCCCCTTGCTGCAATGCGAACGCATAAGAGCAATGACAGCATGTAGAAAGAAAGAAAGAAAGAAGGCTGAGATGTTTGGTTTTTAATGATAATATACTATAGTTATATAAGATAATGTAAGGGTGAATAGTGGCATTGCCTCTTGGTTTCGTTGGAATAGTTATATAAGATAATATAATATAAGATAATGTAAGGGTGAATAATGTTAACAGAAACCAAAACCAAAATGAATAGTGTCATTTTGGTATAAGTATCAGACGAATCAATGGAGACCACCAGAAGATCCGCGTCTTCTTCATGAACACGTAGGCACTGGTTTCGTTGGTATCAGGCCAGTATATCTCCTGTAATAAATTTTTAAAGCTATCCGATTTATCCTAATGAATTATTTCTTCCCGATTTTACATAAACTTAGATGTGATACAATTGTCTATAAAACTACTAGTTAAGACGAACATTTTGACATATCACATGAAAATTTCTGACGAGTATATATTTTTAAATAAATTGTTGAATGTTACGATAGTTAGTTTATAAGTTAGAAATTAGTTTTTAATTCATTTTAATTTCTAAAAAACGTTTTAAAGTATTTAAAAATTATTAAAAATACCTATGAGCTTCAGAAAAATATTTTCTTCCTATGTAAAATTATATTTTTCATGTCTAGCCTATCTAAAAATCATTAGTGCATGCTTTGACTTGTTTTAAGCGATAATAAAAAATACGAACACGTTAAGAAAAATAGGTAGAAAATAGTGTGACCTTTAACCGATTATTTCTAATGTTTGCAGGCACCGTTTCTCGTGCACGAGCATACTTCAAGCACTAGCTCCAGCCCCGGCTTACTACGACGACATCGAAACTGTAAGTAACTTTAATTCTAACTTTAGAAATATGGATAGTGTACTTGTATGAACCTAGGACATTTTAAATAGCCTCAGAACAGTCATTGACTTGAACAGATGACTAGAGACCTAACTAAATAGGAAACGAATCAACTACAGAATGACTTTGACTTGAACATACGACATTGCTAACTTTCAACTTAGGTGGTTGTACACACGGTAAATTGTGTACTAATTGAAATACTACATACTCGAAGCATAGAATCACCCTTGTTGGACTTGTCTTTATACTCAACTTTCTGGTTTTCAATAAGAAATTCAATCAGTGGTCCTGCTTTAACTATCATAGTAAATATGGAATGTCATATTGTGTGTCACTTAAAAACTATGCATGGACTTTGGATACACTTATTGCATGATTGCTCACGCTTAAATAGTCGTATCATTTGCTACATGACATCTATATATGACTGATTAAATATCGAATGGAATAACTTGTGGTACATCTGGTAGTATATCTTGCGATACATCTTGTGGAACATCTTATGGAATATCTTGTGGAACATCACGTAATAAAATATACTTGAAAAACATCACAGATACTTGGGGTTTTGGGGTAACTTATAATAGCGAATGTGCAAGAGCGACCAGTCCAATCTTTGTTGTTGTTGTCCCAACCCGTCCGTCGGTGACAAATTCACAGACATGAATCACAGATTATTGAACAGTATCGTATTTTTTGCACAGATTTGGTTTAACCTGGTATGCGCACCCATGGTATCAAGTGGACTCTTGGTTGCTCACTGTACTTTCTTTATAAGTCACGAACTAGGCTAGGCACAATTACACTCCCTTAACATGGTCATCTCATTTATATTTCATTATTGCTATGGTTGTTCTTGTACGTTACTATGTGTCCTTGCTCAGTCACCGTTTACTAGTGTCACGCCCCGCTTCCCATTATACTTGGGAGCGAGGACATGAGCAGGTCCATGATGTGTACATATTTTACATCATTTTCATATCATGTTCCCATTGCATTGCATATCATTTTCACGTCCAAATCCCACTTTTCACTGCAATTTTGGTATTTCTGACGATATTTCGAGTTTCGTAGTATATTGTGAGTTTTCAGGGATTTTTGGAGCGATTTGGACCCCCGCCTGGGTATGGACACATCCAACGTGCTCATGAGCTTGTTGGCAGGGCTCTGGAGGAGTTCACCGTGTTCTCGGAGCTGTTGGAGGAGAGAAGGAAGAGAAGAAAGAGAGAGAGCAGAGAGAGAAGCCCCTGTTGCTGCAGAGGAGTTTCCCAGAAAATGCTCGGACCGAGCAGCTTGCTGCTCGGACCGAGCCCTGTCATTTTTTGAAGATGCAGCGGATACTGGCTGACTTGGCCCAAGCAGCCCATCTGCTCGGCCGAGCAGTCGTAGATTACACGCCCCGAGTAGGCTCCCGAGCACATCCCGAGTAACTAATCGAGTCGGCCCTACTTGGACCGAACAGCTATTACTCGGTCCGGGTAGGTCCATTTCAGAGCCGTGCAGCTCATCGACTCGGGCCGAACTACAGACCGAGCAGCAGATGCTCGGACCGAGTAGCCTACTCGGTCGCACTTCCCAGTGCATGTTTGGAAATATTTTCAAACGCGCGATGCGCGCGATTTGGGCAGCAGCTGAAGCTCGTGATTGCGGGCTCGACTGTGAGTCCATTCTAGTTTTAGTTTTTGGAATTTTTGGGAGAGGAGCTGGAGCGATTTCTTGTAAGAATTTTTGGGATAAATTCTTGTAGTAAATTTCTGGATCGATAATTAAAGATTAGTGTTTATTATTCTTTTCTGGATCTGTTCTTCGTTCGTTCTCGCTGTTAGTTATTTTAGCCCTAATTTCTTTATTGCTAAAATGTTTTCCTCTGCGAAATTGATATTTTTGTCCGTTCCTATCATTATGAGCGAGTAGATCCATTCTAGGGCTGATGGGTTAACCCTAGGATTTTAGGGGAAAATTTAGATCTGGATCCCCACGTTGAATTAGGGATTTATGGTTGTATTTCGGTAGATCCTACCGAATCCGTAGATAACCCGTATTGAGATCATGCCCATGGTCTGTGGACTTGATGTGCTTAAGGGATATCTAGGGATTCGAATATGGAAATCAGTGGATCCAATCAAGGCACGTGACCATGCCCGGCTCGTGCCTTGAGGGGATCCATCGACGAACTATACCGCTACGTCGACGGCTACCGTCATTGCGTTAACGAGAGCCACCGAAATACCCCGCAATCCTAACCTAGTGGTACGAATTGGGGGATTAATTCCCTAGCCCTAATGCAATGTGAGGAACCTATCCAACATCCACCCCCAATGATCCTAGCAGTAATCCCTAAAGCCCTAGTCCTTTTTATTATATTACACAACAACAATAATCAACCCAAATCTTTCACTCCGACCGCTACACTACTTCTAGATTTAGAAATAGACTGAGATTATCATAGACACTATCACTGTCCCTGTGGGATTCAATTATCTTTTATACTACAACTTGACGCCGTCCGCTTGCAGATGAGCCTGAAGTCGTAGCCTAGGAGCTTTATTATGCTTGGCGATCGTGACACCGCCAGGTGGATCCTAGGTGTAGATTGCGGGCGCGTCAGTCTGTATGGGCTGAAGCAGTGAAGTTTAAGCCCAATAAGCGTCTGTGAATAACAACCAAATGAAGATTCTTGCATGCAACCAGAACAACAGAGATGATGATGATGATAATAATAATAGCCAACATCCAGAAAGGAAAGTACACAGAGAAAGTAACGCCCCAAGCATGGCCAACAAACAAAGTTTACAAAAGTGGGTACACACCCAACAGATAAGCAGAAAATCAAACTCTAAAGCAGCAATAGCAGGTGAATCTCTACGACTAGTCCTCTGTGGAGAGAACCTCTTGGTCGACGTACTCTTGGTCCAACGAATCACTCTGATCCAGCAGCCCGTCCTCCTGGTACTCTGTCTCGTGGCCTGACATACATTCAAACAACATAGAATGTATGTCAACAAGGGTCCTGTCAAGTTATGGTTAGAAGGAGACCCTTGGCAAGAAATACAAAAATTATATATGGCAGTTTAAAGCAGTTATAAAGATTTACACTAGCATGCAGTTCTATTATGAAAATGAAACATGGCAGTTCAATGAAGTAACATCATTTCTATAAGTTAATAGCATTTTTCAAGTTGTTTAATTATGTGTGCAAGTCCGTGACTAAGGCTCCCGTCGTTAGACGGCTAGTAAGTGAATCCACCTTCAAGTGCCCCCGAAGGCGACCCTTTTACTACCGGCTAGTGCCCTGGAACCCAACCCCACCCATGTGTTCTTTCTGGACCACGATCCAGAATGCTAAACCGTCATATACTGGAACACGAGCCAGACTAGTCACATGTGACCCTACTGGAACACGAGCCAGACTAGTCACATGTGAAAGACGAGAGTAGCCAACTATGAGCCAACGGCATGTAAGTCTATGAGCCAACGACATGCAATATCTGTGAGTTAGCCAAACTGGTTATCATGTTCTATGTTATTCAAGTTGTTCGTTTCACTTTCTGTACGTTTCATATCATAACAAGTAGGTTCATTTTTCTTCATGGTGTCCACACACACGCACACGAGTTCAAATTTAGCATTTCACATAAGTGTGTTTCAAGGAGTTATAGTGCCATTGTGCCACATGTCATTTTTGTGTACAAGTTTTCACAGTTTAAGGGTAAAACATATAAATGCATGATATTTAAAAATATGTAATAAATTGCACGTTTGCCTGTTTCCAGTGATTTTGGTGTCGGCGGCTTCGTACGAGAGGCACGGACGTTCTCTGTGTCATTCGGTTCCGATATCAGATTAAATGAAAAATAACTTATTTAAACTAACATATTTATTCCAATTATTAAGAAAAGGGGTACTGTTTTATTATTATGTTAATTCTCTAATCTGTGTACTCATGGTTTTCATATAATAACACATTTATATAACAACTAATGATATATAAACACTCTTATATCCATTATAAAATCTGAGCTTCATAACCTATTGATAACCTACTGTTAAACTAATAAACTAATATACTTATAGCACCAAACCACTAATATAATAGTACACCCTAAAATAAACTAAGTGGGGAAACCCAGTACATGCACTTACTTATAAACATGAAGTACGTTTATAACCAAATAGTTAACGTTTACAACAATACTACCATGATAACAAAACCCAGTTTATATAACTAACCTTAATTAAAACTAGCTATTAAAAGTGTATATTAACCTTGCTAACAACAGAGGCACTTTTTATATAACTAACTAACTAACAACTAATATTTATAACACTAACTAATATACAAAAACTGAAAGCTAACCTCTTAAAGGTTCACGTTCTCTTACGTTGGGTTGCAGTTGGAGGAGACGGGAGGGGCGGCAGCTTCGACTGAAGGTGGCGCCGCGGCTAGGAGGCGACGGGGGCTGCAGTCGAGAGGAGAGGCACTGGAAAAGCTTTGCAGGTGGAGGGGAGTGGCTGGCGGCGGCTTCGCAGATGGACTGGGCACCGGAGGTGGTCGGAGTGCTGAGTGTGCGGGCTGGAGATGCTTGCAGGCGGAGGAGTGGGCGCCTGCGGTCTTCTAGGGAGGTGGAGGACGGAGGTACGCCGGGGACAGGCTGTGCATGGGGGTAGGGCGTCGGGGAAGGTAGAGGGGTGGTGTTTGCGATGGAGTGGGCTTGGA
Organism: Scilla litardierei; assembly: GCA_030789695.1. Taxonomy (NCBI): domain Eukaryota; kingdom Viridiplantae; phylum Streptophyta; class Magnoliopsida; order Asparagales; family Asparagaceae; genus Scilla; species Scilla litardierei. The sequence continues at coordinate 302,920,725 of CM061142.1, read as the reverse complement.
GAAATGGAGGAGGTGGCGGGTGTTCAGGTGTGGGAGCTGCTACCAGAGGGCTTTGCAGGCGGGGAGGTGGCCGACGTGTGACGGGAAGGGTTTGAATGGGTTAGGGTTGTAGTGTTAGACTAGGGTTCTGTTGCATGGGAGAGGAGAGTGAGCTGGGGTTTCTGTGAGGCTAATGTTTAGCCGTAGGGTTAGTAGGGCTAGGTGTTTAGGGGAGGGTGTCTTGGTTTATAGAAGTAGGGATAGGGTTTATACCTAGGGTTTTAGAGGGGTGCGTGCTGTAGGTTTATTCTTAGGGTTTTAATAAAAGAATGAAGGCCTGGGTTTATAGGATAGCAGGCTAGGGTTTTAGGGTGGTGTGGTCTTAGGTTGTTTGAGGCTAGGCTTGTATAGGGTTTGTGAAAGAATGTTGCGTGGACAGCCTAGGGTGATTAGGGTTAGGAAAAATAATAGCAAAAGTTATTTAGGAAAGCTTTTTGAAATTTTAAAAGATTTTCTTTAAAAATATTTATTAGGGAATTAATAGATAAGTTATTTAGGCAGGTTTGAATGCTAGTAATAACTAAGGGGAATGTGTTTTAATGAGGGAAATATTTCTAAAATTATTATAGGTTTAATTAGGATCTAAAATTATTCGCATTTCATCTTCCCATTCCCAGGTGGATTCTCCAGGCGAATCATGACGCCACATCACTCGCACGAGCTCGACGACCTTGTTCCTGAGCGTCTTCTTACGTCGGTCTAAGATCTGCACCGGCTGCTGCTCATAAGTCAGGTCCGGTCGAACCGTAATCTCCGAGTAATCGACAGCGTGTGACAGGTCACTAATGTAACGATGCAGCTGAGATACATGAAAAATATCATGTACTCCCTCCAATGAAGGCGGCAGTGCTAGATGATAGGCTACCTCTCCAACTCATTCTAGCACATCAAATGGTCAAATGAATCTCGGACTGAGCTTGATGCGCTTCCCAAAATGAATCACTCCTCTGTTCGGGGATATCTTCAAGAATACATGATCTCCAGCCTTAAATTCCAAAGGCCGACGTTTAGCATCAGCCCAATGCTTTGACCGATCATGTGCAACACGAAGCTTATCCCTGATGGTACGCACTACATCCACAGCCTCAACTATCATCTCTGGTACCAACAGTTCTCTATCACCGATGTCATCCCAACTCAGCGGAGACCAACATTTCCTTCCATAAAGTGCAGTAAATGGCGCCATGCCAATGCTAGCTTGATAGATGTTGTTGTAGGCGAAATCCACTAGATGTAGATGATCTTCCCACGAACTCTTAAGATCCAACTTGCAAGCTCTCAACATATCCTCTAATATCAGAATAGTGCGCTCCGACTGCCCATCAGTCTGCAGGTGATACGCCGTGCTAAAACTCAGACTGGTACCCAGATTCGTCTGCAGACTCTTCCAGAACTGAGACGTGAATCTCATGTATCGGTTGGAGACGATACTCGCGGGGACTACATGCAATCGCACAATCTCCTGCATGATTATCATTCACATCACGGTGTGTACTAGAAAGAAATTATAAAGGTATGAGAGGGATATTACCTCCATATACTTCTTTGCTAGTATCTCCGTAGATTGTCCTACTTGGAAATGAATGAAGTGCACAAACTTGGTTAATCGGTCAATGATAACCCAAATCGCGTCATTTTGCTTGGTGCTTCGAGGTAGGCCAGTCACGAAGTCCATGGTGATGTGCTGCCACTTTCACTTTGGAATCGACAGGGGTTGAAGCAGTCCAGCAATACAATGGTGTTCAGCTTTCACTTACTGACATACAAGGCATTTGGCGACGCTCCGAGCTACGCTTTTCTGAATACCATGCACCAAAAATTCAGACGAATGTCCTTGTTCATCTTGGTACCACCAGGATGAATGGAATATGGAGAGCTATGAGCTTCATTCATCAGCTCATCTCTGATATCACCGGAAGGTACACAGATCCTACTGTCGTATCTCAAGGAACCATCCTCATGAATGATTAAGTCCGTCCAAAGTCCAGCTTCAACTTGCTCTTGGATCCTCTGCAGTTTAGCATCCCCAGTCTGTGCATCTTTGGTTCGAACCACTATCGTCGACTGAATCTGCATGTTCATCAATGACGATGTGACTCCAGGTAACACGACCTCTGTGCTCATCTCATGCAGATCCTGCTGTAGTCTCCACAGAACTGTAAGAGTCATAACTGCTGGGAGTCTACTCAAGGCATCGAGTACCACATTAACCTTCCCTGGGTGATACTGGAGGTCGATGTCGTAATCAGCCATCAGCTCTAACCATCCGAGGTTTCTCATATTTAACTCCTTCTGAGTACAAATATATTTCAAACTTTTGTGATCAGTGAAGATCTTCACTTTCACACTCAGTAAGAAATGTCTCCAAATCCTCAAAGCGAAGATGACAGCAGCTAACTCCAAGTCGTGAGTCGAATAATTCTTCTCGTAGATCTTCAAATATCGAGAATCGTAGCGACGTCATGACCGTGCTGATGTAGAACACATCCAAGACATTTGCCCGAGGTATCACAAAAGATCTCGAATCCTCCAGTCCTATCTGGAATAGCCAGAACTGGTGCAGATGTCAGCCTCACTTTCAAAGTCCCAAATGCCTGCTCGCACGAGTCTGACCAAACAAACTTGACGTCCTTCCTCATCAGTCGAGTCATGGGCTCTACTATCCTCGAGAAATCCTGAATGAATCGATGATAGTAGCCTGGCAATCCTAGGAAACTCCAGATGTCTGATGCTGACCGAGGGGTAGGCCAATCTCTGATTGAAGCAACTTTCTCTGGGTCGCCCGAGATACCATTGTCCAATACCACATGTCCAAGGAATGCGATACGGTCCAGCCAGAATTCGCACTTACTATACTTGGCATACAACTGATGATGACGAAGTGTCTCCAACACAATCCGTAGGTGCTCGGAATGCTCCTCTTCACTCTTCGAGTAGACCAATATGTCATCAATAAATATCACTATGAATTTATCTAGAAACCCGTTGAATATGAGATTCATGAGATTCATGAATACTGCAGGAGCGTTGGTCACACCGAATGGCATGACAACGAACTCGTAGTGTCCATACTTGGTCCGAAAGGCCGTCTTGTAGATATCTTCATTCTTGACTTTCACCTAATGGTATCCACTCCTGAGATCTAACTTCGAGAAAACTCGTGATCCACCGAGTTGATCAAAGATATCATCTATGCACGGTAACGGGTACTTATTCTTCATAGTGACGTTGTTCAGCTCCCGATAATCCACGCACATCCTTCTCGTTCCATCCTTCTTCTTAACCAGCAGAACAGATGCACCCTAGGGAGACACGCTGGGATGAATGAATCCTTTCTACAACAGGTCATCCAACTGCTTCCGTAGCTCCTCAAGTTCTGCTGGAGCCATACGGTAAGGCGCCTTCGTATTGGCTGGGTATTCAGCATCAGGTCGATACTGAACTCCAAAGCTCGGTCAGGCGGCAATCCAGAAATATCTTCTGGAAATACATCTTCGAAGTCTCGAACCACTACAGGCTTCTCTTGTTTGACTTGCATAGATGCGAGGATCTCTTCGTTCGGCTGAGCCCGAAATCTGATAGGCCCGAGCGAACGACTACCACTGATGAATTCGAACACCGGATGGTTGGAAATTTCAAGTCCGTGACTACGACTCACGTCGTTAGATGGCTAGTAAGTGAATCCACCTTGAAGTGCCCCCGAAGGCGATACTTTTACTACCGGCTAGTGCCCGGAAACCCAACCCCACACACGTGTACTTTCTGGACCACGAGTCAGAATGCTAAACCGTCATATACTTGAACACGACCCAGACTAGTCACATGTGACCCGGCTGGAACACAAGCCAGACTAGTCACATGTGACCGATGAGAGTAGCAAACTATGAGCCAACGACATGTATGTCTATGAGCCAATGGCATGCATTATCTGTGAATTAGCCAAACCGGCTATCAGGTTCTATGTTATTAAAGTTGTTCGTTTCACAGTCTGTATGTTTCATATCGTAACAAGTAGGTTCATTTTTCTTAATGGTGTCCATACACACGCACACGAGTCCAAATTTATCATTTCACATAAGTGCGTTTCAAGGAGTTATAGTGTCATTATGCCCCATGTCATTTTTGTATACAAATTTTCACAGTTTAAGGGTAAAACATCTAAACGAGTGATATTTAAAAATATGTAATAAATTGCACGCTTGCCTGTTTCCGATGATTTTAGTGTCGACGGCTGCGTACGGGAGGCGCGGACGTTCTCTGCGTCATTCGGTTCCGATATCAGATTAAATGAAAAATAACTTATTAAAACTAACTATTTAAAAAGAAGGTGCTCCCTTAGATTCAATTTAAGAAGGTGCTCTCATTTTCCCCTTTCTCCCACAATTGTTTTTGAAATTCATGGGTTTGTTGTTCACCTCATGGATGGTCAACATGCCAAATTTCCAGGGATTCCAATACTTTTTGAGCCCGCATTTATCCGTTACAACTTCAACGGTCTGAAAACGTGCTGAAAACCCCACGATGTTGTAAGGGGTAGATGCGGGATAAAAAATCATTGGAATCCCTTGAAATTTGGTATGTTGATCATCCATGAGGTGAAAAACAAACCCTTGAATTTCAAAAACAATTGTGGGAGATATGAAAAAATGGGAGCGCCTTCTTAGATTGAATCTAAGGGGGCACCCTAATCCCCCCCCCACACACACACACCCACCCACCCACCCACACCCACACCCACACCCACACATACCCACACACACACATCCAACTATATTCACCACATTAGCCATACATATCCATATAAGTATACCTGATAAATAGACATATCACACAACCATACTTACAAATAGATATATCTATACTGATATATGTATATACATATATACACATACTTACATAACCATATATTCAAATATATTCATATATTTCATACTCCTCTACACAACCATACACATATATCGGGGCCTAGGCTGAGGATGGATACCATTGGGTACTCAGGGTCATCGTCCCACCTTAGGACTCATCTACCCCAAACACACTAGAGCACTACCAGTACTATCCGTACACACAGTGCAGTGCGGTGACCTGCATGGGCTACCAAATGTAACGTCCCGCTCCCCATGGTACCCAGGAAGTACGAATCCGTCCCAAGTTCTTCTAGAGCTGCGAGTGTTACAAAGAAAAGAACAGAACAGAGATACAATAAAAACCAGCAGGCTACTGCGCACGTGCTGGGAAGTACATGTACTGCTCCAATCATACAACACCAGTGAGTAACAATTAAAGACAATATATAACAAATAATAACACATTTATATATAAAGAATATCAATTACAAATATGATTACAAATATGAATCCCACTCTCAAAAGTACAACTTCAAGAAAATGCCCAATAGCACAATAATACAACTACAACCGAACACCTCCAACTCTAGGCCACTCCCAAGGAACTCCACTTCTAGACCCAACTCCATGAATCCCCACGCTAGCTACTGATCGCCCGCCCCGAACACACACCCGGGGCGAGAGACTCGCTAGCCTTACCGCAAGCGCACGGTGTAGCGGCGAGCGGGTATCAAACACGAGGAGGGCAAATGACGGTGTCTTCTTCAATTCACCTGGCTATAAGAACAGTCGAGAAATATTCGCAATAAAGCGGTCACAGTCGTTCAATTGTATTAAGAAAATATCAAATTAGTAAAGATGCCTAGGGGTAGGGAATCCCTGCTACAAACCGTATCTCGTCATTGTGATTCGTAGGTTTCACAATTGCTAGACTTGAAATTCAGGTGAACTAGTTGCAACTAAATGTAGAACCAAGCTCACGCGCTCGCGCTATTACCGGTCTATAGCAAACCTAGGGTAGGATCCAATCTCTTGCAAACCCTAACCTCGGCAAGCTAGCGTGAAGAACAACATCATCGTTCAATCGTATTTCGAGCCCACTCTCATGCAAACTCGGGCTACGACCTAGGTTGGGATAGTTCCTACCCGTCCAATCTCTTGCAAACGGGTATTGGTATAGAATTGCATTCGAAAACCCTAGTTTCGACCCAATCTCTTGCAAACCGATTCCAAAGAAACCCAATTATAACCAAATTCGAATTTCTAGGGCTTCCTATCGAGTTGAGATCCAATCTCTTGCAAATCCCAATCGGTATGAATCCCTAGCTATCCGTATTAAATCAATCCCAAACTAACCCTAATCAATTCTAGCAAGAATTTCACCAATTCATCACAAATTAGAAATAGGGTTCGTAGGGTTCATCCCTACGCCCTAAGACGATAAAACTACTCATAATTCATGATGCAAATAATTAGAAATTCAATAATAAAAACAATAGAATTCATTGCAATAAACAATTTATCAATAAAAATGAGGTTATTGATAGAGAGAGAGAGAGACAAACCAATGAAGATTCAATAGCATCCAACAAAATAGAACTTTTTATCTCTCCCCAAAAAGCTCAATCTAATCTCCTAAAAAGTAATCTAAAAAGCTGTAAAAAGTATGAGAAAAAGCTCTCCAAACTAGGTTAAAAACTGGGGTTAAATACCCCCCAAAATCGCCCAAAAAACTGTGACCAAATTGCCCTTGCGCAGCATGAAAATCGCACTTTACGCTACAGGTAGCACGGCTCACTCGGCCGAGTGACAAATGTCATTCGGCCGAGTGAAGAAACCAGACGGATTCCAGTAAGTATGGACTTTTGGGTGTCGTCTCCTCGGGAGTCACTCGGCCGAGTGACTTTCTTCACTTCGGCCGATGGGGTTACTTCACTCGGCCGAGTCGGAACTCGGGGTTGCACTGACGGATTACAGTAAGTTGGGAGTTTTGGTTGCCGTCGTCTTGATGACACTCGGGCGAGTGGTGTCTCCGTGGTCGGCCGAGTGGGCTGGCGATGGTCGGCCGAGTGCACGCTGATACTCAGTCTGCTGCGTGTCCGATCTGGCCGGCCGAGCGGGCTATCGATGGTCGGCCGAGTGACTCCTTCACTCGACCGAGTGGAATGCTGAAAATGCCCAATCTTCGTATTTTTGCTTCCTCGTCGCTCATACGACGTTCTTTCTTCTTCCACTCCTCTCCAATCACAGAATTCCCCTCAAAAGAGTCACGGGTGACACTCCGGAGTGGGTGTATCTCAGAATCACTCCAAATCGCTCCAAATCTCCTGAAATACGACAAAAACAAGAAATCGTGAAAAGCATCGCAATATTGTCGAATAATCGTGAAAACCGCGACATGGGCGATCAAAACGGCATGCAAACATGCAGAAAAAAGGTGTAAAATATGGAGTGATCAAAATCCCCCAAGCTTTCCTCTTACTCGTCCTCGAGGAAGATGAGTAAAAAAACGAACCCAGTGGATAAAGATAATGGAAACGGTGTGAAAATGGAAAATGAAAAATGAAAAACAAAATAGAAAACGAAGAAGGAAGCTGCTAGATCATTTTTCTCAGGACGTGGGTTTTGCTTACTCATATAGCACGCATCGAATGTAAAACACATTTCAAAGACTTTTATCTCGATATCATAGTATAATGGTGCATTTGAAATAGAAAACCCAAGAATATCAATATAGCATGAAAAATGGAATAATTCTAGAATTAACATCGTCTGAAGCATCTAAAGCGGTATACAAAACTGTAGATCACACACTTTTCAATTGAATGCTTTCTATAAGGAGTATAAGAGATATCACACAATAGAGTAGTAAGAATAGAAAAGCGTGGTTTTCATGAAATGAATGCTAAGCGTAGATTTCTGGATTTCGTGAAACTTTTAGCAATCTTACCGAGTATAGAATATTACTTAGCCTAGGTTGTCATGCACCGTCAAGTAGTCACTCTCTCACACTTCATTGGCTTCTCTCCCCCAAGCTTATCCATAAGCGTGGTGGCATAAACAAACCAATATTTACATTCCCCGTTTCTTTTGAAGCACCAAAAGTAAAAGAAATAAAAATAAAAGCAATAAGAGGGAAGAAATAGAGAAAGGGTATGAGATGGGATCGTTTTCGAACTTCTTTCCTCTTTTCTTTTCTTTTCTTCAAATCTTTTTCTTTTTCTTTTCTCTCTTTTTTTCTTTTCGAATAACATATATACACAAATGATCCCAAATCAAAAGAGAATGATATACAAGTATTTTTTTTGGTTTTGGGTAATTTGGAGCATGGGATATAATAACGGGGGGATGCCAATAATAGAATCGCTAAGGGGAGATTCACCAATGAATTTAAAATAGAGAAATAATGTTCAAGATATGTGGAGAAAGAAATAAATGTATCTCTCGGTTCACTCTATAGGACGTGCATGACAACTTCAGCAGGGTAATTTAATCTACTCAGTTTGATCTCAAAAAGCAAACTAGTCCAGATTTATCAATGCTAGCAAACATTCAATCAACCTGAAGTGAAGCGTACAAATCATGCAATAAAAAGTGATATGAGAAAAGAAAGCAGTACTCCAGATATAAGCAATCAATGCGTGAATCTTGGTGTGTTCTCTACGATAGCATACATATGAATTATCAGACATCAGCTAATAATAGAATTTCATCCATTTTCATACGGAAAAAGAAGTGGGTTACTATTTCTAAATGCAAAGCAGAACATAGCATATGATATCAGAAACAAAAGCTATGACATGACAAAATTAGCATGCATATAGAGAAAAGCTAACACCACGTCATCATCATCACAGAAAAATCAACTCTAGCAAAAGATGAAAGAAATAAAGATAAAAGAAAATAGAACTATTTACAATGCAGCACACAAGGAAAATAAGAAAAACGTGATGCATGGCAAAAAAAACCGAAAAAGTGATGAAAAATGGGGGCAAAAGCGGAAAAAACGTGAAAAACTAAAAATAAAAGCGATAAAAGCAAAAAGTGTGAGAACTCACTCCCCCAAGCTAAAGTGCACAGTGTCCTCAATATGCGAAGTGTGGCACACCGAGAGACGTGAAATGGGTGGGGTGGGTGAGGATGCATGCATGATAAAAAAGAAAGAAAAATAAACAGAAAATATGACGCGGATGGGATGCATGCAAAGATCAGAGTGATCCAGATATGTGGCACCAAAAATACTCTCCCTCTCTCCCAAAAAAAAGATATAAGATGTTGTGATCAGAATAGGGACCAAAATAGGGAGGGGAGGAGGGGGGGCAAAATACTCCAGGACCAGCAGAAAATGGGCAGCATAACGACAAAAAATATCAATGGCATCAAGGGTGTGCCTAAGCGGGTGGTGCTGCTCCATCTCCGTCCTATGGCGGAGGTGGTGGTGGTGGTTGGGGTGCAGGGCGTGGCTACTGGCTGGGTGGCTGTGGAGGTGGAGGCAGTCTCGCCAGTATCCGGGTCAGGCAAACCTCAATACTGGGAAGTAGCTCTAGGCGAGTCTGCATAGCAGTGACTGTGGCGGAGAGGGCCCTACAATCGCCTCTGAGTCCACTCACTGCCCCCTCTAGAGCACGAATGCTCTGAAGTGTAGAGTCGGGGGAGGGTGGAGCAGGGGGACGCGCAGGTCTAGGCTGTGAAGGACGGGGCTGCCGCACACAGGTGGTGTAGAGTATGGGGCCAACAGGAAAGTGCGGGAAGGGGGCTGTGCTCACTAGTGGATGCCCAGCCTCAGTGTGAGGCTGGGACACAGGCTGGGACGAGGAGGTAGCAGCAGCAGTGGTGGAAGACAAAATCGGCGACGATGCGGCAAGAGAGGTCGGTGACACAGGTGTGTGGACAGACGTCACGACACTCTCGGATAGGACAGCTGCGGTGGAGACAGAAGGGTCGACCACTGGGGAGGAAGTGTAAAGACCAAAAGGTGACACCCTAGCGGACAACAAGCTGGATAGGGACCGCACAGCAGCAGGGAAGGAAGGCTCGCGGCTCTCTAGTATGGTGGGTGGACGCTCGGGAAGAAGTGAGGAAATAGGCTCAACCGAGATAGGCACAACAGTGGTGGGGGTGGTGGTGGACGTGGTGGACGACTCAGCAAGGGTACCCCCGACACTGGCAGAAGTGGGGATAGAATGTCGGGAGGTGCGGAAAGTGTAGGCTCAAGCTGAGGGATCACGGGGTCGACAGGTGCAGGTGGTGCCTGACCAGCTCCCTCGGCCTCTAGCACGTAGGCGGATGGGATCAGGAGATCCATCGCCGGAAGCCAGTCCACGTGTGCCGGTCCTATATGTGTCCGAGCGAAGCTCGAGAGGATCATGTAATCGGCACTAAAGGGACCGTGCAACCATACCCAGTGCCGCTGGCCGTGGGGATGAAACATCTTCATCCGGGCCATAACATCTATCGAGAGTGCAGTGGGGCCCGGGGCTCATCGAAGGTCGTCAGGGAGGTCCACGCCGGTCATCAGGGCTAGAAGCGTGATCAGACCGCTGCAACAAATAGGTGAGCGAGCGCTCACCGAAATGATGATGCGGTCTAAGAACCAACTAGCGATATCAATCTCAACGACGGGGACCAGGTCATCGCTACCCCTATCCAGAACTCTAAAGCGAGTCATCGCATAGAGCATGTGGAGCTCAGGCGTAGACATCGTCCCAGGCTCGTACCTCGCAAGGAAGGTGGTCTCCATAAGGCGCTATGCTATGCGGAGGCAGGGGTGGACTATAACTGAGGCCTTGGCCCTACTAGGGTCAAAGCCAAGTGGAGAACCCGTGATTCGTGTCCAGAAGGTGGAGGCGTCGAACGACGGCGGTGGGATGTGCGTGGGCACGTAGGCATGGTCAGGGACAGGGATAGGAGGACACTGGAAGAATGCACGAAGCATGTCGAGAGTGATCTCGCACTCTCGATCCATCAGGCGGAAGGTGCATCCCCCAGGGGTCCGGTCAATCGAGCTCAGGACCTAAAGTGTCGGACGGATGTGAGTATCCGCCGATACAGCAAGAAAATCACGTCATCCCACGTTGTCGTACAACATGAGAAGCCCCTCTAGTACCCCTAGGCAGTCAAGGTCTGCTAAGTGTGCGAACCTAGTGGGTACTATCGAGCGGTGGCAGATACGCTCGAAACGGGCGCGGTGTGCATCGTTTCGGAATGTGATCCCCATCGGCCCGACAACGGGAGCGGGTGGAGGGACAGGATCAGCTGGGATAGGCTGTGTGGGTGGTGGTGGCGGTGGCGGGCTAGGTGGAGGGGAGTCCTTCCTAGCGTGAGAGGGATCGGGGTCGTCGGTCCGCCTCCGCTTGGGGGCGGATCCCCTCGTGTGCGGCCTAGTGCGCGGCGGCATGTGTGCCACGAGTGCTCACCCAACTCAAGAATAATATGCGGCGTGCTAGAAAAATGGAACTAATGTACCTGAACACGCCGCGGGAGCAATAGGTGATGCGTGCGAAGAGACGCCTCCGCCGCGAAGCTAAAAATGCGTCCAGAAGCTCCCCAAAGCTCCCCCAAGATAGAATGCAAATCAAACAACGATATCAGCAGATAATATTCGAAATACATGGGGGAGATGAGGTATAATAGATAGATAAAAGAATTAATTTGATTTTTGGGCTCAACGGGTCTACGGATCGAGAAAAACAAGGAGAAAATGGGATTTCGGGGCAAACCGAGGCGACACCAGCGAGAGGGGACGGTGGCCAGTGGTCGGAGTGAGGAGGGGAAGTCGGTCGCGGGTCGGTGGTAGGACCAAAAAGGTGCTTCTCTCAAGCGCAAGAGTCCGTACACGTAGTAAAATCTGGGAGTCCAGATGTCGAATCCTCGGGAGAAAGTCAGTTGAAACCACAGCTCAAATCAAATAGAAATCTGACGGAAAGAAACTAACCACTTCAATAAGGATGGTGATGATGGTGTGAAAGTGCGTCGTGAATACGTAATCAATGCGAACAACGAACTTAGCGTATGAAAATATATATGAGAAATATGCACATGGTATGGGTTTGTTAGGATCAGTAATTCGTATACGTCGGTTGATTAAATATAACTCAATAAATCCTCCTTTTGGGAGCGATTCATCGGAAGATACCCTTTTGGGGGTTCAAGCACAATATGAATAGAATCGTCGCTAAAATTATAATCCTACAAATACGGTATGAAACTCTCTTTTGGAGAGATCAAAACTCACCCTTGTGGGGCGATCATCAACTTAATCACTTCTTTTGGAAGATGAAAAAGAGGATTTAATAATAAAAACTACAACTTTAGCGACATTTTCGATTAAGCACAATGAAATTCAACCAAACGAATACGATTCACATCCCCTAACTACTCCATACCATGCACAAATAAGATTTAGCTACTCATAATGCAAGAATAAACAAGTTTCATAGCAAAATACATGGTTCTAATAGCAAAATACAATGAAAAACACCTAAATACGGGGTAAGAGTTTAAGAAAATATCACCAAATCTCCAAGTTTAGACTCCAAACTCTCTGAAAAACTGAAGAACAGCCTCTGGAAATTTACAAAATTTTTCAGAGGGCAAAATCGGCTCCTAGGTGCTCCAATACACCAAAAATACGCCCAAAAGCCCTAGAATACGCTTAAATAATAGTCATTGCGGGTTTAAGTTGCTAACGGGTTGAAACCCGCACCCAATAACGATTAAAACCAAACCCGCCAACCGCCTCGCTTCTCCACTGTCCGATCCGGCGGGATCTGCCCACAGCGCGCCGCGTGGCGCTTTAAAAATCGTGCGAAGCCCGCTCCGCAAATCAATCCGAATCATATCTGGGTTATTTCTCCACCGTTGGATCTTCGCTCGACGCTCTGGATCTGGCCACATCGCCCGCCCCATCTCACCTTAGCGGGAGCTTCGTGCGCCGTTGGATCATCATCCAAGCGCTCATAAGCTTCTACGTCGCCCGCCGATGCTGCGATCTTCGAAATCGTGCGGGGGCGATATCGACCGTTGGATCTTGATCGTAAGGTCTTGAAAGTGCCGTGTCGCCCACTCCATTTGCTGGGTTTCATCGCGCTGAGGACCGTTGGATTAGAATCCAACGGCTTGGATTGGGCCACGTCGCCCGCCCCATCTCTCCGCCCAACTCATCAGCTCTCGAGAATCGTGGCCGTTCGATCTGCGATCGACGGCCTCGATCGCTGCCGCTCCGCTGGCGTACGCGTACGCTCTTGGATTAATTACAGCCATTGGATCCGGTGTGAAGCGTCGGATAGCTGCCACGTGTCATGCTCTGATAGGTTGGCGGGCGTATTTCTCGTATTTTGAGCGTATTTCTCCATTTAATGGGTATTCTGCATTCAAAAATACACAGTAATTAGCACAGATCTCAGAAAAATACAAATAAATAGTCATTGAAATCGTGAGATCGAGACCAAGCTAGGAAAAATATAATAACTGCAGAAATACTCCGTTAATTACTGTTTTGTGCTCAAATAAGGTGATTTCTCTAATAAATAATTGTGTACAAAATACGTATGAATTAGAGAACAATGTAGCATCACATGGGCACAAAATAGGGCTAAATGGGGGGTTAAATATGTAATATTGAACCCGAATCACACCCCCCAACTAGCGTTTATCTAGTCTCTAGCAAAAAGAGCGAAATATAATATCAAATATGCACCTAGATCACCTTATCAGATCTCAAATCTCTCACCACCATACTACTACGACAAAAAAGTTAACCACACACTAATATCAATATTTCAATCTCATCAAGTAATGGTACTTGTGGGTTTTCAAAAATGAATGTCAAGTATCTCAAATGGTTATAAAATAGACTTAAATTCACCATCCATTACTTCATGGCTCATAGTATACAAAATCAATGGTCAACACCGTTCAATCAAATATTTTAACTTGGAGTGTAGATTTTTCATGCAAGGCAAACATCAAAAATAGGATGGTATCAAGATATACACACGTCAATCTTCATGCATAGGAAATCACACCACATCTTGTGTTTTCTTTAAGCTTTGGAAGTTCTCTTGCCTTGCTAATTATGCACACTTTTTCCTTCTTTTCGTTCTCTGTTTTTTTTAATAGTTCTGTGTAATGCGCATCAAGCAACATTCGCAGAAAAAATGTATAACTTGGATCGCTCCATCAAATGATTGAGGTTCCAGTCAATGGCTCCCAAATCGGACGATAATAGGGCATTAGGCCAAGACGGACCCCTCGGGCTGTACTACTCGAGCCAACCAAGTTATTTCTTTAACGACACATTTATTCGTTCATTCATTTCAATTTTTTCTTTTGTGTGTGCATAAATAACTTAGCAAGATAGCTTCCTTTTCTTTATTCTTTCACAAGGATGGGTTATCCTAATCATTTCAAAAGACAGTGTAGACTTTTCTACCCCAAATCACACAAAGCGTGCAAATAGCAATGAATATGAAATAAAAACAATGCTCCAATATTTTGTGAACTTATTCGTGCATGAACTTTGGTGTGTTCCATTGAAAGCATACTACTTGCTAATTCATAATTTCTAGCTTCATTAAGTCGTCAATTAATCATATAATTGAGATATATCAATTAAAATTTCACCACAAGCACTTGCATTTCGTATCAAATGAGACTGAAGTATCCGAAAATAGTGGCGGAAGAAAATAAATCACGAGTGTACGGTGGTGAATAAATAACGAGAAATTTCATCACATGAGGTTCATTTCTAGGTAAAAATATGTATTGGTGATATATCTTGACCCTAAAATTTTTTTTTTCAATGCATAAAGGGAACTAAAAAAATGAAATCTTAAAAGAAAAATAAAAAGAAAAAAATAAGAATCCTAAAAGTTATACCCCTCCCCCAACTTAAAATAGACATTGTCCTCAATGTTAGGAAGAGGGAATCATGGAAAGAACACACCTGATTAGTCCCCACCCGAAGGTGCGTCTGTAAGATCCACGGTGCTCGCTTCCTTGGTCCAAGGCTCGTGAAAATGCTTCAATCTTTGGCCATTCACCTTGAACTCACTTCCATCTTTTTCGTTCAATAATAGCACTGCGCCATGTGGGAAAATTTCTTTGACTGTGAAAGGCCCATACCACCTAGAGCGAAGCTTCCCGGGAAAGATGTGAAGCCTGGAATTGTATAGCAGTACTTTTTGGCCTGGGGTGAACTCCCTCCATAGGATCATCATGTCATGGACGGGTTTCATCCTCTCTTTTGATATTTTAGCATTGTCGTACGCATTTCTCCTCAGCTCCTCTAGCTCCAATAATTGTAACCTGCGAGAAGAAAAGGATGAATCAGTATCAAAATTCAACTTCTTTATAGCCCAATAAGATCTATGTTCCAATTCAACAGGTAAGTGACAAGACTTCCCAAAAACTAGACGGTAAGGTGACATCCCCAAAATTGTTTTGTAGGCCGTCCTGTAGGCCCACAACGCTTCAGGTAAGCGCAAACTCCAATCTTTTCTTGATGGATTCACCGTTTTCTGTAGAATTCATTTGATCTCTCTATTTGCCAACTCTGCTTGACCATTGGTTTGGGGGTGATACGGAGTAGAAACTTTATGTGTGACCCCAAACCTCTTCATTAAAGTAGCGAACATGCGGTTGCAAAAATGAGACCCTCCATCGCTGATCAAGGCCTTAGGCACTCCAAATCTAGAGAAAATATTCTCTTTGAGGAACTTAAGCATAACGGAAGTGTCGTTCGACCTGCAAGGAATAGCTTCCACCCATTTAGAAACATAAGCAATACAAACCTAAATATAAGCATATCCAAATGAAGGTGGGAAAGGTCCCATGAAGTCTATGCCCCAACAATCAAATATTTCTATTTCTAAAATGGGTTTTAAAGGCATCATGTTACGTCTAGTAATACCCCTAATTGTTGGCATGCAGCGCAAGTCTTGCAATAATGAAATGTATCTTTAAACATAGTTGGCCAATAAAAGCCACATTGAGAGATTTTTGCCACAGTTTTGTTCGCAGAGAAATTTCCACCACACACTCCATTATGACAAAATTGTATCACACTGGTTATTTCATAGTCAGGAATGCATCTCCTAACAATTTGGTCACTACAATATTTATAGAGGTACGGATCATCAAAGAAGAAATATTTTACCTCATACTTGAACCTTTTAAAGTCTTGAAGAGACCAAGTGTCAGGGGTCTTACCAGTCACAAGATAATTTACTATATCAGCATACCATGGAGAGGTGGAAACGCTAAAAAGATGCTCGTCGGGAAAGGAGTCCTTCAAAGGCACATCTGCTGAATCAAGGCCTACTGTCAATCGTGATAAGTGGTCAGCTACTAGATTCTCCACGCCTTTATTGTCCTTGATTATGACATTGAACTCCTGCAACAATAAAATCCACCGTATCAATCGAGGCTTAGCATCTTTTTTAGAGAATAAATATTTTAAAGCAGAGTGATCAGTATAAATCAAAACAGGTGATCCCAAAATATAGCTCCTGAATTTTTCCAACGCGAATACTACAGCCAGCAACTCCTTTTTTGTGGTCGTATAGTTCCTCTGAGCATCATTTAGTGTCTTGCTGGCGTAGTAAATCACTACTGGAACTTTGCCTTTTCTTTGGCCTAGGACTGCACCAACTGCGTAATTGCTTGCGTCACACATTATTTCAAATGGTAGGGACCAGTCTGGTACCTGCAAAATGGGAGCAGAAATCAGCAACTTCTTTAAAGTATCAAAATAATGTTGACACTCAGGTGTCCAAATAAAATCCACATTTAGAGTTAGTAAGTTGCAAAGAGGGCGAGATATGGCGCTAAAATCTTTGATGAATCGCCTATAAAATCATGCATGTCCCAAAAATGATCTGATGTCCTTCACGCATTTAGGACTTGGTAGCTTCTCAATTACTGCTACCTTGGCTCTGTCTACCTGTATACCATCTTTAGAAACCAGGTGACCAAGGACAAGTCCCTCTGTGGTCATAAAATGACACTTCTCCCAATTCAATAGGAGATTATTTTCAATGCACCTGTCAAGAACAAGATCCAAGTTAGCTAAACAATCATGAAAAGAGCTACCATATACTGAAAAATCATCCATAAATACCTCAACAATTTTCTCAACCATATCATCAAAAATACTGAGCATGCATTGCTAAAAAGTAGCTGGAGCATTAAATAAACAAAACGGCATTCTTTTAAAAGCAAAAGTACCAAAGGGACAGGTAAAGGTGGTCTTTTCTTGGTCCTCAGGTGCAATCTCAATCTGATAATAACCTGAATAACCGTCTAGAAAGCAATAGTACTCATGTCCAGCCACTCTCTCTAAAATCTGGTCAAGAAATGGAAGAGGGAAATGATCTTTTCTAGTTCGGGAGTTCAATTTCATATAGTCTATGCACATCCTCCAACCTGTGGTGGCTCTAACTGGGATAAGCTCATTATTCTCATTTTTAACAACAGTGAGCCCAGACTTTTTAGGAACAACCTGTGTAGGACTGACCCACTTACTATCAGAAATTGGATATATAATGCCTGCATCCAATAATTTTAAAACCTCGCCTTTTACCACTTCTTTTAATGTTGGATTTAACCTACGTTGCATTTCTTTAGTGGGTTTGGAGTCATCCTCCAAATAAATGTGATGCATGCATACAATAGGGCTAATACCTTTTATGTCAGCAATGGACCAACCAATAGCACCTCTATGCTTTCTTAGAACATCAAGTAAAGAGCTTTCCTGTTCTAAAGAGAGTTTAGAAGATATTACCACATGGAAGCTGTTTTCGTTTCCTAGGAAGGCATACTTGAGATATTCAGGAAATGGCTTCAATTCGGGCTTTGGATCCTCCACCTCTGATGAAATTTGGATTGATGCATTAGGTGGCAAAGCCTCGAACCTAGGCTCCCATACTACGTTCAGCTCCTTCACGTTCTCCTGCACAAAAGAGATGTCATCAGAATCACCAATAATAGTCTCAACAATAGAAGTATCAGCACAAAATTCAGAACAAATATAATCATCCACCAACGAATCAATCATATGCACCCTCTCAATCTCATCATCCACATGTGGCAACTTGCAAGTATTAAAAATATTCAAATCCAAAGTCATGTTGCCAAAAGTAATTTTCAGTTGACCATCCCTACAATTTATTAAAGCATTGCATGTCACTAGGAATGGTCTACCTAGGATGATAGGAGTAGCATTGGCAGTTTGGGGTCCTTGGATGTCTAGAACTATAAAGTCTGCAGGGTAGTAAAATTTGTCCACCTGAACGACGACATCCTCAATGCATCCCTTTGGAACTTTAATAGATCTATCAGCTAGTTGCAATATAACAGATGTAGGTTTTAGCTGTCCTAACCTAAGCTGCACAAAAATAGGATATGGCAAGATATTGACACTAGAACCTAAATCCAATAAAGCATTTCCAATCTTTTTAGTACCAATGGTGCAAGTGATGGTGGGTGATCCAGGGTCTCTAAATTTAAGTGGTGTATTTTGTTGCACAATAGAGCTAACCTGTTCAGTCAAAAATGCTTTCTTTTTCACATTCAATTTTCTCTTAACAGTGCACAAGTCTTTCAGAAATTTAGCATAGGCAGGTATTTGATTAATAGCATCAAGCAATGGAATATGTATCTGGCACTTCTGAAAAATTTCACGAATTTCAGTTTGATACCTATCTTTGTTTTTTTGAAGTAGCCGATGAGGGAAAGGTGCTGCATGTACATATGATGCGGGTTCCTTCTCTTTAATGACATTTTTGCTCAAACCCACTTCCGTGCTCTCTTTCTGCACCTCCTCTTGATCTTGAATTTCCTCTTCTTGGGACTGAATTCCCTCTTCTTGCTCAGCTTCTCTGCTTAGTGGGTCAGGCTTCTGAATCTCTTTTCCACTCCTCAAAGTGGACACAGCTTGGCATGGCTTCATATTGTTACCTGCAGAAGAAGATGCGCCCATATTAGGATTTGGAATTGACTGAGATGGAAGCTTACCTTTCTCCAATGTCGCTGTAAGCCTCGCCAAGCTCTCGCTCATCTGCTGATTTTGAGTCTGCAGAGCCTGAAATTGAGTCTATTGGTGCTGCATTTGGGCTTGCTGTAATTGAATAAGCTGCTGAAGCGCATCGCCAAATGGTTGCATCTGCTGTTGTTGCACTGGCTCGTGGTCCCTCCTTTGGTTCCCACCTTGATAATTGTTGTTATATTGATTCTGTCTGAACGGCGGTGGAGCTTGCTGTTGAGGTTGCTGATTGGGGCCCTAGTTTAAGTTTGGATTGTTGCGCCACCCCTTATTGTTGGAATTGAAGTTCGGGTAGTTTGATGACACTTGATTCAACCCCGTTGGATTGCCTAGCATGCTCTTCAAAGCTGGAAGTGTAGGACAAGCACTAGTGTCATGGCCACCAACGTCGCAAAGTGCGCAGATTTGCTCTATCTCAACTGCCTTGGCCACTTTCAAATTCATGGCATGAAGCTTGTTCGTGATCATGGCCTCCATCTTTGCCTCCAACGCATCCTCTGGCTTTAAATTGAATACCGCTCCTCATGTAGGCTGAGATGGTGCAGAGTGGCCCCCTCTCTCGTAGTCTGAAGTAGTGTCCCATGTTTGCGCATTTTCTGCTATCTCCTCCAGGTACGTCCAAGCTTCATCTAGCTCTTTATCAAAAAATCCTCCATTGCACATCATCTCTACAAATTGCTTCATCTGCGGCTGCAGTCCATCGTAGAAGAAGCCAATAATCCTGCTTTTGTCGAAGCCATTGTGTGGACATGCAAGCAACAGCTCATTGAACCTTTCAAATGCCTGGTAGAATGTCTCCTCGCTTTTCTGGGCAAAGTTCATGATCTGCTGCTTCAGTCCCTGTGTCCTATGGATAGGAAAAAACTTCTTTAGAAATTCAGCCTGCAAATCAATCCATGTAGTGATAGAACGTGATGGCAATGCATTCAACCAATTTTTAGCTTTGTCTTTCAATGAAAATGGGAACAGTTTAAGATATACCGTGTCCTCGCTAGTTTTCCCATCAAAGCATGTCAAGCACGCCTCCTCAAATCCTTTAATATGAAGATATGGATTTTCCTTGTCTAACCCATGAAAGGTGGGTAAGAGTTGGATCACCCCAGGTTTAAAATTGAAAGAATTTGCATCGGTAGGTAAAACAAAGCATGAAGCTGTGCTAGTCCTAGTGGGTCTGAGTAAATCTTTTAAGTTCCTAGGCACTCCAGGTTGCACATTATTTTCGTTGTTGTTGCTAAAATTTTCGTCCATATTATTATTAGCCATCTCAAAACGTCTAGTCAACCTATGTGTCCTAGGAGTCCTATGCCACATAAACTAGCACAAATATGTTTTTTATATGAAAGCAAACAAAAATTATATACAATAAAGTGGAAAGATCTCACCGAAGGTCTTCTGTATGAAATAAACCGTAGTAACAAACCGTTCTCCACGGCAACGGCGCCAAAAACTTGGTAGGACCAAAAAGGTGCTTCTCTCAAGCGCAAGAGTCCGTACAAGTAGTAAAATCTGGGAGTCCAGATGTCGAATCCTCGGGAGAAAATCTGCCGAAACCACAGCTCAAATCAAATAGAAATCTGACGGAAAGAAACTAACCACTTCAATAAGGATGGTGATGATGGTGTGAAAGTGCGTCGTGAATACGTAATCAATGCGAACAACGAACTTAGCGTATGAAAATATATATGAGAAATATGCACATGGTATGTGTTCGGTAGGATCAGCGATTCGTATACGTCGGTTGATTAAATATAACTCAATAAATCCTCCTTTTGGGAGCGATTCATCAGAAGATACCCTTTTGGGGGTTCAAGCACAATATGAATAGAATCGTCGCTAAAATTATAATCCTACAAATACGGTATGAAACTCTCTTTTGGAGAGATCAAAACTCACCCTTGTGGGGCGATCATCAACTTAATCACTTCTTTTGGAAGATGAAAAAGAGGATTTAATAATAAAAACTACAACTTTAGCGACATTTTGGATTAAGCACAATGAAATTCAACCAAACGAATACGATTCACATCCCCTAACTACTCCATGCCATGCACAAATAAGATTTAGCTACTCATAATGCAAGAATAAACAAGTTTCATAGCAAAATACATGGTTCTAATAGCAAAATACAATGAAAAACACCTAAATACGAGGTAAGAGTTTAAGAAAATATCACCAAATCTCAATGTTTAGACTCCAAACTCTCTGAAAAACTGAAGAACAGCCTCTGGAAATTTACAGAATTTTTCAGAGGGCAAAATCGGCTCCTAAGTGCTCCAATACGCCAAAAATACGCCCAAAAGCCCTAGAATACGCATAAATAATAGGCATTACGGGTTTAAGTTGCTAACGGGTTGAAACCCGCACCCAATAACGATTAAAACCAAACCCACCAGCCGCCTCGCTTCTCCACCGTCCGATCCAGCGGGATCTGCCCACAGCGCGCCGTGTGGCGCTTTAAAAATCGTGCGAAGCCCGCTCCGCAAATCAATCCGAATCATATCTGGTTTATTTCTCCACCATTGGATCTTCGCTCGACGCTCTGGATCTGGCCACGTCGCCCGCCCCATCTCGCCTTAGCGGGAGCTTCGTGCGCCGTTGGATCATCATCCAAGCGCTCACAAGCTTCTACGTCGCCCGCCGATGCTGCGATCTTCAAAATCGTGCGGGGGCGATATCGACCGTTGGATCTTGATCGTAAGGTCTTGAAAGTGCCGTGTCGCCCGGTCCATTTGCTGGGTTTCATCGCGCTGAGGACCGTTGGATTAGAATCCAACGGCCTGGATTGGGCCACGTCGACCGCCCCATCTCTCCGCCCAACTCATCAGCTCTCGAGAATCGTGACCGTTCGATCTGTGATCAACGGCCTCAATCGCTGCCGCTCCGCTGGCGTACACGTAAGCTCTTGGATTAATTGCAGCCGTTGGATCCGGCGTGAAGCGTCGGATAGCTGCCACGTGTCACGCTCTGATAGGTTGGCGGGCGTATTTCTCGTATTTTGAGCGTATTTTTCCATTTAATTGGTATTCTACATTCAAAAATACACAGTAATTAGCACAGATCTCAGAAAAATACAAATAAATAGTCGTTGGAATCGTGAGATCGAGACCAAGCTAGGAAAAATATAATAAGTGCAGAAATACTCTGCTAATTGTTGTTTTATGCTCAAATAAGGTGATTTCTCTAATAAATAATTGTGTACAAAATACGTATGAATTAGAGAACAATGTAGCATCACATGGGCACAAAATAGGGCTAAATGGGGGGTTAAATATGTAATATTGAACCCGAATCATCGGTCAGGGGTGATTCGGGCGCGGAGGGTTGTGCATCGGTCGAGGGATGCGAAGCAGCGCGAAGGCTCGGGCGAAATCGGGGAATTTGGGGTTTTAGAAAATCGCGCCCGCTCCGCAGTTTATATATAAATTGTTACGACTCGGCCGAGTGAAACTGTCGCTCGGCCGAGTGCGTAAACGAAAAATTTCGAAAAAAATCTCGTTCCCACTTACGACTCGGCCGAGTGGATTTTGTTAACTCGGCCGAAGGGAGAAAACTCCTTCGGCCGAGTGGCTCTGCCACTCGGCAATTTTTAGGCTAGGAGGGTATCTGTTTCACTCGGCCGATGGGATTTCTTCACTCGGTCGAGTGGCGGTTAATACTGAAATGCACAAAAAAGACAGAGAGTTGGTTCCGCAGACTTCCCTGGTTGGTGCCCCACTCGGCCGAATGGGGTCCTTTGCTCGGCCGAGGCGCATATGATACTCGGCCGAGTGACGTGTTGTTTTCTGCTTCGGGGCTCCGTTTTCACTCTACTCTCTGTTTTTCTTCCTCCAGTTGGTTTCTTCCTCCTCCTAAGGCCTGAACGCATTCCTGGAGCTCTCTTCCTTGCCTCTATCTTCCTCTTATGATTGATCTCCTTTTCTCCTTCTCCTGTCATGAAAAATAGGACCCGTTGTCACGATTTTTATGGGCAAAAAGAATGTAAAAACTAACAAAAGGTCTAAACCAAAAATGAAAATCAAATAAAAATAGTGCAAAAACCGTCGGGTTGCCTCCCGACAAGCGCTCGTTTAAGGTCTTGAGCTCGACCCCTTTGGATTTTCAATTTAGCGCGGGATGTTGGGTGCATATGAGATGCACCCGTCGAATTTGCCGGGAAGACCGCTCGGATTTGGATCGTGGTAGTGCGTGGCCTTCCTCAGTGCCCCTTCATCATGAGCAATGTTAGGGGATAGGTCCCCCAAGCTTGAGCTTGTTCCGGTCTTTGACTTTGCCGGTGACACCGATCTTCGAATCGGTGGAGCTTTCTTCGGATTCTTCAATGTCGAGAGCTTGCAAAGCTCTCGTATCCTTGCAATGTCAGCGTCGCCATCATCATTCGCTATGGATCTATTGGGAGAGTCCTCCAACGTCTCTTCTTCACTCAAATCTTGGCTTTCTTCAAAGCCATCATCGTGGAGTGCACCGATGGAGTGGGGGATAGCCTCTTCAATGACCTCGTCAAGGAGGTCTACATAATCTAGCTCCTCATGATATGGCATGTGCTTCATAGCCTTTGGTATATGGAGCTCGACTTCAATGTTGCCGACATTCAAGGTAAGAGTCCCCTCCCACACATCGACGATTACACCGGCGGTGGCGAGGAATGTGCGTCCAAGTATGAGCGATGTGTCACCCTCCTCCTTGATATCCATGATCAAAAAATCACAAGGCAAGCATACGCCTCCCGGAACTTGGAGTGGGATGTTCTCCGCGATCCCTACCGGTCTTGTGATCCGACCGTCTGCGAGTTGAATCCTCATGTCGGTTGGCTTTAAATCCATGCTAGTATTCAACTTCCGAAACATAGTGAGAGGCATGAGGCTCACACTAGCACCCAAATCAACCAATACTTTTTGTAAAGGGACGCCTCCTAGTGTGCAAGGAATTCAGAAGCTCCCGGGATCTTTAAATTTGGCGGGCTCCTTTTCCCTCCTAGTGAACCAAGTTCCTTGTTCCGCGAGCATGATCTTCTCTTTCATTTTCCTTCCCGTAATCAAATCCTTTAAGAACTTCGCGTAGGATGGGATTTCCACTATGGCATCAAGGAAAGGGATATTGAGGCTCACCCCTCTCAAGTATTCGAGGAATTTGGCTAGCCTCCTCTCGATCTTGACTCTAGCTAGCCATTGAGGGAAAGGTACCGGTGGCATGAATCGGCGCTCATCAATAGGTTCCTCCACTCTAGATTTTGCTCCTTCTTGCGACTCCTTCTCTTTTTCCACCTCAATCGCCGGCTGCTCTCTTCTAGAATTTCCACTACGGGTTCCTTGGCTAGAGTCATGACGGGAGTGGTATCCTTCCCGCCTCTTGTCGTAACCGCAACCACCGCATTGATATGGCCGGTGTTGTCCCGTGGATTTGGCTCGGGTTGAGCCGGCAATTGTTGGTTGTTTCTATTGAGCAACGTAAGTTTCTCCCCAATTTGAGCGACGACGACGGTAAGTGAATCTTGACCCGCCTTCAACGTGGCGTTAATCTTTCTCTGCTCCACCATAAACTCCTCCACCTTAGCTTCAAAATCCGAATGTGGTTGAGCTTGCGGAGGGTTGGGATTTCTCCAACCTTGATTATACCCAGGTGGCCTATAAGGTCCCACTTGTTGCCTAGGTGGGAAGTTTTGTTGCGGTGGCCCCCTTGGTTGATAATTTGGTTGTGGTAGTGGAGCCTGAGCTTGAGAAGGTTGTTGTGGCGGGGGGTTCAAGGCACCATCATTATTAGCATAGGAAAAACCCGGATGGTTTCTAGCGGCCGGGTTGGCCAAATATCCGGAATTCCCCGCAACATACTGGATTTGCTCCAAAGTTCCTTCTCCATGCTCTCCTCCTACATACATGGCTTGGGATTGGTCTTGCCAATCACTCATATGATTTGTCGGTGCGGATGTAGAAGGAGCTCCATGCGGCTCGGTAATGTATTTCTCCAATCTCTCCACTACCTTGTGGAGAGAATCAAATTTGCTAGCAAGCTCCGCCACGGCCTTGGCCTCATAAATACTCGTGGGTTTCAAGGAGGACGAAGAATTTCCTCACTCGTCACCCCACTGTTGGTTGTTGGAGGCCATCTCCTCTAGCAAGGCCGTAGCTTCATCGGGGGTCTTTGACAAAATGGTTCCGTTGGCGGTAGCATCAATAATCGGTTTTGTGCCCGGTTGGAGTCCATTGTAGAAACTGTGGACAAGCTCCCAATCCTATATGCTGTGATGAGGGCAAAGATGTTACAAGTCCTTGAAGCGCTCCCACGCCTCATAGAGAGTCTCCTGCGGTCCTTGCTTGAAGGACATGAGAGCACTTCTTATCTTCACCGTCTTGGAGGGCGGGTAAAATTTGTCGACGAAGGCACTCGCCAATTCATCCCAAGTGGTGAAGATTCCTTCAACTTGCGTCCTCAACCAATATAAGGCTTTGTCCTTGAGTGTGAAGGGGAAGAGGCGCAGTCTGATTGCATCTATAGAGACTCCCGGCATTTGGAAGGTGGCACATTTTGATAAAAAGAGCTGGATGTAGTAATGAGGGTTTTCATGGGAATTCCCATGAAAAGGGTCTTGCTGCATCAGAACTACCAATCCAGTCTTCAACTCGAAATTTTTGTCGGTCGCCAACTCCGGCATGGATATAGACGAGGTCGTGGAGGAAGTCTTAGGCCGAAGCATATCTCTAATGGAAATGAACCTCGCCATTCGCGCCGCTAATTCTTCGGGTGTCTCAGGATGGGTCATAAAATTCCCTTCCGTATCGAGTCTCCTCTTCGCTCTAATACTCCTCAATGTACGTTCGATTTCCGGATCGTATAGTATTTCTTCGGGGTCCGCTGTGGATCTCATGTACATGCAAGGAAAAACAGAGTTTCAAAGAAATAGTTAGCACAGAGGAAGGGTAAAATAAAAATAGAAATAATAAAACAAAAATAAAAATAGCTAGGTAGGTAGAATCAAACACTATCACCTCCCTGGCAACGGCGCCAAAAACTTGATCGCCCGCCCCGAACACACACCCAGGGCGAGAGACTCGCTAGTCTTACCGCAAGCGCACGGTGTAGCGGCAAGCGGGTATCGAACACGAGGAGGGCAAATGACGGTGTCTTCTTCAATTCACCTGGCTATAAGAACAGTCGAGAAATATTCGCAATAAAGCGGTCACAGTCGTTCAATTGTATTAAGAAAATATCAAATTAGTAAAGACGCCTTGGGGTAGGGAATCCCCGCTGCAAACCGTATCTCGTCATTGTGATTCGTAGGTTTCACAATTGCTAGACGTGAAATTCAGGTGAACTAGTTACAACTAAATGTAGAACCAAGCTCACGCTCTCGCGCTATTGCCGGTCTATAGCAAACCTAGGGTAGCATCCAATCTCTTGCAAACCCTAACCTAGGCAAGCTAGCGTGAAGAACAATATCATCGTTCAATCGTATCTCGAGCCCACTCTCGTGCAAACTCGGGCTACGACCTAGGTTGGGATAGTTCCTACCCGTCCAATCTCTTGCAAACGGGTATTGGTATAGAATTGCAATCGAAAACCCTAGTTTCGGCCCAATCTCTTGCAAACCGATTCCAGAGAACCCAATTAAAACCCAATTCGAATTTCTAGGGCTTCCTATCGAGTTGAGATCCAATCTCTTGCAAATCCCAATCGGTATGAATCCCTAGCTATCCGTATTAAATCAATCCCAAACTAACCCTAATCAATTCTAGCAAGAATTTCACCAATTCATCACAAATTAGAAATAGGGTTCGTAGGGTTCATCCCTACGCCCTAAGACGATAAAACTACTCACAATTCATGATGCAAATCATTAGAAATTCAATAATAAAAACAGTAGAATTCATTGTAATAAACAATTTATCAATAAAAATGAGGTTTTTGATAGAGAGAGAGACAAACCAATGAAGATTCAATAGCATCCAACAAAATAGAACTTTTTATCTCTCCCCAAAAAGCTCAATCTAGTCTCCTAAAAAGTAATCTAAAAAGCTGCAAAAAGTATGAGAAAAAGATCTCGAAACTAGGTTAAAAACTGGGGTTAAATACCCCCAAAATCGCCCAAAAAACTGTTACCAAATTGCCCCTGCGCAGCTTGAAAATCGCACTTTACGCTACAGGCAGCGCGGCTCACTCGGCCGAGTGACAAATGGCATTCGGCCGAGTGACGAACCCTGACGGATTCCAGTAAGTATGGACTTTTGGGGGTCGTCTCCTCGGGAGTCACTCGGCCGAGTGACTTTCTTCACTTCGGCCGATGGGGGTTACTTCACTCGGCCGAGTCGGAACTCGGGGCTGCACTAACGGATTACAGTAAGTTGGGAGTTTTGGTTGCCGTCGTCTTGATGACACTCGGGCGAGTGGTGTCTCCGTGGTCGGCCGAGTGGGCTGGCGATGGTCGGCCGAGTGCACGCTGATATTCAGTCTGTTGCGTGTCCGATATGGCCGGCCGAGCGGGCTGTCGATGGTCGGCCGAGTGACTCCTTCACTCGGCCGAGTGGAATGCTGAGAATGCCCAATCTTCGTATTTTTGCTTCCTCTTCGCTCCTACAACGTTCTTTCTTCTTCCACTCCTCTCCAATCGCAGAATTCCCCACAAAAGAGTCACGATTGACACTCCGGAGTGGGTGTATCTCAGAATCGCTCCAAATCGCTCCAAATCTCCTGAAATACGACAAAAACAAGAAATCATGAAAAGCATCGCAATATTGTCGAATAATCGTGAAAAACGTGACATGGGCGATCAAAACGGCATCAAACATGCAGAAAAAGGTGTAAAATATGGAGTGATCAGCTACTACCTGCTCCCTATGGAAAATAGGGGAGGGCACGTCAAAGCTTGTCCAGTAGGAAACCCAACTTGAAAGGGACAATTATTTTTCTTTTTCTTTTTATTTTATTGTTTTACAAGGTATTAATGTTCTAACAGAACAGCTAAACAACAATGCAACTACATTAAAATAAGAGAAATGAGACAAAACAACATTTTCATATTTTTTATTGTAACGACTGGTTTTTCATGTATTTGGATTATCTATATTATATATGTGTTTTGGTGGATTTTCTCCCTATGTGTGGTTTTCGTCTCCGTAGCTTTCGTTTTCGATCGTTTCGTCGTGATTTTCTAGCTTCTTCCTTAGAATCATTGATCTTGGAGTAAGTCACTCATGACGGACTTCAAATCGCTCATATTTTAGAGTTAGAGTGATCGTAGAAGCCGTAGAAATCTTCCCAAAGCTTCGCACTTCGATTCGGCACTTTTCGTGCACCTTAGTTGGGTCAAGAAGGGGGACCAACCGACTAGATCCAGATCTAGTCGGTCAGGAACTCTACTGGAACCGACTAGTTCATTGAATCAATTGTACAGGAGTTACTGTTTGCTCTTAGTCGGTCTAAGAACAACCACCGACCGACTAGATGTGAAACTAGTCGGTCAGAACTTGCTCTCAGACCGACTAGTTCCCTTGATAAATTTCACTTGCGTTACTGTTTATCGTTAGTCGCTCCAAGAACAACCACCGACCGACTAGGTTGCAAAATAGTCGGTCAGCCGTTGTTCTTTAACCGACTAATTCATTGACCATCTTGACGACCTAAGTTACTGTTTGGTGTTAGTCCGTCATAGTTAGCCAACCGACCGACTAGTTCTCAAACTAGTCGGTCAGCCAACCTTCTTTGACCGACTAACCGCTGTCGAAACCCTAGGTTTTGCCAGCCGCCGCCAGCTTTTTCTATAAATACCCCAAACGTTATCTTTTCTTTCTTTCTCTTCTCCTGGCCATTTCCTTTCCCCCTTGACCTCTGATCTTCCCCAACCTTCCTCTAGCCATTCCTCCTTCCTCAAGAGCCTCTCCCCCTCACCATTTAGGCCGGCCACCATGCCTTAGGCCGTCTCCAACCCCCAAAACTCCCTAAAACCCCATTTTTCTAGATTTCTCCATCCATTCCAGATCTGAACCGTGGTTCCCCGGATCGTTTCTTCCGTTGTCGTGCTTGCTCGATATCGTTCTTCTGCTTCCTACAGTAGTGTTCGAACCTTTAATATTTTCATCACCCACATTTGATATTTTGAAACCCTAATATAAATGGATGTTGTTTTGATGATTGTTCTCCATAACAGCGACTTTCCCCGTAGATTAGCATTTGTGAGACGAACCTTCGTGACCGTCATACTCGGTGCTAGGCAAGTGAAACTTGCCACTTAGGGTTTTAGGCCACGTCTTAGGCCATTTGCTTGTCATAGGCATAAAAGAGACTAGGCGACGAAATGATACTCGCCTAGGCGTAATTTCAGGATCTAGCTTGACAACGAAGCTAGATCCGTCATCTATCGTGTTGCATAACTACCATGTCATGTTTAATTTCAATTAACGGTACGCGAATTAATTGTCATGTCATTGCATTCTTTAAATGATCCCGTGATTGCGTAGCTCCGCTACACCTAGTGAATTGATTGAGGCTAGGCACCTGCTCTTAGCGGGCACAACCCTACACCAAATTGTGAACCTAAAAACAAGCTCTTGTGCGGGGCAACCCTGGCTCATTTACTGAGCATCGTGTACAGGGACCCCTGGCTTGTTTATGTGTGGGAGGGGTAAGGGTTAAGCGGCCAATCAACTGGGAGTCTGCCCGATCAGTAACTTCAGTTGTAAGGCGTAAACTCTGGGTACTGGGGTAGTGTTAAGTGGCCAATCAGTGTGAATGTCCAACAGTTCAGCTGTAAGGCGTAAACATCTACAAATAACTTGAAACGCGACTAGTGAAAAGATTGAGATCGTTAGTAGCTTGGCTACTCTTGACATGCCATGATAATTGTCCTCTTGCACTTATTGTTACACCATGTCTTACTTGCGCACTCTTACCATAACTGCCATGTCATGCATACTATAACTGCTAGGATGCTAGTTTACCTTTCTTTCAGTTTCCTTGCCCAAGTCTTTTAGACTTGCTGACATGTGCCCCTTTACTCTTTTGGGTGACACATGTTAGATCCCGAGCCTGAGAGTGCTGCGGAGGACGTGGCGTTTGCTGACGCTGAGTCAGAGCCTGCGTTCGTTGAGGAGTACGAGGACACGGGCGATCAGTCGTAGTGACTGCTTGTGTTCTTCGTTTTAGACTGTTTTTGTGGTCGGTGCGTAGCGCCAATACTCTGTTTATGTTTGTCCTTGTTGGCCTTGTTCTGGGCCTTAGACTCTTTCCTTTAGCCTGGTGGCTTTTCTGGATGTTGAACTTAATTTTAATGTTGGAAAATTCTGAGATTGGAGATTTCATTTCTGTCTCTCTTGTGTTATTATCTTTGTTCTGTTCGTGGTTACAGGGACCTGCCTTTAATTTATTGACGCTTATCAGGCGTGTGGCTTCACGGCTCCACGTCTGTGCGGACCTTCTCACGTCTCGCCTCCATTTTAGGGAAGCGGGGCGTGACAGGTTTTGTTGGTGGCCCATGCAGGTCCTCTTCTGTGACTGCGAATATCGGAATAACGATAATAATATTAGAATGTCCAATAAACTAAGTTCGACATCCGAGTCATAAGCTATGAGTCTAATCTGCTTCGTTTTCTGTGTCATTAGATGGCAGGAAGGCGATTTACCCCGTGGTGGTGGTAGCGCACCCCCTCATGACGAGGAGCCTGAGCGGGAGCCCACTAATGGGGAGATGATGCGGATGATGCTTCAGATGATGCAGGTGCAGCAAGGCGTGCTCCTGCAAGTCCAGAATGCTCCAGTTGTTCGGGGTGCTCGGGCAATCCAGGATGCCCCTCGCTCCTAGCCGGGAGCGAAGTAATTTCGGGAGCTGGGTCCCGCTTATTTTGATGGGTCTGAGGGTCCTCTAGCTGCCGATGAGTGGATTCGAAACATTGAGGATAATTTGAAGATGGCGAAGATCAGCCCGGCTGGATGGGTTGATCTGGCGAAGAGGCAACTCAAGGATAATGCTCGGAACTTGTAACGATTGGTTTTCGTGTAATTGGATTATCTATATTAAAATATATGCTTGGTGGATTTTCTCCTTGGATGTGTGGTTTTCGTCGCCATAGCTTTCACTTTCCATCGTTTCGTCGTGATTTTCTAGCTTCTTCCTTCGATCGTCGATTTCGGAGTAAGTCATTCGTGACGAGCTTCAAATCGCTCATATCTTAGAGTTAGAGTGATCTTAGAAGCCATAGGAATCTTCCCGAAGCTCTGCGATTCGAATCGGCACTTTTAATGCATCTTAGTTGGTTCGAGAAGGGGAACCAACCGACTAGATTAAGATCTAGTCGGTCGGCAAATCTACTCAAACCGACTAGTTCCTTGGATTAATTTTACTTAAGTTACTGTTTCAGTTTAGTCTGTCTAAGTTCATCTTTCGATCGACTAGTTGTTAAACTAGTCGGTTAAGTTTTGTACTCAGACCGACTAATTCTTAGTTCTTCTGTGCAGTCGAGTACCGTTCATTCTTAGTCGGTCTAAGAACGTTCGTCGACCGACTAGATGAGAAACTAGTCGGTCAGTTGTTGTTCTTTGACCGACTAAATATAAATCCTATTTCTGTACAGGAGTTACTGTTTGGACTTAGTCGGTCTGCGTTGGTCAACCGACCGACTAGTTCCCAAACTAGTCGGTCAGTGGTTGTTCTCTGGCCGACTAATCAGTGCCAAAACCCTAATTTCTGGGCAGCCGCCAGCCCTTCCTATTTAAACCCCTCCCAAACGTTTTCTTCTCCTTCCTCACGACCCAAAACCCTAGTTTCTCCCCCATTGAGCCCCCTACTACCTCAAACCCTTATTCCTTCATCCCAAGCCCAAAATCCATCATCCAAACTCTCCCTTAACACATTCTACCTCTCATCTTCCTTAAAATCTCATCAAACCCCCAAAATCCCCTAAAACCCTATTTCTCCAACTTCTCCATCCATTTCCAGATCTGAACCCTAGGTTTCCCCGGATCATTCTTCCGTTGCCGTGCTTGCTCGGCATCGATCTTCCGCTTCTATACGGTAGGGTTCGATCCTTTGGTTTTCTCATAACTCTCCTTGTGATTTTATTGAAACCCTAATAATAAACTAGGTTGAATGTTGTTCTAATGTTGTTTTACCGTGGCAGCGATTTCATCTCCGTAGTTAACATTTCGTGGCGTGCCTCGTTGATCGTCTTCCTTGGCGTGAGGCAAGTGAAACTTGCCACTTAGGGTTTAGGCCATGTTCTAGGCCATTTCCTTGTTGTAGCGTAAAAGAGACTAGACGGTGAAATGATAGCCGCCTAGACGCCTATTTGATCTAGTTTGACAACGAAACTAGATCTGTCACCTCAATTGATCTAGCTTGACAACGAAGCTAGATCCAACCCTTTTAACTTGTTGTTCATGCATATAATTGCCATGTTTAATTTCTTATCTGTACGCCTTACTACATGCCATGCCATCCTTGTTGAATGTCGCATTCATAGCACACGCTACAATACTTGTGTTTCCTGGCTCGTGTTCCAGAAGCGGGCCATGTGTTGGTTGATAGCCAATGCCCGACCTACTAGTTTCCGGCTAGGCACCCACTATACGTGGGCATAACCCTATGCCATACGTGTTAATCACACTTCCTGGCTCGTGTCCCAGAAGTGAGCATTCCGTGTTCGGGGGTAATGCCCTGGCTCGACACACGTGGGAGGGGTAGAGATAAACGGTCACTTGAGCTTAGGAGTTGGCCCGATCAGCCACTCAAGCCAACAGGCGGAATCTTTGTGCACGACGTGTTTACTTGACGTGATTTACTTGACTTGTACTTGAGCACAGCCTGCGGGCAATAGGGCACTCGTTGAGTGATCCCTTGTACTTGTTACTTGACATTACATGTCACAACTACCACTTGTTACTTGCTACTTGTACTTCACTTGTTACTTTCATACGATACTTGCCATACTATGCATCATACTATAACTGCTAGGTTGTTAGTTTACATTCCTTTCAGTTTCCTTGCACAAGTCTTTCCAGACTTGCTGACATGTGCCTCTCTCTCTTTTGGGTGTCACATGTTAGACCCAGAGCCAGAGCTTTGTTGCAGGGGATATGGTGTTGCTGACGCTGATGTTTGCTGTGGTGGTGAGTGGACACCAGGGGCCTGTCTTGAAGACCGCTCGTGTTCACTTCTTCGTTTAGATTTGCTGTTAGTTGTTGGTGCGTGGCACCCTCGTATGTATGTTATACTTTGTTGGCCATGTTTGGGCCTTAGACCCCTTTTTCATTTAGCCTGGTGGCTTTTCTGCGATATTGTAATTTGTTTATGGACATTTGGAGATTCAATAAAATGTCGTCTCATTTCCTTATTATTGTTGTTGTTTCGTTTCGCTTTGCAAGGACTTGCCATAATAAGTGTTTTTATACGCTTATCAGACTTGGAGCTTCACAGCTTCAAGTTAGAGCGGACCTTCTCACGTCTCGTCTCCACATTTTTGGGAAGCGGGGCGTGACAGGTTTTATTGGTGGCCCATGCAGGTCCATTTGCTAATGCGAACTATCGGAACAACGATAATAATTATAGAATGTCCATTAAATAAATTAGAACATCCAAGTTATAAGCCCGGAGTCTAGGTTTTTAGCGTTCCTATGTCTTAGGTGGCTGGTAGGCGTGTTAGAGCATCTGTCCCAGCTTGGTAGGAAATCCATTAGATCAGGACCATAGTGAGACTTAGTTAGAAGTTTGTGCTTGCTAGTTAGGGATCCTTGATTGTTAGTTAGACTCCATGTTAGTGATTGATTTGATAGTCCTAAGAGTTACCATAGTGGTTCATGTCTAGCTCTGACCATGATAGATCCCTAGGATTTCTTTGGTCGTTCGCTTGGGTTCATCGATTTCGGACCAAGCTAAACTCATTTCATCGCTGTCCAGCCCTTAGGGAGTCTTAGCGCTTAGTTCCATAATCTTTAGCTGGTTGACCGTAGGAGATTCCCGTAGATTTTCCTAAGTCATATCCTAGGCGTATTTGTGCTTTGATCATCCGACCAAATCCCTTGCCTCGATTCCCACGACCACCACGTTTCGTTAATCGTTGATCCTTCGAATGTCTCCATTCGCAAGGCTTAATTTCTTTTAAAGTTATTTTCAATTTCCCTTCTTAAAGTTTTCGTTAAGTTTAAATTTTGTTTTAAACCCGCTACGTATATACTTAAAATTTCTCACTTTTCGATTGAGTCAAATTCCTTGTCGATTTCGGAGTCTAATGGTTGTAATTATAATTGCTATCTCGTAACCATTTTCTTGTCTATATTTTCGCATTTCGGTTTAAAGACTCCAATACTATTTTGGAAAATTCGATATACCATTTTCTAACTATGAGATCCATTTTAATCGCTTGACATACATACTTTAAAATCTTTTCCAAGCTAAATGGAATTTCAATTGTTATATGTATACTTATATCTCGTACTCTTTCGTTGACTTAAATTAATTTTTGAAATTCGAAAGTTTTGACGAGATTTTGATTACTGTTTTATAATGTTTTATAGCCTATACCTTTCATACCTATTTGAATATCTTGTCCCTTTTCATAAATCGATTTAATTCTGAGCCGCAATTCTATTTTCCAAATTCGATTTATGAATTTTCCTTTCTTATTTATGCTATTCAAATGACTCGTCGCGCTCCCTTAATAAACTATTCAAGTCACGGATGATTTCAGCTTTCAATAAATCAAAGTTGTGTTCAAACATTTTCCCGACTACAGATTTTTGGAAATTACGTTTCCGTAACCACTTCCCTTGTCCTCAATTCACATGACCACATCATTACAATTATCCTTGATCTTTCAAATGTTTTTCGTTGCAAATCTTGATTCTTCCAAAGTTATTTTCGAATGCTTTCCTTATTTGAAGTTTCACTCAATTTAAATTTTGTTCTAAACTTCTTTAAATATGTCTCCCTAAATTTCGATGGAGTTAAAAGTCGTTCTTGAATTTTGAAGACTTTTGGTCGTAATTTTAAAATTACTATCTTGTACTATTTTTTTTTCTAACAATGTATCTTTCGCATTTCAATTTTTAAACTTTATTACTATCCTGATGGTTCGATATATCGTCCTTTTTCCTAACTACAAAAAAATTATTTTAACCACTTATCTTACCTACCTTTAGGGGTATTTTTCCAAACTGAATGGACTTCAACTAATTTTTGTATATATCAATTATAGGATCGTCGTACGCGTACTTCAAAAGTTTTTATACCAACACGTTCTTTTGGCGAATCCTTATTTCCCTAAAAGTATCTTCGATCTTCTTCTTTCGTTAAGTTTAAATTTGTTCGAAACACTTTTGATATATGTAAGGTTTCATGCTCCTTCGCCGACTTAAATTATTTATGTTTTTAAATATCGAAACTTGTGTTGAGATTTTTAGATTAGAAGTTTATAATATTTTCTGCATATACTTTCGTATCGATATAAACGTCTTGTCCCTTTTCATATACCAATTTCATTCTGAACCATATTTCTATTTTCCTAACTCGATTCATAATTTCTTTTCTTACTTGTGCCATTAAAATTTTATTCGAAAACACCTCGTGCTTACTCTTAATAAACTTTTCAAGTCCCTTTGGACTTCGGCTTTTAGCGAGTCGATTTTATGCTCAACGTTTTCCCTAGTTCAAATTTTCATAAAATTACTTTTCGAAACCATTTCCTGATTTAGACCTCCAAAATTCGGTTTTAAAGCTTATTACCAATTTAATAATTCTATATATGTATATATCCTCCCACTTACTTCCATACCACTAAGATGTTATTATCTTTCCATTCGTCATACATATTTCTAAAAATGATTTCTAAAATAGAACTTCAATTAATTTTTATGTATCAGTACTACGACCGTTACGCTCCTCGTTTCCCCTATTTCCGATTTTTGTAAAAATCGTTATTTCATGACCTTTTCTGATCTAGACCCTCCATAAATTTGATTTTTAAAAGTTTCACTACAAATTTTGATAATACTACTAATAAGCTATTGTTATCTTTCCGTTCACCATACATGCCTTTAGAATAATTTCTAACCTAAATGGAATTTTAATTATTTTTATATGTCAGCACCAGGCTCGTGATGCTCGTATGTTAAGAGCTTTGTGTAAAACAGTCTCTTTTTGGCAAATCCTGATTCCTCTAAAAGTAGTTTCAATATCGATTACTTTAAATTTTCACTGGCTTAAGGATTTTGAAAGCATTCAACCTGAGTTTAAAATTTTCAATTAATTTAATTTCATTTCAAACTTTGCAAACGTTATTAAGTTACTACCGCGTAATATTTTATAAACTACGACCTCAAAATTCGTGTAAATGATTTACTTCCTTTTTAATGACTTTATGTAAGCCAATAAACTGTTTTCTCCTATTATGTGTATTCGACTCAAACTTATTTCAAACAATTTGTTTTATCGACCTCTAAATATTTTTATACGAAAAGGGACTCCAACTTTTGAAGTATAACGGTTTTCAAACTTTTCGTATTTTAGAATATGTTATTTACACTATTTTCCATGTGTCCCAATGGAGCATCATTACATCATTACACGACCGTTTTCATGCTTTTCGATCTTTCTATTCATTACGCTTTTGATTTCAGTTTCTTTCCTTTTGTCTAGCCAATAGAGCTTGTCGTTGCCTGTGTCAACCTTGTTATAGTTGGTGGGCCCATTAGTTAAGTGGTTATGTCGTCGTAGTGTTGATTTCGTGGTGTGTATATGGTGGTATGGGTGTTGGCAATTGTATGTTGTGTGTAGGTAATTTTCTGCTTGAGTATGATGTGATATACGTATGATAACAGAATGATAATTTTGATTGGTACTACTTGTTTTATGAGATGTCGTATGCGTGTATATCAGGAGGTATACCCGACTATTGCATCTCTTAAACTTGTATGTAGTTGATGTGTTGATATGATAATTATAAATGGATGGATATGGTGTGAAAATATGTGATACGTGGATGTGTATGCCTTGGAGTGGTATTGGTATGTGTATGGATGCTGTGTTACGCATATAAATGTCCTGCTATGATTTGAGTCTCACTCAAGCTTGAGTGGGTATACTCTATGTACTTTGGTATAACTGTATGTGGTGGTGAATAGTGATGGATGATGTATGTATGGTGTTTGAGTTGTTTGTGCTTGGTTGTGTTACGCACACGATTGTGGGTGGCTATACCAATATATAGCTATATGACTATATGTGAGGTGAAAATATGGTGAAATATTTGCATGTATTTGAATGACTAAATAAATGTGAAATTATTTTCAAATAAGAGAGGCTTGGTTATTTTCTTATAGTAATTAATAAGTGTTTATTGTTGTATAAATATATTGACTATATATATGTGATTGAAATACGTGTACGAAATTGATTGACTATAATAAGTATGAGTGTACTATGTGCGTGAAAATATGTGTGTAGTGGTAGTAATATTTGATTTCTAGTGCATATATATATAAGCACTCGAAATGAAAGTACTTGGTTGAATTTATGATGTGATATTGGTTCAGGGTAGTTACCAGAGCGACTATATATATGTTAGAAAGTCCGAGGACGGACTTTATTCTAAGGTGGGTAGGATGTAACGACTGGTTTTCGTGTAATTGGATTATCTATATTAAAATATATGCTTGGTGGATTTTCTCCTTGGATGTGTGGTTTTCGTCGCCATAGCTTTCACTTTCGATCGTTTCGTCGTGATTTTCTAGCTTCTTCCTTCGATCGTCGATTTCGGAGTAAGTCATTCGTGACAAGCTTCAAATCGCTCATATCTTAGAGTTAGAGTGATCTTAGAAGCCATAGGAATCTTCCCGAAGCTCTGCGATTCGAATCGGCACTTTTAGTGCATCTTAGTTGGTTCGAGAAGGGGAACCAACCGACTAGATTAAGATCTAGTCGGTCGGCAAATCTACTCAAACCGACTAGTTCCTTGGATTAATTTTACTTAAGTTACTGTTTCTGTTTAGTCGGTCTAAGTTCATCTTTCGATCGACTAGTTGTTAAACTAGTCGGTTAAGTTTTGTACTCAGACCGACTAATTCTTAGTTCTTCTGTGCAGTCGAGTACTGTTCATTCTTAGTCGGTCTAAGAACGTTCGTCGACCGACTAGATGAGAAACTAGTCGGTCAGTGGTTGTTCTTTGACCGACTAAATCTAAATCCTATTTCTGTACAGGAGTTACTGTTTGGACTTAGTCGGTCTGCGTTGGTCAACCGACCGACTAGTTCCCAAACTAGTCGGTCAGTGGTTGTTCTCTGACCGACTAATCAGTGCCAAAACCCTAATTTCTGGGCAGCCGCCAGCCCTTCCTATTTAAACCCCTCCCAAACGTTTTCTTCTCCTTCCTCACGACCCAAAACCCTAGTTTCTCCCCCATTGAGCCCCCTACTACCTCAAACCCTTATTCCTTCATCCCAAGCCCAAAATCCATCATCCAAACTCTCCCTTAACACATTCTACCTCTCATCTTCCTCAAAATCTCATCAAACCCCCAAAATCCCCCAAAACCCTATTTCTCCAACTTCTCCATCCATTTCCAAATCTGAACCCTAGGTTTCCCCGGATCATTCTTCCGTTGCCGTGCTTGCTCGGCATCGATCTTCCGCTTCTATACGGTAGGGTTCGATCCTTTGGTTTTCTCATAACTCTCCTTGTGATTTTATTGAAACCCTAATAATAAACTAGGTTGAATGTTGTTCTAATGTTGTTTTACCGTGGCAGCGATTTCATCTCCGTAGTTAACATTTTGTGGCGTGCCTCGTTGATCGTCTTCCTTGGCGTGAGGCAAGTGAAACTTGCCACTTAGGGTTTAGGCCATGTTTTAGGCCATTTGCTTATTGTAGCGTAAAAGAGACTTGACGGTGAAATGATAGCCGCCTAGACGCCTATTTGATCTAGTTTGACAACGAAACTAGATCCGTCACCTCAATTGATCTAGCTTGACAACGAAGCTAGATCCAACCCTTTTAACTTGTTGTTCATGCATATAAAACTGCCATGTTTAATTCCTTATCTGTACGCCTTACTACATGCCATGCCATCCTTGTTGAATGTCGCATTCGTAGCACACGCTACAATACTTGTGTTTCCTGGCTCGTGTTCCAGAAGCGGGCCATGTGTTGGTTGATAGCCAATGCCTGACCTACTAGTTTCCGGCTAGGCACCCACTATACGTGGGCATAACCCTACGCCATACGTGTTAATCACACTTCCTGGCTCGTGTCCCAGAAGCGAGCATTCCGTGTTCGGGGGTAATGCCCTGGCTCGACACACGTGGGAGGGGTAGAGATAAACGGTCACTTGAGCTTAGGAGTTGGCCCGATCAGCCACTCTAGCCAACAGGCAGAATCTCTGTGCATGACGTGTTTACTTGACGTGATTTACTTGACTTGTACTTGAGCACAGCCTGCGGGCAATAGGGCACTCGTTGAGTGATCCCTTGTACTTGTTACTTGACATTACATGTCACAACTACCACTTGTTACTTGCTACTTGTACTTCACTTGTTACTTTCATACAATACTTGCCATACTATGCATCATACTATAACTGCTAGGTTGTTAGTTTACATTCCTTTCAGTTTCCTTGCACAAGTCTTTCCAGACTTGCTGACATGTGCCTCTCTCTCTTTTGGGTGTCACATGTTAGACCCAGAGCCAGAGCTTTGTTGCAGGGGATATGGTGTTGCTGACGCTGATGTTTGCTGTGGTGGTGAGTGGACACCAGGGGCCTGTCTTGAAGACCGCTCGTGTTCACTTCTTCGTTTAGATTTGCTGTTAGTTGTTGGTGCGTGGCACCCTCGTATGTATGTTATACTTTGTTGGCCATGTTTGGGCCTTAGACCCCTTTTTTATTTAGCCTGGTGGCTTTTCTGCGATATTGTAATTTGTTTATGGACATTTGGAGATTCAATAAAATGTCATCTCATTTCCTTATTATTGTTGGTGTTTCGTTTTGCTTTGCAAGGACTTGCCATAATAAGTGTTTGTATATGCTTATCAGACTTGGAGCTTCACAGCTTCAAGTTTGAGCGGACCTTCTCACGTCTCGTCTCCACATTTTTGGGAAGCGGGGCGTGACTGAACTGGTAGGATGCGGAAGAGAAGATGCTGGTGGAGCCGATAGCTTGGGCTACCTTTAAGTCCAGGTTTGATGAGGAGTTATTTCCGAAGGCTGCTAAGAAGGAGATGCTGCAGCGCTTTATTGATCTGAAGCAAGGGAGCTTGACGGTGGACCAGTACCACCAAGAGTTCACTAGGATGAGTCGGTTCGCACCGAAGATGGTGCAGGATGCTGATGAGAGGGCTCAGAGGTTCCTGCAGGGACTTGCTTTGGAGCTTCAGAGTTTTGTGTCTTCCTCTGATCTGGACTCTTATCAGAAGGTTCTGGTAGCTGCAAGGAGGCAGGAGCTGAACCTGAGTCAGAGGAGAGGACATGTTGCTGGAGCTGGGAAGAGGCCTATGGAGCAGGCCAGAGTGATGGTTAGGCCTGGTTTCAAGCCTAATTAGCCAGCTCAGTTTAAGAGGCCAGGAGGGCCTAGTCTGAAGACTTGCCATTTCTGCGACAAGCCTGGCCACATCAAGGATCAGTGTAGGAAATTTCTGGGCCAGTGTTTGGTTTGTGGTGATGCTTCTCATGTCGCGAAGGATTGTCGGCATGAGAACCAGTTACAGAGGGCACCTGTTGCAGCACAGCCGTTGCAGCAGAGAGCGCCTGTTCCTGCTGGACGTGGAGCAGCTCTTGTCCCTCAGAGGCATGCCTTTCAGCAGGCTTTTCCGCCGGGGAGGCAGGCTTATCTGATGACAGCTGTGGAGAACGGGGCTGTGGATGAGGTTATCGCAGGTAACTCTCAATCTAGTCGTTCCTTTCTCAATTAGATTTGTTTAATTATGTTGTTTGCTTGTACATGATTGTTTGCTAGACTAGGGCTTGATTGTTAGACTGTTTGTAGGTGTGATTCTGGTGTGCACATTTCCTGCATGAGTCCTCTATGACTCTGGTGCATCGATGTGCATTATTTCTCGGAGCTTCGTGGAGAAGCATTCCTTGGCGACATCCCCTCTTCCGAAGAGTTGGAATATCGTCACAGGAAATGGCGTGGTCTCGGTGCATCTTGGTTGCAATTCTTGCCCGTTGGTGGTTTGTGGACATGAGCTTTACGCTGATTTCATTGTCCACGACATCATCAACTATGATGCGGTCCTTGGGATGGAATGGCTTGCGAGCTTCTATGCTACGATCGACTGTCGGAGGAAGAAGGTGGTGTTCGAGATTCCCGGACATCCAGTATTTGAGTTCAGCCGAGGTAGCAGTTCGATTGGCCCTGTAAGATTTCGGGCCAGGCCGGTGGAGA
The DNA here is from genome assembly GCA_030789695.1 of Scilla litardierei. Taxonomy (NCBI): domain Eukaryota; kingdom Viridiplantae; phylum Streptophyta; class Magnoliopsida; order Asparagales; family Asparagaceae; genus Scilla; species Scilla litardierei. Next base: position 302,879,446 of record CM061142.1, on the reverse strand, counting down.
TTGTGGCTATGCAGATGGAGCTGGAGAGGCCAGCGGTTGTGCGGGACTTTGATGACGTCTTCCCCGAGGAGATGTCTGGATTGCCACCCGATCGAGCTCTCGAATTTTCGATTGATCTTATTCCGGGAGCGCAGCCGATTTCAAAAGCGCCTTATCGTATGGCTCCCGCAGAGTTGGAAGAATTACGGAAGCAGCTGGATGAGCTTTTTCAGAAGGGTTATATCAATCCTAGTGTGTCTCCGTGGGGAGCACCGGTGCTGCTGGTAAAGAAGAAGGATGGTTCGCGTCGCATGTGCGTGGACTATCGGGAGCTGAATGCGGTGCCCATCAAGAATAAATACTCGTTGCCTCGCATTGATGATATTTTTGATCAGCTTGGAGGTTCGAGGGTGTTTTCGAAGTTGGATCTGAGGAGTGGTTATCATCAGCTGAAGGTGAGGAAGGAAGATGTTCCGAAGACAGCATTCAGGACGAAATATGGTCACTACGAGTTTGTGGTTATGCCTTTTGGTGTGACCAACGCGCCCGCAGTTTTCATGAATCTGATGAATCTGATTTTCTATGACTTTTTGGATAAGTTTATCGTTATCTTCATTGACGACATTCTGATCTATTCGAAGTCGGAGGAGGAGCATGCCTCGCACTTGAGGACGATGTTGGAGATTTTGAGGAAGCATCGGTTGTATGCTAAGTTTTCAAAGTGCGAGTTTTGGCTGGACAGAGTTGCTTTTCTCGGGCATGTGGTGACAGGAGATGGTATTTCAGTGGATCCCGAGAAGATCATGGCCATCAGAGAGTGGCATGTTCCGCAGTCAGCGTCTGAGATCCGGAGTTTCCTTGGGCTTGCTGGTTACTATCGGCGCTTCATTAAGGACTTTTCTCGTATTACTGAGCCAATGACTAGATTGACGCGGAAGGATGTACCTTTTGTTTGGTCGGGTGATTGTGAGAATGCCTTTGGTGTTCTGAGGGAGAGATTGACGACTGCCCCTATTCTTGTTGTGCCTGATCGCAGCGGAGGATTTGAGATCTTTTGCGATGCTTCTAGCAAGGGTCTCGGTTGTGTGTTGCATCAGCACGGGCATGTTGTGGCATATGCTTTGCGTCAGCTCAAGACTCATGAGAAGAATTACCCGACGCACGACTTGGAGTTGGCTGTTGTCGTGTTTGTGCTCAAGATTTGGAGGCACTTTCTGCTGAGTGAGAAAGTGAAGATCTTCACCGATCACAAAAGCTTGAAGTATATTTTTACTCAGAAGGAGCTCAACATGCGACAGCGTCGATGGTTGGAGCTCATGGCGGATTATGAGATTGATTTGCAGTATCACCCTGGCAAGGTGAATGTGGTTCCTGATGCGCTGAGTAGGCTTCCAGCGGTGATGTTGTTGACTTCGCAGTGGAGATTGCAGCAAGATTTTTACGAGTCTGGATTTGAGATTGTTCTTCCTGGGGAGGCTTCTTCAATGATGTGTATGCAGATATAGTCGACAATCGTGGATCGGATTAAGGCTGGCCAGGCTGAGGATCCGAAGCTGGTAATGATTCGGGAGCAGGTGGAAGCCGGTCTGCAGACTGACTTTTTGATTCATGAGGATGGCTCGCTGAGGTTTGGAGCTAGGTTGTGTGTGCCAGCCGGGGATATCAGAGAGGAGTTGTTGGTGGAGGCACACAGCTTTTCGTATTCTGTGCATCCTGGTGGGACCAAGATGTACAAGGATCTTCATCTGAACTATTGATGGCATGGTATGAAGAGGAGTGTGGCTCGGAGTGTAGCCAAGTGCTTGGTTTGTCAGCAGGTAAAGGCGGAACATCAGCGTATGGCGGGGTTGCTGCAACCGCTTCCGATTCCGGAGTGGAAGTGGCAACACATCACTATGGATTCGTGACTGGACTATCTCTGAGTCCGAAGCAGAATGACGTGATTTGGGTGATCGTAGATCGATTGACCAAATCCGCGCACTTTATTCCATTCCGAGTAGGACAGTCTACTGAGGTGCTAGCGAGGAGATACATGGAGGTAGATTCTTTTACTCTCCGTTTCTAATTCCTTCTCCTAGTTTAGATAGTGATGTAACGTGAATCGTGCAGGAGATCGTACGACTTCACAGAGTCCCCGTGAGTATCATGTCGGATAGAGACACGAGGTTCACATCTCAGTTCTGGCAGAGTTTGCAGAAGAGTTTGGGTACGCGTCTGAGTTTCAGTACGGCGTACCATCCGCAGATGGATGGCCAGTCCGAGAGGAAGATTCAGATCTTGGAGGACATGCTGAGGGCGTGTATGTTGGATTTCAAGGGTTCGTGGGAGGACCATCTACATCTGGTAGAGTTTTCCTACAACAACAGCTTCCAGGCGAGTATTGGCATGGCGCCTTTCGCCGCGCTTTATGGGAGGAAATGTCGATCGCCATTGAGTTGGGATGACGTTGGTGATCGGGAGCTGTTGGGACCTGAGATGATTGTGGAGGCTGTGGATGTTGTCAGGAACATTCGGGAGAGGTTGAGGATTGCTCAGGACCGTTTTAAGCATTGGGCGGATGCTAAACGCCGTCCCTTGGAGTTTCAGCCGGGCGACCATGTGTTCTTGAAGATTTCCCCGAATCGTGGTGTGATTCGCTTTGGGAAGCGAGGGAAGTTGAGCCCGCGATACATTGGACCGTTTGACATTCTGGAGAGAGTTGGCGAGGTATCCTACCACTTAGCTTTGCCGCCATCATTGGAAGGAGTTCACAATGTTTTCCATGTGTCGCAGCTTCGTCGATACATTAGCGATCCATCTCATGTTGTGGATTTCTCGGAGATTACCGTTTGTCCTGATATGACGTATGACCAGCAGCCAGTGCAGATTCTGGACAGGCGTCAGAAGTCGCTCCGAAACAAGGTTGTCAATCTTGTGAGGGTGATGTGGCGACACGGCTCGCCAGGAGAGTCTACTTGGGAGAATGAGGATGAGATGCGAGAGCGTTTCCCACTTTTGTTCCCGGACACGTGAGTGTTGGGAAATTCCGAGGAAAGAATTTTTCTTAAGTTGGGGAGGATGTAACGACTAGTTTTTCATGTATTTGGATTATCTATATTATATATGTGTTTTGGTGGATTTTCTCCCTATGTGTGGTTTTCGTCTCCATAGCTTTCGTTTTCGATCGTTTCGTCGTGATTTTCTAGCTTCTTCCTTAGAATCGTTGATCTTGGAGTAAGTCACTCATAACGGACTTCAAATCGCTTATATTTTAGAGTTAGAGTGATCGTAGAAGCCGTAGAAATATTCCCAAAGCTTCGCGCTTCGATTCGGCAATTTCGTGCACCTTAGTTGGTTCAAGAAGGGGGACCAACCGACTAAATCCAGATCTAGTCGGTCAGGAACTCTACTGGAACCGACTAGTTCATTGAATCAATTGTACAGGAGTTACTGTTTGCTCTTAGTCGGTCTAAGAACAACCACCGACCGACTAGATGTGAAACTAGTCGGTCAGAACTTGCTCTCAGACCGACTAGTTCCCTTGATAAATTTCACTTGCGTTACTATTTATCGTTAGTCGGTCCAAGAACAACCACCGACCGACTATGTTGCAAACTAGTCGGTCAGCCATTGTTCTTTAACCGACTAATTCATTGACCATCTTGACGACCTGAGTTACTGTTTGGTGTTAGTCGGTCACAGTTAGCCGACCGACAGACTAGTTCTCAAACTAGTCGGTCAGCCAACCTTCTTTGAACGACTAACCGCTGTCGAAAACCTAGGTTTTGCAAGCCGCCGCCAGCTTTTTCTATAACCACAAACGTTTTCTTTTCTTTCTTTCTCTTCTCCTGGCCATTTCCTTTCCCCCTTGACCTCTGATCTTCCCCAACCTTCCTCTAGCCATTCCTCCTTCCTCAAGAGCCTCTCCCCCTCTCCATTTAGGCCGGCCACCATGCCTTAGGCCGTCTCCAACCCCCAAAACTCCCCAAAACCCCATTTCTCCAGATTTCTCCATCCATTCCAGATCTGAACCGTGGTTCCCCGGATCGTTTCTTCCATTGCTGTGCTTGCTCGGTATCATTCTTCCGCTTCCTACGGTAGTGTTCGAACCTTTAATATTTTCATCACCCACATTTGATATTTTGAAACCATAATATAAATGGATGTTGTTTTGATGATTGTTCTCCATAACAGTGACTTTCCCCGTAGATTAGCGTTTGTGAGACGAACCTTCATGACCGTCATCCTCGGTGCTAGGCAAGTGAAACTTGCCACTTAGGGTTTTAGGCCACGTCTTAGGCCATTTGCTTGTCGTAGGCGTAAAAGAGACTAGGCGACGAAATGATACTCGCCTAGGTGCAATTTCAGGATCTAGCTTGACAACGAAGCTAGATCCGCCATCTATCGTGTTGCATAACTACCATGTCATGTTTAATTTCAATTAACGGTACGCGAATTAATTGTCATGTCATTGCATTCTTTAAATGATCCCGTGATTGCGTAGCTCCGCTACACCTAGTGAATTGATTGAGGCTAGGCACCTGCTCTTAGCGGGCACAACCCTACACCAAATTGCGAACCTAAAAACAAGCTCTTGTGCGGGGCAACCCTGGCTCATTTACTGAGCATCGTGTACAGGGACCCTGGCTTGTTTACGTGTGGGAGGGGTAAGGGTTAAGCGGCCAATCAACTGGGAGTCTACCCGATCAGTAACTTCAGTTGTAAGGTGTAAACTCTGGGTACTGGGGTAGTGTTAAACGGCCAATCAGTGTGAATGTCCAACAGTTCAGCTGTAAGGCGTAAACATCTACAAATAACTTGAAACGTGACTAGTGAAAAGATTGAGATCGTTAGTAGCTTGGCTACTCTTGACATGCCATGATAATTGTCCTCTTGCACTTATTGTTACACCATGTCTTACTTGCGCACTCTTACCATAACTGCCATGTCATGCATACTATAACTGCTAGGATGCTAGTTTACCTTTCTTTCAGTTTCCTTGCCCAAGTCTTTTAGACTTGCTGACATGTGCCCCTTTACTCTTTTGGGTGACACATGTTAGATCCCGAGCCTGAGAGTGCTGCGGAGGACGTGGCGTTTGCTGACGCTGAGTCAGAGCCTGTGTTCGTTGAGGAGTATAAGGACACGGGCGATCAGTCGTAGTGACTGCTTGTGTTCTTCGTTTTAGACTGTTTTTGTGGTCGGTGCGTTGCGACAATACTCTGCTTATGTTTGTCCTTGTTGGCCTTGTTCTGGGCCTTAGACTCTTTCCTTTAGCCTGGTGGCTTTTCTGGATGTTGAACTTAATTTTAATGTTGGAAAATTCTGAGATTGGAGATTTCATTTCTGTCTCTCTTGTGTTATTATCTTTGTTCTGTTCGTGGTTACAGGGACCTGCCTTTAATTTATTGACGCATATCAGGTGTGTGGCTTCACGGCTCCACGTCTGTGCGGACATTCTCACGTCTCGCCTCCATTTTAGGGAAGCGGGGCGTGACATTTATTAATTTGGAAACCTGACCACTACGCAGTGTATCAGTGACCGGACCTCACCTCAGGTGGGTGGCTCTCAAACTACCACGCCAATGGTACATGAGCACGGACTTTAACAGGGCCTCTCGAACTCTACCCACCCCCTCTCACGGGAGTGCGAGTGAGATAAAATCAACACACATCATCTCATGGTACATTGCCCTGTGGGCATCACATATCACATCAAATCCTCGCATGTCAAGTCATTATACCTACGTACTATTCAGGTCTCCCCCAACCCCATCTTGGGAAGTCAGCCTCCTTAGAGAGGAATGAGACATCCCAAGAGTTTATTTGGTCAACATTAGTGCTTATGTAATTCTACAAATTTGACATAAAAGTAAATGTGCTTAAAGAGCAAGAGTGCATAAAACCAACATGCATAAAAGTAAGTGTGTCTAACATGGGTGTATAAGTAAGTTGAAAGCTATAGAACATTACAAAAAGAGAATTAAATTGCACAAACACATATGCTTCTTTTTAAGAGGTCAGGATTGGCATGGTTATTCATTCCCACATTCTCTTTCCCTTCCTAATTTCCTTCATTAATAACAAAGGGTCATGCACTTAAATTACATGCCCATCACCAATTCCATCACAATATCATCACTTCATGCCATGCCAAAGATGCACCCTCTTCCAACACAAATTAACCACAATACATTGTTTACAACATCAGTTTAACATTTTAGTTTGCAGGGAAAAGTAAACATTCATGAACAATGGAAAATATCATCAATTTCCCTTATGAATTTGCTAAAACTTCTTAAATTAAAGTTATAGATATTGAAGTTCTCTACTCAAATACCAAATTTCATAATTTTGGAGTAAGTAATCTAATTGATTTGGGCTAAACCCCACAAGATACAGATTCTATTTTAAACAGAATTGTTGAGCCCTAAAGAACTGTACAGTCAGAATCTTAGTGAGGGCAGAACACGAAAGTTGTAGATATTGAAGCTATCTTTTCAAATTGATCAAAATCATAATTGTTATATTACTACAGTGGGAGTTCTACCATTTTTGGTGACAGTATGCATATTCTAGCAGAATCTGATACATCAGTGTGTTTCAGTGTTGCAATCAAACTATATGCAGAATTAAGCCATGGTTAATAAACGAATATGGTAAAGTACTTGATAAGCTTTCCAATTTATATTGTTTTACTATTTTTGGCATCCTAGAATAAGAGATATGCATGAGTAAATTTGCAACAGATTCTGATTTTAAAAACAGACACATCTTAGCAAGAGTTTTCTTGAAGAGTTTCTTTGAACTAGCATGTTGCATGAACTAATAGTGAAATATAATCCTAAAAGAGTTCAATTCAAGTTGGATTCCTGCCTTGAGTGGTGATCCCTTCTCCTTTTCCTTCTCTTTTTCCTTCTCTTCTTCTTCTTCTTCTTCTCCTCCTCCTTCTCCTCCTCATAATTCTTCTTTTCCTCCTCCTTCTTCTTCTTCTTCTCCTCCTCTTCTTTTTTTGGTTCTCTAAGGAGTTCGGGCAGAATGAGAAAGGGTGAGGAAATTGAAAGGAAAGAATAAAAATGAGAAAAAGAAATGAGAAGAATGGATAAAAGAATAGAAGATTGTAGAAGCTTTTGGATTTTTCTTTCTTTCTTTTTCCTTTCTCTTTTCTTTTTGGCCCATGAGGGAAGGCCCATAGGGAAAATGAAAAGGGAAATGAAAGGGAAATGAAAAAGAAAATAAAATAAAGAAGGAGAAGTGAAGAGGAAAATGAAAAGGAAATTAAAATGAATAAAGAAGGAAAAGATTGAGAAAGGAGGAGGAAGTTTGAATCACTCTTCTCAAAAATTACAAGTGTGACGTTCCCATGCACAAAACCCATACTACGCTAAAGATACAGTATACAAAGGGTATTTCACACATAGGGATATTACACCACCTATCCAGACTCTCCTTTGCGAGAATACTCATCCACGCGGCCTGGTCCAGACCTAGAGCCCTTTTGTGCATCAACAGTTGGCACTAGAGGAAGCACCTTGTGACAACTCTCGTCGCAAAGGCGCTCAGCCCAGCAACCCCACAAGAATCTTAGGCATTATCTGACCTACTTTCCACCCTTCCTGCTATCATGGTGAGAGGCAGGAAAGGTTTGGCGACTGGGCCTAGTAGAACGACTAGAGACCATGCTATGAAAGGTGACTAGCCCACGAGTGGTCCAATCCCATAGACTTCCACTCCTCTTACAGCAATTCTCCCTGCCCCCACATCGGTCGATTATCATATCCTTACAGCTCAACTCCACGAAATGAAGGAGGCTCAAGCCCTCTTTTAGGAGATGGTTCTCGGTACGCTCTAAGCAAGGACCTCTGTTCAGTATTGGTGTGTTAGACCAATATTATTTTGCTAATGATCATAACATTATGTTGCTGCTAATGACTCTTATGTTTTAGTCTCATGATTATCAAATGAAGAATAGCATGATTTGGAGACTAATAGCTTAATGCAAGGATAGACATCAAGAGGAGCATAGCCAAAGCTTGGATCTTCATGAGAGGAAGCTCAGCAAGAGGTGCCAAAGCTTGGAAGATGATGGGAAGCACCAAGGTTGAAGATTAGACTCTAAGAGAAGAAAATGTAATCCAAGTAATTTCAATTACTTGCTTTTCTCTTTTTGAGTCTAGGATTATTGTAATACCTTGATAGATGATCTACTCATTCATACATATGCATTTACCATCTTTGTAACGACTGCTTTTCATGTATCTGGATTTTATATATTATAATATATGTTTTGGTGGATTTTCTCCTCTTGTGTGGTTTTCGTCTCCGTAGTTTTCATTTTCGATCGATTCGTCGTATTTTCTCGCTTATTTCTTAGGATTGTCGATTTCGAAGTTTGTCACTCGTGACGGGCTTCATAACGGTCGTATCTAACTATTAGATCAAGCCTAGGAGTCTTAGGAATCGATCCCGGGGCCCCGCGCTCCGTGTCGGTACTTTCTGTGCTCATTAGCCGGTGTAAGAAGGGCCACCGACCGACTAGATGACGATCCAGTCGGTCGGCAATCCTTCTTGGACGACTAGTTAGCTTTCTAAATTTCTCAGGAGTTACTGTTTATTGTTAGTTGGTCTAAGAACGTTGGTTGACCGACTAGGTTGCAAACTAGTCGACCCAGCAATGCTTCTTGAACCGACTAACTCATCAAATTATTTTTGTATCAGTTACTGTTTACTCTTAGTCGGTCTAAGAACGTTCATCGACCGACTAGATGCTAAACTAGTCGGTCAGTACTTGTTCATGGACCGACTAACTCTAGAATCCTATTTTCATTCAGGAGTTACTATTTGCACTTAGTCGGTCTGCGTTGGTCGACCGACCGACTAGTTGCCAAACTAGTCGGTCAGTGGTTGCTCTTTGACCGACTAACCAGTGTTAAAACCCTAATTTCTGGGCAGCCGCCAGCCTAGCCTATTTAAACCCAACCCATTCGACTTCTTCTTCTCCAACACGACCCAAAACCCTAAAAACTTCCCCCTTCAGCCCCCATCTTCCTCCAAGCTTCATTTCTCCATTCCAAGCCTCAAATCCATCATCCAATCCATCCATTCACTCATTCCACCTCTCATCTTCCCCAAAATCTCACCAAAATCCGTCAAATCCCCAAATCCCCCAAAACCCTAGTTTCCCCAAACTTCTCCAATCTTCTCCAGATTTGATCCTAGGGTTCCCCGGAGTGTTTCTTCCGCCTTCTCTCGGTAAGAAATCGATCTACCGTCGTCAATCCCCGGTGCTAGGCAAGTGAAACTTGCCACTTAGGGTTTAGGCCATGTTTTAGGCCATTTGCTTGTTGTAGGCGTAAAAGAGGCTAGGCGACGAAATGATACTCGCCTAGGCGCAAATTGGGGAATTAGCTTGACAACGAAGCTAATTCCGACTTTTAGCATGTTGCACAATTACCATGTCATGTTTACTTTCAATTAACGGTACGCGAATATGTTCATGTCATTGCATTTTGCCTGTCACGTTTAATTTAAATTAACGGTACGCAAATATCTGTTTATGTCATTGCATAGTGATTATTCATCGTGATTGCGTAGCACACGCTACAATATTATATTCCTGGCTCGTGTTCCAGAAGCGAGCTTAGTGAGTTGGAAACCCCAACGCTCGACACAAATGGGTGGGGTAAGAGATAAGCGGCCTGAGCCCCGAGTTGGCCTGATCCGCCACTCCGGCCAGCAGGTGGACTCTCTAGTGCACAAGTGATTAATAGTGATAGAGATAAGCGGCCTGAGCCACGAGCTGGCCAGCAGGTGGACTCTCTATGCACTAAGTGTTTACCAGTGACAAGTGATTAATAGTGGTAGAGATAAGCGGCCTGAGCCACGAGCTGGCCAGCAGGTGGACTCTCTATGCACTAAGTGATAAGTGATAAGTGATAAGTGATAAGTGATAAGTGATAAGTGGTAAATGATAAGTGATTAGTGATTTGGTAGCTTTTGCTACATTGTGCATGCTTGCTTCTCTTTTTTAAACTGTTGCATCATGCTTAACTGCCATGTCATTACTTAATACTATAACTGCTAGGTTGCTAGATGCCTCACTTTCAGTTTCCTTGCCCAAGTCTTTTAGACTTGCTGACATGTGCCCCTTTACTCTTTTGGGTGACACATGTTAAATCCTGAGCCCGAGTACCTCGTTGAGGACGAGGTGTTTGCTGACGCCGAGCCCGAGCTTGTGTTTGACGGGGAGTACGTGGACACTGGGGACCAGTCCTAGTGTCTACGTTGCGTTTTATTTTTGTTAGACAGTTGTTTGTTATTGGTGCGTGGCACCCATACTTTGTTATGTCGTTGCTTTTGTTGGCCTTGTTCTGGGCCTTTAGACTCTTTTCTTTTAGCCTGGTGGCTTTTCTGGATGTTGAATATATTTGTGATGTTGGACAATATTTGTGAGATGTGAATTTTATTTCAGTCTCTCCTTGTGTTATTATTGCTATTCTGTTGTGGTTACAGGGACCTGTTTATGTATTGTGGACGCTTATCGGGTTTGGGGCTTCACAGCTCCACTCTCGTGCGGACCTTTTCACGTCTCGCCTCCATTTTAGGGAAGCGGGTCGTGACAGGTTTTAGTGGTGGCCCATGCAGGTTATTCTGTAACTGCGATTTTTGGAATAGCAATAATAATATTTGAATGTCCAATAAATTAAGTTCGACGTCCGAGTCATAAGCTATGAGTCTAATCTGATTTGTTTTCCGTGTCATTAGATGGCAGGAAGGCGTTTCACCCGTGGTGGGGGCAGTGGTGCGCTCCCTCATGATGAGGAGCCTGAGCGGGAACCCACCAACGGTGAGATGATGCGGATGATGCTCCAGATGATGCAAGTGCAGCAGGGCGTGCTTTTGCAAGTCCAGAATGCTCCACTTGGTCGAGCTGCCCGGGCTCTTCCGGATGCCCCTCGCTCTGAGCCAGGAGCGAAGCAATTTCGGGAGCTGGGTCCCGCATATTTTGATGGTTCTGAGGGTCCTCTGGCTGCCGATGAGTGGATTCAGAACGTCGAGGACAACCTGAAGATGGCCAAGATCACCCCGGCTAGATGGGTTGATTTGGCGAAGAGGCAGCTGAAGGATAACGCCAGGAATTGGTGGGATGCGGAAGAGAAGTTGTTGGTGGAGCCGATAGCTTGGGCTACCTTCAAAGCCAGATTTGAGGGTGAGTTCTTTCCGAAGGCTGACAAGGAAGAGATGCTGCAGCGTTTTATCGATTTGAAGCAGGGGAACTCGTCGGTGGACATGTACCACCAGGAGTTCATGAGGCTTAGTCGGTTTGCACCGAAGATGGTGCAGGACGCTAAGGAGAGAGCTCAGAGGTTCCTGCAGGGGCTTGCTTCGGAGCTCCAGAGTTTTGTGACCTCCTCTGACCGGGAATCTTATCAGAAGGTTCTAGTAGCTGCCAAGAGGCAGGAGCTGCTCGTGAACCAGAGGAGAGGATCTGTGGTTGGTGCTGGGAAGAGGCCTGTGGAACAGGCGAGAGCTGTGGTTAGGCCTGGATTCAGGCCAAACCAGCCTGTTCAGTTTAAGAGGCCAGTAGGGCCTGCTCGGAGGACTTGCCATTTTTGTGGCAAGGAGGGCCATGTTAAGGAATCATGTAGGAGGTTCTTGGGGCAATGTATCGCCTGCGGAGATCCCGCCCATGCTCTCAGGGAGTGCCCGAGGTTGAAGCAGCCTTGGAAGGCACATATTGCTGCCCAGCCGTTGCAGCAGCGAGCGTCTGTTCCTGCTGGACGTGGAGCAGCTCTTGTTCCGCAGAGGCAGGCTTTTCAGCAGGCTGCTCCGCCGAGGAGGCAGGCTTTTCTGATGACCGCTGCGGAGAGCGAAGCTGTGGATGAGGTTATCGCAGGTAATCCTCATTCTAGCTATTACTTTCCTATTTGGTCTTGATTGCTAGATTATGCTGTTTGCTTGAACTTGCTTGTTTGCTAGACTAGGGTTTGATTGTTAATTGATTGATTAGGTGTGATTTTGGTGTGCACATTTCCTGCACGAGTCCTCTTTGACTCTGGTGCATCGATGTGTATTATTTCTCGGAGCTTCGTGGAGAGGCATTCCTTGTCGACGTCCCCTCTCCCCAAGAGTTGGAATATCGTTACAGGGAATGGTGTGGTCTCGGTGCATCGTGGTTGCAATTCTTGCTCGTTGGTGGTCTGTGGACATGAGCTTTTCGCTGATTTCATTGTCCACGACATCATCAACTATGATGCAATTCTGGGGATGGATTGGCTGGCGAGCTTCTATGCTACGATCGACTGTCGGAGAAAGAAGGTGGTGTTCGAGATTCCCGGACATCCAGTATTTGAGTTCAGTCGTGGTAGCAGTTCGCTTGGTCCTGTCAGATTTCGGGCCAGGCCGGTGGAGGCTGTGGCTATGCAGATGGAGTTGGAGTGGCCAGCTGTGGTGCGAGATTTTGGCGACGTCTTCCCCGAGGAGATGTCTGGTTTGCCGCCTGATCGAGTTCTGGAATTTTCTATCGATCTTGTTCCAGGTGCGCAGCCGATTTCGAAGGCGCCGTATCGTATGGCGCCTGCAGAGTTGGAAGAGTTGCGGAAGCAGTTGGATGAGCTTTTGCAGAAGGGTTATATTAATCCTAGTGTGTCTCCGTGGGGAGCACCGGTGTTGTTGGTTAAGAAGAAGGATGGTTCGCGTCGCATGTGCGTGGACTATCAGGAGTTGAATGCGGTGACCATTAAGAATAGATACCCGTTGCCTCGCATCGATGATATTTTTGATCAGCTTGGAGGTTCGAGGGTGTTTTCTAAGTTGGATTTGCGGAGTGGTTACCATCAGTTGAAGGTGAAGAAGGGAGATGTTCCGAAGACAGCGTTCAGGACGAAGTATGGACACTATGAGTTCGTGGTTATGCCTTTTAGCGTAACTAACGCGCCTGCAGTTTTCATGAATCTGATGAACCTGATTTTCTACGACTTTTTGGATAAGTTTGTCGTTATCTTCATTGACGACATTCTGATCTATTCGAAGTCGGAGGAAGAGCATGCCTCGCACTTAAGGATGGTGTTGGAGATCTTGAGGAAGCATCGTTTGTATGCTAAGTTTTCGAAGTGCGAGTTTTGGCTGGATCGAGTTGCTTTTCTCGGGCATGTGGTGACTGGAGATGGTATTTCTATGGATCCCGAGAAGATTAGGGCCATCAGGGAGTGGCCTGTTCCGTCGTCTGCGTCTGAGATTCGGAGTTTCCTTGGACTTGCCGGTTATTATCGGCGATTCATTAAGGACTTTTCTCGTATTGCTGAGCCGATGACCAGGTTGACGCGGAAGGATGTTGCTTATGCTTGGTCGGGTGATTGTGAGGGTGCTTTTGGTGTTCTGAAGGAGAGGTTGACGAGTGCCCCTATTCTTGTTGTGCCTGATCGCAGCGGTGGATTTGAGATCTTTTGCGATGCTTCTGGCAAGGGTCTCGGTTGTGTGTTGCATCAGCACGGGCATGTTGTGGCGTATGCGTCTCGTCAGCTTAAGGTTCATGAGAAGAATTACCCGACGCATGATTTGGAGTTGGCTGCCGTTGTGTTTGCTCTTAAGATTTGGAGGCACTTCCTGCTGAGTGAGAAAGTGAAGATTTTCACCGATCACAAAAGCTTGAAGTATATTTTCACTCAGAAGGAGCTCAACATGCGACAGCGTCGATGGTTGGAGCTTATGGCGGATTATGATATTGATTTGCAGTATCACCCTGGCAAGGTGAATGTGGTTCCAGATGCTTTGAGTAGGCTGCCAGCGGTGATGATTTTGACCTCGCAGTGGAGATTGCAGCAGGATTTTTGCGAGTCTGGAGTGGAAATTGTTCTTCCTGGGGAGGCTTCTTCGTTGATGTACATGCAGGTACAGTCGACGATCGTGGATCGGATTAAGGCTGGCCAGGCTGAGGATCCGAAGCTGGTGAGGATTCGGGAGATGGTGGAAGCCGGTCTGTGGACTGACTTTTTGATTCATAAGGATGGCTCGCTGAGGTTTGGAGCCAGGTTGTGTGTGCCTGCTGGGGATATCAGAGGGGAGCTGATGGTGGAGGCACACAGTTCGCCGTATTCTGTGCATCCTGGTGGCACCAAGATGTACCAGGATCTTCGTCTGAATTATTGGTGGCATGGTATGAAGAGGAGCGTGGCTTGGAGTGTAGCCAAGTGATTGGTTTGCCAGCAAGTGAAGGCGGAGCATCAGCGTTCGGCCGGGTTGCTACAACCGCTTCCGATTCCGGAGTGGAAGTGGCAACACATCACTATGGATTTCGTGACTGGACTACCTCGGAGTCCGAAGCAGAATGACGCGATTTGGGTGATCGTAGATCGATTGACCAAATCTGCGCATTTTATTCCGTTCCGAGTGGGACAGTCCACTGAGGCGCTAGCGAGGAGATATATGGAGGTAAAATTCTTTTACTCTCCGTTTTTTTTATTTCCTTTTCCTAGTTTGGATAGTGATGTAACGTGAATCGTGCAGGAGATTGTGCGACTTCATGGAGTCCCCGTGAGTATCGTGTCTGACAGAGACACGAGGTTCACATCTCAGTTTTGGCAGAGTTTGCAGAAGAGCTTGGGTACGCGTCTGAGTTTCAGCACGGCGTACCATCCGCAGACGGATGGCCAGTCCGAGAGGACGATTCAGATTTTGGAAGACATGCTGAGGGCGTGCATGTTGGATTTCAAGGGTTCGTGGGAGGACCATCTACATTTGGTGGAGTTTTCCTACAACAACAGCTTCCAGGCGAGTATTGGCATGGCGCCTTTCGCCGCTCTTTATGGGAGGAAATGTCGATCGCCATTGAGTTGGGATGACGTTGGTGATCGGGAGTTGTTGGGACCTGAGATGATCGTGGAGGCCGTGGATATCGTCAGGAATATTCGGGAGAGGTTGAGAATTGCTCAGGACCGTTTTAAGCATTGGGCGGATGCTAAACGTCGTCCTTTGGAGTTTCAGCCGGGCGACCATGTGTTCTTGAAGATTTCCCCGAATCGTGGTGTGATTCGTTTTGGGAAGCGTGGGAAGTTAAGCCCGCGATACATTGGACCGTTTGACGTTTTGGAGAGGGTTGGCGAGGTAGCGTATCGCTTGGCCTTGCCGCCATCTTTGGAAGGAGTTCACAATGTTTTCCATGTGTCGCAGCTTCGTCGATACATTAGCGATCCGTCTCATGCAGTGGATTTTTCGGAGATTACCGTTCGCCCCGATATGACGTATGACCAGCATCCAGTGCAGATTCTGGACAGGCGTCAGAAATCGCTTCGGAACAAGATTGTTAATCTTGTGAGGGTGATGTGGCGACACGGTTCACCTGGAGAGTCTACTTGGGAGAATGAGGATGAGATGCGAGAGCGTTTTCCACTTTTGTTTCCGGACTCGTGAGTTTTGGAAATTCCGAGGACGAAATTTTTCTTAAGTTGGGGAGGATGTAACGACTGCTTTTCATGTATCTGGATTTTATATATTATAATATATGTTTTGGTGGATTTTCTCCTCTTGTGTGGTTTTCGTCTCCGTAGTTTTCATTTTCGATCGATTCGTCGTATTTTCTCGCTTCTTTCTTAGGATTGTCGATTTCGAGGTTTGTCACTCGTGACGGGCTTCATAACGGTCGTATCTAACTATTAGATCAAGCCTAGGAGTCTTAGGAATCGATCCCGGGGCCCCGCGCTCCGTATCGGTACTTTCTGTGCTCATTAGCCGGTGTAAGAAGGGCCACCGACCGACTAGATGACGATCCAGTCGGTCAGCAATCCTTCTTAGACCGACTAGTTAGCTTTCTAAATTTCTCAGGAGTTACTGTTTATTGTTAGTCGGTCTAAGAACGTTGGTTGACCGACTAGGTTGCAAACTAGTCGGTCAGCAATGCTTCTTGAACCGACTAACTCATCAAATTATTTTTGTATCAGTTACTGTTTACTCTTAGTCGGTCTAAGAACGTTCATCGACCGACTAGATGCTAAACTAGTCGGTCAGTACTTGTTCATGGACCGACTAACTCTAGAATCCTATTTTCATTCAGGAGTTACTGTTTGCACTTAGTCGGTCTGCGTTGGTCGACCGACCGACTAGTTGCCAAACTAGTCGGTCAGTGGTTGCTCTTTGACCGACTAACCAGTGTTAAAACCCTAATTTCTGGGCAGCCGCCAGCCTAGCCTATTTAAACCCAACCCATTCGACTTCTTCTTCTCCAACACGACCCAAAACCCTAAAAACTTCCCCCTTCAGCCCCCATCTTCCTCCAAGCTTCATTTCTCCATTCCAAGCCTCAAATCCATCATCCAATCCATCCATTCACTCATTCCACCTCTCATCTTCCCCAAAATCTCACCAAAATCCGTCAAATCCCCAAATCCCCCAAAACCCTAGTTTCCCCAAACTTCTCCAATCTTCTCCAGATTTGATCCTAGGGTTCCCCGGAGTGTTTCTTCCGCCTTCTCTCGGTAAGAAATCGATCTACCGTTGTTTTCTCAACCTATTTATATTTTTATAAAAGCCCTAATTAATTTCATGTGTTTGATGTTTGTTTCCCCCTTAACAGCGATTTCCCCCGTAGATAGCATCCGTGTGACGAAGTAGTCGTCAATCCCCGGTGCCAGGCAAGTGAAACTTGCCACTTAGGGTTTAGGCCATGTTTTAGGCCATTTGCTTGTTGTAGGCGTAAAAGAGGCTAGGCGACGAAATGATACTCGCCTAGGCGCAAATTGGGGAATTAGCTTGACAACGAAGCTAATTCCGACTTTTAGCATGTTGCACAATTACCATGTCATGTTTACTTTCAATTAACGGTACGCGAATATGTTCATGTCATTGCATTTTGCCTGTCACGTTTAATTTAAATTAACGGTACGCAAATATCTGTTTATGTCATTGCATAGTGATTATTCATCGTGATTGCGTAGCACACGCTACAATATTATATTCCTGGCTCGTGTTCCAGAAGCGAGCTTAGTGAGTTGGAAACCCCAACGCTCGACACAAATGGGTGGGGTAAGAGATAAGCGGCCTGAGCCCCGAGTTGGCCTGATCCGCCACTCCGGCCAGCAGGTGGACTCTCTAGTGCACAAGTGATTAATAGTGATAGAGATAAGCGGCCTGAGCCACGAGCTGGCCAGCAGGTGGACTCTCTATGCACTAAGTGTTTACCAGTGACAAGTGATTAATAGTGGTAGAGATAAGCGGCCTGAGCCACGAGCTGGCCAGCAGGTGGACTCTCTATGCACTAAGTGATAAGTGATAAGTGATAAGTGATAAGTGATAAGTGATAAGTGATAAGTGGTAAATGATAAGTGATTAGTGATTTGGTAGCTTTTGCTACATTGTGCATGCTTGCTTCTCTTTTTTAAACTGTTGCATCATGCTTAACTGCCATGTCATTACTTAATACTATAACTGCTAGGTTGCTAGATGCCTCACTTTCAGTTTCCTTGCCCAAGTCTTTTAGACTTGCTGACATGTGCCCCTTTACTCTTTTGGGTGACACATGTTAGATCCTGAGCCCGAGTACCTCGTTGAGGACGAGGTGTTTGCTGACGCCGAGCCCGAGCTTGTGTTTGACGGGGAGTACGTGGACACTGGGGACCAGTCCTAGTGTCTACGTTGCGTTTTATTTTTGTTAGACAGTTGTTTGTTATTGGTGCGTGGCACCCATACTTTGTTATGTCGTTGCTTTTGTTGGCCTTGTTCTGGGCCTTTAGACTCTTTTCTTTTAGCCTGGTGGCTTTTCTGGATGTTGAACATATTTGTGATGTTGGACAATATTTGTGAGATGTGAATTTTATTTCAGTCTCTCCTTGTGTTATTATTGCTATTCTGTTGTGGTTACAGGGACCTGTTTATGTATTGTGGACGCTTATCGGGTTTGGGGCTTCACAGCTCCACTCTCGTGCGGACCTTTTCACGTCTCGCCTCCATTTTAGGGAAGCGGGTCGTGACAATCTTAGTGAGCCTTAGGATTATCATAGAATCCAACCCAATAGGTTCACCATGCTAAATGACTCAACTGGAGTTTTTGACTCTCCAATAGGCGACTGCTAAAGGAAGGACATGCGACTGGGTGATTCCAGACGCCTGGCCAGCCTTCTACAGTCGACTGTTGTGCATAGCTCAAGTCAACTTTTTATTGACTCTGTCTTGAACTTTTGGAACAGACAACTGAAGTTCATTATTCAGGCGCATGTCTTCATCAGGCGCCTGTGAATTGTCCTATAGTCGTTTGTGTGCCAAATTGTGTAACTTGTATTTTCTGGGTTTTAACCCAATTTGTGAGTCAGTTGACCGATGAAGAGGTTTCAGTCGTCTGAGAGATGTTCTGCAGTCGTCTGAATGCACAAGTGCGTAAGTTGCATTTTCTCGGCTCCAGTCCATCTCATGGGTTAGTCGCTTACTAAAGTATATTTAGGCGCCTGCTCATTTACAAGCGCCTGTGTAGTCTTCTACAGTCGCTTGTCCTGAATCAGATTATAACCGTTGGGAATTTTGTAGTCGTTGATCAGTCGACTGTCGATCCTTATACAGTCGCCTGTCCAAGCCGTAAGTTGCCAAAATCTAGCTGTTGCCGATTTTCTCCTTTGGCGTTTTGCTTAGTTTTGAGGGGTTTTAGTGGCTTCTTATATATAGGAGATGTGTTAGTTCTGTTAGAACTCTTCGTTAACAATGAATATCTTAGAGATTCATTAAGCCACTCTTAAGCTCTCTTATTTCCCTCTTAGAGCTCTAATCCTCTTCAAGCATTGAAGCTAGTTCAACGAAAATCATCCAAGTGCATCAAAGCTCATCTCATCACTTGGGGATCCTCTTCCATGCCTTCATCTTCATATTGAGTAAGTTCATCTCAAGGCATACGTAAGAGTAATTTGTTTCATTTGTTCTTGAAACCCTAGCTTTCTTAATTATAGCTAGTTTCTCTCTTAGTGAGAGTTTATCCCTAACTTTCTTTGTGAGAATTAGTTAATTTCTTTGTGAGAGCTTGGTTCTCTCTTTGTAAGAGTTTGGAACGTTCTTTGTGAGAGTTCAAATCTTCTTTGTGTGAGATTGTATTCACTACCTTATATAGGATTATAGTGGATATTTGGTGTGGCTGGATGTACCCAAATTGAGAAATCAGGGTAAAATCTGTGTGTTAGCGTTTTCTTGATTGTGTTGTTTAAATTTCTCTTGCATTTGTAGTTCCACATTTGCAAGTTTAATTTTTATTTACATGATTTGTGACATTACTCTATTCACCCCTCTCAAGAGTGTTTGTTGTTTGTATTGCAAGGAATAGATGGTCCTTACAATTGGTACCAGATCGAGATTATAGCATACAACAACGATCCGCGTCTTATGAAGAAGGTCTATCTACCGTTCGACCCCCACTCTTCAACGGAACCAACTACCCAAGTTGGAAGGTCAGGATGATGATCTACTTGGAGGGTTAAGACCTATGTGACATCACGAAGTCGCCCTTTGAGAAGCCTACTACACCTGCGGCCTCAAGGACAAAAGCAGAGAAGGACTCAATAAAATGCAATGCGAGGGCTCTGAACGCATTACATTATGCCCTTACTTCGAATGAGTTCTGTCACGACCCTCTTCCCTAAAATGGAGGCGAGGCGTGAGAAGGTCCGCTCGAGCGTGGAGCTGTGAAGCCTCACACCCGATAAGCGTAAACTTAGTATAAGCAGGTCCCTGTAATTGCAAACGAAACAACAACAATAATAATAATATGAGAAGGATATAAAATACCAATCCCACAGTTGTCCACAAGGTATTCAACATCACAGAAAAGCCTCCAGGCTAAAAGAAAGAGTCTAAGGGCCCAGAACAAGGCCAAACAAAAGCAACGACATAACAGAGTAAAGGTGCTACGCACCGACAACAAAACAACTGTCTAACAAAAGTAAAACACCACGAAGACACTAGGACTGGTCCCCAGTGTCCACGTACTCCCCGTCCAATACGGGCGCAAGCTCGGCGTCCGCAAACACCTCACCCTCAGCCAGCAACTCTGGCTCAAGGTCTAACATGCGTCACCCAAAAGAGAAAGGGGCACATGTCAGCAAGTCTAAAAAGACTTGGGCAAGGAAACTGAAAGTGACTAACAACCTAGCATTTAAATGTTAAACAATGGCATGGCAGTTGAATATGATGCAACAGTTTAAAGGAGTGACAAGCATGCACGATGTAGCAAAAGCTACCAATTCACTAATCACTTATCACTTATCACTTATCACTTAACACTTATCACTTATCACTTAACACTTAGTGCATATAGAGTCCACTTGCTGGCCAGCTCGTGGCTCAGTCCGTTTATCTCTATCACTATCAATCGCTTAAACACTAGAGATTTCGCCTGCTGGCCGGAGTGGCGGATCAAGCCACTCGTGCTCAGGTGGCCGCTTATCTCTTACCCCACCCACATGTGTCGAGCGTTGTGGTTAGCAACTCATTATGCTCGCTTCTGGTCACGAGCCAGGAAAAGAAGTGTGTGTTTGGCATAGGGGTACACCTAGCCGGTATCCGAGCGTTGGGGTTAGCAACTACAGGGCTCGCTTCTGGAACACGAGCCAGGAAACATAGTATTGAAGCGTGTGCTACGCAGTCACGATAAATAATCACTATGCAATGCCATGAGCAGATAATTGCGTACCATTAATGGAATTTAAACGTGACAGGCAAAATGCAATGACATGAACATATTCGCGTACCGTTAATTTAAAGTAAACGTGACATATGAGCATGATGGGGGTGACGGACCAAGCTTCGTTGTCAAGCTAGGTTAATGGCGTCTAAACGGCTATCCTTTCACCGTTTAGTCTCTTTTACGCTAAAGCATGGTAAATGGCCTAAGACATGGCCCAAATCAAGAGATACAAGTTTCACTTGCCTATCACTGGGGATGACGGTTACGAAAGTTCGTTTCCGCGGATGCTAGCCTACGGGGAATCGCTGTTATGGGGAACAATCATCAAAACACAAGTATTTTATTAGGGTTTCATAAAAATTACAATAGGATAAAACAACGGTAGATCGATTTCTTACCGAGAGGAGGCGGAAGAAACACTCCGGGGAACCCTAGGATCAGATCTGGAAGCAAATGGAGAAGTTTGGGGAAACTAGGGTTTTGGGGGATTTGGGGATTTTGATGGATTTGGTGAGATTTTGGGGAAGATGAGAGGTAGAAAGAGTGGATGGATGGTTTGGATGATGGATTTAGGGCTTGGAATGAAGGGATGAAGCTTGGAGGAAGATGGGGGCTCAAGGGGGAAGGTTTTAGGGTTTTGGGTCGTGTTGAGGAAGAAGAAAACGTTTGGGTTGGGTTTAAATAGGTTGTGCTGGCGGCTGCCCAGAAATTAGGGTTTTAACACTGGTTAGTCGGTCAAAGAACAACCACTGACCGACTAGGTGTAAACAGTAACTCCTGAACGAAAATAGGATCTAGAGTTAGTCGGTCCATGAACAAGTACTGACCGACTAGTTTAGCATCTAGTCGGTCGATGAACGTTCTTAGACCGACTAAGAGTAAACAGTAACTCAACTAAAATTAAGATGATGTGTTAGTCGGTTAAAGAAGCATAGCCGACCGACTAGTTTGCAACCTAGTCGGTCAACCAACGTTCTTAGACCGACTAACGATAAACAGTAACTCCTGAGAAATTTAGAAAGCTAACTAGTCGGTCCAAGAAGGATTGCCGACCGACTGGATCGTCATCTAGTCGGTCGGTGCCCCTTCTTATACCGGCTAATGAGCACCAAAAGTTCCGATATGGAGCGCGGGGCCCCGGGATCGATTTCTAAGACTCCTAGGCTTGATCTAATAGTTAGATATGACCGTTATGAAGCCCGTCACGAGTGACATACTTCGAAATCGACGATCCTAAGGAAGAAACGAGAAAATACGACGAATCGATCGAAAATGAAAGATACGGAGACGAAAACCACACATGAGGAGAAAATCCACCAAAACATATATTATATTATATTAAATCTAGATACATGAAAAGCAGTCGTTACATCCTCCCCAACTTAAGAAAAATTTCGTCCTCGGAATTTCCGAATACTCACGAGTCCGGAAACAAAAGTGGGAAACGCTCTCGCATCTCATCTTCCCTCTCCCAAGTGGACTCTCCCGGCGAACCGTGTCGCCACATCACCCTCACAAGATTGACAATCTTGTTCCGAAGCGATTTCTGACGCCTGTCCAGAATCTGCACTGGATGCTGGTCATACGTCATATCGGGGCGAACGGTAATCTCCGAAAAATCCACCGCATGAGATGGATCGCTAATGTATCGACGAAGCTGCGACACATGGAAAACATCGTGAACTCCTTCCAAAGACGGCGGCAAGGCCAAGCGATAAGCTACCTCGCCAACCCTCTCCAAAACGTCAAACGGTCCAATGTATCGCGGGCTCAACTTCCCACGCTTCCCGAAACGAATCACACCACGATTCGGGGAAATCTTCAAGAACACATGGTCGCCCGGCTGAAATTCCAAAGGACGACGTTTAGCATCCGCCCAATGCTTAAAACGGTCCTGAGCAATCCTCAACCTCTCCCGAATATTCCTAACGATATCCACGGCCTCCACGATCATCTCAGGTCCCAACAACTCCCGATCACCAACGTCATCCCAACTCAATGACGATCGACATTTCCTCCCATAAAGAGCGGCGAAAGGCGCCATGCCAATACTCGCCTAGAAACTGTTGTTGTAGGAAAACTCTACCAGATGTAGATGGTCCTCCCACGAACCCTTGAAATCCAACATGCACGCCCTCAGCATGTCTTCCAAAATCTGAATCGTCCTCTCGGACTGGCCATCCGTCTGCGGATGGTACACCGTGTTGAAACTCAGACGCGTACCCAAGCTCTTCTGCAAACTCTGCCAGAACTGAGATGTGAACCTCGTGTCTCTGTCAGACACGATACTCACGGGGACTCCATGAAGTCGCACGACCTCCTCCATATACCTCCTCGCCAGCGCCTCAGTTGACTGTCCCACTCAGAACGGAATAAAGTGCGCAGATTTGGTCAATCGATCTACGATCACCCAAATCGCGTCATTCTGCTTCGGACTCCGAGGTAGTCCAGTCACGAAATCCATAGTGATGTGCTGCTACTTCCACTCCGGAATCGGAAGCGGTTGTAGCAACCCGGCCGAACGCTGATGCTCCGCCTTCACTTGCTGGCAAACCAAACACTTGGCTACACTCTGAGCCACACTCCTCTTCATACCATGCCACCAATAATTCAGACGAAGATCCTGGTACATCTTGGTGCCACCGGGATGCACAGAATACGGCGAACTGTGTGCCTCCACCATCAACTCCTCTCTGATATCCCCAGCAGGCACACACAACCTGGCTCCAAACCTCAGCGAGCCATCCTCATGAATCAAAAAGTCAGTCCGCAGACCGGCTTCCACCTGCTCCCGAATCTTCACCAGCTTCGGATCCTCAGCTTGGCCAGCCTTAATCCGATCCACGATCGTCGACTGTACCTGCATGTACATCAACGAAGAAGCCTCTCCAGGTAGAACAATCTCCACACCAGACTCGCAAAAATCCTGTTGCAATCTCCACTGCGAGGTCAAAATCATCACCGCTGGAAGCCTACTCAAAGCATCTGGAACCACATTCACCTTGCCCGGGTGATACTGCAAATCAATCTCATAATCCGCCATAAGCTCCAACCATCGACGCTGTCGCATGTTGAGCTCCTTCTGAGTGAAAATATACTTCAAGCTTTTATGATCGGTGAAAATCTTCACTTTCTCACTCAGCAGGAAGTGCCTCCAAATCTTAAGAGCAAACACAACGGCAGCCAACTCCAAATCATGCGTCGGATAATTCTTCTCATGAACCTTAAGCTGACGAGACGCATACGCCACAACATGCCCATGCTGATGCAACACACAACCGAGACCCTTGCCAGAAGCATCGCAAAAGATCTCAAATCCACCGCTGCGATCAGGCACAACAAGAATAGGGGCACTCGTCAACCTCTCCTTCAGAATACCAAAAGCACTCTCACAATCACCCGACCAAACATAAGCAACATCCTTCCGCGTCAACCTGGTCATCGGCTCAGCAATACGAGAAAAGTCCTTAATGAATCGCCGATAATAACCGGCAAGTCCAAGGAAACTCCGAATCTCAGATGCTGACGACGGAACAGGCCACTCCCTGATGGCCCTAATCTTCTCGGGATCCACTGAAATACCATCTCCAGTCACCACATGCCCCAGAAAAGCAACTCGATCCAGCCAAAACTCGCACTTCGAAAACTTAGCATACAAACGATGCTTCCTCAAGATTTCCAATACCGTCCTCAAGTGCGATGCATGCTCTTCCTCCGACTTCTAATAGATCAGAATGTCGTCAATAAAGATAACGACAAACTTATCCAAAAAGTCATAGAAAACCAGGTTCATCAGATTCATGAAAACTGCGGGCGCGTTAGTTACACCGAAAGGCATAACCACAAACTCACAGTGTTCATACTTCGTCCTGAACGCTGTCTTCGGAACATCATCCTTCTTCACCTTCAACTGATGGTGACCACTTCTCAAATCCAATTTAGAAAACACCCTCGAACCTCCAAGCTGATCAAAAATATCATCGATGCGAGGCAACGGGTATTTATTCTTAATGGTCACCACATTCAACTCCCGATAGTCCACGCACATGCGACGCGAACCATCCTTCTTCTTAACCAGCAACACCGGTGCTCCCCACGGAGACACACTAGGATTAATATAACCCTTCTGCAAGAGCTCATCCAACTGCTTCCGTAACTCTTCCAGCTCTGCAGGTGCCATACGATACGGCGCCTTCGAAATCGGCTGCGCACCTGGAACAAGATCGATAGAAAATTCCAGAGCTCGATCAGGCGGCAAACCGGACATCTCCTCGGGGAAGACGTCGCCAAAATCACGCACCACAGCTGGCCACTCCAGCTCCATCTGCATAGCTACAGCCTCCACCGGCCTGGCCCGAAATCTGACAGGACCAAGCGAACTGCTACCACGACTGAACTCAAATACTGGATGTCCGGGAATCTCGAACACCACCTTCTTCCTCATGCGGTCGATCGTAGCATAGAAGATTGCAAGCCAATCCATCCCAAAGACCGCATCGTTGTTGGTGATGTTGTGGACAATAAAATCAGCATAAAGCTCATGTCCACAAACCACCACAGAGCAAGGACTGCATCCACGATGCACCGTGACTACTCCATTCCCTGTAACGATGTTCCAACTCTTAGAGAGAGGGGACGTCGACAAGGAATGCTTCCCCACGAAGCTCTGGGCCAAAATGCACATCGACGCACCAGAGTCAAAGAGGACTCGGGCGGGGAACGTGCAAACCAAAACCACACCTAACAACAGTCTAATCAATCAAATCTTACTCTAGCAACATTCATACACAAGCAACCAACATAATTTAACAATCAATTAATTAGGGAAGGAACAACTAGATTGGAAGTTACCTGCAACGACCTCATCCATGGCCAAAACCTCCTCCTCAGTCATCAGAAATGCCTGCCTCCTCGGCGGAGCGGCCTGCTGAAAAGCCTGCCTCTGCGGAACGAGGGGCACCCCACGACCAGCGGGCACCGGGGCTCTCTGCTGCAACGGCGGGGCAGCAATAGGTGTCCTCTAAGGTTGCTTCAACCTCGGGCACTCCCTGATAGCATGGGCGGGATCTCCACAGATAATACATTGCCCCAAGAACTTCCTACACGATTCCTTGATATGGCCCTCCTTGCCACAGAAATGGCAAGTCCTCCGAACAAGCCCTCCTGGCCTCTTAAACTGAACAGGCGGGTTCGGCCTGAATCCAGACCTAACCACAGCTCTCGCCTGTTCCAAAGGCCTCTTCCCAGCACCAACAATAGACCCCTTCCTCTGGTTCACGAGCAGCTCCTGCCTCTTGGCTGCTACCAAAACCTTCTGATATGACTCCCGGTCAGAAGAGGTCACAAAACTCTGGAGCTCCGAAGCGAGTCCCTGCAGGAACCTCTGAGCTCTCTCCTCAGCGTCCTGCACCATCTTCGGTGCAAACCGACTCAGCCTCATGAACTCCTGGTGGTACATGTCCACCGACGAGTTCCCCTGCTTCAGATCAATAAGACGCTGCAGCATCTCTTCCCTGGCAGCCTTCGGGAAGAACTCACCATCAAATCTGGCCTTGAAGGTAGCCCAGACGATCGGCTCCACCAACATCCTCTCCTCAGCATCCCACCAATTCCGAGCATTATCCTTCAGCTGGCGCTTCGCCAAGTCAACCCAACTAACTTCGTTGACCTTGGACATCTTCAGATTGTCCTCGATATTCCTCATCCATTCATCAGTAGCTAGTGGACCTTCGGTTCCATCAAAATATGCAGGACCCAGCTCTCTGAACTGCTTCGCCCCAGGCTCAGGGCGAGGGGCTTCCACCACCCGAGCAGCTCGAGTCACCGGAGCATTCTACACCTGCAGGAGCACACCCTGCTGAACTTGCATCATCTGCAACATCATCTGCATCATCTCTCCATTAGTGGGCTCCCGCTCAGGCTCCTCGTCATGAGGGGGCGCACCACTACCACCACCACGGGTGATTCGCCTTCCTGCCATCTAATGACGCAGAAAACGAAACGATTAGACTCATATCTTAGGGCTCAGATGTCGAACTTATTTGTTGGACAATTCGTATTATTATCGTTATTCCGATAATTGCAGTTACAGAAGGACCTGCATGGGCCACCACTAAAACCTGTCACGACCCGCTTCCCTAAAATGGAGGCGAGGCGTTAGAAGGTCCGCTCGAGCGTGGAGCTGTGAAGCCTCACGCCCGATAAGCGTAAACTTAGTATAAGCAGGTCCCTGTAATTGCAAACGAAACAACAATAATAATAATAATATGAGACGGATATAAAATACCAATCCCACAGTTGTCCACAAGGTATTCAACATCACAGAAAAGCCTCCAGGCTAAAAGAAAGAGTCTAAGGGCCCAGAACAAGGCCAAACAAAAGCAACGACATAACAGAGTAAAGGTGCTACGCACCGACAACAAAACAACTGTCTAACAAAAGTAAAACACCACGAAGACACTAGGACTGGTCCCCAGTGTCCACGTACTCCCCGTCCAACACGGGCGCAAGCTCGGCGTCCGCAAACACCTCACCATCAGCCAGCAACTCAGGCTCAAGGTCTAACATGCGTCACCCAAAAGAGAAAGGGGCACATGTCAGTAAGTCTAAAAAGACTTGGGCAAGGAAACTGAAAGTGACTAACAACCTAGCATTTAAATGTTAAACAATGGCATGGCAGTTGAATATGATGCATCAGTTTAAAGGAGTGACAAGCATGCACGATGTAGCAAAAGCTACCAATTCACTAATCACTTATCACTTATCACTTATCACTTAACACTTATAACTTATCACTTAACACTTAGTGCATAGAGAGTCCACTTGCTGGCCAGCTCGTGGCTCAGTCCGTTTATCTCTATCACTATCAATCGCTTAAACACTAGAGATTTCGCCTGCTGGCCAGAGTGGCGGATCAAGCCACTTGTGCTCAGGTGGCCGCTTATCTCTTACCCCACCCACATGTGTCGAGCGTTGTGGTTAGCAACTCATTATGCTCGCTTCTGGTCACGAGCCAGGAAAAGAAGTGTGTGTTTGGCATAGGGGTACACCTAGCCGGTATCCGAGCGTTGGGGTTAGCAACTACAGGGCTCGCTTCTGGAACACGAGCCAGGAAACATAGTATTGAAGCGTGTGCTACGCAGTCACGATAAATAATCACTATGCAATGCCATGAGCAGATAATTGCGTACCATTAATGGAATTTAAACGTGACAGGCAAAATGCAATGACATGAACATATTCGCGTACCGTTAATTTAAAGTAAACGTGACATATGAGCATGATGGGGGTGACGGACCAAGCTTCGTTGTCAAGCTAGGTCAATGGCGTCTAAACGGCTATCCTTTCACCGTTTAGTCTCTTTTACGCTAAAGCATGGTAAATGGCCTAAGACATGGCCCAAATCAAGAGATACAAGTTTCACTTGCCTATCACCGGGGATGACAGTTACGAAAGTTCGTTTCCGCGGATGCTAGCCTACGGGGAATCGCTGTTATGGGGAACAATCATCAAAACACAAGTATTTTATTAGGGTTTCATAAAAATTACAATAGGATATGAAAACAACGGTAGATCGATTTCTTACCGAGAGGAGGCGGAAGAAACACTCCGGGGAACCCTAGGATCAGATCTGGAAGCAAATGGAGAAGTTTGGGGAAACTAGGGTTTTGGGGGATTTGGGGATTTTGATGGATTTGGTGAGATTTTGGGGAAGATGAGAGGTAGAAAGAGTGGATGGATGGTTTGGATGATGGATTTAGGGCTTGGAATGAAGGGATGAAGCTTGGAGGAAGATGGGGGCTCAAGGGGGAAGGTTTTAGGGTTTTGGGTCGTGTTGAGGAAGAAGAAAACGTTTGGGTTGGGTTTAAATAGGTTGGGCTGGCGGCTGCCCAGAAATTAGGGTTTTAACACTGGTTAGTCGGTCAAAGAACAACCACTGACCAACTAGTTTGGCAACTAGTCGGTCGGTCGACCAACGCAGACCGACTAAGTGTAAACAGTAACTCCTGAACGAAAATAGGATCTAGAGTTAGTCGGTCCATGAACAAGTACTGACCGACTAGTTTAGCATCTAGTCGGTCAATGAACGTTCTTAGACCGACTAAGAGTAAACAGTAACTCAACTAAAATTAAGATGATGTGTTAGTCGGTTAAAGAAGCATAGCCGACCGACTAGTTTGCAACCTAGTCGGTCAACCAACGTTCTTAGACCGACTAACGATAAACAGTAACTCCTGAGAAATTTAGAAATCTAACTAGTCGGTCCAAGAAGGATTGCCGACCGACTGGATCGTCATCTAGTCGGTCGGTGCCCCTTCTTATACTGGCTAATGAGCACCAAAAGTTCCGATACGGAGCGCGGGGCCCCGGGATCGATTTCTAAGACTCCTAGGCTTGATCTAATAGTTAGATATGACCGTTATGAAGCCCGTCACGAGTGACATACTTCGAAATCGACGATCCTAAGGAAGAAACGAGAAAATACGACGAATCGATCGAAAATGAAAGCTACGGAGACGAAAACCACACATGAGGAGAAAATCCACCAAAACATATATTATATTATATTAAATCTAGATACATGAAAAGCAGTCGTTACAAGTTCAACCGCATCTCCATGTGCAAAGCGACCAACGAAATTTGGCATATCTTGGAGATTACTTATGAAGGGACGTCCAAGGTAAAGAAATCTTAAAAAAGTATGTTTAGATCTAAATATGAAAAGTTTAAGATGCATTAAGGAGAAAGCATCTCGGATATGTTCACAAGGTTCAAAGACATCGTGAATGCTTTGGAAGGACTTGGAAAGGTGATTTCCCAATAGGATCGTGTGTAGAAGATCCTTGACTCTCTTACACTCACATGGGAGTCAAAGGCCAACAGTATTTTGGAGTCTAACGACATGTAAAATACACCGTTGAGGAGTGCATTGGGAATCTTATGGCGTATGAAGTTAAGCTTTAACATAAGAATGAGATTCAACCATCCAAGCCCGAGAAGCTGAAAAAGCAAAAGGGGGTTGCATTCCATGCTGAGAAGGAGCCAATTGAGTGGAGAAACAAATTCCATCGAGAAGTTTCTAGTGAAGAAGATGAGGGTAGTGATGATGATTTCATGGAGCTTGCCAAGCAATTCAAGGCATTCCTAAAGGGCAAGCAATGTAAATCTTTGTCAAAGTTTGCCTCTAAATCTAATAGGATTTGTTACAAATGTAGTTGCAAGGGTAATCTCTATACCAAATGCCCTTACAAACCCTCCAAAGATACTTACAAAGGGAAATGGAAGAAACATTGGAAAGGAAAGTCCAAAGTCAAGAACCAAAAGAAGGGTCATGTCGGCACATTTGATGACTCTGATGAGGACACATCTAGTGATGAAGATGAAGATGACGAGGAGGTAGCCCACATGTGCTTCACGACATTTGATGATTCTTCATCAATCTCTTCAAGCTCAAGTGATGAAGAGGTGGAGGCATGGCTAAACCCCAACGAAGAATTGTCCTTCATGGAAAAAGGGGAAGAGTCTTCGTCAAGTACTAGCGAGGAGGAAAGCGATGATGAAGATGAGGAGGAGCCAAAGTTGTCGTATGAGGAACTCGAATACCTCTTCAATGTGGTCTCCAACTGGGCAAGTTAGTGCATCGACTCATATGCTAAATTGAAAGCTAAATTTAAGAATGCTATACGTAACGTCCATGAATTAGAATCTACTAGTGTAACTAATGTACCGCCCTGCCTTCGGGGGCATTACTTATTTGATTACATTCGTAAGTTTGCAGTTAACGAGTGAAAAAAAATAGCTTACGCTGTAGAGATGTACAAAAATACCCAACAGTGTCCATTTATTACAATCCATACTACACAATACGCTCCAACAAAGGCGCATGATGAAAAGAAGTACAAATGGAAAGGTGACACGACATGAATGCTAACAATGTAACCCCTGGGTCGAACTCTGGCTCCTTATGCTCAAGAACCTCTTCTTCTATCTGTATGTCGTCTGATGGTGCCACGAAGATGGAACCGTAGATAAGTCATAGCAATTCTAGCAAAAGAAATAAAGTAGTACAAATGTACGGAACAAGCTATGGTAAACAGTTAAAGATGATCATGCAAGTGCAACAAGTGAGGTAAGAGCAGACATGTATGCAAGTACGATAAGTAAAGTACAAGTAGGCAAGCATGCAAGTGCGACAAGTTGTAACGACCTGTATTTCCGGATACACTAGATTAGAGTTCTATTTATATATGTCTTCCATTAATATACTCTTGATGTCTTGATCCCATTAATATACTCGTTAGTTAGCTTATTAATCTTGTTATTAATGTTTTGAGATTTAAAATTCAAAAGTTTTAAAATTCAAATATTTTCAAATTTCAATTTCAAATTTACTTAAAAACTTCCCTTTTAAATCCTAATTAAACCTATAATAACTTTAGAAATATTTCCCTCATTAAAACCCATTATTCCCCTTAGTTATTACTATCATTCAAACCTGCCTAAATAACTTAGATATTAATTCCCTAATAAATATTTTTAAAGCAATGTTATGAATGAGGGAGGCCTTTGGCCTCCCCTCCTTCATTACCCACTTCATTGGTCCCCATTACTATGAGTAATGGGGACCATTGGTCTCCTTGAGGCCCTCCATCTCCCCTCTCTACATGAATATATAGAGAACCATGGCCTAGTGCCATGGTTACTCATTCTTTTGCTAAGAAAGTTTGCCTCTCTCTCTCTCTCTTGAGTCCTATCACTTTCCAACACATTATCAGCACATGTTCTTCCTTGAACAAGAATCCAAGCCTAAAATCCCCACCAAATTGATCCCCTACGCGCAAGGAATCTTTGGTTCCTGCGGCGATTCGTTGGATCGTTGCGGCATTTCCGAAGCATTCGGAAGCTTGGATCTTATTTCTACGGATCTTTTCTACGGTCATCCCTATATCATCGATCTAGAGGTATACTTCTTATTCCCATAGATTACAACGGACTATACATAAAAAATTTTACCATGTTTGCATACAAGTAAAAATTGAAATAATACAAAGAAAATTTTTTTTTTGCAAAGTAATTTCTTCATATTGCCATGAAATTAATTTTTTTCCTCATCGGGAAGAAGAACCGGAATGACCCCCTTGGGATGGGGTCTAACGGGCGCCTCCCACGGCCGCACCCCTCCCCCCCCTCTGCCGGGGGGGGACTTCCCGCACACCGACCCCCCCCCCCCCGTATGGGGGCGCCTCCCGGCCGAACCCCCCCTGCAGTGGGGGCGCCTCCCGACCGAACCCCCCTGCACGGGGGGGGGGGGGCGCCTCCCGACCGAACCCCCCTGCACGGGGGGGTGCCTCCCCGACCGAACCCCCCTGCAAAGGGGGCGCCTCTCGGTCGAACCCCCCTGCAGGGGGCACCTTGCATCCGATCCCCCCCTGCAGGGGGGGCGCCTCCACGGCTGATCACCCCCCCACCAATGAGGAAGGGGGGCTCTTTTCCCTTCAATTTTAGGGGTAGGGGAGGCATCTTGCTCTGGTAATGCTCTCCCCCCTCCCTCCACCATTGAGGAGAAGGTGAAGGGGCATGACGGCTGATCTCTAACCAGATGGTTAGAAATTAGGGTTTTTCACAAAATAAACCCTATGGGCCATTGGGTTATAATTTCAGCGAGTTGGGCTTCAAGCCCATAAAATTACAAATTTATTTTTAAAAGCTAAAACTCTAATTTGGCCCGAAGCCAAAATTTAGAGGCAAATGATTATGCGTAACTGCGGGATGGGCCACAAGCCCATATAATTAAAACTATTTTTTGGCCCGAAGCCACAAAATATTTTATAAATTCGCATTTAAAATATGAGAAATATTTGTATTTTTTTAACGGGATATATAATTGGCATATTTAAACTCGGAGAAAACTTTGTAAAATCACAATTAATTTATATAGTCCATGTTGAAAAATTTATTTAAACATCGCTCTTGCAAATTATTATCTATGGTTTACTAGGATTCTATTTTTCAAAATATAACTATCTTAAAGATCCTGAGACCGCTCTGCCATTAGTCAACTAACCTAACGGTGTATGACGTTTCCACGTGGTCTACGAGATAATTAAATTTTCTAGTTTCCTTTACCATATGTTATGCTTGAGATATATGCGTAGTTGTTTATTTTTACGCCTATAGCATATTTAGACCTGCGTGGATGTTTAAATAAGTCAAAATGTGTCTTTCGGGATCAGCCATTGTATACATATTTACATTCCTTGCACTTTTATTTTATTTTGAGAGAATTTGTAAGTGAGGAAATTTGTATAAAAAGCCAAAGCTCGGTGCAACAACATATGAAGACAAAGGTTCAAAATGCAGATATAGGGACCCACCTTGGGTTTCCGAAGTTGTATTTTTCTTTTCTTTTATGGACTATAAACGAACTTTGGACTATGTACTTTTTTTGGGTATCTGGCCGATCCCCGCATTTTTACTTGTTTATTTCTTTATGCGTGAATTTTAATTTATATTAATTCATGCTTATTTTAAATTGCGTAGATAAATGGCTAAATTGGCAAGCGTCGATTTCGAAGTCGTTGACTCTGCAGTGAAGAATTACCTGAGTTGGCGAGTGGACCTGAAGTTCCACTTGTGTTCGATGGCCCTCCTTGGGTCCATTTTGGCTCCTTCCTCGGCCACAGCAGCGGCCGAAGCTTCTGCTACATCTAGCGGCAGCTCTCCAACCACTGTATCCGATGTAGATAAGGCGAAAGCCATAATCTACATTAGGAAACATATAGATCGGACCTTAAAGGCCGAATACTTAACGGTTAAGGACCCAAAGGACCTGTGGATAGCGCTGGAAGCACGGTATAAACATCAAATTGATGTTATATTACCCCGTGCCAGTTATGAGTGGGAAACCCTCAGACTTCAGGACTATAAGTCCATCGCTGAGTATAATTCTACACTTCATAACATCACCTCACGCCTGAAGTTGTGCGGTGAAGAAGTGACAGAACAGCGCATGTTGGAAAAGACATTTACCTCGTTTCGCGAGAAAGATGCAATCCTCATGCAGCAGTATCGTGAACGCAATTTCACGAAATTCTCCGATCTGATCTCATGCCTACTTAGGGCAGAGCAGAATCGAGACTTACTGCTTGCAACTCATAACTTACGTCCAGCTGGCACTTCCCCTATCCCTGAAGCCCACCACGTTTCTCCCCAGAAGTGGAAAAACAAGAGGAAGGCTAAAATACCAAAGGGAAAGCTGTAATGAAGCAACCAAGAGGTGCAGCTCCCCAGACAAACAAAAACAATAAGGAAAAGCGAAACTTCACTTGGAAGCAAAAGAACACAGAGCAAGTGTCACTTCCTAAGAAGAACTGGGAGGATAAATGCCATAGATGCGGCATGACTGGCCATTGGTCCAGAAACTGCCGCACTCCTCGCCACCTACAGGATCTATACCAGGCGAGCCAGAAGTCTCTACCTGAAACAAACTTGGCGGCTGTTCAGCCGCCAACAATGTTTACTGCAAAAGACTTCGAGAACGACGACCTGCTCGATTGAGCATCATCTTTTATCTATGCATTTAGAATTCGATGTATCTTCATCTTTTATTTGCTTTAGTACGAACTTTTATTTTTGAATGTTGTCTACAATTCGCTCAAATAAAATTTCGTTTTTGCTTATATAGATGAAGTATGAGTGCCTAGTGGACAGTGCCTCGACGCACACAATCCTTCGCGATCATTGCTATTTTAATAGCGTAAATAAATATGACGGTCCTGTTATCACAATTTCAGGACTGTCCCAAATAATCGAAGGATCTAGTGAAGCAATTATATTGCTCCCAAATAACACAAGACTTCAAATAAATAATGCATTATTCTCTCCTAAATCAAATAGGAATCTCGTAAGTTTCAAGGACTTCCGTTTAAACGGATATCACTGAGTAACCAGAGATGAAAATAAGGTTGAATATCTGTATGTAACTCGTCAGAAAGATGACCAGAAGATCATCTGCGAACGATTCAAGGGACTCCCGTCGGGTCTCTACCAAACATACATTCAACCAATAGAAGCCAATATGACTGAGCACCAGACGTGCCAATCACTGCTAGAGTTCCAACTCTGGCATAATAGACTTGGTCACCCTGGAATAGCAATGATGCGACGCATCATCACTGAATCCCATGGACACAAATTGAAGAACCTAAAGATTCTTCAAAAGGGTGAATTTCCTTGTCTCCCTTGTTTCAAGGGAAAACTTATAACGAGACCATCCCTCCTGAAAGTGGGATTAGAGTCTCCTGGCTTCCTTGAGGGAATTCATGGTAACATTTGCGGGCCTATTCACCCCGCAAGTGGCCCATTTCGGTACTTCATGGTACTGATTGATGCATCAACCAAATGGTCTTATGTGTGCCTCTTGTCCACCCACAACCTAGCTTTTCCAAAGCTATTGGCACAAATAATAAGGTTGCATGCTCATTTTTCCGATAACCATATCAAGAAACTACGTCTTGATAATGCGGGAGAATTTACTTCACAAGTCTTCGAAGACTATTACCGGGCAACGGGTATTGAAGTTGAACATCATGTAGCACATGTTCACACCCAAAACGGATTAGCTGAGTCCCTTATAAAGAGACTCCAATAGATTGCACGTCCATTGCTTATGCAATCCCAATTGCCGGTGGATGCTTGGGGGCATTCTATTTTACATGCCGCATCACTTATTAGGATAAGACCTCTGGAGGTCATACTTTATACCCGATGCAACTAGCATATGGCGTACCTCCGGATATCTCTCATTTGAGAGTGTTTGGTTGTGCTGTATATGTCCCAATAGCACCACCTCAGAGGACCAAAATGGGTCCTCAGCGTCGTCTAGGTATATATATTGGGTTTGATTCGCCCTCTATTATCAGATACCTTGAACCCCTGACGGGTGACGCATTCAAGGCACGTTTTACTGACTGTGAATTTGATGAGAAAATTTTTCCTAAACTGGGCACACAGTCTAAGAAGCCAGAAGCTACTGAGACCATTAGTTGGGACCAG
Source organism: Scilla litardierei (assembly GCA_030789695.1). NCBI lineage: Eukaryota > Viridiplantae > Streptophyta > Magnoliopsida > Asparagales > Asparagaceae > Scilla > Scilla litardierei. The sequence goes on along the minus strand of CM061142.1, from coordinate 302,843,784 downwards.
AAGTCTTTGTCCCTATATGATCCGCGTACTAATCTGTGTGAAGATGAGATCCTGAAGATCCTTCACATCCAGAATACAGTACATCTTTTGCCGGATAAGTTCACGGACAACCAGAAGATTGTCCGTTCACACATCCCTGCTGCCAATACGCCAGCTAGGATTGACATCCCCATAGATGGATGCAATCCACCGGCAGCAGAATTGGCTGTACCTCAAATGAAAAGAGGATGCCCACCAGGTTCAAAAGATAAAGTTCCTCGAAAGAGGAAGACTCCTGGAGATACTAAGATTATCCCTCCACAGGATGTTGAGCTCAGACCAGCTACTTCTCCCCTCCTGTTTTCCCCGACAGAGGAAACAATAGGAGAAACATCATTAAATTTTGTACATACTGGAGAAGTACTGGACAGAAATAGCATAGTCGTCGTCGTCGATTTTGCGTTCGATATTGCCGTTCACGTCACTGAATATGACGATGATGTCGAACCACGATCTCTAGCGGAATGTAAACGCAGAGATCATTGGCCAAAGTGGGACGATGCAATAAGAGTAGAGCTGGACTCGCTCTTGAAACGCAAAGTCTTTGGACCAGTAGTCCAAACACCAGTATGTGTAAAGCCTGTGGGATATAAGTGGGTTTTCATAAGAAAAAGAGATGAAAATAATGTGATCGTTCGCTATAAGGCACGCCTTGTAGCCCAGGGATTTTCCCAAAGACTGGGGATTGATTACGAAGATACGTATTCCCGGTCATGGATTCGATCACATTCCGATTTTTAATAAGCCTAACTTCTCTGGAAAGCCTAGAAATGCATCTCATGGACATTGTGACTGCAGATCTATATGGCGATATAGATAAAAATATCTATATGAGACTTCCTGATGGGTTTAATCTACCCCCAGAGATGAAAGAGATACCTCGGGACGTATTCTCTGTAAGGCTACATAGATCATTATATGGTCTAAAACAATCGGGCAAGATGTGGTATAACAGACTTTGTGATTTCCTTACACAACAAGGATTCACGAATAATGAAATCTGCCCGTGTATCTTTATCAAAAGAACGGGAACAGGATTCGTCATCATAGCTATATATGTAGATGACTTAAATCTCATAGGATCTCCTGCAGAGATCAATGAGATATCTGAAAGCCTAAAACATACTTTTGAAATGAAAGACCTAGGCAAAACAAAGTATTGTCTTGGCTTACAGATAGAACACTTAAGAGGTAGAATCCTATTACGCCAATCTAATTATACAAAGAAACTTCTACGCAAGTTTCATATGGATAAATGTCATCCTTTAGGTACTCCTATGGTCGTAAGATCACTATATGTACATAAGGACCCCTTCCGGCCACTGGAAGAGGGGGAGGAGATAATGGGTCCTGAAGTACCCTACCTCAGTGCCGTTGGAGCACTCCTATATCTGGCTAACTGTACGCATTCTGATATAGCGTTTACAGGTAATCTCCTAGCCAGACACAGTGCAGCGCCCACAAAGCGCCACTGGAACGGAGTAAAGCATCTTCTGCGATACCTCCAGGGTTCCATTGATCTTGGACTTTACTACCAGAGAGGTGCCTCCCCCAAATTATTTGGTTATGCTAATGCAGGTTATCTCTCAGATCCGCACACAGCAAAATCCCAAACAAGTTTTGTTTTTACCTACGAAGGTACTGCTATCTCCTGGAGATGGGTAAAGCAAACCACAACAGCTACATCTTCCAACCATTCATAGCTCATCGCGATCCATGAAGCAAGCAGAGAGTGTTATTGGTTACGATCCGTCGTCTAACACATTCTCCAATCCACTGGCCTGAAGACAGGTGATTTGGAGCCTACCGTCCTGTTTGAAGACAACGCCGCGTGCATTGCTCAGCTTCAGAAGGGCTACATCAAAGGCGACATGACAAAGCACATTTCTCCCAAATTCTTCTGGACGCACGAGCAAAAGCACGACAAGCTAATTGAAGTTCGACAGATCCAGTCCTGCAATAACTTAGCTGATCTTTTTACTAAGTCTTGGCCCAAATGTACTTTTGTAAAGCTTGTAAAGAACATTGGTATGCGACAATTGAAAGACCTGCAAGCCTGAAGCTTGTACGAATCAGGGGGAGTAACCTGTGGGTTGCACTCTTTTTCCTTAAGCTGTTGGGGTTTCCCACTGGGTTTTCCACAGCTAAAGTTTTAACGAGGCAAACACACTTCCTCTGGATCCAGAAGTATCCACCCCTCTTTGCCTCAGATGCTGAGACCAAAGTGATGAATGGGTAAGGGGGAGTGTTATGAATGAGGGAGGCCTTTGGCCTCCCCTCCTTCATTACCCACTTCATTGGTCCCCATTACTATGTGTAATGGGGACCCTTGGTCTCCTTGAGGCCCTCCATCTCCCCTCTCTACATGAATATATAGAGAACCATGGCCTAGTGTCATGGTTACTCATTCTTTTGCTAAGAAAGTTTGCCTCTCTCTCTCTCTCTCTCTCTCTCTCTCTCTCTCTCTCTCTCTCTCTCTCTCTCTCTCTCTCTCTCTCTCTCTCTCTCTCTCTCTCTCTCTCTCTCTCTCTCTCTCTCTCTCTCTCTCTCTCTCTCTCTCTCTTGAGTCCTATCACTTTCCAACAAGCAAATCTTTTTAAATTTCAGAAAGCTTTCCTAAATAACTTTTGCTATTATTTTTTCCCTAAGCAATAATTAAAACAAATCAATTCCTATTAAAACACCTTCCTTTTTTTTCTTTCAAATTCTTTTCTAATTTTTCCCTAACCCTAATCACCCTAGGCTGTCCACGCAACATTCTTTCACAGACCCTATACAAGCCTAGCCTCAAACAACCTAACGCTGCACCACCCTAAAACCCTAGCGTGTTATCCTATAAACCCAGGCCTTCATTCTTTTTTTAAAACCATAAGAATAAACCTACAGTATGCACCCCTCTAAAACCCTAGGTATAAACCATACCCCTACTTCTATAAACCAAGACACCCTCCCTTAAAACACCTAGACCTACAAACCTAACCCACACAGAAACCCCAGCCCACTCTCCTCTCCCACGCAACAGAACCCTAATCTAACCATACAACCCTAACCCATTCAAACCCTTTCCGTTACACGCCGGCCACCTACCCGCCTGCAAAGCCCTTCGGTAGTAGCTCCCACAACCGAACACCCGCCACCACCTCCATTGCTCCAAGCCCACTCAGCCACAAATGCCACCCCTCTACATTTGTCGATGCCATGCCCCCACACACAGCCCGTCCCCGCCATATCTCCATCCTTCACCTTCCTAGAAGCCCGCAAGCGCCCACTCCTCCACCTGCAAGCATCTCCAGCCTACACGCACAGCACTCTGACCACCTACGACACCCAGTCCGCCTGTGAAGCCGCCGCCAGCCACTCCCCTCCATATGCACAGCTTTCCCGGTACCTCTCCTCTCGACTACAGCCCCGTCGCCTCCTAGCCGCGGTGCCACCTTCAGTCGAAGCTGATGCCCCTCCCTTCTCTTCCACCTGCAACCCAACATAAGAGAACGTGAACCTTTAAGAGGTTAGCTTGCAGTTGTTGTATATTAGTTAGGGTTATATATATTAGTTGTTAGTTAGTTAGTTATATAAAAAGTGCCTCTGTTGTTAGCAAGGTTAATATACACTTTTTAATAGCTAGTTTTAATTAGGGTTAGTTATATAAACTGGGTTTTGTTATCATGGTAGTCTTGTTGTAAACGTTAGTTGTTAGGTTATAAACGTACTGCATATTTATAAGTAAGTGCATGTACTGGGTTTTCCCACTTAGTTTATTTTAGGGTGTACTATTATATTAGTGGTTTGGTGCTATAAGTATATTAGTTAATTAGTTTAACAATAGGTTATGAATAGTTTATACAGCTCAGATTTTAATATGAATATAACAGTGTTTATATATCATTTAGTTGTTATATAAACGTGTTATTATATGAAAATCATGAGTACACAGATTAGAGAATTAACCTAATAATAAACCAGTACCCCTTTTCTTAATAATTGGAATAAATAGGCTAGTTTAAATAAGTTAATTTTTTTATCTGATATCGGAACCGAATGTTGCAGAGAACGTCCGTGCCTCCCGTACGAAGCTGTCGACACCAAAATCACCAGAAACAAGCAAGCTTGCAATTTATTGCATATTTTTAAATATCACTCGTTTAGATGTTTTACCCTTAAACTGTGAAAACTTGTACACAAAAATGACATGTGGCACAATGACACTATAACTCCTTGAAACGCCCTTATGTGAAATGCTAAATTTGGACTCGTGTGCATGTGTGTGGACACCATTAAGAAAAATGAACCTACTTGTTACGATATGAAACGTACAGACAGTGAAACACACAACTTGAATAACATAGAACATGATAACCGGTTTGGCTAACTCACAGATAATGCATGCCGTTGGCTCATAGACATACGTGTCATTGGCTCATAGTTGGCTACTCTGGTCGGTCACATGTGACTAGTCTTACTCGTGTTCCAGTAGGGTCACATGTGACTAGTCTTGCTCGTGTTCCAGTATATGACGGTTTAACATTCTGGCTCATGGTACAGAAAGTACACGTGGGTGTGGTTGGGTTCCCGGGCACTAGCCGGTAGTAAAAGGGTCGCCTTTGGGGGCACTTGAAGATGGATTCACTTACTTGCCGTCTAACGACGGGAGCCTTGGTCACGGACTTGCACACACAATTAAACAACTTGAAAAATGTTGTTAACTTATAGAAATGATGTTACTTTATTGAACTGCCATGTTTCATTTTCATAATAGAACTGCATGCTAGTGTAAATCTTTATAACTGCTTTAAACTGCCATATATAATTTTTGTATATCATTCCAAGTGTCCCCTTCTAACCATAACTTGATAGGACCCTTGCCAACATAAATTCTATGTTGTCGGAATGTATGTCAAGCCACGAGACAGAGTACCAGGAGGACGAGCTGCTGGATCAGAGTGATCCGTTGGACCAGGAGTACGTCGACCCAGAGGTTCTCCCCCATAGAGGACTAGTCGTAGAGATTCACCTGTTGTTGTTGCTTTAGATTTTTATTTTCTGCATATCTGTTGGGTGTGTACCCACTTTTGTAAACCCTGTTTGTTGGCCATGCATGGGGCCTTACTTTCTCTGTGTACTTTCCTTTCTGGATGTTGGCTACTACTATTATTATTATTATTATTATCTCTGTTGTTCTGGTTGCATGCAAGAATCTGCATTTGGTTGTTATTCACAGACGCTTATTGGGCTTAAGCTTCACCGGTTCAGCCCATGCGGACCCGCTCGTGTCCTCGCTCCCAAGTATAATGGAAAGCAGGGTATGACAAGTTTTTGTGGTGGCCCATGCAGGTCCGTGCATTATACAAAACTCAGAACAATAGGAATTTTAACATTAGCCAAAATGTCTGGATTTAACTGGTACATGAAACTTACTCAAGTTTTCCTTATTTCAGCATGGCAGGACGAAACAACACCTGGAATGTGACTGGAGCCAGTGGTAGTGGTACTCCTGACATCAATGAACTCCTCGGAGTTATGAGATGGATGCTGGAGATCCAGCATGAGCTGATCCAGCGGAGCCAACAACCTGCTCTGACACCACCACCACCACCCCAAGCTGAACCTGGAGTGAAGCAGTTCCATGAGTTGCAACCCAGGAGCTTCTCTAGAAAGGAAGGGCCATTGGATGCTGAAGAATGGGCCCAAGGGACTGAAGATAAGCTGAATGCTGCATGTATCCCATAGGCTGGATGGGTAGATGTAGCGAAGCTTCAGCTGACTGACAATACTAGAAACTGGTGGCGGCTGGAAGAGAGACGTCTGGTCAGACCGATTTCTTGGGGCATGTTTTGGGAACGGTTCAACTTGAAATATTTTCCCAAGACTACCAGGAGGGAACTTCAGCAGTGTTTCTCCAATCTGGTCCAAGGAGTCATGACCATTGATGAGTATGAGGCCGAGTTTGATATGCTCAGCCTCTTTGTACCACACATGGTTGAGGACCCAGAAGATTGTGCTTTTCAGTTTCGCCAAGGTCTGGATCCCAAAGTTCAAGCCTCAATGACCTTGACAAAGCTAATAACTCTTCAGGATGTATTGGATGCAGCACAGAGTCACAAAGCTATAGCGAGACTTCCAGTGGGACCTTCAGCTGGAGGAGGCAAGCGTCCTATGGAGCCGCCTAGGATGGTACCCAGAGGCAATTTCCGACCTCCACGGACTTCACAGTTCAAGAGGCTAGCTGCTCTTGTCGATCGATCACAGCTGACTTGCTACTTCTGTGGCAAGACTGGACACTAGAAGAAGGATTGCCGGAGGATGTTGAACCAGTGTCTAATCTGCAGATCACCTGCACATGCTGCGAGGGACTGCCCCCATGGCAAGGACCGTCGATCACCTATCAGAGTACCTGGACCTATTCAGTGAGCAGTGCATGGACCTGTTCATCGAGGAGCACCCGGACCTGCTCAGCATGGACCGCCTCTAATTCCACAAAACCGGGCCTATCAGCAGGCCATTCAGCCAAAGCGCCAAGCGTTCACGATGACAGCTGCAGAAGCTGAGGCTGAGGATGAAGTGATCACAGGTAACATTTATATCTACTATTTATTATTTCTCTTATATTCATGCTTATTAGTTAGTTTCCCTTGCTAAGTTTATTATTATTATTATCTTAGCTGTTATCTTAGTGGCCTCCCACCCGGCTCTGACTTTATTTGATTCCGGAGCTTCTCTGTGTGTTATATCCCAGAAGTTTGTGGTTAAGCACTCGATTCCTACCTACCCATTTTCCAAGAGATGGAATGTCACAACCGAAAGTGTCGTAGTGAGTGTTACCTTGGGATGCAAATCAAGTCCCTTAGTGATTCACAGACTGAGCTCTATGCAGACTTCATGTGTAAGGATCGCCTTACCATTGCAATACTAACAACAAACACTAGAGGGGGGTGAATAGTGTAATGGCAATAAAATTGTCCAATTAAAATTTAACTTGCAAATGCGGAATTATAAATGCAATATGAATTAAAAGGCACAATCAATCCAAACGCAAATACACAGTTTTACCCTGGTTCCCCAAACTTGGGTACATCCAGCCACACCAATATTCACTATATTCCCACACAGAGAAGTGAATACAAATCTCATAAGGAGATACCCCTAAAAGAGGATTTATGCCCGACACAAGGACCCAACCAATCCTACACGAGGATCAAGACTCCTACACAGAGAATCACAAACTCCCACTCAGAGAATTAGGGTTAGCTCTACACTAAGACACTAGAACTCCCACAAAGAGAGTTAATTCCCACAAAGAGAATTCCTTAGTCCCACAAAGAGACAATCTCCCACAAAGAGAGTATCCTAATCCCACAAAGAGAAATAGGAAAACAAATAATACCAAGTAAAGTAAATACTCTTACCTATGCCTTGAGATGCTTACTCGTGAATGGATGCAAGGCATGGAAGAGGATCTCCAAGTGTTGTGATATGCTTGAGAGCACTTGGATGATTTCCCTTGAGCTGGACTTCAATACGTGAAGAAAGATGAATGCTCAATTGAGGGAAATGAGGGAGCTTGAGAGTTGCTTATTGATCTCTTGAGATTTTCTATAGAGTCAAGAGTTATCAAGTGTTGTCAAGAGTTCTCAGGTGATGGCAGCACACTCATATATATAGGAACCATATATCAAGCCCAAAAACCCAAAGAAACAACCAAATGAACAAATCTGCAACGGCTAGAAACTGGGTGAAAACGACAGGAACAGTCGACTGTTGATCAAAAGACAGTCGACTGATCAACGGCTAGAAAATATCCAACGGCTATAATCTAAGCGAGGACAGTCGACTGATGAAGTCAATACAGTCGACTGACAAACAGGACAGGCGCCTGTTAATCCTTCAGTAGGCGACTGCTGCAGGGGATGGATCGAAACAAAGAGCTGCACTCTTTCTCCAACTCTTCGCACAGGCGACTGATGTTAATACTACAGTCGACTGTCAAGAAATCAGGCGACTGTATATACTTCATCAGTCGTCTGCAGTAAGAGATGGAGAAACAACAGAGAGATGCAGAGAATGCACTTACGCTATACAGACGACTAATGACCAATCTCCAGGCGACTGTAGAAATACAGGCGACTGTAAATTGATCGACAGACGACTGTGCTAAAGTTCAAGTTTGAGTCAATTGAAATGTTGACTTGAGCTGTGCATGTCAGACGACTGTAGAAGGATCTACAGGCGACTGGAAATCACCCAGTCGACTGTGTTTCCTTCAGCAGGCGACTGACGGAAAGCCAGATACTCCAAATGAGTCTTTGGACAGAGTGAACCTATTGGGTTGGATTCTATGATAATCCTAAGGCTCACTAAGATGGTTAAATGCATATGCATGAATGAGTAAACCATCTAACAAGGCATTACATTAACCCTAGACTCAAAAGAGATAGAAAGCAATAAAGTAAAATACATGGATTACAATGCTTCTCAAAGAGTCTAAGTCTTCAATCTTGATGCCTTGAGTGCTCTCCACCATCTCCAAGATTTGGCACTCCTTGAGTCCAAACTATGGCCCTTCTTTACTTGATGTCCATCATTGCACCAAGTGATTAGTCTTCAAGAAAGATATTCTAGGAATTAAAATGTGAGACTAAAACATGAGAATCATTAGCAACAACATAATGTTGTGATCATCATCAAAATAAGATTGGTTTAAAACACCAATACTCAACAATCTCTCCCTTTTTGATGATGACACAAATTATGTAAATCATAAAGAATTAAAGCACAATGCTAATGATCTCCCCCTACTTATATGCACCAATTACATAATGAGCTACACAATGGTAAATACTCATAATACCAATAAAAAAATGGTGGCATATAATAGGCATGGATTACATAAACCAATTGCAAAGGATAAAAGCATGCAAACATGAATGGTTTATCTAATCCCATATATCTCTCCCTATAGAGATATCTCTTCCCATATGCATATGTATATATATCTCTCCCCCTATAGATATGATTACATAATGCATATATCTCTCCCCCTTGACATCGTCAAAAAGGTGGACATCAAAAATATCCTCCTTTGTCATCTTGACCAAGATGTGACAATATGCAAGAAAAGAAAGATATGTATGATACCAAATTTAAAAATTTAGTGGGTATCAATTCACTATCCCATGCTCCCCCTAGATCATAGAAATGGTCAACTTTTGACTTCTAGGATCTAATACCAATTATAATTAATGGAGCCATGGGCCTTAAGTGTATCAAAGCAATAGATATGGAAAAATCAAGCTTCAATGATACACAAGGATATTGCCAAAAACAATGAAACATGAAACATAATGGCAATAAACAAGAGGTTTGGTTTAAGACCCAAAATAACCAAATGTAAATAATGATCTCAAATAACCTCCGAAATGAGAGTTAAAATATGTCTTAAAATAATTTAAACATATAATATATTAACTCCCCCATTGACATACACATGGATCAAAAATGCATGCATGTCAATAAACCCAAAGGTTCCCATTTTCATGAAAAATAAGTTTGAAAATATTTTCAAAATCATGAAACACACACAAATAATGGGTATAATAAAAATAAACATTCAAGCACAATACCCATGCAATATGCATATGTGTGAGGAACCTAGACATTAGGTAACCAAACCCAAGAGGAGTTTGATTTCCTAATGTAACCACATGAGGTGATAACATCCCTAACTAGAGAGTTGATGTAACTATTCCTCTTTTGCACACTAACCTTAGTGGGAATCCATAATCTCAAGGAATTCCTCGGCAAGGGTTTTGCCTTTGCAAGAGAGGGGGATGTGGCATGCTTAAGTGTAGAAACGAATTTCTTGGCATGCAAAGAATGAGGATTTTGCTTCTTAGCAAAAAATGAAGATTTTTCATTCTTCCTCATTACCTCGTGATCTACATGCTTCTTGTTGATGTTATTATTGTACAAGAAAGCATGGTGATTCTTCTTAGGTGCTTTAGCAATATTTCTTCTATTTGCATCATAAGAGGAATTAGAGATGGGTTTGGGAACCACATTTTGAATATAACCCAAACCTCCTCTATAATTTGCTGGATGTTGGTTTTCCAACAAATCGTGGAGTGAATCCTTAGAATACACAAAGCTTATGAGCTTACGTGATTCCTCTTCACATTTCAACGTAAGTTGTTGAATGTGGGCATCTAAGCTAAGGTTTTGAGCAACAAGTTTTTCATTTGTAAGGCTCAATTCCTTAACTTGATGGAGAAGTGTGTCTCTCTCACTAGTGTCATAAGCATGTCTTTCATCTTGAATTACACTAGCAATATCTAGTTCATGCAACTTACTCTTAGCAATTCTATATTTTGCTTTTAATCTATTGTAAGAGTTGATGCACTTACTAGCCTTTTCGGAAACCATACCGAAACTATGTTCAAGCTTCTCGTATGAGATCTTCTCTTCAATCTCATCAATGACATCTTCTTTGACTACCTCGTCGCTTTCCTTCTTGCTTGAGCAAAGCAAAGACTCTTCCTCATTAGCCATGAGGCATGATTCCTCATAGGAATTGTAATTATCGAGCCAAGCATCCAATTCCTCCTCAGTTAATCCGGATGGGATTGGAGTAGGAGCAACAAATGCTACAAAGCATGCATGAGCATCCTCCTTTGCATCCTCTTCTTTGTTGCTCGAAGTGTCCTCACTCCAATCATCAAAGGTCCCGATTAGTCCCTTCTTTTGGTTCTTGGACTTGGATCTTCCTTTCCAATGCTTCTTTCCTTTACCCTTGTAAGTTTCTTTGTTGGGTTTGGAAGAGCATTCGGTGGACAAGTGACCTTTTCCACTGCAAGTATAACAAGTAGGAACCTTGTTACTATTTGAGGCAAACTTTGACAAAGACTTACCTTGCTTGCACTTGAGGAATGCTTTGAATTGCTCGGTAAGCTCCTCAATTTCTTCTCCACTTACATCTTCTTGCTCATCTTCTTCACTAGGAGCTTCTCGATGGAATTTCCTCCTCCACTTGATTGGCTCCTCCTTGGCATGGAATGCAACCCCATTTTGCTTCTCTAGCTTTTCGAGCTTTGTTGGTTGAATATCCTTCTTGTGTTGAAGCTTCACTTCATACGCCATGAGATTACCAATGCACTCCTCAACGATATATTTGGACGTGTCATATGACTCCAAAATTCCATTGGCCTTTGACTCCCAACGAGGTGAGAGAGAGTCAAGGATCTTCTCTACACGATTCTCTTGGAAAATCATCTCCCTGAGTCCCTCCAAAGTGTTCACGATCTCAGGAAACCTTGTGAACATCTCTGAAATGCTTTCGCCTTCCTGCATCTTAAACATTTCATATTTAGATCTAAACACAGTTTGTTTAGATTTCTTTACCTTCGTTGTCCCTTCATGACAAATCTCCAAGGTATGCCAAATATCGTTGGCTGTTTTGCACATGGAGATGCGATTGAACTCATTTGCTGAGAGAGTGCAATGTAATGCGTTCATAGCTCTCGCAATGAACTTGATCGAGTCCTTCTCCGCCTTTATCCTTGAAGCCGCGGGAGTAGTGGGATTCTCAAATGGCACCTCCGTGATGTCCCATAGGTCTTGACCCTCCATGTAGATCATCATCCTGATCTTCCAACTCGGGTAGTTGGCTCCGTTGAAGAGCGGGGGTCGAACGGTTGAGCGACCTTCTTCATGAGATGCAGATGAGGCGTTGAATGCCATGGTTGCAGTATGCTATAACCTCGCTCTGATACCAATTGTAAGGATCGCCTTACCGTTGCAATACTAACAACACACACTAGAGGGGGGTGAATAGTGTAATGGCAATAAAATTGTCCAATTAAAATTTAACTTGCAAATGCGGAATTATAAATGCAAGAGGAATTAAAAGGCACAATCAATCCAAACGCAAACACACAGTTTTACCCCGGTTCCCAAAACTTGGGTACATCCAGCCACACCAATATTCACTATATTCCCACACAGAGAAGTGAATACAAATCTCACAAGGAGATACCCCACAAAGAGGACTTATGCCTGACACAAGGACCCAACCAATCCTACACGAGGATCAAGACTCCCACACAGAGAATCACTAACTCCCACTCAGAGAATTAGGGTTAGCCCTATACTAGGACACTAGAACTCCCATGAAAAGAGTTAATTCCCACAAAGAGAATTCCCTAGTCCCACAAAGAGACAACCTCCCACAAAGAGAGAAACTACAAAGAGAGTCCTAATCCCACAAAGAGAAATAGGAAAACAAATTACACCAAGTAAAGTAAATACTCTTACCTATGCCTTGAGATACTTACTCATGAATGGATGCAAGGCATGGAAGAGGATCTCCAAGTGTTGTGATATGCTTGAGAGCACTTGGATAATTTCCCTTGAGCTGGACTTCAAAGCATGAAGAAAGATGAATGCTCAATTGAGGGAAATGAGGGAGCTTGAGAGTTGCTTATTGATCTCTTGAGATTTTCTATAGAGTCAAGAGTTATCAAGTGTTGTCAAGAGTTCTCAAGTGATGGCAGCACACTCATATATATAGGAACCCCATATCAAGCCCAAAAACCCAAAGAAACAGCCAAATGAACAAATCTGCAACAGCTAGAAACTGGGTGAAAACGACAGGAACAGTTGACTGTTGATCAAAAGACAGTCGACTGATCAACGGCTAGAAAATATCCAACGGCTATAATCTGAGCAAGGACAGTCGACTGATGAAGTCAATACAGTCGACTGATAAACAGGACAGGCGCCTGTTAATCCTTCAGCAGGCGACTGCTGCAGGGGATGGATCGAAACAGAGAGATGCACTCTTTCTCCAATTCTTCGGACAGGCGACTGATGTTAATACTACAGTCGACTGTCAAGAAATCAGGCGACTGTATATACTTCATCAGTCGTCTGCAGTAAGAGATGTAGAAACAACAGAGAGATGCAGAGAATGCACTTACGCTATACAGGCGACTGATGACCAATCTCCAGGCGACTGTAGAAATATAGACGACTGTAAACTGATCGACAGACGACTGTGCTAAAGATCAATTTTGAGTCAATTGAAATGTTGACTTGAGCTGTGCATGTCAGACGACTGTAGAAGGATCTACAGGCGACTGGAAATCACCCAGTCGACGGTGTTTCCTTCAGCAGGCGACTGACGGAAAGCCAGATACTCCAAATGAGTCTTTGGACAGAGTGAACCTATTGGGTTAGATTCTATGATAATCCTAAGGCTCACTAAGATGGTTAAATGCATATGCATGAATGAGTAAACCATCTAACAAGGCATTACATTAACCCTAGACTCAAAAGAGATAGAAAGCAATAAAGTAAAATACATTGATTACAATGCTTCTCAAAGAGTCTAAGTCTTCAATCTTGATGCCTTGAGTGCTCTCCACCATCTCCAAGCTTTGGCACTCCTTGAGTCCAAACTATGGCCCTTCTTCACTTGATGTCCATCCTTGCACCAAGTGATTAGTCTCCAAGAAAGATATTCAAGGAATTAAAATGTGAGACTAAAACATGAGAATCATTAGCAACAACATAATGTTGTGATCATCATCAAAATAAGATTGGTATAAAACACCAATACTCAACATCATGGTCCTGGACACACCCAATTTTGATGATATTCTTGTTATGGACTGGTTAGGGACTTTATATGCTACTATCGACTGTCATAAGAAAAAAGTAGTATTTCAAATTCCTGACCATCCGATGTTCGAATTCATCAGTGGTAGTCGTTCGCTCGGGCCTATCAGATTTTGGGCTCAGCCGTACGAAGCGATCCTCGCATCTATGCAAGTCGAACCGTAGAAGCCTGCAGTGGTTCGAGACTTTGAAGATATATTTCCAGAAGATATTTCTGGATTGCCGCCTGACCGAACTTTGGAGTTCAGTATCGACCTGATGCCGAATACCCAGCCAATATCGAGGGCACCTTACCGTATGGCTCCAGTAGAACTTGAGGAGCAACGGAAGCAGTTGGATGACCTGTTGCAGAAAGGATTCATTCATCCCAGCGTGTCTCCCTGGGGTGCACCCGTTCTGCTGGTTAAGAAGAAGGATGGAACAAGAAGGATGTGCATGGATTAACGGGAGTTGAACAACATCACTGTGACGATTAAGTACCAGTTACCGCACATAGATGATATCTTTGATCAACTCGGTGGATCACGAGCTTTCTCGAAGTTAGATCTCAGGAGTGGATACCATCAGGTGAAGGTCAAGAACGAAGATATCTACAAGACGGCCTTCCAGACCAAGTATGGACACTATGAGTTTATTGTCGTACCATTCGGTGTGACCAACGCTCCTGCAGTATTCATGAATCTCATAAATCTCATATTCTACGAGTTTCTGGATAAATTCATAGTGTTATTTATTGATGACATATTGGTCTACTCGAAGAGTGAAGAGGAGCATGCCGAGCACCTGCTGATTGTGTTAGAGACACTTCGACATAATCAGTTGTATGCCAAGTATAGCAAGTGCGAATTTTGGCTGGACTGTATCACATTCTTTGGACATGTGGTATCGGGTGATGGTATCTCGATCGACCCAGAGAAATTTGATTCAATCAGAGATTGGCCTACCCCTCAGTCAGCATCAGACATCCGGAGTTTCCTAGGATTGGCGGGCTATTATCGTCGATTCATTCAGGATTTCTCGAGGATAGCAGAGCCCATGACTCAACTGACGAGGAAGGACGTCAAGTTTGTTTGGTCAGACTCGTGCGAGCAGGCATTTAAGACTTTGAAAGCGAGGCTGACATTTGCACCAGTTTTGGCTATTCCAGATAGGACTGGAGGATTCGAGATCTTTTGTGATGCCTCGGGCAAAGGTCTTGAATGTGTTCTACATCAGCACGGTCATGAAGTCGCTTACGCTTCTCGACAGTTAAAGATCCACGAGAAGAATTATCCGACTCACGACTTGGAGTTAGCAGCTGTCATCTTTGCTTTAAACATTTGGAGACATTTCTTACTGAGTGTGAAAGTGAAGATCTTTCCTGATCACAAAAGTTTGCAATATATTTTTACTCAGAAGGAGTTAAATATGAGATAGCGCAGATGGTTAGAGCTGATGGCTGATTACGACATCGATCTCTAGTATCACCCAGGGAAGGTTAATGTCGTAACTGATGCCTTGAGTAGACTCCCTGTAGTTATGACTCTTACAGTTCAGTGGAGACTACAGCAGGATCTGCATAAGATGAGCACAGAGGTCGTGTTACCTGGAGTCACATCGTCATTGATGAACATGCAGATTCAGTCGACGATAGTGGATCGGATTAAAGCTGCACAGACTGGGGATGCTAAACTGTGGAGGATCCGAGAGCAATTTGAAGCTAGACTTCGGACGGACTTTATCATTCATGCGGATGGTTCCTTGAGATATGGCAGTAGGATCTGCGTAGCTTCAGGTGATATCAGAGATGAGCTGATGAATGAAGCTCATAGCTCTCCCTATTCCATTCATCCTGGCAGTACCAAGATGAACAAGGATCTCTGTCTGAATTTTTGGTGGCATGGAATGAAGAGGAGCATAGCTCAGAGCGTCGCCAAATGCCTCGTGTGTCAGCAAGTGAAGGCTGAACACCTTCGCATTACT
Source organism: Scilla litardierei (assembly GCA_030789695.1). Classification (NCBI taxonomy): domain Eukaryota; kingdom Viridiplantae; phylum Streptophyta; class Magnoliopsida; order Asparagales; family Asparagaceae; genus Scilla; species Scilla litardierei. The sequence continues at coordinate 302,828,115 of CM061142.1, read as the reverse complement.
AGTGCTTCAACCCATGTCGATTCCAGAGTGGAAGTGGCAGCACATCACCATGGACTTTGTGACTGGCCTACCTCGAAGCACCAAGCAAAATGACGCGATTTTTGTTATCATTGACCGATTAACCAAGTCTGCACACGTCATTCCTTTCCTAGTAGGACAATCTACGGAGATACTGGCAAAGAAGTATTATAGGTAATTATCCCTCTCATACTTTTATAATTTCTTTCTAGTACACGTCGTGATGTGAATGATAATCGTGCATGAGACTGTGCGATTGCATGGAGACCCCGTGAGTATCATCTCCGACCGAGACACGAGATTCACGTCTCAGTTCTAGAAGAGTCTACAGACGAATCTGGGTACTAGTCTGAGTTTCAGCATGGCGTATCACCTGCAGACTGATGGACAGTCGGAGTGCACTATTCAGATATTAGAGGACATGTTGAGAGCTTGCATGTTGGATCTTAAGGGTTCGTGGAAAGATCATCTACATCTAGTGGAGTTCGCCTACAACAACAGCTATCAAGCCAGCATTGGCATGGTGCCATTTGCTGCACTTTATGGAAGAAAATGTCGATCTCCGCTGAGTTGGGATGACATCGGTGATAGAGAACTGTTGAGACCAGAGATGATAGTTAAGGCTATGGATGTAGTGCGTACCATCAGGGATAAGCTTCGTGTTGCACAGGATCGATATAAGCATTGGGCTGATGCTAAACGTCGTTCTTTGGAATTCAAGGCTGGAGATCATGTATTCTTAAAGAAATCCCTGAACAGAGGAGTGACTTGTTATGGGAAGCACAGCAAGCTCAGTCCGAGATTCATTGGACCATTCGATGTGTTAAAGCGAGTTGGAGAGGTAGCATATCGTCTAGCACTACCGCCTTAATTGGAGGGAGTACATAATGTTTTTCATGTATCTCAGCTGCATCATTACATCAGTGATCCGTCACACGCTGTCGATTACTCGGAGATTATGGTTCGACCTGACCTGACTTATGAGCAGCAGCCGGTGCAGATCTTAGACCGACGTCAGAAGACGCTCAGGAACAAGGTCGTCGAGCTCGTGCGAGTGATGTGACGTCAAGATTCGCCTGGAGAATCCACCTGGGAACGTGAAGACGAAATGCGAGAGCATTACCCTTATGTGTTCCCTGCCCTTTAGTTGATTGAAATTCCAAGGACGGAATTTTCTTAAGGTGGATAGAATGTAACGACCTGCATTTTCGGATACACTGGAGTGGAGTTCTATTTATATATGTCTTCCATTAATATACTCTTGATGTCTTGATCCCATTAATATATTTGGTAGTTAGCTTATTAATCTTGTTATTAATGTTTTGAGATTTAAAATTCAAAAATTTTAAAATTCAAAAGTTTTAAAATTCAAATATTTTCAAAATTCAATTTCAAATTTATTTTAAAACTTCCCTTTTAAATCCTAATTAAACCTATAATAATTTTAGAAATATTTCCCTCATTAAAACCCATTCCCCTTTGTTATTACTATCATTCAAACAACCTGCCTAAATAATTTAGCTATTAATTCCCTAATAAATATTTTTAAAGCAAATCTTTTTAAATTTCAAAAAGCTTTCCTAAATAACTTATGCTATTATTTTTCCTTAAGCAATACTTAAAACAAATCAATTCCTATTAAAACACTTTCCTTTTTTTCTTACAAATTATTTTCTAATTTTTCCCTAACCCTAATCACCCTAGGCTATCCACGCAACATTCTTTCACAAACCCTATACAAGCCTAGCCTCAAACAAACTAAGGCCGCACCACCCTAAAACCCTAGCCTGATATCCTATAAACGCAGGCCTTCATTCTTTTTTTAAAACCCTAAGAATAAACCTACAGCATGCACCCCTCTAAAACCCTAGGTATAAACTCTACCCCTACCTCTATAAACCAAGACACCCTCCCCTAAAACACCTAGACCTACAAACCCTAAGGCTAAACCTAAGCCGCACAGAAACCCCGACTCACTCTCCTCTCCCATGCAACAGAACCCTAGTCTAACCATACAACCCTAACCCATTCAAACCCTTTCTATCGCACGCCGGCGACCTCCTCGCATGCAAAGCCCTCCGTCAGCAGCTCCCACACCCGAACACCCGCCACCTCCTCCATTGCTCCAAGCCCACTCCACCGCAAGTGCCACCCCTCTACCTTCGCCGACGCCCTGCCCCCACGCACAACACGTCCCCAGCGTACCTCCGTCCTTCACCTCCCTAGAAGCCCGCAGGCGCCCACTCCTCCGCCTACAAGCATCTTCAGCCTGCATGCTCAGCACTCTGACCACCTCCAGTGCCCAGTCCTCCTGCGAAGCCGTCGCCAGCCACTCCCCTCCACCTGCACAGCTTTGCCAGTGCCTCTACTCTCGACTGCAACCCCCGTCGCCTCCTAGCCGTGGTGCCACCTTCAGTCGAAGCTTCCGCCCCTCCCTTCTCCTCCACCTGTAACCCAACGTAAGAGAACGTGAACCTTTAAGAGGTTAGCTTGCAGTTTTTGTATATTAGTTAGGGTTATATATATTAGTTGTTAGTTAGTTAGTTATATAAAAAATGCCTCTGTTGTTAGCAAGGTTAATATACACTTTTTAATAGCTAGTTTTAATTAGGGTTAGTTATATAAACTAGGTTTTGTTATCATGGTAGTATTGTTGTAAAAGTTAGCTATTAGGTTATAAACGTATTGCATGTTTATAAGTAAGTGCATATACTAGGTTTCCCCACTTAGTTTATTTTAGGGTGTACTATTATATTAGTGGTTTGGTGCTATAAGTATATTAGTTAATTAGTTTAACAGTAGGTTATGAATAGGTTATGAAGCTCAGGTTTTATAATGTATATAACAGTGTTTATATGTCATTTAATTGTTAAATAAATGTGTTATTATATAGAAACCATGAGTACACAGATTAGAGAATTAACCAAATAATAAAACAGTACCCCTTTTCTTAATAATTGGAATAAATAAGGTTAGTTTAAATAAGTTATTTTTCATTTAATCTGATACCGAAACTGAATGGCACAGAGAATGTTCGCGCCTCCCGTACGAAGCCGTCGACACCAAAATCACCGGAAATAGGCAAGCGTGCAATTTATTACATATTTTTAAATATCACTCGTTTAGATGTTTTACCCTTAAACTGTGAAAACTTGTACACAAAAATGACATGTGGCATAATGACACTATAACTCCTTGAAACACACTTATGTGAAATGCTAAATTTGGACTCGTGTACGTGTGTGTGGACACCATTAAGAAAAATGAACCTACTTGTTACGATATGAAACGTATAGACTGTGAAACAAACAACTTGAATAACATAGAACATGATCGCCGGTTTGGCTAACTCACAGATAATGCATGTCGTTGGCTTATAGACATACATGCCATTGGCTCATAGTTGGCTACTCTTGTCGGTCACATGTGACTAGTCTTACTCGTGTTCCAGTAGGGTCACATGTGACTAGTCTTGCTCGTGTTCCAGTATATGACGGTTTAACATTCTGGCTCATGGTACAGAAAGTACACGTGGGTGTGGTTGGGTTCCCGAGCACTAGCCGGTAGTAAAAGGGTCGCCTTTGGGGGCACTTGAAGATGGATTCACTTACTTGCCGTCTAACGACGGGAGACTTGGTCACGGACTTGCACACACAATTAAACAACTTGACAAATGATGTTAACTTATAGAAATGATGTTACTTTATTGAACTGCCATGTTTCATTTTCATAATAGAACTGCATGCTAGTGTAAATCTTTATAACTGCTTTAAACTGCCATATATAATTTTTGTATATCATGCCAAGTGTCCCCTTCTAACCATAACTTGATAGGACCCTTGCCAACATAAATTCTATGTTGTTGGAATGTATGTCAAGCCACGAGACAGAGTACCAGGAGGACGAGCTGCTGGATCAGAGTGATTCGTTGGACCAGGAGTACGTCGACCCAGAGGTTCTCCCCCATAGAGGACTAGTCGTAGAGATTCACCTGTTGTTGCTGCTTTAGATTTTTATTTTCTGCTTATCTGTTGGGTGTGTACCCACTTTTGTAAACCCTGTTTGTTGGCCATGCTTGGGGCCTTACTTTCTCTGTGTACTTTCCTTTCTGGATGTTGGCTACAATTATTATTATTATTATTATTATTATCTCTGTTGTTCTGGTTGCATGCAAGAATCTGCATTTGGTTGTTATTCACAGACGCTTATTGGGCTTAAACTTCACCGCTTCAGTCCATGCGGACCCGCTCGTGTCCTCGCTCCCAAGTATAATGGAAAGCAGGGTGTGACAAGTTTTTGTGGTGGCCCATGCAGTTGAAGGGTTTCCGGGCACTAGCCGGTAGTAAAAGGTTCGCCTTCGGGGGCACTTGAAGGTGGATTCACTTACTAGCCATCTAACGACGGGAGCCTTAGTCACGGACTTGCACACACAATTAAACAACTTGAAAAATGCTGTTAACTTATAGAAATGATGTTACTTTATTGAACTGCCATGTTTCCTTTTCATAATAGAACTACATGCTAGTGTAAATCTTTATAACTACTTTAAACTGCCATATATAATTTTTGTATATCGTGTCAATGGTCTCCTTCTAACCATAACTTGACAGGACCCTTGCTGACATACATTCTATGTTGTTTGCATGTATGTCAAGCCACGAGACAGAGTACTAGAAGGACGAGCTGTGGGATTAGAGTGATCCGTTGGACCAGAGTACGTCGACCCAGAGGTTCTCCCAACAGAGGACTAGTAGTAGAGCTTCACCTGCTGTTGTTGCTTTAGAGTTTTATTTTCTGCTTATCTGTTGGGTGTGTACCCACTTTTGTAAACCCTGTTTGTTGGCCATGCTTGGGGCCTTACTTTCTCTGTGTACTTTCCTTTCTAGATTTTGGCTATTATTATTATTATTATTATCTCTGTTGTTCTGGTTGCATGCAAGAATCTGCATTTGGTTGTTATTCACAGATGCTTATTGGGCTTAAGTTTCACCGCTTCAGCCCATGCAGATCCGCTCGCGTCCTCGCTCCCTAGTATAATGGGCAGCGGGGCGTGACACAAGTAAACGGTGACTGAGCAAGTACACATAGTAACGTACAAGAACAACCATAGTAATAATGAAATATAAATGAGATGACCATGTTAAGGGAGAGTAATTGTGCCTAGCCTAGTTCGTGACTTATAAAGAAAGTACATTGAGCAACCAAGAGTCCACTTAATACCACGGGTGCGCATACCCGGGTTAAACCAAATCTGTGCCACAAATACGATACTGTTCAATAACCTATGAACAAAATTCCAAAATAAATTGTGGGAGATAGTAGAAAACGGGGGCGCCTCCTTAGATTTCATCTAAGGAGGCATCGTAGATCCCTTTTTCCCCATGTGTGTGTACGCACGCGTGCATGTGTCCTTGTATGTAGATTGTACTGTAGAGTGTATGTGTTCGTATATTGCATGTATAGGTATTTGAATGTACCTATTGGTGTCAGTATATTATGTGTACTGTAAGTGTAGGTGGCTATGCATAGGAGTTGACCTGTGTGCTCCTATTGGGTGTTGTGTTATGTGTATGTATCGTGATTATGTGTATATGTATGTGCTTACACCCCATGTATGTATGTAGATTTGTATCTTTGACTAGGTGTCTTGAGGTATTTACTAGAGGTGCATGGATATGTTTGAATAACGTGATCATTGCAATAGAGATACTGGTGAATAGTACGGATGTGTGAGGGAATGTATACGATTTAGGTGAGTGTATGTATGGATCTTTGGATGGGTATCTTCTTGTATATGTATAACTATTTGTGTGTTTATTGGTATGCATCCTTGTATGTAGTATGCATCCTTGTATGTATTGTTGTGTAAATATAAATGTATTTGTCCACTTAGTATGAGGACTTGTGTGAGGATATTTATATGTTTCTTTGCATGCATCTGTGTATGTAGGGGTGGCAAACGGGTCGGATCTGGTCGGGTTGGGTTGGGTCAGGTTTGACCCGACCCGGATAGGGGTAAACCCGACCCGACCTAGATTAAATCCGGGTCAGTGTTCAAAAACACATACCTGACCCAGTGTAACCCGAGTTCACCCATACCCGACCCGATTCATTTTGCGGTTCGGGTTCGGGTTAGAGTTCGGGTCGGGTTCGGATGGTAGGGTTGAAAGTGAGAGTAAAAATCAAGATTTAATTGCACAGAAAAATGCAGATGGAAGGCTCGAACTCGTGACCAGGTATGCACGCTGTTGGATCCTGTCAAAACAAGGACGTTAGGATCGAATAATGAAGTAGAGACTTACGCTTGCGTACGCGGCACCGTAATCTCGGAACTTCGCCCTCGGATTCGCCACAACAGTCGATACTTCGTCACGGAGGATCGAAGCAGAGTTTCACCGCCTAAATCTCTATTTAGAAGAGGATTTTAATGGAAGGGAGAAGAAGAACATAAGATGCCTTATGCAAACTTATGGCATGAAAAGTGTGGTATGAATGCATTACCCTTGGGTCCTATTTATAGGCTTTAGGGGTGGTTATTGTAGGAAATAACCAATTATAAGCTTATTAGCCTATATTAGCACATTCATTTATCCTCTTCTTCATTCACTTATCAAGTGCCTTTATGCACTTATAAAGTGACTTTTTCCACTTATCGAGTGGCTTTTTCCACTTATCGAGTGGTCCTTTTCACACGAGAAAAGGTTCCATTTGTGCACGCTTTCGTGCACACGACATCTGAGGTCCATATACCCTCATACATCCCCTCATGGGTGTATTCATGTCATCCATATCCAACATCTCCCACTCACACTTGAGGGGATTGTAAGGAAACATCTTTCCTTTAACTCTTCTGTTTATCATACCGAGAAATAGGCCGTGTGACCGTCATGCGCATAGAGTCCGCTGTTGTGCACTTGTTAGATATACACAACACCCCTCGAGGTGCAAAGTTGAGTAGATCAACGCATGCTTTACCCTAGATTATTTCTTCACATTTCTTATACTTTATATTCAACAATTGAATCCCATCTGGATTACAATTGGCTGGCCAGCTTTGAATCTCTAAAGTCCAAATGTGAATATGAAATTAATCTTCCTCTTCTTACGATCTTTTTGATCTTGACTTGACTTGCTTTTCTAACATGCCCCACCGGACCGAATTAACCATAGTCCATAAGCAACATGCTAAGATAGCAATCACCCAGTCAAATTTTAAGGAACCAATTAGAGTCCATAAGGGTAACGAGTTAAGACCCATGTGGTCTTTGGGTCTCACATAATAGTAAACACAATTACTATTCTAACCCAATGGTCAAAATGCATACGTAGTATGAATACGTATTACAACATCACTCCTTTCCCAGGGAGCGTATGTCTTAATGATGTTGTAAGGATGATGATCAGACACCATAATGTCTGATTTTGAGTCCCTTTTGCTACTCAAATAATCTTCTGGACCCACATCCCGCATAAGACAGATATGAAAAAAAATCCTCTTAGATCTTTTGTAAGCATCCATATGATGCAAATCTTTTATACGACCATTTTGTTTAATTCATGACTCTAAATCATCCGTCTGATGATTTTGACTTTAAACAGGTCTCATCTTTATTTTATCCGTCTGATATAATAAAGGCGGTTGCTCATGTGAGAGAGCCAACCTCAATCTGTCCGACATACTAGAAAACCAGCAGAGATTTAAAATGTACACAAACATTTTCAAGAAAGTCATATGCAATGTTGAAAAGAACTTATTCTTTTATTAAATTTGATCATTTACAGACATGGGAATATACATTTGTACAACTCAGCTCTTACGCAACCCTTGAGATGATAAGTGTTTGTAAAACACATCTCTGGGGATCGCCATCGTAAGCGGATCCGCTATCATCTCATGCGTAGATATGTACCTTATGTCTACCTTCTTGGTCTTATCATAGTCTTTTGCAAATTTGTAGCGGATATCTATGTGTTTGGTCTTACAATGGAATTTAGGATCTTTGACATAGGCTATAGATGCTTGACTGTCGCTGTGTATAGGTACAGCACCTGAGTCACTTGCATCAATTAGCCTGTCTAAGAACTTCCTAAGCCAAACAGCCTCTTGGACTGCCATGCTAAATGCTACAAACTCGGCTTCCATAGTTGAAAATGCGATGCAGGATTATTTCTTGCTACTCAAGGATATTACACCAGATCCGAGTAGAAAAACATATCCTGAGGTCAATCGTCACTCATCGAGATCACCCGCCCAATCAGCATCAGTGTAGCCTTCGAGCCTCAAGGCATCTCCTTGATAGCATAAAGCATAGTCTGCAGTTCCTTTGAGATACCGCAATATCCTCTTAACCGCTTTCCAGTGTACTTGCCCTGGATTGGATTTGTAATGACTTACCATTCCAACGGTAAAACAGATGTCCGGTCTTATACACATCATAGCGTACATAAGACTACCAACTGCACTGGAATATGGAACTTTTTCCATAATTTCCTTTTCCTTTTGGTTCTTTGGACACGATTTCAGACATAAATTGTCGCACTTGCTTATAGGAGTATCAATGGACTTGCAATCCTGCATATTAAAACGTTCTAGAACCTTCTTTATATAAGTCTCTTATGAAAGAGAAAGAAGTTTCTTCGAACGATTCCTTGAAATCTTAACTCCAAGGATATATGTGGCTTCTCCCATGTCTTTCATCTCAAAAACTGATGAAAGCCAAGCCTTGATATCCATCACAAAGCCCTTGTCATTTCCAGCTATTAAAATGTCATCTACATATAGAGACATAATAATGTACTTGCTCTTAATCCTCTTGATATATACGCAGTTGTCTTCATCAAGCATGGAAAACCCATTTGATAAGACAACTTCTTGAAATCGTATATACCATTGCCTCGAGGATTGCTTAAGACCATATATGGACTTACGAAGTTTACAAACCTTATGTTCGTTTCCTTCTTTTACAAACCCTGTTGGTTGTTCCATATAGATCTCCTCGTCCAATTCTCCATTGAGAAAGGCAGTCTTTACATCCATCTGATGTAATTCGAGGTCTAAGCAAGCTACCTTAGCCAGAATCAGGCGAATTGAGGTAAAACGAACAACAGGCGAGAAGGTCTCTTCGTAGTCTATCCCTTCTTGTTGCGTAAAACCTTTCGCGACAAGGCGAGCTTTATAAATGTCTATAGAGCCATCAGCCTTATGCTTGATCTTGAGAACCCATTTGTTCCCAATAGCTCTACGTCCTCTTGGTAAGTCAACTAAGTCCCAGACTTGGTTAACTTTCATGGATTCCAACTCTTCCTTCATCGCTTCCATCCATTTGTCTTTCACAGGGCATGATACGGCCTGTTTGAAAGTAGCAGGCTCGTCATCATCTTGTAGTAAAGTCATAAAGGTTTGCGGAAACTCATCCTCAAATCTTAGAGGAGCCAACCTTGTACGACTACTACGTCGTATTTGAGAATCTTCAAGTCCTTGTTGACTCGAATTTAGATCAATTCTAATATCACTCCCACTTAGAATGTCGTTAGAAATGCTCCCACTTGGATCATTATTCCCGTATGGAATAGGATTTGTGTCATTCGTATCATCCATTGGTGAAGTTTGAAACGTATTTTCGTCTTCACCAAGAATTCTCCCACTTGAATGAGGTAATCCTTCTTGATCATTAATCTCAAATAGAGATAAGTCCTGACTTATCTCACCCTGTCTTGGAAACTCGTTTTCCAAAAAAGTGACATCCCTCGACTCAAATTCAATTAGACCTCCATTGTCTTCCTGACTAATGAAAACATAACCTTTGGAGTTTTCTGCGTATCGTATGAAGATACATTTCCTTCCCCGTGGCCCAAGTTTGCCATACTTATGGGAGGAAATATGTGCGTAGGATGCACATCCCCAAGGTTTTAAAATGTTTAAGTCAGGAGACCTTTGGTTCCACAACTCATAAGGAGTGGAGCTAACTGATTTCGAGGGTACGCGGTTTAATATGAAAGCGGCCGTCAATAATGCATCACCCCTAAAAGGTGATTGGCAAGTTAGCTTGCGCCATCATTGAACGGACCATTTCCATTAAAGTCCTATTTCTCCTTTCTGCAACACCATTTTGTTGAGGAGTATAAGGCATAGTTACCTGATGTACTATACCCTTTTCATCACAAAGTTCCTTAAAACTTGTTGATTGATATTCACCGCCCCTATCGGTTCGCAAGACCTTAATCTTGCGATCTAATTGATTCTCCACTAAACTCATATAGTTTTTAAAGCAGGTTAATGCTTCACTTTTATGGGATATCAAATAGATATGTCCGAATCGGGTGAAGTCATCAATAAAAGTGATGAAATAGGACTTCCCGCGTCTTGTCTTGACATTCATCGGACCACATATGTCCGAATGGATGAGCTGTAATGGAACCTCGGCCCTTGTGCCGGTTCCAAACGACTTGCGACAAGATTTTCCTACAAGCCAATGTTCGCAGGTCGACATTTCAACCTTTGAAACATTGGATAGAAGGCCACGTTTGGCAATTCTATCCATTCGTGTTGGTCCAATGTGACCAAGCCTTGCATGCCAATAAATTATATCAGACTCATAAGTCGAAGAATTTGTAACAAGAAAATTTTCATTACAAAATGAAGAGTCATACATTGTATTTAATACAATAAATCCTTTGAATACATACCCAGTACCAATTAAGGAATTATTACAACACAAGTCCACTTTACAATTTTGAAAGAACAAGCTATAACCAAGACCCATTAACACGACCACAGATATTATATTCCTTCGAATATCTGGAGCGAAGAGAACATCATGAAGTATGAGAGTGCGGCCGTTGTCCAAGACTAGCTTGCAAGTCCCAACGCCTTTCACTTCAACACGTGTGTTGTTTCCTACATAGATCCACTTCGTTCCTTGGGGTATCCGGTGATACTCCACGAAGGACCGTCTGTCCCTTGCTATGTGGTCGGTGGCACCTGAATCAATTATCCAAAATGGATTAGATTCCACAAAAAATATTGAACTAGAAACACATATGTAACTAGCATAATTACAAGTTACCTCGTCGCTTCCACTCGTACACGAACGAGCATAGTGACCGAACTTGTTACACTTGAAGAACTTGATCTTCTTCAAGTCTTTCTTCTTGTGCCATTTCTTGTGCCCACCCTTATGTTTGGGTTTCTTGGTAGACTCAGGTTGCTTATTACGTTCATTAGAAGACTTCGAACGATCTTTACGTTTCTTTCTCCCGTGTGAGGAACTAGCAACCATGTGCACTTCTGCACTTGGCTTGGCAGCCGCAAGCCGCTCTTCCTCTAATTCGAGGTGCTTGGAAACATCGCTGAAGGTCTTGATGCTCTCATTATGAGTGAGATGCATCTTCATTTGGTCCCACCCATTTGGTAGGGAACGTATGACTGCTTGGATTTGTTGATCATCTGTGAGCACATGACCTGCATCCTTTAACTCTGAGATTAGATTTGCCATATGTCGCAGATGTTTCCCCATGGAATGATCTGGACGTTTCTTGTATGAATCAAATCTTATAGTTAAGGCGCGAAGTTTGGACACTGATATGCCACCAAACTTCTCCTCTAGCTTGGACCATATGTCCATGGCTAGGTCATGCTCTCGGAAGATGCGCATTATGTCATCGGCCATACTGCTCAATAACGTAATGCGAGCTATCTTATTCTTCCAAGACCAAGCATCAAAAGCTTCCTTGTCTCGTCTGTGTTGGGCCGTAGTGCCCAACTCAGGTTCAATCATTACGTTCTTTAGAGTTTCGAGCACTTCTTGCGCCTCTAGAACGTATTGTATCTTGATGGACCATAGTTTGTAATTATCGCCGTTGAGTTTTTCACCTCTGTTTAATTTAGCGACGATATTCTTTGAAGCGGAAGACATTTTACTTTTAAAATGCTGCAAAAGACACAAAACCGAAGGTTTGATCAAAATCATTGCATTAAAATTCTTAAAATATAATTCCCAATTGAAATGATAATAGAATATCCCATTTGGATAGTTCTAATTTCAACTCCCACTTAGAATGATATTTATAATTTGATAAGTTACTTTCGAAAAATATTGAAGATGTTACTCTAGAATCGGAAAGGTCACTATGTTTCCATCTAGAGTAACTTTCAATATTTCCCCATCACTTTATCAAATAATAGTACTCTTATAGTACTTTGCAGTGGAAAAGTGTTTTTTGAAAACGTATTTTTCAAAAATATTTTGCAAACGTATTTTGTAGTATCTTGAAAACGTATTTTTCAAATGCATTTTGCAAACGTATTTTGCAAGGCCTATACCCCATTATTGGGTGTCATAGCCGAAATATTTCGACAATTCCCCAGCCATTGCCAGGGTCGTGTCAAGGCCGTGCCAAGGCCGAATTCATCTTCCTTCCGAAGTGAGAGTTGCCATCGCAACTTGGCCAAAGCCGGATCCCCCTTGGGGAAAAATGCGATATTTCAACTTAGTACCCTTATGATACTAGCGAAATATACGGCAATCCCTGGCCATCTGCCGGGATTGAGCCGTAGCCGTGCCAAGGCCGGACCCCCCCTAAGGGGATTTTTATGCAAGCCACCGTCGCCAACTCCCGTATGGATCCAAGCGCTCCCCTTCTACAGGGGAATTTACCGCAGAGTACTGCCGTCGGACCCGTAGGGGTTGTTCATGCAAGCCACCGCCATGCAAGTTACCCCCTTTCAGTCACATAAGCCCCCCCATCAAAAATTTGGGTCAACCGGGGCTCGGCACTGGCCGAGGCCGGGGCCGGCAGTGGCCGAGCACCGGCCTCGGCCAGTGCCGACAGGCCTTGGCCTGGCCCCGGCCTCTGCCAGGGCCGGCCAGGCCACTGGCCTGGCCCTGGCCCCCGGCCAGGGCCGACAAGGCCCTGGCCCCCAGCCAGGGCCGGCAGGGCCCTGGCCGGGGGCCAGGGCGCCGGCCCTGGCCTCTGCCAGGGCCGGCAGGGCCCTAGCCCCCAGGCCAGGGCCGGCCAGGCCCTGGCCGGAGGCCAGGGCGCCGGCCCTGGCCTCTGCCAGGGTCGGCAGGGCCCTGGCTGGGCCTTGGCTTCCGGCTAGGGCCCTCTGGCCCTAGCCTGGCCGCGGCCAGGGCCTCCTGGCCCTGGCCGAGGCCGACCTGGCCAGGGCCCCCTGGCCCTGGCCGGCCAGAGCCGGCCAGGCCCTGGCCGGGGCTGGCCAGGGCCGGCCATGGCTGGGCCATGGCCGGCCATGGCTGGGCCATGGCCGGGCCATGGCCCTTTGGCCTTGGTCGGCCATGGCCCATATGGCCATGGCCGGCCACCCCCTTGCATGGGGTTACCGCATGCACTCCTCCCCCTCGACGGGGTGGTTTTCGTTGTCATTTGGCCGTAGCCAATCCCCTCCGCATGGGGAGGGGGGATGCATTGCCTCCATAGCCCATTTGTCCATGGTGATCATGCACCAAAGGTCATCTTCTTCGATGTGAATAACCAATATCGTCTTCGTCGATGAAGCACTCGTTCGTCGATGAAGCACCCGTTCGTCGAGAAAGTAGTTATTCTCTAATGGCCGTGTGCCAAAATGAAGAAATAACATACTCTAAAGTTCGCAAACTACACGCTCCACATGAAGAGAGTTCACATTCCCTATGAATGGAGACTCAGCATCCATGAAGAGTGCGAGCTTGACGATATGAACGGTCGGTTCTTCCCGTCACGGAGAGTTCCTGCCATATCCATAATGACAGAAGACTCTAACGTGAAAAGAACAACCGCTGCGTTCTCTCCGTCATGAAGCGTTCCTACCATATCCATAATGGTAGGATACCCATTCGTGAAAAAGACAACGCCTCATTCATCGGTTCGACGGGGCGGCGGTTTGACCAGGGCGAACCCGTATGGCTCCGATACCAATGTTGGATCCTGTCAAAACAAGGACGTTAGGATCGAATAATGAAGTAGAGACTTACGCTTGCGTACGCGGCACCGTAATCTCGGAACTTCGCCCTCGGATTCGCCACAACAGTCGATACTTTGTCATGGAGGATCGAATCAGAGTTTCACCGCCTAAATCTCTATTTAGAAGAGGATTTTAATGGAAGGGAGAAGAAGAACATAAGATGCCTTATGCAAACTTATGGCATGAAAAGTGTGGTATGAATGCCTTACCCTTGGGTCCTATTTATAGGCTTTAGGGGTGGTTATTGTAGGAAATAACCAATTATAAGCTTATTAGCCTATATTAGCACATTCATTTATCCTCTTCTTCATTCACTTATCAAGTGCCTTTATGCACTTATAAAGTGACTTTTTCCACTTATCGAGTGGCTTTTTCCACTTATCGAGTGGTCCTTTTCACACGAGAAAAGGTTCCCTTCGTGCACGCTTTCGTGCACGCGACATCTGAGGTCCGTATACCCTCATACATCCCCTCATGGGTGTATTCATGTCGTCCATATCCAACACACGCTCCCAGTAGACTACCGCCAGGCTACAATCTTTGTTGTGAGGTATTGATATTTAATTAATTACATTGTTTTAGTGCATCTTATCATTAAAATTTGTAACAAAACCTTCTAAAATCTGAATCCTTCATGATTCGAACCCGTGACCTATTGAACAACAAGCAGAAGGGCTAACCAAGTCTCCAAAGATGGCTTTTGAAAGGAATATGCATAATATTTATTATATGGTAATTCTTTATAAATCGGTGGAATTTGGGTCAATTGGGTTGATGGGTCAAACCCGCACCCGACCCGGATTTTATTCGGGTCGGCTGGGTCGACCCGAATTCTACCCGACCCAGATAGAGCTCTACCCATACCCGGTTGAGTAGACCGGGTACGGATCGGGTCGGGTCGGGTGCATTTGGCAACCATATGCGTATGGTTATCCTAGTGTGCTTGAAGGTATCTAGCTATGAGTGTATATGTGATTATCTGTGTGGGTATGTGTATGAATGTGTATATGTTTAGAGATAAAGGGTTGTGCACATGATACCTACTTGTATGTCCCATATACATGGATGTATATCTTGGGCTATAGTTGTTTGGACTATAGATGTATATTGGTCCCATAGTTGAGTGAGCGTATATGTGTGTTTGGAGGTAGTATATTTGTATGTATGGTGTAGAGATGTTGATAGCTCATATTTTACACTTTATTTCTGCATATTTGCATGCCATTTTGATTGCTCCTACCGCGATTTTCACGATTATTCGACGATGTTTCGATGCTTTTCATTGTTTCTTGGTTTTCGTCTGATTTTAGGAGATATGAAGCAATCGGGAGAAATTTGGAGCTTAGAGTACTCACACGCGTACAGGAGCGTCGCCCATGATCATAGCGAAGAGCTAACGGCACTGGAGGATGAGTGGAAAAAGAAGAACGTCGAAAGAATCGACGAGGAAGCGAGGAGGAGAAGAAAAGAGTTCAGAAACATGCCACTCAGCCGAGTGACGCAGCTCACTCGCCCAAGTGAAGCAGCTTACTCGGTCGAGTAACGCTAATACGAAGATCATTTCCAGACTGAGTACCTAAATGTACTCGGCCGAGTGGTAACTTTCACTCGACCGAGTAAGAACTCCACTCGCCCGAGTGGAGGCCCAAATGCTGAAGAAATCCAAGGCGACTTCTCTATTTTTTTGGAGGGATCTGTAGACTGTCCTACTTGACTGAGTAGACTTCTCACTCGACCGAATGAGAAATCCTACTCGACCGAGTGGCATGAGCGCTGAACGCAAATATCTCTGTCTGTTCTGTAGATTTGGCACTCAACCGAGTGAGATTCTCACTCGGCCGAGTAGCACCGACAGCCAGTCGTGACAACTAGGGTTTCTAGCTGCACAGGGGCAGTTTTGTCTGGATTTTTTTGGTTTTTTGGGCATGTATTTAAGCCCAGTTTTGTCTACAGCCCTAGGAGAGACCAGATACACTCCTTAGAATAATTTTTCTTTAGTTTTAATTTTAGTTAAGCTTTTTTATTGGCGAGAGATTGAAGACTTGTTCTTAATTTTCTATTTGAAGCTTATTCACAACATTGGTTTGTCTTGATCTCTTGCAAGCTTTGATTTTTATGCTATATCTCTTATTAAATCTTGATTGCATGATGAATTCTATTGTTGATTTTGCTTTCCTATTGATTTTTATTATGATTTGTGAGTAGTTCCTTTGCTCTAGGGCAAAGGGATGAACCCTATGGATCTAATGTTTGATTTGTGAGATTTATTGAATTGCTATGATATTAGGCTGGTTAGAAATGTTAGATCTTGATTATTATACTACGGATAGATAGGGATTTCTCTTGGATCTTGAGAGCTCGATAGAGGATAGGGGTCGGGTTCGGATCTGGTCGGGTCCAGGTCAGGTCAGGTTTGACCCGACCCGGATATGGGTAAACTCGAACCCGACCCGGATTATATCCGGGTCACTGTTCAGAAACACGTACCCAACCTGGTGTAACCTGGGTTCACCCGTACCCGACCTGATTCATTTTTGCGGGTCGGTTTCGGGTGGTCGGGTTGAAAGTGAGAGTAAAAAATCAAGATTTCATTGCAAAGAAAAATGCGGATAGAAGGCTCGAACTCGTGACCAGTATGCACACTCCCAGCAGACTACCTCCTGGCTATAATCTTTGTTGTGAGGTATTGATATTTAATTTAATTACATTGTTTTAGTGCATATTATCATTAAAATTTGTAACAAAACCTTTTAAAATCGGAATCATTCATGATTCGAACCACTGACCTACTGAACAACAAGCAGAAGGGCTAACCAAGTCTCCAAATATGGCTTTTGAAAGGAATATGCATAATATTTATTATATGTTAATTCTTTATAACTAGGTGGAATTTGGGCAATCAAGTTGATGGGTCAAACCCGCACCCGACCCGGATTTTATTCGGGTCGGCTGGGTCGACCCGAATTCTACCCGACCCAGATAGAGCTCTACCCATACCCGGTTGAGTAGACCAGGTTCGGATCGGGTCGGGTCGGGTCGGGTGCATTTGGCAACCATATGCGTATGGTTATCCTAGTGTGCTTGAAGGTAGCTAGCTATGAGTGTATATATGATTATCTATGTGGGTATGTGTATGCATGTGTATATGTTTAGAGATATAGGGTTGTGCACATGATACCTACTTGTATGTCCCATATACATGGATGTATATCTTGGGATATAGTTGTTTGGACTATAGATGTATATTGGTCCTATAGTTGGGTGTGCATATACGTGTGTTTGGGGTAGTAAATTTATATGTATGGTGTAGGGATGTATATAGGGATGCGGATATGTGTTTATGAATGTATGTATATCTGTCTGCATATGTACACTTATTTGTATATTGGTGTGTATATTTCTATCTGTCTAACAATACATACCTATGTGTGTTCCTATTAAAATTTCTATGGTATTTCATAAATGGACCTAGAGCATGCACATATTAGTATTATGTCTTTGTGTGTACTTTCATATGTGTATCTATATATGTGTATTTATCGTATGTATGCATACTTGTATGTGTACATAGATGGAGAGATGTAAAGCTAGGTGATATAGAGATGTATGTGTGTAGATATTGGCTACATGTACATACATATATTATGTGTGCGTCTATATATATCTTTATATATGGAGTGAGTGTGTATTTGTATCTACATGCTATATGTGTTGAGTATAGATATGAGTTGTTGTATGTATGCTACTAGTCTGTGTCCTTGGTGTTGGATCTGGATCTAAGCCTAGAGGGGGATGATTATGCTAATAAAATATTTCTGGTGCAACCCACGAGAAATCACATGCAGTTATAAACTCAGGCAGAGTAAATAATACGCAATCACATATGCACAGCAAATTTACCCTGGTTCGGTCGATCACCACGACCTACATCCATCCTCCGAAAGTAAATATTATATTAATAGTGTACATGCACAATCGTAATAGCTAGAGAACCAACATCTCTACACTCACCAGGCTCAGTACCATACTCACCATGTTCAACACTATCAATCCTAATATATGCTCTCACTTGACGACACCCGTTAAGTTCCTCTTGTCTAGAACACCTCTAGACAAGACCCCAAAATGTCACACAAAAAGAGGTAAAGTTTCCCCTACAGATATCAAATAATACTACACAAAAATATTAATAATTTAGAAATCTCGGTTTTGTGTAGCCGTCGTCGTCTCCGTCAATCAGCATGGGCCAAATCTGAGTCTGACAAGTCGTCGTCGACACGTCCCGGCAACTCAATTTGCAGCCTTGGTCTCTCTAAAAGTTGCGGCACTTGGATCTCCCTTGCAACTTGCGGCTTGGCACTAGGATCTATTGCAGCATTTGGATCTATTGCGGCACTTGGATTTTGACGGCACTAGTAATCAAGGGTTGACAAGCTCTCTCGAATGTGTGCGCAATGGGTCAGCAAGCATGTTGTGCAGGCTTTGGCGCGGCTTCTTCTTGTAATTGGAAGGCCCCTCTTGCAGATTTGAGCTTGATGGAGCGACTGAAGCAAGATGATGGCTCCTTGTTGAGCCGATCGGCAACAGCTTGGCATGTAGCAAACCATGGGTCGTCGAGTAGAGAAGTGCAGCAGCCCTTGGGGTCAGCGACACTTGTTGGTGCGTGAGATCTTGTGATCGACAATAGCCCCTTGTTAATGGCTTGCGGCTATGGTGTTGAGAGAGGGTGTTCTCCTTGAGTGCGTGAGCAATGTCAATGGGCTCTGAAGCTTGTGGCACTTGATGAACTCCTTGGCAATGGAAAATGATGATGCTTTTTGGGATGTTTCACAGGGGGTATTTTGCTTTGGAGATCGTATGATATTGCCTTTGAAGATTATTGCTCTTGGTTGTACCCTAGCACCCTTCGGAGATGAAGTTTATATAGGGTTTTCTAGGGTTATTCAATAGGTGCGGCTAGGAGAGAGGCTAGGGTATGTAATTGCTTTTTGGTTGTGGCAAGGAGGGATGCACATAGGATGGGTTTGGCCCAAGGAGTTAGGGATTTGGTGTTATCTCATTGCAACACAAATAGGAATTTGTATAGGACTTGGTATTTGAATTTGGATGTCTCATTAGAAGCTTGTATGGAATATGATTTTAAATAGATTTGCACCAATCTCCTTTGATATGAATATAGATTTCTCCTCATCTCTCTCCTTTAACCAAGTCATCATTGCTATATGAATAGCAATTTCTCCATCTTCCAATTTGCTATGTGTATAGCAATTTCTACATCAAGTTGACTTAGTCTCTCTTTGAAGAACTACTAGTATTCCACTCCTGAAAAAGCACTTAACACACGCATTAAAAACTTCACACGTTTGTTATCATCAAACAAGAAGTCTTAGATCATTGCATCAACAATCTCCCACTTTTGATGATGACAAACCAAATAAGATTTGCAATAACGATCAAGATAATATCATCGTGATATGTGTGTGTGAAGTGTATAAACGAAATATTCATTAATGCACCAAATATTCACATATCAATTATTCATTAATGCACCAAATCTTCATTATTCTCCCTATTTTGTTATCATCAAAAGTGTATAAACGAAGTCTAATTCATGTCACGTGAAAAAATAAAGTATTATAAATTATAACTAGCACTTGCATGTCATTTTTCTCAGAATAAGCACTTCAAACTCAATGAAAAGAGTAACATAGACTTCTACACCATCGTGTAAGTGTGATAATTAAATAATTGAAGCACAAAGGGAGAAACTTTTATAAAACTCAACCAAAACCAATCCACATTTTCCAATAAGCATGATATCACTAGGATTGATTCTCCACCTCATTGAAATGAGTTCAAGATACCACACCCCCAAAACATAGCCTACAAGGACTCTTAGATGTGGGGGTGACATTGCTTGACAAGTATAACACCAACGCTAAAGATTATCCATAAAGCAAATGTTGGTTACTCGTGGGTAGTATACTTGCCATGAATTGTATCCATTTTACATACAGAGCCGTATTCATTCTTTTTCATTTTCTTGTTTCATATTCAATTCTTTTGTGCTCAATTTTTATCCATGGAAAATACACATCATATCCTTAGATTTTTCAGTTATTTTCAACCTACATTCACTTTCCAACATTTCATAAAAGAATCTCCAATTGTGCAACAATATTCAATACTAGTGAAAGTGAAGGTGTAGGTGTAGAAATCGTATTATTCAATTCATTAAACATGTCATGGCTATTTAAGAATTATAACATGTGTATGTAGCTATAACAATAATATAATGATTTCTACTAGGATATGAATAGCATTCAATAATACTACTTGAATGATACAAAGAGAAAAAATATTCATTAAGCACCATTTTTTTTATGTTTGTCTTTTTTTCATTTTTTTTTATTTTTATATATAATGAGCTAAACAAACTAAAACCAAGCAGACTATCACATAAATAAAAATGAGTCAAGCATGCAAAGACTATGAAGGTATCCATTAATTTCAAAGAGGAAAAAGATATACCATCGTGTCGTCATTTGGCTAGGGAGCTAACTTGTGAAATGTTCAATCCATAGCTCTTCACCAAATCTCCATTTTACCTACACTGTATATGATATGTGTGACCTTGGAATCCAACAAGATCCACTTATGTTAATCATCAAAGATTTAGGAACCCATATTTGTTTGAATTTCATATTCGTGTTCCTAAACTTGCAATAATAAGATGTATGACCAACACTATCACAAGTAAAGCACTTTGCATACATATTTTTTACTATCGTAGGCACATTGTGAATTTTCTTAAAATTAGACTTTTTAGCATGTTTCACATCATAGCCTAGACCGCGTCTATTATTGCCATAAAGTTGATTCTATAGAATAGTATCCAACAATTGTTTTCCTATAGAGAATTCTTTAATGACAATTCTAGACTTGTGATTTTGGATTTCAATAAAGCATTTTCATTCACAATCAAAGTGCATTTACTTATAAAAGCTTTCTTGTTTTCCTCTTCCCTTTTTGCAAACACGATCATTTTTTATTTAAACTCAGTATTTAGCATGCACAATTTGTCATTAAGCTCTCTAATCACATAATCTTTTTCAGTTTCAAGCTTAATTAAATCTTGCTTAAGCATGCTAATATCATTCAATAAAGAAGGACAAGAAAGACAATTACTGTTTTCATGCAACCTAGAATTCTCTTTTTCTAGCAAAACAATGGTAGAATCACATGCAACAATTTTTCCTTTTAGTTCCTTAATTTCTAATGACATGTGGTAATCGTCATGTTGCATTTTTTCCATTGGAATTTCTATAATCTTCTAGGGTGGATTCTAGCTCTACAATTTCCTCTTACATAGCTTTACAAATCATTAGAAGTTCAGAATAACTACCAGATTTTACCTTATCTCTTTTGCCATGAAGCAAAGGGAAGAGTAGGCGCAATCCTCATCCTCATCCTCGCTATCCATATCCCACGTTCGCACCACATCTTTTCCTTTCTTCTCCGCAACATTAGCTGTGTCTTGTGGGTAATCCTTTATAACGTGTCCCAACTTTTTACATTTAAAACATTTAACCTTATTAATAGCAGTCTGTACAGATGAATTTCTAGAAGGATTATAATGGTCAGAACAATGAAACCTTTGTTGCATGTCAGCTTTTCCTTGATGAGTCTTGATGTATTTTATGAAGCCTCTGACCATCAAAGCTATCTCCTCCTCCTCATCGTCATCTTCACTAGCTTGAAGAGCTAGTGGCTTTGGAGCTTTTTCCTTCTCCTCCGGTTTCTCTCTAGCCTCTATATTCTGCAGCTCAAGCTCGTAAGACATTAAGTTGCATATCAATTCCTCCACCATCATCTGCGATAGTTCTTTTGCTTCTTGGATGGCAGGGACTTTTGGCCTGAAAGAGCTTGGCAGTGCCCTTAAGATTTTCCTTACCTGTTCAAGGCTAGAGTATGGCTTACCAAGAGAGCTAGACTTATAGACGATGTTGGTGAACCTCGCAAACATCTCTAATATGGACTCTGATGGTAGCATGCAAAAGCTCTCGTACTCTGTGCTCAGCCGCGCAAGTCTAGACTCCTTCACCTGTGACATTCCCTCGTGCGTCACCTCCAGTGTATGCCATATTTCCTGCAAAGTTTGACAGTGTGAGATATGATTAAATTCAGATTTATCAAGAGAGCATATAATAGAATCATTGCTTTTCCATTTAAAGAATATAATCTCCAATCATTATCATCCCACTTGTTTTCGAGTTTAAGCATATCAATATTTTCAGCTTTAATAACAGGTGGCTTATAACCTTTTTCGACAATGTGCCAAACTTTATAATCAATAGATATCAAGTAGATTTTCATCCTAGATTTCCAATAAGCATAATCTACTCCATTAAATTGTGGGGGTCGTGATATGAACAGACCTTCAGAAAAAGCACAATCGATAGAGTTATTCAAGGTCAATCTAGCCTAAATCCTCTAACCGGCTCTGATACCACTTGTTGGATCTGGATCTAAGCCTAGAGGGGGGTGAATAGGCTAATAAAATATTTCTCATGTAACCCACGAGAAGTCACACGCAGTTATAAACACAGGCAGAGTAAATAATACGCAATCACAGATGCACAGCAGATTTACCCTGGTGCGGTCGATCACTACGACCTATGTCCAGCCCCCGAAATCAAATATTATATTAATAGTGTACAAGCATAACCGTAATAGCTAGAGAACCAATGTCTCTACACTCACCAGGCTCAGTACCCCACTCACCGTGTTCAACAATATCAATCCTAATATATGCTCTCACTTGACGACGCCTGTCAAGTTCCTCTTATCTAGACCACCGCTAGACAAGACCCCAAAATGTCACACACAAAATGGTAAATTTCTCCTACATAGATCAAACAATACTTTACAAAAATAATAATAATATTTTAGAAATCTCAGTTTTGTGTAGGCGTCGTCGTCTCCGTCAATCAACACGGGCCAGATCTGAGTCTGACAAGTAGTCGTCGTCACGTCCTGACAACTCAAGTTGCAGCCTTGGTCTCTCTGAAAGTTGCGGCACTTGGATCTCCCTTGCAACTTTCGGCTTGGCACTAGGATCTATTGCATCACTAGTATCTATTGCGGCACTTGGATGTTGACGTCACTAGTAATCAAGGGTCGGTAAGCTCTCTCGAATGTGTGCGTAATGGGTCAGCAAGCATGTCGTGCAGGCTTTGGCATGGCTTCTTCATGCAGTTAGAAGGCCCCTTTTGTAGATCTGAGCTTGATGGAGCGACTGAAGCAAGATGATGGCTCCTTGTTAAATCGATCGGCAACAGCTTGGTGCACAGCAAACTATGGGTCGTCGAGTAGAGAAGTGCGGCAGCCCTTGGGGTCAGCGACACTTGTTGGTGCGTGAGATCTTGTGATCGACAATAGCCCCTTGTTAATGGCTTGCGGCTATGGTGTTGAGAGAGGGTGTTCTCCTTGAGTGCGTGAGCAATGTCAATGGGCTCTGAAGCTTGTGGCACTTGATGATGCTCCTTGGCAATGGAAAATGATGATGCTTTTTGGGATGTTGCACAGGGGGTATTTTACTTTGGAGATCGCATGATATTGCCTTTGAAGATTATTGCTCTTGGTTGTACCCTAGCCCCCTTCGGAGATGAAGTTTATATAGGGTTTTCTAGGGTTATTCAATAGGTGCGGTTAGGAGAGAGGCTAGGGTATGTAATTGCTTTTTGGTTATGGCAAGGAGGGATGCACATAGGATGGGTTTGGCCCAAGGAGTTAGGGATTTGGTGTTATCTCATTGCAACACAAATAGGAATTTGTATAGGACTTGGTATTTGAATTTGGATGTCTCATTAGAAGCTTGTATGGAATAGGATTTTAAATAGAGTTGCACCAATCTCCTTTGATATGAATATAGATTTCTCCGCATCTCTCTCCTTTAACCAAGTCAACGTTGCTATATGAATAGCAATTTCTCCATTTTCCAATTTGCTATGTGCATATCAATTCCTCCATCAAGTTGACTTAGTCTCTCTTTGAAGAACTACGAGTATGCCACTCCTGAAAAAGCACTTAACACACACATTAGAAACTTCACACACGTTTGTTATCATCAAACAAGAAATCCTAGATTGTTGCATCCAACAATTGGATGTTTTGGATATCTTATATGTGTTGCTATTTCTCTTGCTCTGTATGTATGTATACCCTATGGCTTGATGTATGAATCTGCTTTAGTATGTAGTTGTGTGTAGTTGTCTTGGCTACCTTTATATATGTGTATGGGGTGTCTACATAAGTATTTATGTACATGTACTTTATGTATAATTGTATGCATATGGGATGAATATTTACATATGATGGTGTAATTATATGGACTATGTATGGACTATGTATGGATATATGTATGGTGATATCTAAGGTTATGTATACTGAGATAACTGTATGTATATGGTGTGCATCTGGATGAATATATGTATGTATGATGTGTATGTCTTGGTGGATGTTCCTATATGTGGTAGCGTACTAGTGTATCTGAAGCTAGTGGTGTGAATTTTATATGTGTGGCAATTGTTTGTGTGTGTTGTGTGTGAGTGTGTGTGTGTGTGCGTGTGTGCGTGTGTGTGTACACATTCTTGGATATAGCCGCGTATGTTTAATAGTTTTATTTTGTGTGTGTGTGTGTCCTGTATATGCTTGTGTGGATATACTTGTACGTTTATGTATATTGTTATATATGTATATAGAAGTATGGATAGATATAGATGTGTATAAATATGGGCATATGTTTGATGTTTGCTTATATTGCGTATCTAAGATAAGTGTGCATGAATCAGGTGTATGTGTGTTTATATCTGTGTATTCATGCATGTGTGTCTATTTTCATATCTATGTGTGACGTTCTGTATGCCCTTATATATTTGTTGAGTCATCGGGCAGGCACTCGAGGGGGATCGTTCGGTGAGCGACTAAGGCCCACAAAACCCACAAAAGAGGCCTAAAGCTAACTTAGTCAAAGCACACATACCATTCGCCTGTTACGCTCACACTGATTGAACGTGGGATTGAAGGTAAGCTCATAAATAGCGGAGACGTGGACGACGGTTACCCCTATTAAAGGGGAAAGATCGTGGCACCATAATTGGGGACTGTTATCCTCCCAATGTCACTGGAGAGACCAGGAAGGTCTATAAATACACGGGAGACGGACAAAATAGGGGAGGTACGAGATCTAACACGCAAACATTCTCATATTCCAACTTATATTTCTTGCACAAAAGAGCATGCTATGCTAGACCTGAGACGAGCCTCCATGGGTCGATCTCAGTAACTCCGAGCTCCCTTCCTCTCTTACGTCACGTTCTAACTTATGTATCGGAGGGGATTTGGGTCAGGACCCAGATCTGATCCCCCTGACACTTCCCTGTAGTGCAGATCATCAAGGCTTGATCCAACGAGAAGGCCGTGTTGTGCTTCCCAACGTCAATCGACCAAAGCTCGATCCATTCAAGGGTCAAACAAGCATCGCAAGCCGACTACCAATAATCAACGACCCTGGTTCTACTAACCTAGGGTCCCATTCAACCGACTGGTGAGACTCCAACTCAGCAAGAAGGGATCCATGTCAGCATCATCGTTGTTTCGGTCATTTTTGGCCTTAACAGTTGGCACCGTCTGTGGGAATACATTCATCAGTTCGACATCCCAGAGCAATTAACAAGCTATGTCGGCTGGACCCAGCAATGTCGAACCAAACCCAGGTCCAAACAAGAATCAGAAAGCGAACATCGTCTAAATGGAGGATGCCGCAGATTCTGCATCCTCATCGAAAGGACCCAAAAGAACAACCAAGATACCTAAGTTGTCCCAGGAGCAGTTCGACGGATTTGCAGAGTGGGTTGACAAGAGCATTAGCGTATTGGTGACTCTGGTGCGTCAAAGAATAGGAGGTTTGCCACTCGCAAATGAGCAATTACCACCTCCAAATCCAACTTCGACATTGACGAGGGATGCTACAATGCTTAGGGATCCAAGAGATCTGAGAGTGGATCGACAAGAGAATGCCACACTCAATACAACTCATACATCTCACCATAATGGAGAAATGGTAAATGATAAATATCACGCCCTGCTTCCCATTATACGAGTGCGAGGACGAGACGAAGGTCTGCATGGGCTGGAGCTGTGAAACTCGATCCCAATGAGCGTCTGTAGTGATACACCATTCAATGTACAGATTCTTGCATGCAATCAAAACAAATAGAAACATTTCATTAATTTAAAAACCACGTCCAGAGTTCGTACAAGAAATAACAACGGAGCCTCAGCATGGCCAAAGGAAAACTACAACAATGGTATTATCCCTACTACAAGGTACTAAAGCAGAATCTTAAAGCAGTGACGGAACAGAGTCTCTAGCCTTCCGCAGAAAGCGACTCAACGTCAACAGCAACTCCTAGCTCCCTAGGCCAGGTGTCTCAACTAGTCCTCCTGGTAATCTGTCTCGTAATCTGACATACAGTCCAAAAACATGAATGTGTGTCAGCAATGGCCTGCGAGTAGGAGTAAGAAAACCCAAGGCAAGGTGCACGAATAATAGTAAATTATGAAGCATTAAATTTTTTACACAAGGTGTCAGCAGCGTTAAACATAGCAATTCAAGGCATGGTAAAGTAAGGTACTTCTAGCATGGCAGTTCTAAACACTCTAAGTGTGAAGTAATGAGCATAGGAATTTTATATAGACATGGTAGGAAAGTAAAAACAGTGCAAGAAAGTAAACGTGGCATGACAATGGCCGTAGCGTGTGCTACCAGCTACAAGACAAGACAAGAGAAGACGTGTGTGTCACGAAGGGTTCACACCTTACGGTTAGAGGGGGATCAAACCCTCTAAACTGTGCGCACGCTCAACCCTACCCCAGCCCAAGTGCACAAGACAAGTCCGTACAAGGGATCACTCACTCTGCTAGGTGAGTGCCCTATTACCCGCAGGCTATCCGTACAAGGGATCACTCACTCTGCTAGGTGAGTGCCCTATTGCATACAAGCTATCCGTATAAGGGATCACTCTCTCTATCTTGGAGAGTGCCCTATTCCCCCGTATGGTTGTGTAATGCAATTCATCAATCAAGTCTGTCTTAGTATTTCATGTCCTTCACATGGAAATATCAAGTTACTTATTAGGGGTCCACACACACTGATCGGTCCATATTTTACACCTTTTTTCTGCATGTTTTCATGCCATTTCGATTGCTCATATTGTGATTTCCACGAGTATTCGACGATATTGCGTTACTTTTCACTATTTCTTATTTTTGTCAGATTTCAGGAAATACAGAGCAATCGGGAGCAAAAATGAGCTTAAAGGACTTGCACATGTACCGGAGCATCGCCCATGGCTCTATCGAGGAGCTAACGGCGCTGGAAGATGAGCGGAAGAAGAAGGAAATCGACGGAATCGATGAAGAGGAGAGGAGAAGAAGAGTTGAATCCAGAAATATGCCACTCGCCCGAGTGAAGAAGTGCATTCGGCCGAGTATAACTGATACG
Organism: Scilla litardierei; assembly: GCA_030789695.1. Lineage (NCBI taxonomy): Eukaryota > Viridiplantae > Streptophyta > Magnoliopsida > Asparagales > Asparagaceae > Scilla > Scilla litardierei. Next base: position 302,800,570 of record CM061142.1, on the reverse strand, counting down.
AAGGGATCTTGAGCCACAATGTACTCGACCGAGTGGTTACATCCACTCGGCCGAGTAGAGATCGCCACTCGCCCGAGTGAGTCAGGACTTCTGAAAGAAATCAAAGCAGACTCTCTAGAATTCTGGGGAGAACATTAGAAGACCTACTCGGCCGAGTAGAGAAGTCCACTCGTCCGAGTAAAGAATCCCACTCGGCCGAGTGAAGCCGATGACACGAGCGCCCAGATTTTCAGACATCCTTTCACTCTTTTGAAATCTGTTATCATTCCAGAGATCAAAGTATTTTTCTCATATTTTTTATGGATAGTAGACTTCATGATGGTTCCAACTCCACCAAGAACGTGCCAATCAGAGGTCGGATGAAATCTGGAGAATTTCTGCAAGTTGATGCTGCAGAGCTTGAATTCGCGTATCAGTGTCACTCGGCCGAGTGAGTTTTCCACTCGGCCGAGTGACCAGTTTTTGACAGTTTTTGACAGAGTACTGTTTTCTGGAATTTCTACAGGAATTTTCACTCAGCCGAGTGAGCTTTTCACTCGGCCGAGTGAGCCGCTCCACCTGCTGCGTAAGTTGCAATTTCTGGGCTGCGCAGGGGCCGTTTGGTCACGATCTTTTGGGCGATTTTAGGGGCTTTTGCTAGGGTTTTTTTGGGGGCTATATAAGGGGTTTGTAGACATCATTAAAGGGAGTTCCCATGATGTTTTCTTAGTGATTATTTTAGAGGTTAGGCCATGCCCTAAGCCCCCTCTTGGATCTAAAAGCTTGTATTTGGATTGAAGATCTTTATCAAAGCTAAGTATTTTGTTCTTGTTATTTGAATCTTTGTTTTTTCTATCTTTTTGTATGCAAGTAATGATTTTTATTGATTCTCATATCATTATTGCTATGCTTGAGTAGATTTGTTGTTCTAGGGTTTGGGGATGAACCCTATGGATCTAATTTCAGATTTGTGATGAATGAATTTCTAAATTGCTAGAATTGCTAGGAGGTTAGGTTGTGATCGATTTATTACGGATAGCTAGGGATTTCCATCGATTGGAGTTTGCAAGATATTGGATTCTAATTGATGGGAAGGCCTAGATATTCGATTTAGGTTTATAATCAAGATTCTCTAGACTTGGTTTGCAAGAGATTGGACCAAAGCTGGGATTTTTATTATAAATCTATACCCATTTTCGTTTGTAAGAGATTGGACGAATACGAACTATCACAACCTAGATCGTACCTTGAGTTTGCACGAGAGTGGGCTCGAGGGACGATTGAACGATGATGTCGATCCTAATGCTAGCGGCTTAGGCTAGGGTTTGCAAGAGATTGGGCCATATCCTAGGGTTGCTATAGACCGGCAATAGAGTGAGAGTGTGAGCTTGGTTCTCTATTCAATTCCGACTAGTTCACCTCAACACAAGCCTAGTAATATTGAGATTCATTATTTACAATGATGTATGACGATCCGTAGTGGGGATTCCCTAGCTCAAGACTCTTTTATTGTATTAAATTTGAATCGATACTTTATCCGACTTCTTTATCACCGACACCGATATCCACCACCATTTCCATTATATCATTCCATAACCATCTCCACCAATAAAACATTCGTAGTCAAACCAACCTAGGATAGATTGGAGCCAACACCACCTCCTCGTGTTCGATACCCGCTCGCCGCTACACCGTGCGCTTGCGGTAAGACTACGAGTCGCTTGTCCCGGGTGCGTGTGCATACCGGGGCACGATCAAGTTTTTGGCGCCGTTGCCGGGGAGGTGTTTCCCGTTGGGTACCAATTTGTCACAATTAGGTTGATTAGACTACGAAAAATTTTTTTTACAAAAGGGAATTTTCTCCCCGCCACCATTATTATCATTTCTATATTCTTTTGTGTCACTGATATTTTTCTCCAGGTATTTATCTTTGTTGATCAGGTGCTATGTGTTGGAAACACCGATCTAGGATTTATGGTTTGATGATGACAAACAGATGTGAACGATCTGATGTGTGTGTTAAGTATTTGCAGGAGTGGCACGGACGTAAATATCCAAATGATGGCTAACTCAAAGAGATGGAGGAATTGCTATACACATAGCAATTGGACTAGGTCAAAGAGCTATGCGCTTAGCAAAGTGGACTTGGTCAAATATAGGATGAGATGGAAAGAATCCTATGTGATTCATTCATATCAATTAGAGATTTGACAATATCCTATTCCTATTCAAATCAAATCTCTCCAAATATCATATCTCATATTCCTACTCTCTAGGGATAATTTTCCTAGCCAAGGCGTATTTAAGATTTCATCAAATCTAGAGATTTCGCAACAACCCTAGCTACCCCCTACAAATAGGGCTCATCAAAATTGGAGAAAAGGAATCGCGCCCAAAAATAAAATTGTGCGGCACAAACCCTAGAGCACTCGGCCTCCTCTTAAAAAGCAACTTACGGAAGATCCTTCCTCACGCGACAATTTTCAAGGCCACAATTCTTTGATTCTGAGAGGCCGCATATTATCAAGGGTCTTCATTGTTTTTGGGTTTTGGAATTTCGAAGCACAAGAGCCGCAAATAATCCCTGTGGTGCCGTGGATAACATCATGTTATTTTTTTTCCCAGGCACTCACGTTGATGAAGAAGGGAAGTGTTTTTTAAAGTATATTATATTGTTTTTAAAGTATTAGATATCAAATCTTTTGCCTTGTTTTTTTTTCATCCCCTTGTTTTTGCAGGGCATCTGACACAAAGCTGCTGCCGCAAGACAATACAAATTGGGGGCCGGCCAAAGGAAAACTGCAATCCCCAAGAGAAACAGCCGCACTTCATCAATAATCAAGTGAGAACGATGTGTTTTTGTGCAAGCTTGACACTGGGAACGAAATTAATCATCTGTGCAGCAAAGAGAAAGGTTAGTGCCTTTATTATTTATTAAACCAAAGATTATTAACTCCTTTCTTGGGTGTGTGCAGAATCTTTTTGGTGTGCAAGAATTATTTGAGGTTGCATCGAAAATTGAAAAAAAGGGGTAAGTGCTTGCTTTTCCTTTTGATGTGGAGTGCAGAATTTTAGGTGTGCAAATTTATTTGTCTGTGCATTTTTGGTGTGCACATTTTTCATGTATGCAAAATTTCTTTTTCAAGACCACTCTTTTTTGGGCCGAATTCTGTGTGTTGATTTTTTTTGTGTGTGCAAAATTTCAGTGTGCCGAGATTATTTTTGTGTGCAAAATTCTTGTGTGCTAGACTCTTTGTCTGCAGAACAGCGTGCGCAAGTTATTCGTATGGCATCATCAAAGGAAGCTTGATACCGCAAGTTGCAATCTTTGGGGAGGTGCCACAAGTTTCAATCTTTTGTGGAAGGCGCAAGTTTTCATCGAGAGTGGAGCAGAACTTTTGAGGGGATATCGGAAACTACATCTACGTCAGACGAGATCTGACCCGTGCTGATTGACGAGGACATCGCCGCTACACAAACTGAGATTCCTAAACTCTATTTATCATTATTTTGTGTAGTTGTTGTGTTAGATCCTCGTAGGGGAAACTTTACCGTTACTTGTTACTTTTGGGGACCTGACGACTTGGGAGTCGTCACGGAGGTAGAGCATCTGACTAGATTGATAGTGTAGAGCACGTGGTGTGCGTACGAGCTAGGTGAGAGTAGATTTGGGATCGTGTCTCATTGTAGCTGTACTTGATTACATATCTATCTAGTAGTTGCTTTCGGGGGCTGGAGTAGGTCGTGGGGACGACCGAACCAGGGTATATCTGTGCGTATTCTGTGATTGCTATTTTATTGTCCTGTCTGTGCCTATAACTGCGTGGGATTGTTCGTGGGTTGCACGAATATTTTTATTAGCCTATTCACCCCCCCCCCCCCCCCTCTAGGCTACGATCCAGATCCAACAAGTGGTATCAGAGCCAGTTTAGAGGATCTAGTCTAGATTTTTAGATGACCATGAATATATCTGATTGTGCTTTTGCTGAAGGTCAGTCTATAGCCCGTCCCCCAAAATTTAATGGCGTAGACTTTGCATATTGGAAGGCTAGGATGAAAATCTATCTAGTGTCTGTAGATTATGATGTGTGGGATATTGTTGAAAATGGTTATAGTCTACCCACTATTAAAATTGAAGACACTGTTATAATTAAGCCTAAAGACAAGTGGGATTTAGCTGATAAGAAACTTTATACTCTTAATGGTAAAGCTATGAATGCGCTTATATGCTCTCTTGATAAATCTGAATTTAATCGTATCTCACATTGTCTAACTGCGCAGGAAATCTGGCATACTCTGGAGGTGACACATGAGGGAACATCGCAAGTGAAGGAATCCAGACTTGCGTTGCTTTGCACAGAATACGAGAGCTTCCGCATGCTACCAACAGAATCAGTTAAAGACATGTTTGCGAGGTTCACAGACATCGTCTACAAATCCAGTTCCCTCGGTAAGCCATACTCTAGCCATGAACAGGTACGAAAGATCTTAAGGGCGCTACCAAGCTCGTTCAGGCCTAAAGTCACCTCTATTCAAGAAGCTAAGGACTTGTCAACAATGAAAGTGGAGGACTTGATAGGCAACCTCATGTCACACGAGCTTGAGTTGCAGAGTATAGAAGCCAGAGAGAAACCTGAAGAGAAGACCAAAGCTTCCACACCATTAGCTCTTCAAGCTAACGACGACGATCTTGATGAAGAGCAAGCCCTAATGGTCAGAAACTTCAGGAGATACATTCAGACTGATCAAGGAAGAGCTGAGATGGGAAAAAGGTTCATTCGTTCTAATAATTCTAATTTTGGTAGAAATTCCTATGATCAGAAAGCTATTAATAGAAGTGAATGTTTTAAATGCAGGAAGAAAGGGCACCACATAAAAGACTGCCCACAACAACACACAGCTCAAGTTGCAAAAGGAAAAACGAAAGTGCTGACGTGGGACATGGATAGCGAAGCTGAGGAGGATGATGAGGAACATGAAGCCCACTCCTGCATGGCATTAATGGCCAAACACAATGAGGTAGAATCTCCCACTAAAGCTGAATTCTTAGAAATCTGTAAAGGAATGCAACATAGAATTGATGAGCTAGAAGCTGATGTGGAATGTTATAGGAATGATAATTTTGATATGCAACAAACTGAGTATGACATGTCTATAGAAATGAAAAATATTAAACAAGAGCTTGTTGCATGCAAATCTACCATTACTATGTTAGAAAAAGAGAAAGCTAGCTTGTCTGCAAAAACTGATTGTCTTTCATGTCCCTCTTTATTAAAGGATATTAGCATGTATAAGCTAGATAAGATAAAGCTTGAAACTGAAAATGAATTGCTTTCTGAAAAGATTAACATGCTAAATCTTGAACTTAAAGAAAAAATGAGGGATTTTGAAAAGAAAGAAGAGGAAAACAAGCAAGCTTTCATTAGTAAATGCACTTTGCTTGTGAGTGAAAATGATATCTTGAAATCCAAAGTCACCACCCTAGAATTGTCATTAAAGAGATTTTCCATTGGAAAACAAAATTTGGACATTATTCTTGGAAATCAAATTTATGGCAATAATAGGCGAGGACTAGGATATGGTCTTAAAAATGTTGAAAAATCAAAATATAGAAAAGTTCACATTGAATCAACAAAGGTTGGAAATTTTCTTGCTAAGTGCTTTACATGTGGATGCGTTGGTCATACTTCATATCATTGCAAATATAGGAACAAAAACATTAAGTTCAAACAAATATGGGTTCCTAAATCTTTGATGACTAACGTGAGTGGACCTTGTTGGATTCCAAGGTCACACACGACACCTCTTTTGTAGGTGAGACGGAAATTTGGCGAGGAGCAATAAATTGAGAGTCTCATTATTTTAGCTCCTTAGTCAAATGGCGACGCGAAGGTATATCTCATTCTTTGAACTTAATGCATACCTTCATCCCATTTTCTTTGTTTTTTTTTTGTGCTCGGATTTTTTTTGTTTGTTTGTTTTTTGTTTGCTCTATTGTTTTTAGTGTGTTTCTTAGTTCTTTATAAAGAAAAAAAATGATGAAAAAAAAACAAAAAAATGAGCCTATTGCATATCTTCCTCTTTGCATCATTCTAGTGATATAAATGAATGATGATCATATCCTTGTAGAAAGTGTAGTATTATTATCATGGCTACATGCGTATGTTTTATTTCTTAATAGCCATGCCAAATTCAATGAATTGATAATATGATTTCTACACGTACTTTCACTTCCACGAATATTAGACTATGTCGTACTTTTGGAGATACTGTTTATGAATATTGGAAAGTGAATGTAGGATGACTATTAACTGAAAAATCTAAGGGATATGATGTGATTTGCCATGAATAAAAATTGAGCACAAAACAAATGAAATGAATATGAAAAAAAATGAAAATTGCTCCGTATGAAAAATGGATACAATTCATGGCAAATACACTACCCACGAGTATCCAACATAAGCTTTATGGGTAATCTTTAGCGTTGGTGTGTTTACTCGTCAAGCAATGTCACTCCCACATCTAAGAGTCCTTTTAGGCTATGTTTTGGGATGTGATACCTTGAACTCATTTTTAATGAGGTGGGGAAAATCAATCCTTGGTGATATAAAGTTATTTGGAAAATGATGGATTGGTTTTGGTTGAAATTTGTAAAAGTATCTCCCTTTGTACTTCTATGTTTAATAATTGCACTTACACGATGGTGTTGAATTCTAATTATCATTATCGTTGGATTTGAAGTGCTAATTATAGAATGACGACATGCAAATGCTAGTTATAATTAATAATGCTCTCTTTTTACATGTGCTATGCTTTTAATCTTCATGAATACTCTTTTGATGATGCCAAAGGGGGAGAAAAAGTGTTGAAAGATTTGTGGTATCAATGTTGGTTCAAAATACGGTATTATCAAATGGTTCAAACTACTACGGTATTATTGATTGAAGGGGGAGCCATGAAAATACATGCATATGGGGAGCTTGGAAAAAGGGGGAGCATGCTAATATATATTGTGATTGCCTGCTTGTGTGCCTGAACATCATATATTATTTTGCGTCATGATGCTATTGTTGCAAATCGTTAAGTGCAAATCTTTGTTAGTTTGTCATCATCAAAAGGGGGAGATTGTTGGAAACACCGATCTAGGATTTATGGTTTGATGATGACAAACAGATGTGAACGATCTGATGTGTGTGTTAAGTATTTGCAGGAGTGGCACGGACGTAAATATCCAAATGATGGCTAACTCAAAGAGATGGAGGAATTGCTATACACATAGCAATTGGACTAGGTCAAAGAGCTATGCGCTTAGCAAAGTGGACTTGGTCAAATATAGGATGAGATGGAAAGAATCCTATGTGATTCATTCATATCAATTAGAGATTTGACAATATCCTATTCCTATTCAAATCAAATCTCTCCAAATATCATATCTCATATTCCTACTCTCTAGGGATAATTTTCCTAGCCAAGGCGTATTTAAGATTTCATCAAATCTAGAGATTTCGCAACAACCCTAGCTACCCCCTACAAATAGGGCTCATCAAAATTGGAGAAAAGGAATCGCGCCCAAAAATAAAATTGTGCGGCACAAACCCTAGAGCACTCGGCCTCCTCTTAAAAAGCAACTTACGGAAGATCCTTCCTCACGCGACAATTTTCAAGGCCACAATTCTTTGATTCTGAGAGGCCGCATATTATCAAGGGTCTTCATTGTTTTTGGGTTTTGGAATTTCGAAGCACAAGAGCCGCAAATAATCCCTGTGGTGCCGTGGATAACATCATGTTATTTTTTTTCCCAGGCACTCACGTTGATGAAGAAGGGAAGTGTTTTTTAAAGTATATTATATTGTTTTTAAAGTATTAGATATCAAATCTTTTGCCTTGTTTTTTTTTTCATCCCCTTGTTTTTGCAGGGCATCTGACACAAAGCTGCTGCCGCAAGACAATACAAATTGGGGGCCGGCCAAAGGAAAACTGCAATCCCCAAGAGAAACAGCCGCACTTCATCAATAATCAAGTGAGAACGATGTGTTTTTGTGCAAGCTTGACACTGGGAACGAAATTAATCATCTGTGCAGCAAAGAGAAAGGTTAGTGCCTTTATTATTTATTAAACCAAAGATTATTAACTCCTTTCTTGGGTGTGTGCAGAATCTTTTTGGTGTGCAAGAATTATTTGAGGTTGCATCGAAAATTGAAAAAAAGGGGTAAGTGCTTGCTTTTCCTTTTGATGTGGAGTGCAGAATTTTAGGTGTGCAAATTTATTTGTCTGTGCATTTTTGGTGTGCACATTTTTCATGTATGCAAAATTTCTTTTTCAAGACCACTCTTTTTTGGGCCGAATTCTGTGTGTTGATTTTTTTTGTGTGTGCAAAATTTCAGTGTGCCGAGATTATTTTTGTGTGCAAAATTCTTGTGTGCTAGACTCTTTGTCTGCAGAACAGCGTGCGCAAGTTATTCGTATGGCATCATCAAAGGAAGCTTGATACCGCAAGTTGCAATCTTTGGGGAGGTGCCACAAGTTTCAATCTTTTGTGGAAGGCGCAAGTTTTCATCGAGAGTGGAGCAGAACTTTTGAGGGGATATCGGAAACTACATCTACGTCAGACGAGATCTGACCCGTGCTGATTGACGAGGACATCGCCGCTACACAAACTGAGATTCCTAAACTCTATTTATCATTATTTTGTGTAGTTGTTGTGTTAGATCCTCGTAGGGGAAACTTTACCGTTACTTGTTACTTTTGGGGACCTGACGACTTGGGAGTCGTCACGGAGGTAGAGCATCTGACTAGATTGATAGTGTAGAGCACGTGGTGTGCGTACGAGCTAGGTGAGAGTAGATTTGGGATCGTGTCTCATTGTAGCTGTACTTGATTACATATCTATCTAGTAGTTGCTTTCGGGGGCTGGAGTAGGTCGTGGGGACGACCGAACCAGGGTATATCTGTGCGTATTCTGTGATTGCTATTTTATTGTCCTGTCTGTGCCTATAACTGCGTGGGATTGTTCGTGGGTTGCACGAATATTTTTGTTAGCCTATTCACCCCCCCCCCCCCCCCCCTCTAGGCTACGATCCAGATCCAACACTATGGATTATACTACGTGGACCACAGATTTTGATCAGAGTTCTCAGATGGGAGAATACTATTTTGATCAGAATGCTCAGATGGGAGAATACTATTATGATCATAGTGCTCAAATGGGAGAATACTATTTTGATCAGAGTGCTCAGATGGGAGAATACTATTATGATCAGAGTGCTCAGATGGGAGAATACTATTTTGATCAGAGTGCTCAGACGGGAGAAAACTTTTTTGATGAGATGCATGCACACCAGATTGAAATACAAGCTAGGCTTGATAAGAGCAACCTTCAATTGGAATGGACGAAGAGGGTACTTGAAATGAATGCGCTCATGCTTAAGGTTGCAGATATTTCCAAAGATATCAATTCTGCTTCTTCATTTTATGGGCAAGAAGCATCACCGGTCATATTACCAGAGCCAGAATGTGCTGTCATCGATCCCACATCCTACGATACAACTGTTGCATATAAAGAATGGATGGACGAAGAGGCAGTGTGGGAAGCAGAAATTGAGTCATGTGCGCATCCAGAGGAGGACGCATTTCAGAGATTATTGGAGGGCCTCTTGGAGTCAGTGAGGTTCGCCGGTTCAGAGAGCATTACAGCAGGTGATGCATTTGAGCTACGATTTGCAGAATTTGTTATGAACCGTGTTTCAGCTGCAGGAACAATTGAGGAGGACATCCATGCCAGTCTTGAGGGGGATAGACTATATTTTCGGATTGCTTGCGGGCATTCCCCTCCTCATGATACATCCCCACAAGTTGACATACCTGAGCAGCCAACATCACCATTCCAGAGAGAGCCTATATTTATAGTTGATGAGAAGGCAAATGAGCACACTGTCGAGCCAGAGCATGCTTTTGAGGAGGCCTTACACACAGAGCCAGAGCTTATCACCGTTGGGGTCATGCATCAAGACGAGGACACAGCCATTCATAAGGATCTCGAGCACTATCCTCCTCCATTAGAGCTCCTGCAGCCACCGCATCCTTCCACTGACATCGAGGACTATCCCACAGAGATTACTGCTCCCACTCAGGGAGATATTTTTACACATCCCATTTCTGAATCATGTATTCCATTTGATATTTACTTTGATTCAGATATTTTTGACATGTCATACCTTTTGCAGTGCACGTACGATTATGGATCGGAGGTATGCTTGGACGTGACACAGTTTGACGAACCTATCGAGGAAGTCCACACATATGATCTAGATTTACCTGAGCAGCTTAGAGAGGACATCATGGAGACAGCTATCACATCACGGGAGGATATTGGATTATTTCCAGGGAAGTATCGTATACCATTATTTATTTCATATATTTCTATAGACGATCCTCTTTGGGATACTTTTATTATGAGGGTGAATTTTTTGCAGGGAACTGATGCATCCTATTCTCTGCAGGGTACAGGTGGAGTCCTTGTGGGAATGCTGGAGGATGCATTGCTGGAGTTCGTTGGTGTTCGTGGACATATGTGCCTGGCAGAGCCACGGAAAGAGTAGTTGGAGCAGTTGCCTGCACCGGCAAAGATACTGGATCCGTCTTTTGCTATAGGTGATATCAATCCAGTAGTGTAGAAATTTTTATACTTTAAATAAACACGAGTTCTCTCGACAGCGAGAGGGCCGTATAGATTTGCTTGAATAAATATCACCTCATATGACGGTAACAATAATCATTTACACCTCAAACCTGTTATATATATTAATTGCCATCTTCATATTTTTGATACGCCACACCCTTTTGCTCACCACCACCAAGCCTTTCTTTCAAGTGAAACCTTACTTTCTTATTTGTTTGACTTGATCTCGCTTAGTGAAGCCGTGATATTTTTGATCGAGTCATTTGAATAAGATTGTTTGGTATAAGCTTGGAGGAAGGCGCTCTCATGCATCATTGTATGTGCATGTAGTTGCATTAGGATTTCATGTCATTCATTTCATCATTTTTCATTCACCCCCTATTATTATCGTTGTTTCTCATATTCTTCCACTATGATCACATTGAGGACAATGTGAAGTTTAAGCTTGGGAGAGTGCATTTCCATGCCATTTAGATGCATTAGTTGCATTTTTACTTTATTTTAGGGTTTTTAAACTTTTTCAAAATTTTTGCATCATCTTTTTGATTTTTCCATCTTATTTTCCTTTTATGTGTGTTCATGCATCATATTGTGTGCCTCTTTTTTCTTTTCTTTTCTCTCTTTTATTTTATATCTTTATTTTTTTTCCTCCTTTTGCTAGATTTGTTCCTTATGATGATATCTCTTATTGCTTTAGTAGCCATCACGATACTTATTATTCCTTGTCATGCTATTTAGAGTATTCCATAGTCTTGCTATTCACAAATGCTTGCAAATCTATTTCTTTTGATGATTCCTCTACATGAATGCATGATATTAATTGAAACTGAATGTATGGATTAGTGTTTAGTATGCTTTTGTTGGAAATGCACCAAGATTCACGCATCATTAGTATATCTGAAGCATCAGTTTTATTGTCTTATTCACCTTCTGTTGCATGCCTGATATGGTTGTAAACTTTACTGCTTGACTTCACTATTTATTGAAATGATTGAGAATATCCATGCTTACATATGAGTTTTAGTTGAAGTATTATTTTATTGAACCGTTCGTGCACATCTTAGAGTGAACCGAGTGTTACATTATTTCTTTCTCCACATATATCTTTTTATTCTCTACATGTCACTTGAGTTCACCTCCTAAAGCTACTTATATCGCATCTATTTCCCAAAAATCCCTACAAAAGAAAAAGGTTGCTCCAAAAAATCCAAAAAGCCAAAAAGGAGCCAAAAATCAAAAATACAAATCAAATTGCTCCTACAAAAATCCAAGAAGAAAAATGAGAAACAAAGTCCAAAATAAAGAAAGATATTTCTCTACCTCATTATTGGAGCCACAAAATACTTGGAAAACCCAAGGCAAAAATCCCATTTTCCACTATCATATTCCTTTAGATGCGATGCCTCAAGCTAGGCTTAGGGGGTGAATCCACTTGACCATATGAGTGAGTACGACATTAGAGTGGAGAGGTGCACGAATGGGGAAGTTTGATAATGCTGAAACATAGCAAAATACATTAGTTATGGAGATTTCTTATGAATCGATATAAATATGTGAATGCCATGATTTATTCCATTCTCCATTGCATGTTTGGTGTGATTCTCATATTCTTCATTTATAACTTTTGATTGAAAAGTGCATCGCCAATGAACTGTATATTATATTCTATGAAATTCGTGATGTGAATATGAGTTGATTGTATGAATTTAGGGAGTCCCTTCCTTTGTTCTTAAAAGCTTGCAAATACCATGTTTAAATAAGATATGAAATCTTTATAGCATGAGATTCGTATTTTCCGAGTTATCGTGATGTGTAGCTTATGGCTTGAGATCTGAGAGAATAATCTAGCGACCCCTTCCACCTCATTTTCTTTCTTTTTCATCTCATTTCCTTTGTATTCATGTCCCGAGTTCGTCTCTTTACTTATCTTCCTCGAGGACGAGTAAGAGGCAAGCTTGGAGGATTTTGATCGGTTCATATTTTACACCTTTTTTCTGCATGTTTTCATGCCATTTCTATTGCTCATATTGCGATTTCCACGAGTATTCGACGATATTGCGTTACTTTTCACTATTTCTTGTTTTTGTCGGATTTCAGGAAATACAGAGCAATCGGGAGCAAAAATGAGCTTAAAGGACTTGCACATGTACCGGAGCATCTCCTATGGCTCTATCGAGGAGCTAACGGCGCTGGAAGATGAGAGGAAGAAGAAGGAAATCGACAGAATCGATGAAGAGGCGAGGAGAAGAAGAGTTGACTCCAGAAATAGGCCACTCGGCCGAGTAACACAGCCCACTCGACCGAATGAAGAAGCACATTTGGCCGAGTACAACTGATACGAAGGGATCTTGAGCCACAATGTACTCGACCGAGTGGTTACATCCACTCGGCCGAGTAGAGATCGTCACTCGCCCGAGTGAGTCGGAACTTCTGAAAGAAATCAAAGCAGACTCTCTAGAATTCTGGAGAGAACATTAGAAGACCTACTCGGCCGAGTAGAGAAGTCCACTCGCCCGAGTGAAGAATCCCACTCGGCCGAGTGAAGCCGATGACACGAGTGCCCAGATTTTCAGACAGCCTTCCACTCTTTTGAAATATTCTATCATTCCAGAGGTCAAATTATTTTTCTCATATTTTTTCTGGATAGTAGACTTCATGACGGTTCCAACGCCGCCAAGAACGCACCAATCGGAGGTCGGATGAAATCTGGAGAATTTCTACAAGTTGATGCTGCAGAGCTGGAATTCGCGTATCAGTGTCACTCAGCCGAGTGACAATTTCACTCGGCCGAGTGAGTTTTCCACTCGGCCGAGTGACCAGTTTTTGACAATTTTTGACAGAGTACTGTTTTCTGGAATTTCTGCAGGAATTCTCACTCGGCCGAGTGAGCTTTTCACTCGGCCGAGTGAGCTTTTCACTCGGCCGAGTGAGCTTTTCACTCGGCCGAGTGAGCTTTTCACTCGGCCGAGTGAGCCGCTCCGCCTGCTGCGTAAGTTGCGATTTCTGGACTGCGCAGGGGCAGTTTGGTCACGATCTTTTGGGCGATTTTAGGGGCTTTTGCTAGGGTTTTTTGGGGGCTATATAAGGGGTTTGTAGCCATCATTAGAGGGAGTTCCCATGATGTTTTCTTATTGATTATTTTAGAGGTTAGGCCATGCCCTAAGCCCCCTCTTGGATCTAAAAGCTTGTATTTGGATTGAAGATCTTCATCAAAGCTAAGTATTTTGTTCTTGTTATTTGAATCTTTGTTTTTTCTATCTTTTTGTATGCAAGCAATGATTTTTATTGATTCTCATATCATTATTGCTATGCTTGAGTAGATTTGTTGTTCTAGGGTTTGGGGATGAACCCTATGGATCTAATTTCAGATTTGTGATGAATGAATTTCTAAATTGCTAGAATTGCTAGGAGGTTAGGTTGTGATCGATTTATTACGGATAGTTAGGGATTTCCATCGATTGGGGTTTGCAAGAGATTGGATTCTAATCGATGGGAAGGCCTAGATATTCGATTTAGGTTTATAATCGAGATTCTCTAGACTTGGTTTGCAAGAGATTGGACCAAAGCTAGGATTTTTATTATAAAGCTATACCCATATTCGTTTGTAAGAGATTGGACGAATACGAACTATCACAACCTAGATCGTACCTCGAGTTTGCACGAGAGTGGGCTCGAGGGGCGATTTAACGATGATGTCGATCCTAATGCTAGCGGCTTAGGCTAGGGTTTGCAAGAGATTGGGCCCTATCCTAGGGTTGCTATAGACCGGCAATAGAGCGAGAGCGTGAGCTTGGTTCTCTATTCAATTCCGACTAGTTCACCTCAACACAAGCCTAGTAATATTGAGATTCATTATTTACAATGATGTATGACGATCCATAGTGGGGATTCCCTAGCTCTAGACTCTTTTATTGCATTAAATTTGAATCGATACTTTATCCGACTTCTTTATCACCGACACCGATATCCACCACCATTTCCATTATATCATTCCATAACCATATCCACCAATAAAACATTCGTAGTCAAACCAACCTAGGATAGATTGGAGCCAACACCACCTCCTCGTGTTCGATACCCGCTCTCCGCTACACAGTGCGCTTGCGGTAAGACTACGAGTCGCTTGTCCCGGGTGCGTATGCACACCGGGGCGCGATCACACACGCACACACAGATAGATGCAATTAAACATTAATACTTCAATAATTTGTATAAATTCGCACACTTGCCTGATTGGAGCGGTTTTAAGGTGTCCAAGCAACTGTAGAGAATGATGTGACGTATCTGCGTCATTCAATTCACGATGTCAACTTAAAGAATGCTAACTAACTATGATACCACTAAAGCTCATCTCATATTAATATAGTTATAAATAATTATACTTAACATAACTACTAACATCTAATAGGTATACTGTATACACATATTCCACTAACTTTAGCATTAATGTAACGACCACTTTTCGTTGTACGTTGCTCGTGCACGTGCTTTTGACCGTGCACGTGTTTGTTTTAGACTTTGTTGTTTGTGAACACTTTGATGTGATATGCCGTTGTGAACGTCTCTGAGAGTATTAAATAGTGGCACTAAGTTGGAACGACATTTCTCGAGTCGTTTTCCCACAATTTAATCTTATTCGATGGGACGTTGCGATCTTCACTTTTGATGGGAGACGTTTCTATTTTTAGTTTCGTCGCCCGACGTCAAAATTGAGATCCGTCCCTTAGTTAGCTTCCTTTCGTCATCACGATCACCACGATATTTATTTTATAATTTTTGGAGTTTATTTGACCACTTTTATATTTTTAGCAAGATTTAAAATATTTTTAAAAGCTAGGTTTTAAATTAATTTCGGCCAAGGAAAATTTATTTGAGTTTAAAACGTTTTAAATAATTTTTGAGCCAATTTCCAGCTCATTTGGGCCGCACCCTAGCCTTGGGTGAGTTGGAGATGGGGAGATTTGAATTTTAAATTATTTTAAACTCCTAATCTCATTAGGATTAGCCCTAGACCTAGTCAACCCATCTACACTATATAAACAACCTTTAGGAAGACCTATTTTCGCAAGAAAATAACCCTAGCCGCTCCCAAAACCCAAATTTGACGTTGCGACGAATCGTCGCAACGTTGCTGCACCAACCCCCGCACCGACCGAGGAAACAGCCGCATTTTCCCCGCTCCGACCGAAGGAAACCCCCGCACCAAGCTTCGCCCGCACCCCGCTGCTGCAGCCGCTCCGTTCTCTCGCTCCGACCGAGAGGAGCCCTCGGTCTGACCGAGAGCTTGGCCGCTCCGCACGACCCGCTCTGCACCGCACAACCCCGCTTCGCTGTCTCGCACCGTCGCCCCGCATCTCACCGTGCCCGACCGAAGCCCCCGCCCGCACCCGCAACGTTGCAACGCTTGCAACATTGCAGCGCCCGCTCCCCCGCATCCGCAGAGTCTGACCGACGGGTTGCTCCGCACCGAACGAGAGCACCAAGGCCCGCACCGACCGCAGCACTGTGCAAGCCCGTTCCCATGTGTCCGACCGAGCCGTTCTCCCGCACCAAGGCCGTCTGACCGAGAGCCATTCGTCGCAACCCCGCACCAGTCGCACCACTTGCCACCGTGGGCCCCCCAAGTTCTCCAGAGGTATTGTGGGTCCCCTATTGGTCCCTAGGACTACTGTGGGCCCCACCTAGGTGCTTTCTCTCCGACGATTGGCCGTGTACGACGTTGCGACACGTCGTAGCCGTCGTCGCACGTGCTAGCTTTGGAATCTGGAACCGTTGCTCCGGTTGATGCTCTGAACTTTCCAGCGAGGAATCTATATTGGAATCAGGACTTGGAGCGCGATCTCTTATTCCAACCCCTGGCGTCGCTACCCGACGCCAGTGTAGCTTTCGCGTCGTGTTGAGGTAACGCTTTGCACCCCTAGGACCCCCAACCCATTGCCTATTAATCAAGACTAAAATTGATATTTTTAAAATGTTTTAAATGTTTTAAATCCACTAATCAAGATTAATAATATGGACTTTTAGGCCGGTGGACTTGTGCACATAGGATAATTGTGATTCTGGACTCTCTTGGACGATGTTTCTCAGACGTTGTACTTGCAGGCAAGTGAAACTTGCCAACTCTTGTGTAGGGCCATGTTTTTAGGCCACTTCCTTTCTTTTAGCGTAAAAGAGACTAGTCAGTGAAATGATAGCTGGCTAGACGCCTGTTTGATCTAGTTTGACAACGAAACTAGATCCGTCACCTAAATTGATCTATCTTGACAACGAAGCTAGATCCAACTCTTTAAACTTGTTGATCATGCTTACTAAACTGTCACGTTTACTTTCCTTATCTGTACGCACTTTTAACTGCCATGCATTGCATCTTACATGTCATCCAAATTGATTGTTGCATCGTAGCACACGCTACAAAATACTTGTACAATCCGTGTTTTCGTGTTTCCGGCTAGGTGCACCCATATGCCATACTTGTTAAAAACACTTCCTGGCTCGTGATCCAGAAGCGAGCATTCCATGCTCGGGGGTAAGGCCCTGGCTCGATACACATAGAGGGGTAGGGATAAACGGTCACCTGAGCTTAAGAGTGGCCCGATCAGCCACTCTAGCCAGAAGGCGGAATCTCTGTGCACGAGGTGCTTACTTTACTTGTCTTGTACTAGTGAGTGTTACTTGTATAACTTGTCATCTATGCCATGTTTAAAATCCATGCTCGTACTTTACTTTACTTTACATTACTTGTTGCACTCATACTTTAAACTGCCATGTCATTGCATTCATGCTAGAACTGCTAGGTTGCTTTACCTACCTTCAGTTTCCTTGCACAAGTCTCTTGTAGACTTGCTGACATGTGCCCCTTGCTCTTTTGGGTGTCACATGTTAGACCCTGAGCCAGAGACCGTTGCTGAGTACGTGATGTTTTGTTGACGCTGAGCCTGAGTGCATGTCTGCCCAGGAGGAGTTTTGTGGACACCGGTGAATTTTCTTGGTGACCTAGCTGAGCTTTCTTTGCTTTAGGTTTTGTTGTTAGTTGTCGGTGCGTAGCACCTTTGTTTTGTACTCTGTACTTTGTTGGCCATGTTTGGGCCTTTAGACTCTTTTTCTTTTAGCCTGGTGGCTTTTTCTGTGATGTTGAAACTTATTTTATGGATATACTGAGATATCTCTTTTGTCTCATTTCATTATTATTATCTTGTTTCGTTTCACGTTGCAAGGACCTGCAGTTTTTAAGTTGATTGACGCTTATCGGACTTGCAGCTTGCAGCTTCAAGTCTGAGCGGACCTTCTCACGCTTCGCCTCCATATTTTTGGGAAGCGGGGCGTGACAGGTTTTGTTGGTGGCCCATGCAGGTCCGTCTTGCAATTGCGAATTAACGGAACAACGATAATAATGGAATGTCCATTAAATAAATTGCAACATCCGAGTCATAAGCCCTGAGACTGGTCGTTTTCCTATGACACTAGGTGGTAAGAAAACTTAGTTAGACGTCTGTGCTTGCTAGTTAGAGGCCTCTGATTGATAGTTAGACTCCCTTCTAGCAATTGATTTAATCGTCGTAGGAGTTACCTTAGTGGTTCTTGCCCAGCTCTGACCATTTTAGACTTCTAGATTTTCCTTTAGTCGTTCGTTTGGGTTCGTCGATTTCGGACCAAGCTGAACGCATTTCATTACCGTCTAGCCCCTTAAAGAGTCTTAGCGTTTAGCTTCTTAATACTTAGTTGGTCGACCGTAGGAGTCTCCCCGTAGACCTTCCTGATTCATATCCTAGGCGTATGCATGTGTGACCATCCGACCATTTTCCTTGCCTCGATTCACTAGATCGCCTCTTGACGATCGTCATCAATTTTCGAACCCCTCCGTTACAAATCTTAAATCTCCTGAAAGTATTTTTCGACTTCCTCCTTTCCGAAGTTTAACCTTGTTCCAAATTTTAATATACTTATACTTCATCCTCCTTCGTTGATTTAAAATTTTAAAACTTCTGTCGGAATTTTTGAACACTAGCTTAAAATATTTTTCCAGCCTATATTTTTCGTACTTATGTAAATGCGTTGTCCCTTCATATATTAATTTCATTCTGAACCATACTTTTGCCTTGCCCAATTCGATTTATAATTTTCCTTCTTATTTGTGTTATTCGAATGATACGTCGTGTTTACTTTAATATACTTTCAAGACACATGGAATTTCAGCTTTTAGCCAGTCGGTTTTATGCTCATCGTTTTCGCTATTTCAAAATTTTAAAAATTACTATTACTGGCCCAGACTTCTCATAGTTTGGTTTTAAAGCTTTACTACAGTTTTTGATAATTTCACTACTAAGTCATTATTATCTTTCCGTTCACCATACATACTTTTAGAATAATTTCTAAACTAAATTGAATTTCAATTATTTTTATATCCGTACCAGGCTCGTTGTTCTTGTATGCTAAGAGCTTTGTGTAAACCAGTTTTAATTTTTTGCACATCATGGTTCCTCTAAAAGTAGTTCCAATATTGATCATTTTAAATTTTCTTTCCATGGCTTAAAGACTTTGAAAGCGTTTAACACGAGCTTAAATTCTTCAGTTACTTTAATTTCATTTCCAAAATTTTGCCAAAATTATATTAAATTACTGCCGTATAATATTTTCTAAAAATTATGTCTTTAATGTCCGTGTGAATGATTTACTTCCTTTTCTTAATGATTTGCGATAAGCCAATAAAACATCTTCTCTCATTATGAATATTCGACTCAAACTTATTTTGAACAACTCGTTTTATCGATCTCCAAATATTTTTATACAGGCGTGGATCCCAACTTTTGAAGTACAACAGTTTTCAAACTCCACGTATTTTAGCTTATGCTATTTACCCTATTTTCTTTTCCGTATCCTATATAATTACCACTACATCTCCCTTTCCTCTACCTAAACATTCACCAGTGAATCACTGTTTCACCTAACCAAGCTGTCTCCTTGTATTCGTCCTATCTGAACTCGTGCTTATCGATCTTTACCTCGTCACGCTTTCGACCTCGACCTCCCTTTGTTGCTTAGACTTTAGTGCCTGTCAATGTTTGTGTCAACTCTAAGTTGTTAGTAGTGTTGGATCTGGATCCTAGCCTAGAGGGGGGGTGAATAGGCTAATAAAAAAATTCTCGTGCAACCCACGAGAAATCACACGCAGTTAAAAGCACAACCAGAGTAATGAAAAGCAGACACAGAGTACACAGCAGATTTACCCTGGTTCGGTCGTCCCAACGACCTACTCCAGCCCCCAAAGCTAATACTAGATTGAATAGTGCAATAGGTACAAAGTCACAAGTTAGAGCACGCTCAGAGCACCCTCTACGTCTCTACACTCGCCGGACTCTCAGAACCCCATACACAGTGTTTTCTCTCACTATCAATCCTAGCAAAGCTTTCTACCAGCTAGTCCCAAACTAGCTGGGTCCCACTTGTCTAGTCCCAACTAGACAAGTCCCAAAATAGTCACAAATAGGTAATGTTTCCCCTACGAAGATCTAGCAAACAACTACACAAAATAATAAACAACAGAGTTTAGGAAGCTCAGTTTGTGTAGCGGCGTCGTCTTCATCAATCAGCACAGGTCAGAAGTATTCTGACAAGATGTAGTCTCCGATGTCCCCTCAATAGTTCGGCTCCCCTCTCGATGAAACTTGCGCCCTCCACCAAAGGTTGAAACTCGTAGCACCTCACCAAAGATTGAAACTTGCGGCACCTTCACCAAAAACTCCTGGGGATTCTCAATAAATATTGCGGCCTAGTCTTTGGGAGATATCTCGACAGTTGCGGCTGTTAATCAAAGAAGAGCATGTTAACATTGCGGTAAAAAAAACAAAGGCCCAAAAATATTTCGGCAGCCTATAGGAAAATATCTTGTGCTGCTCAAAATAGATGATGATCCCAAAAATGAATGGAAGTGCTCTGCCAAAAAAATTAGAACAAAGTGGAGGCACAACACTTAAAGAAAGATGATAATGCCCCTTTAAAAATAATTAAAATGAAGAAGGCCTTTTTACTCTTATAAAAGAGCACTACAAACAATTCTCCCCCAAATCTCTTAACACGTGAGTGCCTTCAAACCATTTTGATGTTGCATGTAAACACAAGTGTAACGATGGGTTAATTAAATAGTAATCAAAGCATGCACAGGTTACTACAAAAGAGAATGATGAGATTTTATTTTTTTAATAGGCTTTTGACAAAGAATGCAGGTGAATAAACAATGCGGCCCTGTTTTTGATGATGTGCTTGCCCCTATGATTTGTGCGGCACTCAAGAGAGATTAAAAAAAATAGTGGCCCTTGGGGATTAAAAAAACAATGGAGAGAAGACTTAGCTTTGATGAGTTACGGCTGATCCATTTTCTCAATTCCAAGAACTGCGCCTTCCTTCTGATTGTTGTTGTGCGGCGCTCGTAAAAAAAACAGAGCTTTTATAATTTTGGCTTGTAGGGTTTCGGCTCCTGGAGAATTGAAGGAGAGCAGCTGTTTTCTTGGGGCTCTTTTGATTTATATATATATAAGATGTGGCGGCTAGGCTTTTGCTGCTAATTGAATTAAAGGTTCAATTTGTTTCGGCCTGTACTGGCTTTTTCGGGTGTGGTTCAATTGTTTCGGCCTGTACAAAGAAAACAAGGGTAAAAGTAATAATAAAATATTAATTAATAAACATGTGCCTGCAAGCCACCACAAATAATCAGAGAACAAAACAATTCGGCTGCTAGGTAAAATTTCAAGCATAAAAAAATATGTTAACCCAATATTCTAAGAGCCTTGGGAAAAGGTTTGTAAGAGGAGAGGAGAATTGGAGATATCATGCGTGAAAAGATTTTCAAAAGAAAAAATGCAATCAAAGAATCCCCTTTCCTCAAAACTTTGTTTATTATTTAAAAAGGCCTCTTTGAATTCGGCACTAAAAAACTTTGGCTCCCTCTTTAAAAAATTGTTTAAGCAGTGGAAAAAATTTAACCCTAGAAGATTGGTATTTATAGGACAAGGGTAATAGGGTTGAGCCAACCGCTTAGGGATTTGACCCAATCAATATGGGATTTGATTTGCAATTCAAATTGAATATGAAATTGGAAATAAATCTCTAATTGATTTGACCACATCCCAAGTAGATTCCATCTCTCTCCACATTGACCAAGTCAAATCTTCTTTGTGCACACACACTCCCTCTCTCCCAATATGCTATACGAATAGCAATTCCGCCAAAAGGTGAAGATATATTGTTTCGCCAATCCTGAAACAAACTAGCACACACATTAGTTATCACGACACGTTTGTCATCATCAAACAAAGAGATCCTAGATCGTTGCGTCCAACAAGTAGGCCCTTGGACCTGGTGATGTAGCCGTAGTGCACGTACCCAAGTTGTGTACGTGGGCTTGAATGGGTATACCCCCCCATAGTATATTGATGCTTGCCTATTGTGTGATATATATATATATATATATATATATATATATATATATATATATATATATATACTCAGAGTTATTCGTAATATTATGAAGTTGTTTGTGTGTTAGCATTTATAGATTTGTGAGTGGTTGGCTATACCATACTAGGGATGCCTGTGTATATAAGAGTTAGTGTTGGAATATCTAATGGAGTGTATGTAGTTAGAGATACTTGTGATGATTGAAATAAAATGATTGGTAAAGCTATGTGCATGCTATGTGTGATAATAATAGGTGAACGTATAGATAAGTGAGTAAGCCTATTGAGTGACCCATATATTAGTACGTGTGAGTATGTGCTCGTAGGTAGATATGTATTGTGCTTAGACGTAAGTAGTTATGTTTTGTTGCATGAGTATATAGGTGATATACATATGGTAATAGGGTTATACCTTTGATTGGTACTGCTTGCTTTTACGGGATGTTGTATGCGTGTTTACTGTGAGGTATACACGACTATCGCACATCTTAATTATGTATGTATAGATGTGTTAATATACTAATTATAGGTAGTAGGCTATGGTGTGAATATATATATGTTACATGTGTGTGACTATACGATGAATGCGTATGCACGTATTAGGGAGTGTATTATAAGTATACGTGTGATGATGTCTGTATTACTATTATTATGGTATATAGAGTGATTGAACTATGTGAGTATTACCTGACTAATGTTAAGCGTGATTGACTTATGGTATGTATATGGTTGTATTGGTAGACATATATAAATATTGGAGTGGTACTGGTATAGGTATAAATGTCGTGTTATGAATATAGAATATTCTGATATGTGTATTGAGTCTCACTCAAGCTTGAGTGGGTATACTCTAAGTATATTATTATGTATGTCTGTAGCTTGCATATAGCGATGGATGATGTATGTATAGTGATAGGAGTGCTTGTGACTGGTTGTGCTACGCACATGATTGTGGGTCGCTACGCCAGTATATAGTTATAGGTGTTGGTCTTGTGGTATAGTTATTTACTAAGGACTTGCTTGTGTGAACATATGTGTGCTAGCTAAACTAAGTGCGTAGATGTGCTAAGTATATAGTGGTGTGATTGGTATGAATGAAATGTTAGCGTGTATGGTTGTGCACCATGCACGGGTAAGTATGTGCTTAGTTATAGTTATTGGTGACTATGGTATAGGTGGCATGTCGTAAATGCAGTTATAGGACTGTACGTAATGTGAATGTATGGTGAAATATTTGAATGCATTGAATGACTAGATATTGTGAAATTATAGAAGTGGTGAATATATATTAGATATAGTGGAACTGGATTTAATTATGGTATGGTGTGACTACATGTGTTGATGTGTGGTATGGAATGTACACTAGGAAGTATTAGAGGGTAGTATACCCATGTTGGTTTTGTGCATAGGTAGCTATCTATAGGTAGAAGCAATGATTGTATTTGCTAGTGTGAGACCATACTTATACGAGTATCTGAAATATTGTTTTGTGTTGGGTAAGTAGTAGTTATATAAAGGATGAATGCTTATATATATATGATTGAAATACGTGGATGAAATTGACTGACTATAGTAGGTATAAGTGTATAACGTACGTGAATACATATATATATACATGTTGGTAGCGTTAATGTTTGACTACCTAGTGCATATATAAGCACTTGTAATGACTATACCTGGATGAATTATAACGTGACATGATTGGGGTAGTTACTAGAGCGACTAGATATGTTAGAAAGTCCGAGGACGGACTTTATTCTAAGGTGGGGAGGATGTAACGACCACTTTTTGTTGTACGTTGCTCGTGCACGTGCTTTTGACCGTGCACGTGTTTGTTTTAGACTTTGTTGTTTGTGAACACTTTGACGTGATATGCCGTTGTGAACGTCTCTGAGAGTATTAAATAGTGGCACTAAGTTGGAACGACATTTCTCGAGTCGTTTCTCCACAATTTAATCTTATTCGATGGGACGTTGCGATCTTCACTTTTGACGGGAGACGTTTCTATTTTTAGTTTCGTCGCCCGACGTCAAAATTGAGATCCGTCTTCTTAGTTAGCTTCCTTTCGTCATCATGATCACCACGATATTTATTTTATAATTTTTGGAGTTTATTTGACTACTTTTATATTTTTAGCAAGGTTTAAAATATTTTTAAAAGCTAGGTTTTAAATTAATTTCGGCCAAGGAAAATTTATTTGAGTTTAAAACATTTTAAATAATTTTTGAGCCAATTTCCAGCTCATTTGGGCCGCACCCTAGCCTTGGATGAGTTGGAGATGGGGAGATTTGAATTTTAAATTATTTTAAACTCCTAATCTCATTAGGATTAGCCCTAGACCTAGTCAACCCATCTACACTATATAAACAACCTTTAGGAAGACCTATTTTCGCAAGAAAATAACCCTAGCCGCTTCCAAAACCCAAATTTGTCGTTGCGACGAATCGTCGCAACGTTGCTGCACCAACCCCCGCACCGATCGAGGAAACAGCCGCATTTTCCCCGCTCCGACCGAAGGAAACCCCCGCACCAAGCTTCGCCCGTACCCCGCTGCTGCAGCCGCTCCGTTCTCCCGCTCCGACCGAGAGGAGCCCTCGGTCTGACCGAGAGCTTGGCCGCTCCGCACGACCCGCTCCGCAACGCACAACCCCGCTTCGCTGTCTCGCACCGTCGCCCCACATCTCACTGTGCCCGACTGAAGCCCCCGCCCGTACCCGCAACGTTGCAACGCTTGCAACATTGCAGCGCCCGCTCCCCCGCATCCGCAGCGTCCGACCGACGGGTTGCTCCGCACCGAACGAGAGCACCAAGGCCCGCACCGACCGCAGCGCTGTGCAAGCCCGTTCCCATGTGTCCGACCGAGCCGTTCTCCCGCACCAAGGCCGTCTGACCGAGAGCCATTCGTCGCAACCCCGCACCCGTCGCACCACTTGCCACCGTGGGCCCCCCAAGTTCTCCAGAGGTATTGTGGGTCCCCTATTGGTCCCTAGGACTACTGTGGGCCCCACCTAGGTGCTTTCTCTCCGACGATTGGCCATGTACGACGTTACGACACGTCGTAGCCGTCGTCGCACGTGCTAGCTTTGGAATCTGGAACCGTTGCTCCGGTTGATGCTCTGAACTTTCCAGCGAGGAATCTATATTGGAATCAGGACTTGGAGCGCGATCTCTTATTCCAACCCCTGGCGTCGCTACCCGACACCAGTGTAGCTTTCGCGTCGTGTTGAGGTAACGCTTTGCACCCCTAGGACCCCCAACCCATTGCCTATTAATCAAGACTAAAATTGATGTTTTTAAAATGTTTTAAATGTTTTAAATCCACTAATCAAGATTAATAATATTGACTTTTAGGCCGGTGTGTTGGATCTGGATCGTAGCCTAGAGGGGGCTGAATAGGCTAATAAAAATTCTCGTGCAACCCACGAGAAATCCCACGTTGTTATAAGCACAGACAGGGCAATAAAATAGCAATCACAGAATACACACAGATATACCCTGGTTCGGTCGTCCCCACGACCTACTCCAGCCTCGAAAGCAACTACTAGATAGATATGTAATCAAGTACAGCTACAATTAGTCAAGATCCCAAATCTACTCTCACCTAGCTCGTACGCACACCACGTGCTCTACACTCTCAATCTAGTCAGATGCTTCTCCCTCCGTGACGACTCCCAAGTCGTCAGGTCCCCAAAAGTAACACAGCATGTAAAATTTCCCCTACAGAGATCCCTACACCAATACAAAGATAAATAAATAGAGTTTTAGAAATGCTCAGTAATGGTGTGTCGTCTCTGCCGTTCAGCGCGTGGTCAGATCAATCTGACAAGTAGTAGTCTCTGATATCCCCTCAATAGTTCGGCTCCCCTCTCGATCGCCTTCCACCAAACACTCCTTCACTTCGGCCTGGATGATATTTTCTCCCACGGTTTGAGGTTTGAAGCAAGATACTCTTTGAACCTTTCTCCCATATAACTTTCTCCTGTAAAATGTGAGCACTTACTTTTGCATTAAAAAAAGAAACAGAAGGATATATTCTTTTACTCCCTTTTTTTAAAAGGCAGGAAAACACCAAAACCCTTTATCAATCAATCATCTACTTCCTAATTAACATCAGCTTCACCTCCACATAGTTAATCAATAATTGCCTGCAACATTGAGTGCTCTTTAGATATTAGTGGAGAATCAAAGTCAGAATAATATAATGTTGAATATTTGTTTAAAAAACAATAAGGCCAACACTTCCCTGTTGATGCCTTGTGTATCAGCCGCACAAAAGATACTTGAACACACAAACTCCTGCACACACAAAACTTGTACCAAAAAAAATTTACTTCCCAAAATAATTCGGTTCTTGGGGGACTTGCAAAAATAAATACTCTTGGATTAAAACGGAACCAACACAACAATTAATGCCCCTTAAAAACTTTTGTGCGGTTGCTTATCTTGATTTGTGCGGCGGCCGGCCTTCTTTTGAGTTCTTTGATGATTGCAGTAAGCACATGGATGGAGATAGGCACATGAGATGTTGGGTGATAAATTGCGGCTGTTAAGGAATAAAAATAACCCACAAAATTTCGATAGCTTCGAGATCAATCCTTGCAGCTGCTCCCTTGATGATATGTTCAAAACTTGCGGCTCTTTGAGGTTGACGGCTTTTCTTTGCACATGGAGGAAGTTGCTTTTTGATGCATGCGAGAGTTTGCCTCCGGAAATTTTGCTTGGCCGCAGGAGGTTGAAGTTTGTAGAGTTTTTTTTGCTAGACCTCTTTTTTTACTAGGGTATGAGATGGTCTTTTTTTATATGTATTGGGGTAGGCTTAGGTCGGCAATGAGGGGGAAACCCTAGGCTAGAGTTGCGGCAAGGCAGGGGCAAGGTCAAGTAGGTGGATGAGAGAGAATCCAACTGAATAGGAAATTTGTCTTGATCTTCTCATTGAGCACAAACCCAAAGTGATTAGGAATATCAATTGGACCCTCATTAAAACTTGAATTGGATTTAATAGATTTGAACTCATCCCATGATTTAAGAGTCAATCCAATCTCCTCATTTGACCAAGTCACAATTGCTATGCAAATAGTAGTTCATCTCTCTCCCAAATTGCTATATGATTAGCAATTACTCCACGTATTGAAAGAAGTATCGCTTCGCCTTTTCTGAAACATACTTAGCACACACGTTACATATAACACAACGTTTTTCATCATCAAACTAGAGATCCTAGATCGTTGCTTCCAACACGGTGGACTTGTGCACGTAGGATAATTGTGATTCTGGACTCTCTTGGACGGTGTTTCTCAGACGTTGTACTTGCAGGCAAGTGAAACTTGCCAACTCTTGTGTAGGGCCATATTTTTAGGCCACTTCCTTGCTTTTAGCGTAAAAGAGACTAGTCAGTGAAATGATAGCTGGCTAGACGCCTGTTTGATCTAGTTTGACAACGAAACTAGATCCGTCACCTAAATTGATCTAGCTTGACAACGAAGCTAGATCCAACTCTTTAAACTTGTTGATCATGCTTACTAAACTGTCATGTTTACTTTCCTTATCTGTACGCACTTTTAACTGCCATGCATTGTATCTTACATGTCATCCAAATTGATTGTTGCATCGTAGCACACGCTACAAAATACTTGTACAATCCGTGTTTCCGTGTTTAGAGCTAGGTGCACCCCTATGCCATACTTGTTAAAAACACTTCCTGGCTCATGATCCAGAAGCGAGCATTCCATGTTCGGGGGTAAGGCCCTGGCTCGATACACGTGGAGGGGTAGGGATAAACGGCCACCTAAGCTTAAGAGTGTCCCGATCAGCCACTCTAGCCAGAAGGCGGAATCTCTGTGCACGAGGTGCTTACTTTACTTGTCTTGTACTAGTGAGTGTTACTTGTGTAACTTGTCATCCATGCCATGTTTAAAAGCCATGCTCGTACTTTACTTTACTTTACATTACTTGTTGCACTCATACTTTAAACTGCCATGTCATTGCATTCATGCTAGAACTGCTAGGTTGCTTTACCTACCTTCAGTTTCCTTGCACAAGTCTCTTGTAGACTTGCTGACATGTGCCCCTTGCTCTTTTGGGTGTCACATGTTAGACCCAGAGCCAGAGACCGTTGCTGAGTACGTGATGTTTTGCTGACGCTGAGCCTGAGTCCATGTCTGCCCATGAGGAGTTTTGTGGACACCGGTGAATTTTCTTGGTGACCTAGCTGAGCTTTATTTGCTGTAGGTTTTGTTGTTAGTTGTCGGTGCATAGCACCTTTGTTTTGTACTCTGTACTTTGTTGGCCATGTTTGGGCCTTTAGACTCTTTTTCTTTTAGCCTGGTGGCTTTTTCTGTGATGTTGAAACTTATTTTATGGATATACTGAGATATCTCTTTTGTATCATTTCATTATTATTATCTTGTTTCGTTTCGCGTTGCAAGGACCTGCAGTTTTTACGTTGATTGATGCTTATCGGACTTGCAGCTTGCAGCTTCAAGTCTGAGCGGACCTTCTCACGCTTCGCCTCCATATTTTTGGGAAGCGGGGCGTGACAATTAACATCCTATGACAGCCTATACATATTACTATTGACCATAGGGTACTGTTCCTTTCAAAAATTACTGTTCACCAGTGATCATTCAGCAACCTATAGGTTTACTCAATGACATAGGCTCCTAGGGTACAGTGTCCTATAGTATTACAATTTTACAACACATGCTATCATTTAAACTATATGATTTAATAAATACCAAATGGTAGTGTTCATGAAGCTGCTCTTAGCAACTCACCTTTCTATTCATGCAGGAAGCTTAAATGGAAGAGGAGCTCGGCAAAACGGCTCGCCGGGGGACGGGCTGATGCACAGCAGTCAGGAGAACAGCAGGGCGGCAAGTTCTTGGGCTGGGATGGCAGCAAGTGGCGGTCGGAGGGTTCTCAGAGGTTCGTCGGTGTTGGCTGGTGGCATGCAAGAGTCATGGCACCGTCAGAGGGTCGCCTGAGAGGGGCGAGGCTCAGGTGAAGGTTGCGGTAGGAGCTGCTACCGGCAGGCGCGAGGGGAGTGAAGGCCGGAGATGGGCAGCGGGGCGCATGTCACGTGGGTTCGGGGGTGAAGGAGAGCTGCTGGTCGAACGGCGTGGTGGCTGTCGAGAGAGGAAGCTGGCCAGAGGTGACGATGAAGAGGGAGGGATTCGCCGGCATGAGGGCGTCATGGTCGTCGACTGAGAGGAGGAGTGGTGCCGTGTTGGGGCCGGTTGGGAGGCTGCCGGCTTGCGGCAGGGAGGCAGCAGGCTGAAGCTTGGCCGTCAGACGCAGCAGGGGATGCCGCGAGGAGTTACGGTGGCTCTGATGGAACATGGGCTGGGGGTAGGGTCTAGGCGTTGGCGGCTAAGTCTAGGGTTTTGAGGTGATGTGGTCGGAGGGGGAGAGATGAGGCTCTAGGGTTTTAGTTTAGATAGGAAGATAGTCTTAGGTTTTAGAGGGGAGAAAATGAACTGGGTTTATTTTGTTTGAGGTGATGATAGGTTAGGGTTGTGAGAGGGATGAGGAAAAAGCCTATGTTAACTTTTTGTTATTTGTTGTGGCTGTGTGTTAGTTGAAGAGGCCTGGGGAAGTCTTTTTGCACGTAAACAGAGTTATAGGGGAGTGGCCGCCGTGTAGGGTAAGTTAGGGTTCGGCTTGCTGGGAAGAGAAAGGAGGGCTTAGGGTTTTAATAGGATAGGTTAGAGGTGTTTCTATATTTTCGTGGCGGCTGCTGCTATTCTATTTTTGTGAAGCCCTAGGATATGTTGCTTGTTGTAGAGGAATATAGAGAGGAGAGAGAGAGAGGACGTTTCAGAGGAAATGGGGGGTGGTTACGTGATGTGAGGAGAGATATGGGGATGTACGGTTTAGGTATGGTTTAACTATAAAATATTTCATTTGATTGTCTTCCTTTTTAAGAAAATGTACCCAGTAAATAAAGTTTTGAAATTTGAAATCTAAAAGAAAAAACTCTTTATTAATAATAAGGGTATTACTACAGATTGATCCCTCGACGTCCAGAAATTACAAAGAAAAATACTTGGGTGCTCGTGCCTCCGAAAGGGTTGTGAAAACGGGGTCCGGTCACACGTCTGAGTTACGGAACACAGTAATACAAATCAAAGACGAAAACACGCATATGAAACAACAATACGCGCTGGAAATCGTACGGTCAGAAAGTGGTCGTTACATCCTACCCACCTTAAGAGAAATTTTGTCCTCAGAATTTCAATCGGCTAGGGTGCGGGAAAAGGATAAGAATGGCACTCAGGTATAACCTCTCTCGATATATGCATACCACACCCTCTACTATGAATGCATACTGCTAATAATATTAACTTCGCACTCACGCGTAAACACTCAATATAATAAAAACCAATAATAATAAACTATAGTAGTATCACTACTGGTAATACTAATTAATAACCATGCTAGTAGCAATAATAACACACTTACATACATCGCTAATTCGTACCAATATTATCATTAGTATACCATAACTATAACCCAATACAATTAACACTATGCCATCATACAATACCTTTATATTAAAGGCAATTACTAATACCTCACCATACACATATACATCACTAATTAAATACACTATTGTCGCGCATCGAGCATACATTCATTACAAAAACAATGTACAATCATAAACATACACTTACACATACATCATATAGTTGCATAATTATATATACACGCATACACATTACATACATATCCGTACTTACATTATTACACACATACCTTATATCTACGTAAAACTTAGACATCCATACTATATGTTCACACAAGTATACACGACCATAGTAATCTACCTAGAGCTAGTATATTACTACATATATATATATCCATACATAGTTACAACATACAATAATCATGTATACCTTCTGGTATACACGTGCACATACATCATTCCGTAGGGACAAGTAATACTACGCAACATTATAACCATATTACTATAGGTAAGTCACACATATTCTTACAATATGTATATATCTACATATAACTAAGCACACGCCTATCCATGCATGAGCACACGCCCATACGCATTAATATGCATATATCATATACTTAATCTGTACACTCAACTATAAGTACACTTATTATTATTACACTTAACATACACTGTTGGTAGCAACGATCTATGAACTTCGTGTTTGATGATAACAAACGTGTGTGAACGTTTTAACGTGTGTGTTAAGTGTTTCAGGAACGACGAACGTGTGATTCATTCACGGAGAGACTTGGTCAATGTGCAAAGGAGAAAGGGGAAAACCTAGATTGAGTGGACTCGTATCTATTGGAATCAAAATCCCTTTTGTTAAAAGCCCAGGCAGCCATAGTGTCATTTAAGGAGAAGGTCACGCAACAAAAAAATAATGGAAAGGATTTTAAGTCTGTGAGAGCCGCACCTAGGGACATCACCCACGTTCCAAAAGGTGCACACAAAAAAATGATACTATGAAAGCCTAGGTTTACATCCCATTGAAAATAAAAAGTGACAGAGGCCCATTTGTTATAAAAGCCTTTTGTTGAAAATAAAAAAAGGCACAATCCAACAAAATCACAGAAACCCCAACAGCCGTGGGTTTTAGGGCTCGGCATTAAAAAAATGAGAGAAGGCGCCGTTCTTTGTGTGTAATCTTTAAGAGATAGCCGCCTCCTCCAAAAAGTGGTGAGCAGCCGAAATCTCCAAGCTAAAATTCCCAAGAGCCGTGCTTCATCGTTTTTCGTTTGCAATCTTTTTTGAGAAGCCTACAGCCGCACAAATATTTTGAAGAGGACTGGGCGTTCCTTTTGTTGGGCGAAATCATCAGAGGAGCCAAAAATTCTCAAGCCCAGGGTTCTAAAATTTGAGGCACCGCACAATTGTTTCTTTGCAAAAATTCCAAGGGGCCGGCGCACTCATCCTCAGCCAAGAACAAAGCAGGGGAGTAGTTTATTTTTGTAAAGAGAGCTTCATATAATAATATTTCTCAACCAATCTCAGTTTTTTCCTTACTTGCATGAAATTAATAACAATTTGATTTTGGTGTGCAAGTCAAAACGAAAGTGCTGAAGTCTTTTTTTTAAAAAAAATACCCAATGGGATTGGATGCATGTCATTAAGCAAACTTTAGTGGATCTTTTCTTTAACAAAATAAAAGGCTAATCTTTGTTTGTTTCTGTTTGTGTGGGTGTTGCAGGGACAAAACGAATTAATTAAACCCAATCTCAAAGGGAACAAGGGGTCATCCATACTTGCAATTAAATCAAGTGGATTACTTGATTTCAAGGTCACGCATGCACAGGAACAAGCAAATTGGTGTATACGGATTTCCACAAGACCAGTTCGGATTTCCTCAAACCTGCACTTCTGATCAATGCCATGAGTTAGAGGAGCTAGCTGCAACTTGAGTTACCGACGGGACATCAGAGACGACATCTTGTCAGATTCAGATCCGACCCGTGCCTATTGACAGAGACGACTACAATACACAAACTGAGCATTTCTGAACTCTAGTATTATTTTATTTGTGTAGTAGTAGCGATCTCTGTAGGGGAAACTTTACCTTTTGTGTTACTTTTTGGGGACCTGACGACTTTGGGAGTCGTCACGGAGGGAGAGCATCTGACTAGATTGATAGTGTAGAGCACGTGGTGTGCGTACGAGCTAGGTGAGAGTAGATTTGAGATCTTGACTCATTGTAGCTGTACAGGATTACATATCTATCTAGTAGTTGCTTTCAGGGGCTGGAGTAGGTCGTGGGGACGACCGAACCAGGGTATATCTGTGTGTATTCTGTGATTACTATTTTATTGCCCTGTCTGTGACTATAACTGCGTGGGATTGTTCGTGGGTTGCACGAATATTTTTATTAGCCTATTCACCCCCCCCCCCCTCTAGGCTACGATCCAGATCCAACAAGTGGTATAGAGCCAGGTTCAGAGGATCTAGTCTAGATTTTTTAAATGATCATGAATATATCCGATTGTGCTTTTGCTGAAGGTCAGTCTATAGCCCGTCCCCCTAAGTTTAACGGTGTAGACTTTGCATATTGGAAGGCTAGAATGAAAATCTATTTAGTGTCTGTTGATTATGATGTGTGGGATATTGTTGAAAATGGTTATAGTCTACCCATTATTAAAATCGAAGACACTGTTATGATTAAGCCAAAAGACAAGTGGGATTTATCTGATAAAAAACTGTATACTCTTAATGGTAAAGCTATGAATGCGCTTATATGCTCTCTTGATAAATCTGAGTTTAATCGTATCTCACATTGTCTAACTGCGCAGGAAATCTGGCATACTCTGGAGGTGACACATGAGGGAACATCGCAAGTGAAGGAATCCAGACTTGCGTTGCTTTGCACAGAATACGAGAGCTTCCGCATGCTACCAACAGAATCTGTGAAAGAGATGTTTGCGAGGTTCACAGACATTGTCTACAAATCCAGTTCCCTCGGTAAGCCATACTCTATACATGAACAGGTACGAAAGATCTTAAGGGCGCTACCAAGCTCGTTCAGGCCTAAAGTCACCGCTATTCAAGAAGCTAAGGACTTGTCAACAATGAAAGTGGAGGACTTGATAGGGAACCTAATGTCACACGAGCTTGAGTTGGAGAGTATAGAAGCCAGAGAGAAACCTGAAGAGAAGACCAAAGCTTCCACACCATTAGCTCTTCAAGCTAACGACGACGATCTTGATGAAGAGCAAGCCCTAATGGTTAGAAACTTTAGGAGATACATTCAGACTGATCAAGGAAGAGCTGAGATGGAAAAAAGGTTCATTCGTTCTAATAATTCTAATTTTGGTAGAAATTCCTATGATCAGAAAGCTATTAATAGAAATGAATGTTTTAAATGCAGGAAAAAGGGACATCACATAAAAGACTGTCCACAACAACACACAGCTCAAGTTGCAAAAGGAAAAACGAAAGTGCTGACGTGGGACATGGATAGCGAAGCTGAGGATGAGGATGAGGAACATGAAGCCCACTCCTGCATGGTATTAATGGCCTAACACAATGAGGTGGGATCTCCCACTAAAGCTGAATTGTTAGAAATCTTGAAAGGAATGCAAAATACTATTAATGAGCTAGAAGCTGATGTGGATAGTTATAGGAATGATAACTTTGATATGCAACAATCTGAGTATGACATGTCTAAGGAAATTGAAAAATTGAAAACTGAAATTGTTGAATGTAACGCTACAATTGACATGTTAAATAAGGAGAAATCTAGCTTGCCTGAAAAAATTGATTGTCTTTCATGTCCCTCTTTATTAGAGGATATTAGCATGTATAAGCTAGATAAGATAAAGCTTGAAACTGAAAATGAATTGCTTTCTGAAAAGATTAACATGCTAAACCTTGAACTTAAAGAAAAAATGAGGGATTTTGAAAAGAAAGAAGAGGAAAACAAGCAAGCTTTCATTAGTAAATGCACTTTGCTTGTGAATGAAAACGATATCTTGAAATCCAAAGTCACCACCCTAGAATTGTCATTAAAGAGATTTTCCATTGGAAAACAAAATTTGGATATTATTCTTGGAAATCAAATTTATGGCAATAATAGGCGAGGACTAGGATATGGTCTTAAAAATGTTGAAAAGTCAAAATATAGAAAAGTTCACATTGAATCAACAAAGGTTGGAAATTTTCATGCTAAGTGTTTTACATGTGGATGCATTGGTCATACTTCATATCATTGCAAATATAGGAACAAAAACATTAAGTTCAAACAAATATGGGTTCCTAAATCTTTGATGACTAACGTGAGTGGACCTTGTTGGATTCCAAGGTCACACACGACACCTCTTTTGTAGGTGGATGGAAATTTGACGAGGAGTGATAAATTGAATGTCTCATTACTTTTTAGCTCCTTAGTCAAACGGCGACACGAAGGTATATCTCATTCTTTGAACTTAATGAATACCTTCATAGCTTTTTGTGTGCATGACTTTTCTTTGTTTGTGTGCTAGTAGTTGCATTGCCATGTGTGCATGATTTTTTTGTGTTTGTGTGATTGCATCTCATGTTTGCTTTAGTACTTCATGCATTAAAAAAAACAAAAAAAAGGGTGCTTAAATGTGTATCCCTTCTCTTTGATTCATTATTGAAGTATGCACGAATGATTTTCATATCTATGTAGAAATTGGTGTATTATTGCTTTTGCCACATGTGCATATTCATCTTTCTAAATATTCATGGCATATTCAATGAATGAAAATAACTTGATTTCTACACCGCCTATTTCATTTCCACATGTATTACAATTGTTGCACATTTGGAGACATCGTTTATGAAGTATGGAAAGTGAATGTAGGAGGAAAACTTAACTGAAAATCTAAGGAATATGACATACCTTGCCATGGATAAAAATTGAGCAAAAGAAATGGTTGTTATAAGTATTTTTTAAAAAAAATGAGAAAACAAAAGATAATTGCTCTGTATGAAAAATGGATACAATCCTTGGCAACGATATTACCCACGAGTATCCAACATAAGCTTTACGGGTAAACTTTAGCGTTGGTGTATTTACTCGTCAAGCAATGTTACCCCCACATCTAAGAGTCCTTATAGGCTATGTTTTGGGGTGTGGTAACTTGAACTCATTTTTAATGAGGTGGGAAAAATCAATCCTAGGTGATAGAATGTTATTTGGAAAATGTGGATTGGTTCCGGTTGACTTTCTTAATGATTCTCCCTATGTGCTTCAATTTTAATCATCACACTTTACACGTTGGTGTTGAATTCTTCGTTGTTTAATTTCATTGGATTTTGACTTGAGTATTCTATGATTGTATACATGCAATTGTTGGTATTGGCTTATAATGCTCTCTTTTTGCATGGTATATGTTTTTGACTTCGTATTTCGACTTTTGATTATAACAAGGGGGAGAAAAATTTGGGAAAGATTTGCTATTAATGCTCGTGAAAATATGATTGTTTGATTAAGGGGGAGTATTAATGAATATTGGGGAAGCACAAAAATAGGGTAGCAAATGTTTGCACATCATTATATATCATTGCATGTCACCCTCTATCATCACACTTTCACACACACACTATTTGGAACTTTAAAGCTCAAATCTTAAACTTAGTTTGTCATCATCAAAAGGGGGAGATTGTTGGTAGCAACGATCTATGAACTTCGTGTTTGATGATAACAAACGTGTGTGAACGTTTTAACGTGTGTGTTAAGTGTTTCAGGAACAACGAACGTGTGATTCATTCACGGAGAGACTTGGTCAATGTGCAAAGGAGAAAGGGGAAAACCTAGATTGAGTGGACTCGTATCTATTGGAATCAAAAGCCCATTTGTTAAAAGCCCAGGCAGCCATAGTGTCATTTAAGGAGAAGGTCACGCAACAAAAAAATAATGGAAAGGATTTTAAGTCTGTGAGAGCCGCACCTAGGGACATCACCCACGTTCCAAAAGGTGCACACAAAAAAATGATACTATGAAAGCCTAGGTTTACATCCCATTGAAAATAAAAAGTGACAGAGGCCCATTTGTTATAAAAGCCTTTTGTTGAAAATAAAAAAAAGGCACAATCCAACAAAATCACAGAAACCCCAACAGCCGTGGGTTTTAGGGCTCGGCATTAAAAAAATGAGAGAAGGCGCCGTTCTTTGTGTGTAATCTTTAAGAGATAGCCGCCTCCTCCAAAAAGTGGTGAGCAGCCGAAATCTCCAAGCTAAAATTCCCAAGAGCCGTGCTTCATCGTTTTTCGTTTGCAATCTTTTTTGAGAAGCCTACAGCCGCACAAATATTTTGAAGAGGACTGGGCGTTCCTTTTGTTGGGCGAAATCATCAGAGGAGCCAAAAATTCTCAAGCCCAGGGTTCTAAAATTTGAGGCACAACACAATTGTTTCTTTGCAAAAATTCCAAGGGGCCGGCGCACTCATCCTCAGCCAAGAACAAAGCAGGGGAGTAGTTTATTTTTGTAAAGAGAGCTTCATATAATAATATTTCTCAACCAATCTCAGTTTTTTCCTTACTTGCATGAAATTAATAACAATTTGATTTTGGTGTGCAAGTCAAAACGAAAGTGCTGAAGTCTTTTTTTTAAAAAAAATACCCAATGGGATTGGATGCATGTCATTAAGCAAACTTTAGTGGATCTTTTCTTTAACAAAATAAAAGGCTAATCTTTGTTTGTTTCTGTTTGTGTGGGTGTTGCAGGGACAAAACGAATTAATTAAACCCAATCTCAAAGGGAACAAGGGGTCATCCATACTTGCAATTAAATCAAGTGGATTACTTGATTTCAAGGTCACGCATGCACAGGAACAAGCAAATTGGTGTATACGGATTTCCACAAGACCAGTTCGGATTTCCTCAAACCTGCACTTCTGATCAATGCCATGAGTTAGAGGAGCTAGCTGCAACTTGAGTTACCGACGGGACATCAGAGACGACATCTTGTCAGATTCAGATCCGACCCGTGCCTATTGACAGAGACGACTACAATACACAAACTGAGCATTTCTGAACTCTAGTATTATTTTATTTGTGTAGTAGTAGCGATCTCTGTAGGGGAAACTTTACCTTTTGTGTTACTTTTTGGGGACCTGACGACTTTGGGAGTCGTCACGGAGGGAGAGCATCTGACTAGATTGATAGTGTAGAGCACGTGGTGTGCGTACGAGCTAGGTGAGAGTAGATTTGGGATCTTGACTCATTGTAGCTGTACAGGATTACATATCTATCTAGTAGTTGCTTTCAGGGGCTGGAGTAGGTCGTCCTGGAGTAGGTCGTGGGGACGACCGAACCAGGGTATATCTGTGTGTATTCTGTGATTGCTATTTTATTGCCCTGTCTGTGCCTATAACTGTGTGGGATTGTTCGTGGGTTGCACGAATATTTTTATTAGCCTATTCACACCCCCCCCCCCTCTAGGCTACGATCCAGATCCAACATACACATCACTGTACTAGCATACAATTATAAGCATTAACAAGTACATTTAAAGTACATACTTCTAGTAGATAATCAAACACCAATTCCAATACCTATGGGTATCCCTATAGTGATATAGCCATCACATATACATAAAGCATGACGCTTACTACCGTATATAGCTATATATCTATTACGTATATTATCGCACATACTTATACAATACAGTAGGCAACCATACTAATATGCCAAGAGGGCACTCATTCATACCTGAGTGGGACATCAAGGTTCACACACACTACCTATATACACCACAATTAATACTAATAGACCCACTATACTCGTACTAAAGTTGACCTAAGCAATGACAAGCACTAATCTGACTAAGCAAAAGTGAGGAAACCGAAGTCGAATGGCGTAACGAATCAAGATCGTGATGAACGGTTTCAGATGAGACACAGATAAGGAGATAGCTTGGTTAGGTGACCAAAAAAATACTTGATATGAAATAATTAAATAGGAGAATGAAAGATATGTGCAAAATATAATAAAAATCTATATAAAATATATAAGAATAGCTAGTAGCTGAAATACGTTAAAACACGGAATAAGTATCAGACAAAGAGAGTGATGAGTATAGTGATGCAATGATCGTTTTGTAAATGGAGGTAGATTTGTATAAAAATTTTGAAGCATGAATACGATGAATATAAAACTGACACACTTGAAAAGTTGGAGTTCTATTTAGCCTAGAAAGTATTTAAATTTGTATATGAAAGGTTGTTTTGAAATATGCTATCAGATGGTAAGAAAAGAAAGTAATATCTTGAATTTGTAAAATAGAAATATGGTTTAAAAATGAAGTTCGTTATATGAAGAAAGTATGGTAAACTTACGAGATTGCGTGAAATAGAAGTACGGAAGATATAGATTAGAAAATCGTTACGAAATAGTAACTAAAGATTTTGTCAAGAGAGCTTCTTAATCAAGATTGAGTTTAAATCATCTGAAGGGTAGGGACTCTAAGTATATACTAAAGGTTCTCGAAGAAATTAAACTGGGCTAAGAATTTAATAAAAGGAATATCGAAAATACTTTTTAAAAGAATCAGGATGTGCAATAGGGAAGATTCAAAAGGTTAATGATGGCTGATGAAGGGATCACGGGAATCGAGGGAAAAGAATAGAATCGAATGATCAAAACGTAAATATGGCTAGGAATTAACTTAGTGAATCTGCCATGATGGAATCCAATGGTCATTAACATAGAAGTGTAATGATTAGGAACAATAATAAAAATCAGGGGTATGATTATTTGGTCGACTAAAGATTCGAAACACTTAGTGCTAGGATTTCTAATGAACTAGACTGTGATATAGAAATCAAGGAAAGAGTCCCTTGATGATCAAGATTGTAATCTCATCTAGAGCATAGACCTGGAACATCCACTGGAATTACGCCTTCGAAGTCTCTAACCATTGCAGGCTTCCCAGGTTCGACTTGCACAGATGCGATGTTCACTACGTTCTGCTGATCCCGAAATTTGATAGGCCCAGGCAAACGACTAAAATGAACTCTAAAATCTAGTATGGTCCGAGCTGGGTAAGAAACCACTAAGGTAACTCCTAGGATGATAATACTAAATTTTGGCAACTGTGTCTAACTACTAAGCACATGTGTCTAACAAAATCTTCCTATAATCCTGGTCTAATGGTTTTCCTTATCAAGCTGAGACAAGATACTTGGTTAAATTTCGTGTACGAGATAATTATAGACATTTAGGCTAATGACATTATTTCTATTATTCTGAAGTTTGCAAATGCATGACCTGCATGGGCCACCACTAAAACCTGTCACGTCCCGCTTTCCATTATTTGAGTGTGAGGACGAGATGAATGTCCGCATGGGCTGGAGCTGTGAAACTCGAGCCCAATGAACGTCTGTAGTGATATACCATTCAATGTACAGGATCTTGCATGCAATCAAAACAAATAGAAACATTTCATTAATTTAAAAACCACGTCCAGAGTTCGTACAAGAAATAACAACGGGG
Source organism: Scilla litardierei (assembly GCA_030789695.1). Taxonomy (NCBI): domain Eukaryota; kingdom Viridiplantae; phylum Streptophyta; class Magnoliopsida; order Asparagales; family Asparagaceae; genus Scilla; species Scilla litardierei. The sequence continues at coordinate 302,760,508 of CM061142.1, read as the reverse complement.
CCTCAGCATGGCCAAAGGAAAACTACAACAATGGTACTATCCCTACTACAAGGTACTAAAGCAGAATCTTAAAGCAGTGACAGAACAGAGTCTCTAGCCTTTCGCAGAAAGCGACTCAGCATCAACAGCAACTCCTGGCTCCCTAGGCCAGGTGTCTCAACTAGTCCTCCTGGTAATCTTTCTCGTAATCTGACATACATTCTAAAAATATGAATGTATGTCCGCAAGGGCCTGCGAGTAGGAGTAAGAAAACCCAAGACAAGGAGCAACAATTAATAGTTAATTACGAAGCATTAAAGTTTTTATACAAGGCGTCGGCAGCGTTAAACATAGCAATTCAAGGCATGGTAAATAAGGTGCTTCTAGCATGGCAGTTCTAAACATTCTAAGTGTGAAGTAATGAGCATAGCAATTTTATATAGACATGGTAGGAAAGTAAAAACAGTGCAAGAAAGTAAACGTGGTATGACAATGGCCGTAGCGTGTGCTACCGGCTACAAGACAAGACAAGACAAGAGGTGTGTGTCACGAAGGGTTCACGCCTTACAGTTGAGGGAGATCAAACCCTTTAAACCGTGCGCATGCTCAACCCTACCCTAGCCCAAGTGCACAAGACAAGTCCGTACAAGGGATCACTCAATCTGCTAGGTGAGTGCCATATTACCCGCAGGCTATCCGTACAAGGGATCACTCACTCTGCTAGGTGAGTGCCCTATTGCCCGTAGGCTATCCGTATAACGGATCACTCTCTCTATCTTTGAGAGTGCCACATTCCCCCGCAAGGTTGTGTAATGCAATTCATCAATCAAGTCTGTCTTTGTATTTCATGTCCTTCACATGGCAATATCAAGTTACTTATTAGGGGGTCCACACACACACACACACACACACACACACACACACACACACACACACACACACACACACACACACACACACACACACACATAGAGAGAGAGAGAGATGCAATTAAACATTAATACTTCAAAAATCTGTATAAATTTGCACACTTGCCTAATTGGAGCGGTTTTAGGGTGTCCAAGCAACGGTAGAGAATGATGCGATGTATCTGCGTCATCAGATTCACGATGTCAACTTAAAGAATGCTAACTAACTATGATACCATTAAATCTCATCTCATATTAATATAGTTATAAATAATTATACTTAACATAACTACTAACATCTAATAGGTATACTGTATACTCATATTCCACTAACTGTAGCACTAACATCCTATGATAGCCTATACATATTACTATTGACCATAGGGTACTGTTCCTTTCAAAAATTACTGTTCACCAGTGATCATTCAGCAACCTATGGGTTTACTCAATGACAAAGGCTCCTAGGGTACAGTGTCCAATAGTATTACAATTTTACAACACATGCTATCATTTAAACTATATGATTTAATAAATACCAAATGGTACTGTTCATGAAGCTGCTCTTAGCAACTCGCCTTTCTATTCATGCAGGAAGCTCAAATGGAAGAGGAGCTCAGTAAAACGGCTCGGCGGGGGACGGGCTGACGCACGACGGTCAGGAGAACAGCAGGGCCGCGAGTTCTTAGGCTGGGATGGCAGTAAGCGACAGTCGGAGGGTTCTCATAGGTTCGTCGGTGTGGGCTGGTGGGGTGCGAGAGTCATGGCACCACTGGAGGGTCGCCTGAGAGTGGCGAGGCTCAAGGGAAGGTTGCGGTAAGAGCTGCTAACGGCGGGCGCGAGGGGAGTGAAGGCCGGAGATGGGCAGCAGGGCGGCTGTCAAGTGGGTTCGGGGGTGAAGGAGAGCTGTTGGTCGGACAGCGTGGTGGCTACCGAGAGAGGAAGCTGGCCGGAGGTGACGATGAAGAGGGAGGGGTTCGCCGGCGTGAGGGCGTCGTGGCCGTCGACTGAGAGGAGGAGGGGCGCCATGCTGGGGCCAGTTGGGAGGCTGTCGGCTTGCGGTAGGGAGGCAGCAGGCTGAAGCTCGGTCGTCGGACATAGCAGGGGATGCCGCGAGGGGTTATGTCGGCTCTGGTGGACCAGGGGCTGGGGGTAGGGTCTGGGTGTTGGTGGCTGAGGCTAGGGTTTTGAGGTGATGTGGTCGGAGGGGGAGAGATGAGGCTCTAGGGTTTTAGTTTAGATAGGAAGATAGTCTTAGGTTTTAGAGGGGAGAAGATGAACTGGGTTTATTTTGTTTGATGGGATGATATGTTAGGGTTGTGAGAGGGGTGAGGAAAAAGCCTAGGTTAACTTTTTGTTATTTGTTGTGGCTGTGCATTGGTTGAAGAGGCCTGGGGAAGTCTTTTTGCACGTAAACGAAGTTATAGGGGAGTGGCCGCCGTGTAGGGTAAGTTAGGGTTCGGCTTGCTGGGAAGAGAAAGGAGTGCTTAGGGTTTTAATAGGATAGGTTAGAGGTGTTTCTATATTTTCGTGGTGGCTGCTGCTATTCTATTTTTGTGAAGCCCTAGGATATGTTGCTTGTTGTAGAGGAATATAGAGAGGAGAGAGAGAGAGGACGTTTGAGAGGAAATGGGGGGGTGGTTACGTGATGTGAGGAGAGATATGGGGATGTACGGTTTTGGTAGGGTTTAACTATAAAATATTTGGGCCTTTGTTTTGTGAAGCCCTTTGTTTTGTACTCTGTACTTTGTTGGCCATGTTTGGGCCTTTAGACTCTTTTTCTTCTAGCCTGGTCGCTTTTTCTGTGATGTTGAAACTTATTTTATGGATATATTGATATATCTCTTTTGTATCATTTCATTATTATTATCTTGTTTCGTTTCGCGTTGCAAGGACCTGCAGTTTTTAAGTTGATTGATGCTTATCGGACTTGCAGCTTGCAGTTTCAAGTCTGAGCGGACCTTCTCACGCTTCGCCTCCATATTTTTGGGAAGCGGGACGTGACAATTAACATCCTATGACAGCCTATACATATTACTATTGACCATAGGGTACTGTTCCTTTCAAAAATTACTGTTCACCAGTGATCATTCAGCAACCTATAGGTTTACTCAATGACATAGGCTCCTAGGGTACAGTGTCCTATAGTATTACAATTTTACAACACATGCTATCATTTAAACTATATGATTTAATAAATACCAAATGGTAGTGTTCATGAAGCTGCTCTTAGCAACTCACCTTTCTATTCATGCAGGAAGCTCAAATGGAAGAGGAGCTCGGCAAAACGGCTCGCCGGGGGACGGGCTGATGCACAGCAGTCAGGAGAACAGTAGGGCGGCAAGTTCTTGGGTTGGGATGGCAGCAAGCGGCGGTCGGAGGGTTCTCAGAGGTTCGTCGGTGTTGGCTGGTGGCATGCAAGAGTCATGGCACCGTCGGAGGGTCGCCTGAGAGGGGCGAGGCTCAGGTGAAGGTTGCGGTAGGAGCTGCTAACGGCAGGCGTGAGGGGAGTGAAGGCCGGAGATGGGCAGCGGGGCGCATGTCACGTGGGTTCAGGGGTGAAGGAGAGCTGTTGGTCGAACGGCGTGGTGGCTGTCGAGAGAGGAAGCTGGCCAGAGGTGACGATGAAGAGGGAGGGATTCGCCGGCGTGAGGGCGTCATGGTCGTCGACTGAGAGGAGGAGTGGTGCCGTGTTGGGGCTAGTTGGGAGGCTGTCGGCTTGCGGCAGGGAGGCAGCAGGCTGAAGCTTGGCCGTCAGACGCAGCAGGGGATGCCGCGAGGAGTTACGGTGGCTCCGATGGAACATGGGCTGGGGGTAGGGTCTAGGCGTTGGCGGCTAAGGCTAGGGTTTTGAGGTGATGTGGTCGGAGGGGGAGAGATGAGGCTCTATGGTTTTAGTTTAGATAGGAAGATAGTCTTAGGTTTTAGAGGGGAGAAGATGAACTGGGTTTATTTTGTTTGAGGTGATGATAGGTTAGGGTTGTGAGAGGGATGAGGAAAAAGCCTATGTTAACTTTTTGTTATTTGTTGTGGCTGTGTGTTAGTTGAAGAGGCCTGGGGAAGTCTTTTTGCACGTAAACGAAGTTATAGGGGAGTGGCCGCCGTGTAGGGTAAGTTAGGGTTCGGCTTGCTGGGAAGAGAAAGGAGGGCTTAGGGTTTTAATAGGATAGGTTAGAGGTGTTTCTATATTTTCGTGGCGGCTGCTGCTATTCTATTTTTGTGAAGCCCTAGGATATGTTGCTTGTTGTAGAGGAATATAGAGAGGAGAGAGAGAGAGAGGACGTTTGAGAGGAAATGGGGGGGTGGTTACGTGATGTGAGGAGAGATATGGGGATGTACGGTTTTGGTAGGGTTTAACTATAAAATATTTGATTTGATTTTCTTCCTTTTTAAGAAACGTACCCAGTAAATAAAGTTTTGAAATTTGAAATCTAAAAGAAAAAACTCTTTATTAATAATAAGGGTATTACTGCAGATTGATCCCTCGACGTCCAGAAATTACAATGAAAAATACTGGGGCGCTCGCGCCTCCGAGAGGGTTGTGAAAACGGGGTCCGGTCACACGTATGAGCTATGAAACACGGTAATACAAATCAAAGATGAAAACATGCACACCAAATAACAATACACGCTGGAAAGCGTACGGTCGGAAAGTGATCGTTACAATAACCGTGCCTTTGGCTTCCAGGGAGAACCCAGTCCCTCCAACTACAGATGCACAACTTGCAGCATCCTGGATCAGGTAATAAATGGGGTCACTCCATGCCACAACCCTCTTAATTTTACAGGTGGAAATGGGAGGAGAGAGGCGGAAGAAATTCCTAAACGATCCTCAGGAGCTACTTACCTGCAAGGCAGGGATGGGCGGTTCCATCTTACCCATTCCGCAATTCGACGGACCCCGTTGAAGGAGAACATCACGTCTGCTCCTTTCCTCCCAAAGTTTAAGCTCCCCTCCTTGCTGATGTATGATGGCAAAGGCGACCCCTGGGCATATATCTATAAATGCCTAAATGTATGCTGCTTCATGGGGCAGACGAGCCATACCTCTACCGAGCTTTTCACACTACCTTAATTAAGACGGTGGAATGGTGGTATAACGGATTACCCAACGACTGTGTCGGGCATTCGACGAATTAGCCGATTTGTTTTGCAGGCAATTTGTCGCGGGTCGGCGTCCCAAGAGAAAGGCGTCCTAAGAGAAAGTCCTCCCAGCGGTTCAACAACGAAAGGACAAAGAGCCAATCTGAACTCTCATCCAGCGGTTCAACAATGAAAGGCTCGAGATAGAGGACACATCGGATGTGACTGTCATCACGACTTTTACTCAAGCAGTGTGGAACAAGCATGTGTAGAGGGCCATCCACTAGTTTCCACCTAACAACCTCGTGGAGATGTTCAATATAACAGATCGGTTCACCGTCTCTGAAGAAGCGGAGGAGCCAACTTAAACTACTGAAAAAGGCACTACTGCCTGCCATAGAGACACCGGACGAGAAAAGCAATCCCAAAGAAGCCCTTGCCATGAATCTTGAGATAAGAGATAGAGGGAGAGGAGCCCTCGAAGAAAGGAGCGCCTAGCTTATGCAAGACCAAACGCACCCAAGGCAGAGGTCCTGGCTTATGCCCAATGGGAGAAACTAGTTCACAAGTCCGACAAGAAGAGAAAATATGAAAAAGGGATGACCTCAAATTCTGCAAGTACCACAATGATTATGGGTATGATACCAATGATTACTGGACACTTAAAAAATAAATCGAAGCACTGGTCAAGCGTGGGCACCCCCAAGAACCCAGTCGGCGACCAACCCAGCAAAGAAGCGGCCTCAAAGCAAAAGAGCAAAATGACAGGGTCACCTATCACTAAGGTGATCGATTAGCGAGCTTCTAAGCTCAAGATCAAATAAGGGCGTGGAAAGAAAGCAATCACTGGCGAGAATTGGAAATGCATGTACGCATTTTTCTTTATTTGTTAAACATGTTTTTCATCCAATACAATTCTGCTCCCTTTTCGAAACAACTTTCTTCAATAAAGCATTTATGAATTTTGTAAGAATTACCCCATCAAGCTCCTCGTTACAAGGATCCAATCCTTAGGAAAATCTAGATGGTCCACGTTCATTAAACAATTATATTAATGAAAACTAACTTGTGCACTGTAAACGGATGTCAACCGTAAGTCGAAGGAGCCACCCCCTCGCCAAAGAATGACCATATCGTGTCGTCAGACGTAAGTCAAAGGGCCACCCCCTCGCCACTGAACGACCCTATCGTGTCATCAGACGTAAGTCTAGGGGGGACACCCCCTCACCACTGAACGACCCTATCAAGTCGTTAGACGTAAGTTGAGGGGGCTACCCCCTCGCCACTGAACGACCATATCGTGTCGTTAGTCGTAAGTCGAGGGGGCCACCCCCTCGCCACTGAACGACCTTATCATGTCGTCAGACGTAAGTCAAGGGGGCCACCCCCTCGCCACTTAACGATCATATCATGTCGTCAGACGTAAGGGGGCCCCCTCGCCAATGAACAACCTTATCGTGTCGTCAGACATAAGTCGAAGGGGCCACCCCCTCGTCACTGAACGACCCTTTTCTGTCGTCAGACGTAAGTGGAAGGGGCCACCCGCTCGTCACTGAATGACCCTTTCGTGTCATCAGACGTAAGTCGAGTGGGCCACTCCCTCGCCACTGAACGACCCTATCGTGTCATCAGACGTAAGTCGAGGGGGGCCACCCCCTCGTCACAGAATGACCCTATCGTGTTGTCAAACGTAAGTCAGGAGCCACCCCCTCACCACTGAACGACCCTTTCTTGTCGTCAAGCTTAAGTCGAAGGGGCCACCCCCTCGCCACTGAACGACCCTATCGTGTCATCAGACGTAAGTCAAGGGGGCTACCCTCTCGCCACTGAATGACCCTTGCATGTCATCAGACGTAAGTTGAGAGATCCACCCACTCGCCACTGAACGACCCTATCGTGTCGTCAGACGTAAGTCGAGGGGGCCACCCCTCCTGCCACTGAATAACCCTTTCATGTTGTCAGCCGTAAGTCGAAGGGGCCACCCCCTTACCACTGAACGACCCTATCGTGTCGACAGACATAAGTCGAAGGGACCACCCCCTTGCCACTGAACGACCCTTTTGACTCTTCAGCCGTAAGTCGAGAGGGCCACCCCCTCGCCACTGAACGACCCTATCGAGTCGTCAGCCGTAAGGTAAGAGGACCACCCCTTCGTAACTGAAACAAGGTGGTCTAGTTTGGACATTGTTCAACGCCTTAATCCTGACCATCTTGAGCAAGGGTTTAACCCATCAAAGGGGGCCATCAAGCATTACGACCACCTGTATGAGTGATGACAAACAAAGAGATATAAGTCAACTTTTCTGGCGTTATACTACATTACAAAACTGTCATCATTTATATGACAATTACCATACATTTGATAATTTTGGTGGGATAAGAAGAGCGTCAAGATTCCGCAATGAATCATGATTCCCTTAGTCTCCCTCAAGTGCAGCAACATGCTCTTGATCCCCTGGAGCACCAGCATCCACATCGTCACTCGTCGTGATGACGATTTCACCAGTAGGAGCGGCCCCCTCCGTGCCTTGACTTAAATCATCGCCATCGATGATCGGGAACAGCACAGGGATCTGGTCAATCTCAGCAGCAATACTAGGGAATCGATCATTTACCTCTGACCGACATCCTTCATATCCCTGCGTATACAATTCGTCGAAGTCGGGCAATGAATCCTTGTATTCCTGGACCGCCCTCTCCGTTATGGCCTCTGTGCCAATTCTACGAAAGATGTCGGCAAGTTGGTCGAGGAGCTCGTTCTCCCTGACTTCCCAACTAGCTTTCTCCTCCAGCAGTGTTTTTTTCGCTTGCTCCCTCGAGGTAGCTTGGACAGCTTCCTTCTTATAAGACTCACTTAACTCGTGCTCAAGCTCAAGCGCATGTGATCGTCTCAGTTTACAAAGAAGTCCCAGTCTATCCAACTCCACCTGAGATTTCTCCACAACCTTCTTAACAGCCCCTAAGGTGACTTCATGATTAGCCACCACCGATGCACGTCGACGCAACGCAGCATTGGCCACGAGAGCCTGCATACAAGGCACAATGGTCAACATCCACGCCTACTTCATCCATAATAAAAGCTAGCGCAATAGTTACATGGACATTCGCATGGATGGCAATTGAAGTAAGCCTCTCGTAATCGACCCTCTCCAGAACGGCCCTATCCCACGGAAGGGTCGTGTTTTTGGGAATCCGAGAGGCGGCCCACAATCCAGAAGAGCAGAATTGTCTCTCTTGATTGGAAATTCCATTTGAAGGAGCTCCTCCGCGGACAATCAAATGAGGCTTGAGGCGGTCGACTTTCCAGCAAAAGTGATCTGAACTCTTCAGGAATATCCTCAGTCAGAGATACTGGAGGAAACAGGCCCCCCAGGGCCAGGAATCCTGATGTGGAAGAGGCTCCGGAGGAGGTCGGGTTTCCCATGAATCTCCCTCTATGTTCCTGCTCGTGAATATGGGCCTCGCCATGCAAGTGGCTCACATCCAAGGGCGCAGGCCGACCCACGGCATAAGACGACCCGAACGGCTCCGAGTCACTAAGACGAAGTTGTCGCCTCCTTTTATTTCCCTCAACTGCAACCACCTCAAATTCGGTGGGAGGCTTTTCCTTTTCTCTTTCGCTGGAGACGAGCCAGCTGAGGAGCCCCATGAGCGACAATGGGTAATTCCTCTGATGATCGTGCCATTCCTTCCTCCAAAAGGGTACACTCGAGGAGATAACATGCTCTCCTCAGCTTCTCTGATAGAAGCCTCGACCCCCTCCCTCAACGTAGGGTTCACCTGGTACTCCAAACCAACCATGCCTACAAGTGAAAACATGTTAGGACATGAAACGAAGATTGAATAGTTGATGGGTAGAATTGGATCGACCTTTCGTCCATACGGTCTGACACAGTATCAAGTCAGACCACAACCACTTCGTCTTCATTATATTCCCTGGCAGGTTCAACAATGTCTCGGTGGCTTCCTTCTCCGCTCTGGATAGAGGCTTGTCCTCGGTTAGACCTAAGTCAGGCACACCCCATCCGGTGCAAAAGCTCACCTCGCCTTGAAAGACCATGAATACAAACTCGTCTTTCCAATTTGAATTCGAGGAAGGGAGATCGTCAAATAGCTTCCTGCCTCAGTGGGCTGTTATCATGTACCAACCTGGATTCTTGAGAGGAGGAATCGAGAAGAAGTAATTGAATAACCATATCGACGGTTCAACTTTCTTCATCACGTACAGAGCGATGAACCCAAACAACGCACCATGGCATTTGACATCAGCTGACAAAGGGAAAGGTTCAATGTACTTAGTATGTAGCGCATGAAAGGATGCATGGGGAATCGAAGCCCTCGTTGGAAGGCTTTGGCATAAACCCCGACCACCCGATCGCCGGGACGATGAACCCTTTTATCCTTCCCCGGCAACCGGATCTGGTAGTCGAGTCGGACATATTTTCTCTAGAATTCGGGGATTTGATCGACTCCAACTTTGGATATTTGTTTGGCTATCAGGCCGGGCACCATGGCTCCCTCCTTGTTCTTCTGCATGACGGAAGCCGAGCTCCTCCAAGAGGCAGGGACGAATGACGAAGCCATTTTCGAAATGAGAAAATCTAAATTGAGAACGATGAAGACGATGGCTTCAAATTTTCACTCTGGAACTGTCTTATATCGACTAGACGACCGCAGCGTATTGAGACACATGTCGAAGATCCGAGCCTCCTAGCATCTTGGATTTCGAACCGGTGAATCATCCAAATCAGCAAAGCAGGCGCTTTGGCACCTAGAACTTGAGTATTAATTCCTCGACTGATGTGCTTCATTAATGCGATGTAACGTCGCTTGACCCCAATAGGAAAACTATCTGAGGTCGAGCGACGGGGGCCAATGTTGAGTCATCGGACCGGCACTCGAGGGGGCTCGTTCGGTGAGCGACTAAGGCCAACAAAGCCCACGAAAGAGGCCTGAAGCTAACTCAGTCAAAGTCCACGTATCATTCGCCCGTTACACTTCCATCGATTGAACATGGGATTGAAGGTGAGCCCATAAATAGCGGGGACGTGGGCGACGGTTACCCATATTAATGGGGAAAGATCATGGCACCATAATTGGGGACACGTATCCTCCCAACGTCACTGAAGAGACAAAGGATATCTATAAATACACGGGAGACAGATGGAATATGGGAGGTACGAGATCTAACACTCAGACATTCTCATATTCCAATTTATATTTCTTGTTCAAAAGAGTTTGCTACGCTAGACCTGAGATGAGCCTCCGTGGGTCCATCTCAGCAGCTCCGAGCTCCCTCCCTCTCTTAAGTCATGTTCTAACTTAAGTATCGGAGGGGATTTGGGTCGGGACCCCCTTGACGCTTCCTTGTGGTGCAGATCATTGAGGCTCAATCTAACGAGAAGGTCATGTTGGTGCTTCCCCTACGTCAATCGACCGAAGCTCGATCCATTCAAGGGTCGAACAAGCATCGCAAGCCGACTACCAACAATGAATGACCCCGGTTCTACTAACCTAGGGTCGCATTCAACCGAATGACGAGGCTCCAACTCAACGGGAAGGGATCCACGTCAGCATCATCATTGTTTCGGTCATTTTTGGCCTTAACAATAGTTATGTGCATTGGATGGTGCAGGTGTACCACGTTTACTACTGTATGGATGTGCGTAAGTAGTATATAGTTATGTATTATGAATTAGTATTGTGTTATGAATTAGTATATGTGTACAACGTTTATGTCTTGAAGTACGTATTTATTCGGGTAGAAATATGATCTCTCTATTGAAATGTGTAATGTTATGTGGTGATAGATGTGGGTTTAGCTATGTGAATAAATATGTAGTGATATTTATCTGTGTGACATTTTTTTATATATGTGTACTTTATATACGTATGTGGATATGTGTCTGTGAATAGGATGTGGATGTGCTATAGAGATCTCTGTATTGGTGTCCTTGTCTATGTATATGGCTATCATGTAGGTGAGTATATACCTATTATACTGGAGTATGAGTATAGCTATGACGTGTGTGATATTGACCTACAATGGTTCCTAATGTGGTAGATGTTGACATCTATCGGGAGAGATTGTGTGCGTCTAAATATTGTGCTAGGTTTAGTGGGATATATAAGCATGTGTGTAGAGGTATGTAAGAGGGCTATGTGCACAGGACTTCTGTGATAGGGATTGTGCGCTGGTCTCGTTGTAACCACGTATAAGGGGGAGATGTGATTATATCTTTGGACACATATGGTGGGTAAGTGCTTATGCCTTTAGAGTCTATACTTAACCCTCCTTAGATCTGAAACCCGAAGCCTAGAAAGTCCGAGGGCGATCTTACTTTTAAGGTGGGTAGAATGTAATATCCCTATGTGTGAAATACCCTTTGTATACGGTATTTAGTATACTCTTTGGCGTAGTATGTGTTTTGTGCATGGGAATGACACACTTGTAATTTTTGAGAAGAGTGATTCAAACTTCCTTCTCCTATCTCAATCTTTTCCTTCTTTATTCCTTTTAATTTCGTTTTTCTTTTCCTTTTCCTTTTCATCTTCACTTCTCTTTCTTTCTTCTATTTTCATTTTCATTTTCCCTTTCATTTTCCCTATGGGCCTTCCCTCATGGGCTTTTCCCTCGTGGGCCAAAAATAAAAGAGAAAGAAAAAAAGAAAGAAAGAAAAATCCAAAAGCTTCTATAATCTTTTATTATTTTCTACATTCTTCTCATTTTTTTCTTTCCTTTCAATTTCCTCACCCTTTCTCATTCTGGCAGAACTCCTTAGAGAACAAAAAAAGAAGAGAATGAGGAGGAGGAAGGAAGATGAAAAAAAGATGAGAAGGAAAAAGAGTAGGGATCACCACTCAAGGTAGGAATCCAACTTGAATTAAACTCATTTAGGATTATATTTCACTATTAGTTCATGCAATTAACTCATATACAACCCTCTACATGCTAGTTCAAGAAAACTCTTGCTAAGATGTGGCTGTTTTTAAAATCAGATTCTGCTGCAATGTTACTCATACATATCTCTTATTCTAGAATGCTAAAAATAGTTTAAAAATATAATTTAGAAAGTTTATCAAGTCATTTACAACTTTCGTTTATTAACCATGGCCTAATTCTGTATATATCTTGACTACAACACTTAAACACACGATGTATCAGATTCTACTAGAATCTGCACACTGTCACCAAAAATGGTTGAACTCCTATTGTAGTAATCCAACTGCTATGATTTTGGTCAATTTGGAAAGATAACTTCAATGTCTACAACTTTTGAGTTTTTCCCTTACTGAGATTCTGACTGTATGTTAATGAAAACAACGGCTCTTTAGGGCTCAACAATTCTGTTCAAAAACAAAATCTATATCTTGTGGGGTTTAGCCCATATTAATTAGCTTACCAGCTCTTAAATTATGAAATTTGGTATCTGAGTAGAGAACTTCAATATATACAACTTTCATTTAAGAAGTTTTAGCAAATTCATAAGGAAAATTGATGTTGTCATTGTTCATGAATGTTTACATTTCCCTGCAAACTGAAATGTTAAAGTGGTGTTCTAAACAATGTATTATGGTTAATTTGTGTTGGAGAAGGGGGCATGTTTGGCATGGCATGAAGTGATGATATTGTGATAGAATTGGTGATGTGCATGGCACTTAAGTGCATGACCCTTTGTTGTTAATGAAGGAAATTGGAAAGGGAAAGAGAATGTGGGAATGAACAATCAAGCCAATCATGACCTCTTAAAAAGAAGCATATGTGTTTGTGCAATTTAATTCTCTTTTTGTAATGTTCTATAGCTTTCAACTTACGTATACATCCATGTTAGACACACTTACTTTTATGCATGTTGATTTTATGCACACTTTCTCTTTAAGCATATTTACTTTTATGTCAAATTTATAGAATTGCATACCATTAATGTTAACCAAATAAACTCTTAAGATGTCTCATTCCTCTCTACGGAGGGTGATGTCCCAAGATGGAGTTGGGGGAGACCTGAATAGTACGTAGGTATAAGGACTTGACATGTGAGGATTTGATGTGATATGTGATGCCCACAAGGCAATGTACCATGCGATGATGTGTGTTGATTTTATCTCACTCGCACTCCTGCGAGAGGGGGTGGGCAGAGTTCGAGAGGCCCCTTTAAAGTCATTCAGTGCTCGTGTACCACTAGCAGAGTAGTTTGAGAGACACCCACCTGAGGTGAGGTCCAGTCCCTGATACATTGCGTAGAGTTCAGGTTTTCAAATTAATAAATACATGAAAATGTTGTATTGTCTCATTTCTCTTATTTTACCGCAATTGCACTGTTGTTTAGTAGTTCTGTTAGAACATTAATACTTTGTAAAATAATAAAAGAAAAAGAAAAAGAAAAAGAAATGTTCCTTTCAAGTTGGGTTTTCTACTGGACACGTTTTGATGTGACCTCCCCTATTTTCCACAGGAAGCAGGTGGTATCTGGAGTGGAGATTCCTGGAGTTGGGTCTAGAAGTGGAGTTACTTGGGAATGGCCTAGAGTTGGAGGTGTTGGGTTGTAGTTGTATTGTTATGCTATCGGGAGTTTTCTTGGAGTTGTACTTTTGAGAGTGTGATTCATATTTGTACTCATATTTGTAATTGATATTCTTTATATATAAATGTGTTATTCTTTGTTGTATATTGTATTTAATTGTTACTCACTGGTGTTGTATGATTGAAGCATTACATGTATTTCCCAGCACGTGCGCAGTGGCCTGCTGGTTTTTATTGTATCTCTGTTCTTTTCCTTTCTTCGTAACACTCGCGGCTCTGGGGGAACCTTGGTCGGATTCGTAGTTCCTGTGTATTCTGTGGAACAGGGTATTACAGGTGGGTTTCACTGGACTGAGTGTACAGATCCTTCATCTGCACCTGTAACAGATATAGTACTCATTAGCCTCACCAGAGGGGGTGGCCCTCTGATCCGATTCCAATGCTTAAGTTGGATTTTTCCGGATGAAAGAAGGGTGTCGGCTAGGGGTAGCAGCCGTTTAGGATTTGCTGAGGAAGAAGATGTTAGGGTTATGTGTGTGTGAAGAATTGGTGTACCTTCTAGATGGGAATTCCCTTCCATTTATAGGGTTGGAGACCAGCTTTGCCATGTTAGGTGGTCCCCATGTTCCTTTTGTAACCGAATCGCGAGCCATCGGTTGGGTTTAGTGCGTAATTATATGGATTTGGGGACGTGCATGCTGTAACCTCTTATGATAATGTTGGTCATGCGCTCCTTACCAAAAGGTAACATGTGCCTCCCCTAACGGCACTGCCAGTTCGTATACGTTGGACAGGCTTGGCGATACCGACTCGGAGAGGGCTCAGGCTGATAGCACGTGACTGTCATGTGGCGTGGCCTGATTCAGCTGACCGAGGGGTTGACGTCGGGGAGGGGGGGACAAGGCCATCTCTGCATGGGTCTATCAAGGTCAAATCATGCTGATCTACTGAGCCGCGGCACGAGGTTTTCGATAATGGGACTCGTCCGACAATCTGGATTGGGCCCATACGGGTGTTGAGTGAAACTTGGCATCTACAATTTGTATTTTAATGTTGTTAGGAACTAGTTATAGAGTCAAAAGATATGTGATTAACAGAACACGGTATAGCCTTAATTCGGATCTTAATTTTACGAGATGTATAAAATATTATTTTTAAAATAAAACCAAAAGTAATTTTTTAATAGCAGAAATAAAGAAATAAGGAAGCAAATATCCTTTTTCAATCCGTTCCTTTTCTCCTTGTTATTTTAGACCAGGCACTGTAATCATGTGCCGACATTCTGATTATTTATGAGATTTTTTTCATTGCCAGGTTACACACAGACTGGAAATGCCGAAGTTTGTAACAAAAATATCTAGTTTTGAATGTAGAAATTTGTAATACACTCCCATTCGTATATCTGTGAATACATGCACAAATACAACGAGGTTGATTCCCTTGTTAGTATTTTTTTTTTTCCATTTTAAACATGCATTGGGCTTGCAACTGAAAAAAAAAATACCAGTACTAATCCAAAGCTTAGAGACTCAAATCAGTCCCCACATACGTCTCATCATGACACGTATACACTATCAGAATTCCAAGACTTAGCCTAATTATTATTTTTAAATAAAATATATGCGTGGATCTCAAGTCCGTATTCCAACATATATTCTTAAACTAGTATTATTCAAATTATTGTACAAAATTCCGTATTTTCCTCCGAGACAGGATAAAAAACTAAAATGAAAATAAAAAATAGAACAAATATATAAAAGGAAGCCCGCCACTTAAAGGCAAGAGCAACAAAAACCCAACGCTTCCTCAAAACACCAAAGATAATCCCAAACCCCAAAAAAGGCACAGCGACAGGGGACAGAGAGAGAGAAGGGATGATTTATCCTCCGCATTCGCCGCCGCTCCCTCAGCATCCGCCGCTACCGCCACCGCTATTTCCCTTAGAACAGAGCGCCTCCTCCTCCTCCACCGCCGGCGACGAACATTACTCGTACAACCCTAGCATCCTCATCATCGCGGCCATCATCGCGGCGGCGATCGTCGCCGTAGCCTCCATCCATATCCTCCTCCGCGTCCTCTCCCGCTCAAGAACTCCACCGTTCGTCCATCGTCTTGCTTCGTCGTCGTCTTCTTCTTCCTCCTCAGCTTCGTCGTCATCGGCCTCCGCTCCATCCTCGCCGCCGACGGAACAAGATCCGAAGGCCGTGATCGACACCCTGCCTCTCTTTTCTCTCTCCTCGTCAACCGCAAAGCCTTCGTCCTCCCTCGACTGCGCTGTCTGCCTATCGCCGTTCCAGCTCGCCGACGAGCTCCGCCTCCTCCCATCCTGCCGCCACGCGTTCCACTCCCAATGCATCGACACGTGGCTCAAATCCAACCTCTCATGCCCCCTCTGCCGCTCTCCGATAGCCCCCGTCCCCTCTCCGCCGCCCCCGCCGGTCCCTCTGGCGGCGGAACCAGCGAGATCCGACAGCTTCCGCGTCGAAATCGGCAGCGTCAGCCGGAGGACAGACGATTCTTCGGCCGCCGCACCGCCGCATGCGATGTCGTACTCGCTGGGGTCATCGTTCGAGTATGTAGTAGATGAGGAGATCGAGGCGGTCCTCGCGAGGGTTCGACGGCGTCCGGTGATAGAGAAGTCGGATCTCGAGCAAGCTCCGAGGCCTCCGGGGGCCGATGTGGCGGAGATCGCCGGAACAAGTCACCGGAGCTGGCTGAAAGACTACGTAGATCGTTTGACTTCGTCTGCTTCTTCCTCGTTCTCGTCGTTGAGGTTCTCGCAACGAGGGAGTCACCGTCTCGATTCCGCCTCCACCGGCGGTGGCGTGGTCGCCGGCGGTGACGGTTGGGATCTGGAACGAAACCTGCACTTGCATTTGGAGGAGGAGGACGGCGGCTTCTCCGCCTTCTACAGGTGGCTTTTAGGAGCATAACCGTAATTACGAGGCGAAAGCGGGGTTAATTACTATTAACCACTTCATCGGCAGGGGAAAGTTCCATACACACCCTACTATTTGCTTCACACACCCCACTACTGCATCCCAAATTTCCAACTAAGCGGTGGGTGGTGAAGCAATTGAGGGTGTGTGTATAGAAACTCCCACAGGTAGCGCCACTAAGGAAGCTTCTTACGGATATATACTGGTGTCAAAAATGCCACTCAGTTTTGATGAAATTTACAGGTGTTGCCATTGGAGAACATTGGAGTCCGCAGCGAGCAGATGAGCGAATTTTCTCCCCAGCTTCTGTTTTGTTGTTTTGCTTTGTGTTGATACTCGTACCCTCTCAAAACTATCAGTTCAAGCATGCGTGCTTGCTTTCTCCGTGACATTGTAAAGGTGAATGAATGGGGGGTAATAATGTGGGGAAGGTGATTAACAGGGGGTTAGAATATCAAATTGCCCCCAAGATTTGTCAAAATAATAAGGGGCGTGTGGGCCCGGGCTTTTAGTGCTTCTGCTGGTTCCCGAGAGATTTTATTGCACCCTGCACATTTACAGCCCTGGTCCTTTTCCTCCTCTTTTTTTTTTTTGAATCTTTTCTTTTCTTTATTTTTCGAAAAATATCAGTATTCTGTCAGTATTGAAGCAGCACGCCTCGGTAGGAAAATAGTATTCTAGTAAAAGAGGGGCGATGGGGGTAGACGTTGCTGCTGCCCTAATATTCAATGCTGTCATTTATGGTTTCTTGCTTGCTCGGCCCGTTACCTGCACAGGGATTAGTTAATGCGGGGGTCATTAATGGGTTAGAGAGGGGGGGCAGAGTTTCTTCCATCCCTGGCAAATAAATAGATATTAATGGGTATAAACAATTTGATGCCCTAATACATTTGGAGGCGTTATTGTTGTTCCATGCGGGTTGATTGCTCAGTTCCAGCCAAACCGTCGAAATTGCTAAGCAACACAATATAGTGATTATGTTGGGGCTACTGAGAGTCTCCGGCCCAGGTCAAAACCAAGGCCCTGGCTGTTGTTGGCACGAGTCAAGGGCCCATCAACCCAACCACTGTATATCCCCTGAAACTCTTATGAAGCCCAACTCTTCTTGTGATCCAAATGTTGAAAGTGACAACGATTAAAACGTGGCAGTGGCATTAATTCATGGAATTGTGTGGAGCTCGAGGTGGGGTTGTATTGTCAAGGAGATAGGGATGAACATTGACATGCGTCGCAGAGAGACTTAATGTCTCTGTTTGTTTTGCCCCGTTAAATCCAGAGATGAGCCGAGAGCATAGCCTTGTTAGCTTCTTTAATTGGAATTATCTGTTTTGACTTTTGCATTCCAAAACGGTAGGCATGTCATCTATAGGCAGAAACGGACATACACAAAAGAGAGCAATGCTAGTCCTGATCCGGAAAGGCTAGCAATGATTTGAGCACGCAGATTATGGCATGATCCATTTCCCTGGCCGAGCGTTATGTAAGCCTACGTGCCTTGGACTAGTAGCAAAGGGTATATGCGTCAGTTGTAGCTATCAGATGGAATGTTACTGGTCACTAGCAGACGATTGGGGTTGAGGCAAAAAAAGACGGGGAATTGGAGAGAGCTCGCAAGAGTGAGCCTTTCTATGGGACATTTGGTGCCTGGCTAACCTCAGGTGTCTCAAATTTGGGCGGCTTACGGTCAAAAGATGCCATACAGCCACAGTGTTTTAAAGGCGGGAGGCCAAAGCCTGACAATGTGAGGTCAAATGGGGGTACAAATTTTATACGAGCCAGATGGCATGCTGATGAAAATACTCTGTGGTGCAAGCTCCAAAAGGTGGTCCTCTACAGTCCTCCAACAGTTTTAGCACTGTCCGTTCTCATTATAACTCAATCCAATCCCGGGAATAGAGTGCAGATTAAGTTGGTCATGATTGCTTGTTTACATGCCAATACGCAAAGTCATGATGGAAACAATCCATGAGATTGATATGATGAAAGCACCGATAGCTATGTTTTATGACATAGCTATATACACCTCAAGAAATGAGGTGTATCTACTATATTTTGCCCAAAAAAACAAGTATATTACATCACATTGTCTTGTTTCCTTCTGTTTCTTTCAAAAATAGCAAAATTCACGCTGAACCCCACATACACATAGGTGTCTATAGCAAATGCCATGTTTTATAATACGAAGACTTGGGCAGAAAAGATAAATTAATCTTGTCATTCATGTCTTGCACATTCCCATCTTTGACTAGGCAAAATGCTTAGCTGGCTGGGACCCTCTCCTGATCTCAGCACTTCATCACATGATCATCCCAAGATCAAGGTTTGGATGGCTATATTTTGTGGAATACTTTGTGAAATTCAGACCATGGATTCACTTGGTAACTCTAACTTGATCTTTTCCTCTCAGAGACTCTTTCAACAATTTTGAAGATTATCTTGCGGTTTTATAAGTTTGCTGGCAGGGAGGACTAGGCCTAAAACTAGTAGTCTTTCTTATAAGACTGAAAAACTGTGGTTAACGTATGACGAATCTTGCTGCTTTCCTCTTGGGAGAAATATGCTTGATAGAGATCGGCCGGTCGAATGGTTCCTTTCATAGCAATTCCCTGTGTAACTCATTGATGCGTCAGCTTGATGTCCTCGTCAAAGTAGAAGCCAAGGTATTTAAAAATAAAGAGACGCTACTCAAGGTATTGATTCTCTCTTTTTGTTTATGAACATATATCAACGCCGAGATCAGCGATCAATGGCCGGCAGCCATTGGGGTAGCGTTCGACTGGGGTTTTCCATAGATCATCCAACCCTAATAATCTGAATCCATCTAGAACTGGAACAGCCTCCGTTGAATTGGCTCAGGCTAAAGGCACAGTGGCATCTCAAAGAAGCAGCAATAATATATGATTAGCTCTGATCTCATGGATTAGTGGCACCTGCTATTGATAAATTCCTGCTAATTTATACAGAAGCAACTCAAATAAATCATAACAGACAGGCCAGCAACACTCAAGAGAATAAGCCACCGGCTAGAAGATGAAACTAAAAAGGAAAAAAGGCACACAGCCACACAACAGTCAACAAAGCATTCTATTGTAGGAACATTATTTATCAGCAGGCAACAAGACATCACTTTTTTTCCTGCTTCATGCTAAAAGAAACACATGCAGAGACCACCCAATGTTTCTTCCAGGAAGAAAGCAAAAGGAAAAGAAAAGGCAAAGACCTCTCGCCACCAATGTTTTCATCCCAAGATTCGATTCAGTTGAAGAGTCTCACAGTCAGTCAGTCAGCTCAGCATAGTCATGTGATGCGCATTGTATGCCCAAACTGGATGGGGCTTTGGCTTCCCTGATGGGCATGCCTCCCGACAAAATCTGAATGTACTTGGCCGAGAAGCCTGCGATAACCGTCATGAAAAAAATACTGTATGCGTTCATGTTGTCAACCGCTTTCTTAGCTTCCTATCGTGATTCAGCATGGTGCTCACACTCTCGACAACCAATACCGTCTGCACACAAAAAGTGTGAAAAGGATATTATGCTTGGAAGATGATTGTGATTTCACAACACCTTTCACTCTCAACCATTTGCAAATTGGGGTTTCTTGTGATAATTTTTATTTCTTGTTTTTTTTCGTTCTCTTTTCTCTTTTCCCGCCCCAATCACAAACAAGTTCAATTTCCAACTTTCCTCAAAGCACCCTTCATGTTTCCTTCACTCATGTTCAGTTGGGACTAAACTTTTCAGAAAGGTAGGCTTCATTAACCAATGCATAAGAGAGTAACAATAATACTAGATTAGAAAGTCTACCGGTAAGATCAGAAATGATCAGTGAGTTCAAAAACTACCTAAAAATTGACAAAGAGTGATACCTGCAAACAAGAGTAAGCAATACCAGTGGCGAAGTAAAAGTTCGCATTGCCTGTACCCTGTGAGTTCAACCAAAAAACGTTACAATCAACAGCTTTGGTCAGGAATTACTGCAAGTGATTCAACTTTGACATGCAGTACCTTCTAAACTTCTACGTTGTCCTTGGAGAAAAAATACAGCATGCACAAAATCATGAGTAAAAATAAAAGCTTATAATCTGCTCTCGTATTCAGCTAGAACCCGAAATGCATAAATGCATGGAAGCGCTACATATGCGTCCACGCACAGAGCATAACACTCTCATACCCGTCCCTAAGGTTGCAACAAAACTATGCAAATGATTCAACATGCACAAATATCGAGCCACGGTGTTTTGAATGTGTAATAACATTCAACAATACAACCGAAAAAACTGTAGCAAAAAAGATGAAATCATATATGCATGCATGGGTTCACACCCACTCACATCACGCGTACCCTCATACCAACCTCTTTGGAGAAGGTTCCAACAAAACAAGCGGATGTTGGATCATACACAAAATGTAATGGCATAAACGCTTAGAACATGATCCACAATTCAATGATACAACCAGAAAAGCATGAAAGCATTGGGAAAGATAATTCAATGATACAACCAGAAAAGCATGAAAACACTAGAGAAGATAGCGAAAGGTACCCTCCATATCCATAGGTTGTGCATCAGTGGGCTAAGGAGAGACACTCCAATATATCCGCAAAATAGAAAGAAAGAGAAGTGCATATCTGCAGTTAACCGCAAGTTAATATATGATGTTTAAAAAAAAGAGAACAAATCATGGTTAGTCCTGACATTACCTGTTAGCTCATTCGCAAAAAGGACCAAAAGACCCAAGTATAGAGCTGAATCTCCAACCTTAAGAACACATCATAATAATAAAATAAGACAACTCAGTTTTGAAAGGAATATAAAACATGAATTACACACAAATTTTGCATATATTTTAAAAATGCTATTGCATACACAAAAGGTGCAAGATCTAAGTCCTCTCTCAAATCAGAAATAACAAAAGTTAATCAGGATGAATAAACAGGCTTTCCAAACCTACTGGTTTCTTCCTTGGACCTACCATAGCTGCCTGGCCCATCGCCTTGATATGATGCACACTTGGTATTTAACAATATTCTTCATTTATATAAAGAATAATGGGGTATCATAGGACAATGTCGACTTAGCTTCCATATACCAAGACACAAAAAGTTGGACAACAAGTACAAGCCTATGTGGGGTTTGTACCTCCCCACTTTCGTGTCTTGGTATATAAGACTAAGCATCCATTGTCATATGATATCCATTATTCTCTTTTATTTATATATATATATATATATATATATATATATATATATATATATATATATATATATATATATTGAAGGATATATATATATATACTAGTCATTACCCGTGCCCATAGGGCACGGTTTATTTAATGGCTGAGTTTTTCTCCCCCACAAATTTCAAGTTCCCCCAAATTTCAAGTTTTCCCACAAAATTTCAAGTTTCCCCCCAAATTTAAGTTTTCCCCCAAAATTTAAGTCCCCCCAAAATTGTCATTACCACCAAGGACAAACTTGCCACGTAGGACAAACCTTTGTCCTAGTAGGATAAGATTCAAAATATTCATAGAACTAGAAAAAAAATGGCCGGAAGGGGTGAGAATAAAAAGTGTGGGTGTGTGTGGGGGGAGGGTCCATAGGCCAAAATACAAAAACCGGGGTTGTATGTGCAAAATTCCCAACCTCCTCTTTTATTCCTCAAAATCTCATCTCTTATATTTTCTCTTATTCAATTTCCCTGTTTTATATAATAGATATCCAAATTCTCTTATCCAATTTCTCATGTCCAAATTCTCTTATCAATTTCTCTTGATAACATCCGTCTTTTATATAATAGATATCCCTTATCCAATTTCTCTTGTCCAATATCTCTTATCCAATTTCTCTTGATAACATCTCTCGTTTGTAATATAGATATCTCTTATCCAATTTCTCTTGATAGCATCACTCTTATCCAATTTCTATTGTCCAATATCTCTTATTCAATTTCTCTTGATAACATCCCTCTTTTATAATATAGATATCTCTTATCCAATTTATCTTTTCCAATATCCCTAATCTAATTTCTCTTGATAACATCCATCTTTTATAATATAGATATCTCTTATCCAATGTCTCATGTCCAATATCTCTTATCCAATTTCTCTTGATAACATCCCTCTTTTATAATATAGATATCTCTTATCCAATTTCTCTTTTCCAATATCTCTTATCCAATTTCTCTTGATAACATCCCTCTTTTATAATATAGATATCTCTTATCCAATTTCTCTTTTCCAATATCTCTTATCCAATTTCTCTTGATAACATCCCTCTTTTATAATATAGATATCTCTTATCCAATCTCTCTTTGATAACATCTCTCTCTTATAATATAGATATCTCTTATCCAATTTCTCTTGTCCAATATCTCTTATCTAATTTCTCTTGATAACATCCCTCTTTTATAATATAGATATCACTTATCCAATTTCTCTTTTCCAATATCTCTTATCCAATATCTCTTGATAACATCCCTCTTTTATAATATAGATATCTCTTATCCAATTTCTCTTTTCCAATATCTCTTATCCAATTTCTCTTGATAACAACCCTCTTTTATAATATAGATATCTCTTATCCAATTTCTCTTTTCCAATATCTCTTATCCAATTTCTCTTGATAACATCCCTCTTTTATAATATAGATATCTCTTATTCAATTTCTCTTGTCCAATATCTCTTATCCAATTTCTCTCTTATTCAATTTCTCTTGTCCAATATCTCTTATCCAATTTCTCTTGATAACATCCCTCTTTTATAATATAGATATCTCTTATCCAATTTCTCATGTCCAATATCTCTTATCCAATATCTCTTGATAACATCCCTCTTTTATAATATAGATATCTCTTATCCAATTTCTCTTGATAACATCCCTCTCTTATAATATAGATATCTCTTATCCAATTTCTCTTGTCCAATATCTCTTATCCAATTTCTCTTGATAACATCCCTCTTTTATAATATATATATATATATATATATATTATGCCCACGAGAGGGTGTCCCAGTGGTAAGTCATTCCGCTCCAAAGCCAAGGGGTGCGGGGTTCGAGGCCTATGGCCGCCGTGACTTGGTAATTATTGTGGAATTTGTTGTGGAATTATTTACCCTGGGGCTACATCTCCCCTCTCGGACTTACCCGGGGGCCGTTGGGGGCACGGCGGTTTCCCCCCAGTTTGCATAGTCTCGACCGGGCTCTCGCCTTACTCTCCTAAAAAAAGCCAAAGGCAGGGGGAGGGGGTTGGGGATTTTTCTGGGTTGTCAAAATATATATATATATATATATATATTACATTTGATGACTGTTTTTGAATTCTAGGGCTGACTGGGACAAGCTGACTAGGACAAAAGAGTTGATACAAAATGGTTGAGATGAGATTTTGTGGAAAGTTTTGGAGGGAAAAACATTTCTGGGAAAATGAAAGTTTCTGGGGAATGAAAGTTTCTAGGGAATAGCAGAGTGCACGCAATTAATGCATTTGGGGAAAAAACTTTAACTTGCACTTAATGATGCAGATCGAATGATCTCTCCCTCAACGCGGGGCCCACCTTCTCTTCAACGCATGTGGCAACAAAATAAGAATAATTTTCCGCGTCAAAGGCACCCACGCCGAATTTGTTGTTCCGCGCCGAAAACACCCGTGCCGCTAAATATTTTTACGCTAACTTATTGTTCTGCGCAATTTTGGCTGTGTAAATAATTTTTTGGGGAACAAAGATTTCGCGGGGGAAATCTTAAGTGAACCGTGCCCACGGACACGGGTTATGACTAGTGTATATATATGACTAGGACGCCTTCGACACGGAACACAACAAATTCGGCGGGGGCGCCTTCGCCGCGAAACAACAAATTTGCGTAAAAAATTAGCCTGAGCCGAAGGCGCGAAATAACAAATTAGCGTAGAACAAATTCGACGCGCGCCGAAGGCGCGGAACAACAAATTAGCGTAGAACAACAAATTCGACGCGGAACAAATTAGCGTAAAAAATTTAGCAGATACTTTCGGTACGGAATAACTGTACGAAGTAATAAACAATAAAGCCAAAAGAACAACACAAACCAATCAGAGAGACTCAAGACTTGATAACGCAGTTCGGTGCGCACACCTATATCTGCGGGGCCACGCCCAGAAAATCAGAATACTCCACTAAAATAATCAATGAGTACAATCACTAATTATCGCGATTCGATTACGAGGAACAACCTCCCCCTCAATACAAACCATGATGGGTGGTCTCTACTAACCCATGGAGTATTCTCGGCAAGCTCCCCTTGCCCGCAAGCTCCCCTTGCACAACCGACTAGATCAACTCCCTTGATCCTACGTGCGTAGCCGTCGGCCTCCTCCCGGAGTTCTTCAAAAACTTTCGTAAAAAGCCGTCTATCGCCGCAAAACCGCACACCCGTTTAATACATCGCTCCCCCTCAATCACGGAGTAGATAAGGAAGGACGCTCGCTAAATCCCGTGCAAAATCGACAGCCCACAAATTAAGGAATCACTTCGGGCAAGTGGTTCCACAATATCTTCAACAAACTCTTCCAACCAATATTTACGGGCGAAAATCTCTCTAACAAATTCAATAACAAATCCCGAGAGATAGCAACTTCCAATTATATCTCCAAAAGATCTTCAATTGCAACAATAATGATTCTTTCCAACCGAGCGAGATTCTTTCCAACCGAATCAACAATAATAACGAGAGATAATAGCTTCCAAATATATCTCCAGCTCACCCACAATTAACTGAACCAAGATAGGAAATGATTCTTTCAAATCTTCTGGAAATAGCAACAATAAAAGATCTGCAGCAATAAATCTTTCCAACCAACAAATCTGCGAGATATTCTCTTTCTATTTCAACCCAACATGCCTTCAATTTACCAACAGATTTAGGAAGGGCTTTCCAAAAATCTCTCAAGCAGATATTCCACAATCAATTCAGAATCCCCGTCATTTTAGGTAGCAAATCAGATCTGAAACCAAAGCAGCGTTTCTGCATACGAACCAGAAATCCAGATCCCGAATGTTGAACATTTTGTTGAACGACATTATGTTCAACATTACTGCTCAATCTGCTCAAAAACACTTCTGATTCCTCAAACAGAACTCTCCATCTATAGTGCCACTAATGCCAACAAATATCAGCAGAAATGCAACCCTAACAATCTCCCCCTTTGGCATTATGTGGCACAACCCAAAGCAAGCACCAACCAAGCACATCATTCTCCCCCTTTGAGCCACAATAATCCAAACCACATTCTCCCCCTTACTAGAACAACTCGAGCAGTGATCATCTCAGAAGAGACATACAAAATTCAGAAACACTCAACCGAGACACATCCCGAAGACACATATGTCTCTCTTATTAGCAAATAAATCCTCAGGCACAGCGGAATAAGAGGAAGAGCACTATACCTCACATCTAAGAGTAGGATGACGAATGAAATGATGTCCAGGGTAGAAGTCGAGCTCTGAGGGGCCGAAAAGTAGTTGGAGAATTAAAAACATCGGCGGTGTTGACAGAAGGTACATGCAAAGATTCATTGGCACCGGCGGAGGAAGAGCAGTAAGCAGAGCAGCGAGATAGCACTCTGATAATTCTGGAGGAAGATCCATGAGACTTTGGCGCAGGTTGCTCACAGTGATTGTCGAGGGGAGATGTCGAGTCTAGTGTCATAACATCAGCAACATTGTTCTGTGTTGTATCTAATGTTACAACATTAGTCACAACATGAAGTGCTTTCTCTGAAGCTGTAGTGTTCTTACTGTATAATTCAGACTTTCTGACCCATTGCCTCTTCATCTTCATATCAGGGTGTCTAACATTTCTTCCTTCTGACCAATCTCGCATGCGACTGAAGCAGTTTCTCTCAGTATGGCCTATGAACTTGCAGTAAGCACATGCAGGATGACCACCTTTTACGCAGCTAGTCTACTTCTTCTTCTGACCATGCCCCTTGTGCTGACCCATTCTTTCAAGTTCTTTGGTAACTTGACTTCTTCTTTCAGCAGACACATTATTGAAGGCTCCTCTATTGTATCCCACTCCGGTGCGATCTCCTGAAATCTTATCCATGTTTAAGATATCATCCAGCTTTGCTTTTCCAGAATTCCACTTCTCCAATGTGCATTCAGCTTTCTCTGTCCTGAGAAGAACATTTCTGAAGTTTCTTTCCAATTCTTTACAAGTTTCCTCAACTTTCAGACATTTGATTTCTACCTCCTCTTTCTCTTTCTTCAGTCTTTCATTCTCTTCCTTCAGGACTTTGTTGATATTGCATATTTGCATCTACTTCTCAAACATCATCTGATATGCTTTTCGAATATCATCGTCATGAACTTCCTCATCGCTATCAACTTCAGACTCAGATTCAGTGCAGGATGTTGTACTAAATGTTGCAACATTCTGTCTGATATTAGCT
Organism: Scilla litardierei; assembly: GCA_030789695.1. NCBI lineage: Eukaryota > Viridiplantae > Streptophyta > Magnoliopsida > Asparagales > Asparagaceae > Scilla > Scilla litardierei. The sequence continues at coordinate 302,733,652 of CM061142.1, read as the reverse complement.
AGTTTGTTGCCAGATGTTGTTTCTGATGTTGCAACATCTGATCCAACATGACTATGAGTGTCACTATCAGATTGTCCTTCCCGTATGGTTGTAAACGCAACATAGTTTCTGGTTGTCTCTTCATCTGCAGCACTACCTTCAGATTCTTCGTCACTCCAGGTGCTTGATAAAGATTTCTCTTTCTGCTTCTTGAGGGTATTGGCACATTCAGCTTGTATGTGACCAAAACCCTCACATTCTCTGCACTGTATCCCTTTGCCTTTGTTCTTGCCTGCAGATGGAAGATTTGCACGTGCCGAATTGTTGCCAGATCTGAAGTTTTGACCCTTGTTGCTTATCTCTTTCATCATTCTACTGAAATTCTTGGTCAGCAAGGCAATGCCATCATCTAACTCAGACTCATTTTCAATCCATTTGTCTCTCCGATTCTGCTTCAGGTTCATTTCATAGGTTTGAAGAGATCCCATGAGTTCATCCAGTCTCATGGTAGACGTATTTCTGGCCTCCTCAATGGCTGCAACTTTGGCTGAGAATTTGTCTGGAAGAGATCTCAAGGTTTTCTCAACTAACTTCTTTTGAGAATATTTCTTCCCAAGCTGGAAGGCCTGATTGGCTATATCTCTCAACCTCCCATTGAATTCGGCAACAGTCTCGTTGTCATACATCTTTAGATTTTCAAACTGAGAAGCTAGCATCTGGAGTTTGGAAGATTTTACGGTACTTGTTCCTTCATGAACATTCTGGAGAATATCTCATGCTTCTTTGGCATACTCACATGTGGAGATCAGCTTGAACTGCTCTTCATTTACAGCCGAAAAAATAACATTAGTTGCTTTAGAATTGCACAAGGCCGCATGTTCTCCAATCCGACTTCCAGTCTCTTGCCGGCTTGAGGTGTTCTTTGCCATCTTTGTCAATTTCGATCGGCGGTGTCCATCCTTCAACAACAGCGATCCAGGCCTTCTCATCAATGGACTTGATGAATACACGCATCCGAGACTTCCAGTAAGTGTAGTTTGTACCAGTGAGCAGTGGAGGACGAACAACGGAGGCACCTTCTCGTGTAGCCATGATTCAAGTACTGAAATCCAAGATCACACCTTCTTTGTTAACAAAGATACACGGGTGACCTGCTCTGATACCAATTGAAAGTTCAGTACGAAGTAATAAACAATAAAGCCAAAGAACAACACAAACCAATCAGAGACACTCAAGACTTGGTAACGCAGTTCGGTGCGCACACCTACATCTGCGGGGCCACGCCCAGAAAATCAGAATACTCCACTAAAATAATCAATGAGTACAATCACTAATTATCGCGATTCTATTAGGAGGAACAACCTCCCCCTAAATACAAACCGTGATGGGTGGTCTCTACCAACCCATGGAGTATTCTCGGCAAGCTCCCCTTGCCCGCAAGCTCCCCTTGCACAACCGACTGATCAACTCCCTTGATCCTACGTGCGTAGCCGTCGGCCTCCTCCCGGAGTTCTTCAAAAACTTTCGTAAAAAGCCGTCTATCGCCGCAAAACCGCACACCCGTTTAATACATCGCTCCCCCTCAATCACGGAGTAGATAAGGAAGGACGCTCGCTAAATCCCGTGCAGAATCGGCAGCCCACAAATTAAGGAATCACTTCGGACAAGTGGTTCCACAATATCTTCAACAAGCTCTTCCAACCAATATTTGCGGGCGAAAATCTCTCTAACAAATCTCGAGAGATAGCAACTTCTAATTATATCTCCAACAGATCTTCAATTGCAACAATAATGATTCTTTCCAACCGAGCGAGATTCTTTCCAACCGAATCAACAATAATAACGAGAGATAATAGCTTCCAAATATATCTCCAGCTCACCCACAATTAACTGAACCAAGATAGGAAATGATTCTTTCAAATCTTCTGGAAATAGCAACAATAAAAGATCTGCAGCAATCAATCTTTTCAACCAACAAATCTGCGAGATATTCTCTTTCTATTTCAACCCAACATGCCTTCAATTTAGCAACAGATTTAGGAAGTGCTTTCCAAAAATCTCTCAAGCAGATATTCCACAATCAATTCAGAATCCCCGTCATTTTAGGCAGCAAATCAAATCTGAAACCAAAGCAGTGTTTCTGCATACGAACCAGAAATCCAGATCCCGAATGTTGAACATTTTGTTGAACGACATTATGTTCAACATTACTGCTCAATCTGCTCAAAAACACTTCTGATTCCTCAAACAGAACTCTCCATCTAGTGCCACTAATGCCAACAAATATCAGCAGAAATTCAACCCTAACAATAACAAATTAGCGTAGAACAACAAATTCGACGCGGACACCTTTGACGACGTGTAACAACAAATTAGCATAGAACTAATTAGGTGCGGAACGATAAATTAGCGTAAAAATTTAACGGGCGCACCTTTGGCGCACGGTGTGAGTGTATTAGTTACGACGTTCTGTTATCTCATTTAAAAGAACAAAAAATTAACGTAAAAATATTTAACGGCACGTATGCCTTCGACGCGGGACAACAAATTCGGCGCCTTTAACGCATAACAACAAATTCAGCGCGGAACAACAAATTAGTATAGAACAACAAATTCGGCACGCCTTCGGTGCGGGCGCCTTTGGATAGATAAGGATGATTTGAATATGCAACATATACTTCATTGATAATATTACTTTTCCTTATTTTTGTTATAAATATGGTAAATTAAATCACATAAATGTAGGTCTGTTCAACTTCGAAAACCTCTTAAATTCAAAGATCTCGAATTTCACAAAATTAAATGAAGATTTATTTCTCCAAAAAATTTCCCCCAAAATACAAAAAAATTTCGTCCCAAAATTTTCACAAACTCTCATCTCAACCGTTGATTTTCTAATACTAAATCGCAACCATCCTTCTATTAACATGTTTGCCCTAGTCAGCTTGTCCTAGTCAGCAAGGGAATTCAAAAAAGTCCTCAAATGTAATATAGATATATAAAATAATGGGTTACAAGAAACAAAAAGTGGGGTGGTCCAAGCCCACATGGGCTTGTACTTGTTGTACTACCCCACTTTTTGTGTCTTAGTATATGAGTAGATGCCTCACATGTCATATGATACACATTATCCTCATATATATATATATATATATATATATATATATATATATATATATATATGGTAAAGTGTTCCTAGGGTGACTCCTTAGATAAAACCTAATGAGTCATCCCATTTTCTCTCAAATCCCACATTTTATCAAATTTTATTTTTCATAGGGTTCACATCATGAATGAACAACATACCAAAAATCAAGGCATTCAAGTACTTTTAGAGTCCCATCTACCCCTTGCAACTTCAACGGTCTGAAAACGTGCTGAAAACATATGAAGTTGCAATGGATACATGAGCTCTAAAAGTATTGGAATGACTTGATTTTTGGTATGTTGATCATCCATGATGTGAACAATCCCAAGAAAATATTTTCGGAAAAAATGTGGGATATGGGAAAAAATGGGGGCGACTCCTTAGATTTCATCTAATGAGTCAACATAGGAACACTTTTCCCATATATATGTGTGTGTGTGTATGTCTATGTATGTATATATTATACATGTATGTGTATATACATATCTACATATATACAAATATGTACATATATGTACATATGTATATGAGAATAATGGGTATCATATAACAATGAAGGTATCTTCTCATATACCAAAACACAAAAAGATGGGTGGTACAACAAGTACAAGCCCATGCGGGCTTGTACCATCCCACTTTTTGTGTCTTGTATATGAAGTGATGCATCTCATGTCATATGATACCCATTATTCTCTATGTATATATACATATATATGTACATATATATCAGTATATATCTGCATATACATATATATGCACATATATATAATATATACATATGTATATGTATATATGTATGTGCAAATCTATATATATGTATATGTAAGGTGAAAAATGGGTACCAGGTGGCCAAAGGAGGGGATTTCCTCCTTGGCCACAATCTAGGCCGTCCATCCCCCATCATGGGTGTGGGCCCCACACACATGGGGGTGTGGGCGTCCTAGACTGTGGCCAAGGAGAAAATCCCCTACTTGGCCACCTGACACCCATTAACCTCATATATATGTATATGTATATGTATATGTGTATGTGTATGTGTGTGTATGTACATGCGTATTTGTACATGTATATGTGTACATGTATATGTGTATGTATATGTACATGTGTATTTGTACATGTATATGTGTATATGTATGGGATTAATGGGTATCAGAAGACACATGACCAACTTGGGTCAGGTGCGCTGACGTGGCAGCCTACCGTTAGCCGCCCCATAAAGCAAATCAGAAGACACATGACCAACTTGGGTCAGGTGCGCTGACGTGGCGGCCTACCGTTGGCCGCCCATAAAGCAAAAAGTGTTGCTTTATGGGGCGGCCAACGGTAGGCCGCCACGTCTGCGCACCTGACCCAAGTTGGTCAGGTGTCACTTTTTTGCATTATTCTCTATATGTAGGCCTCCAATGGTAGGCCGCCACGTCAGCGCACCTGACCCAAGTTGGTCAAGTGTCACCTTTTTACATTATTCTCTATATGTATATGTGTTTGTGTTTGTGTATGTGTTTATGTGTATATTGTGTATGTGTTTATGTGTATATGAATGTGTGCTGACAACACAACAAATTTTCTTGTGCTGTCAACGATATAGGGGTCTAAAAGGTTTTTTTAATTTTTTTACAGTATGTTCTATAACTTGTTGATTATCACACGAAACTTCAAGTGAATCCAATACTTTTTTACCCTCCATCCATCCATTTCAAAAAACCCCGCTCCAAAACCGAATTTGTCAGCGCAATCTTTTTGAAATGGATTGATGGAATGTCAAAAAAATTGGATTCACTTGAAATTTGGTGTGGTGATAGCCAATAAGTTGTAGAACATACTGCAAAAAATTAAAATAACGTTTAACCCCCAAATCACTGTCACTTTTGAGTAATATATGAAGAATGTGGGCATGTACTGTCAACACATGTTCGGTTTTCCTGTGCTGACAGTGATTTAGTGGTTAAAATTTTTTTGCAGTGTGTTCTACAACTTGTTGGCTATCACCACACCAAATTTCAAGTGAATCCAACACTTTTTGACCCTTCATCCATCCATTTCAAAGAAGTATTAGATTCACTTGAAATTTGGTGTGAACCAACAAGTTGTAGAACACACTGCAAAAAATAAAAAAAATTGCCCCCAAATCGCCGACGACACAAGAAAACTGAACATGTGATGGCAACACACATCTATATTCCTCATATATATATATATAAGAATAATGTGTATCATTTGACAAATGAGGCTACCCCTCATATGTGACTCCAAAACTACATCTCTGCTATTTTTTAGAGGATCAAAACCATTCATTTTGATATACATATTCTAAAACCGCAAAGCACCGAATATTAGAAAAGGATTTTGCATGTTCATCTACCGTCACAAATTTAATGGTTTGGCATGAATAGAACTTTTGTGACAAAGCACCTTGGTTCACCTGATATTCGGTGTTTTTGGTTTTAGAATGAACATCAAAATGAACGGTTTTAATCCTCCGAAAAAATGATAGTGAAGTTTTAGAGGTCGCATACAAAGCTTAGCATCTTATGTCATATGATACACATTATATATATATACACATGAGAAGTATGGAGGTGTGTTGACAGCACAAGAACGGATTTCCTGTGTTGTCAGCAATTTGGGGATGAAAAAAGTATATTTTTTAAAAAAATTGCAGTGTGTTTTGCAACTTGTTGACTACCTCCTCCACCAATTTTCAAGTGAATCCAACATATGTTTTGAGCTTCCATCCATGCATTTCAAAAAGATTGTGCTAACAGTTTCAGAACTTGAGCGGAATTTTTGAAATGCATGGATGTAGACTCAAAAAGTGTTGGATTTACTTGAAAATTGGTGTGGATGTAGCAAACAAGTTGTAAAACATGATGCAAAATTTTTTTAAAAAAACCCTTTTTTCACCCTCAAAATGCTGACAGCATAGGAAAATTTCACGTGCTGTCGGCACACATCCATATTCCTATATGTGTGTGTATACACATATAAATACGTGTATATATATGTATGGAATTAATTGATGGAAAACAGGTTGTGTGCCTTCCCATAAATCGAGTAAAAAGGTACTTTTTCTTTTCCTTAATCAATGTGAATAGGACATGTCACTGTATCCGATCATGATTAGGTATGACCAATTTTCCATATGTGTGTGTGTGTGTATAATATGTATCACATGATATAAGCGAAGGCTTCATGGCGGCCTCAAAAATTCTACCTTTCTGTATCTCTTCAAATTATCGAAACCATTTATTTTGATCTTCGTATTCTAAAATATTAGAACATCAAATTTCATGTGAACCCAATGGATTTTGCACATTCATCTACTTGTCGTAAATTTAATGGTTCCATAAAATTAGAACTTTTTGCAAGCAATAGATGAAGAAGTATAACTCTTGGTTCATCCGCTATTTGATAATGTAAGATGTTAGAATATGAAGATGAAAATAAAAAATTATAAGATCTTCCGAAAAAATATGACTGCAACAAGTTTTTAATATGATACAAGGATGACGACTATAAGGATGACGACTGTCAAGGATAGATATACTAAAATCTTCTCTTGATTTCTTTTCTTAATTTCATCAAGAAATTCTTAGTTTTTAATATGATTGTAGGGTTTTTGAATGATTATTTCAATTTTTAGCTCTTTTGGGGCTTTCGGTCGAAACTGAGAACTTGACGCTGTTTTGCATCGGCCTCGTCCGAAATAGATCCGAAACAGCCGAAACCCTTGGGTTTTGACCGAAACCTCTATTGATGCTCCACGTCATTGTATATGAGAGAGGTTTCTCATGTCATATGATACCCGGTATTTACATATATAAATGCAAATTAAATCAATCGTGTATGCCACCTATATATGAATGCAACAACAACCGCCAGAGTAACTGAAAGGCAAAACTAAAAGCACAATGAACAACACACATTTTAAAGATCTAATCATTTCATCTGCAATCTAGCAAACATGATATATGTATCGCATCGTAACATATGCACGTCTGATAATCATGTCGCATCGATGAAAGCATGTCCACACCTCACAATTCATAACAAACCATCCACATATAAATATAAAAGTAAAGTTTCATGAACATACATTAAGAATTTTATATTTATCATGATCTGCATGAACTATGAACAGTGATGATGATTAAACGAGTGCAACTTGAGGAAGTTAGAGGTAGCTTCCAGTGAGTACAAAATGATGAAAACCGAGTTGAAAAGGTTTGGGCATGTCCAAAGGAGAACAATAAGGGCGCTGGTTAAGTTAAGATGGTTGATAATCAACGGAGTTATGGGGAATACAAGCAGACCAAAACCAACATGGATGGAAGAAACTTAAAAAGGAGAGTGGCATCTGCTAATATAACCAGACGATGGAATAATGGAGCTCACTGCTGGCTCCAGAAATTCTGGTGAAGACTTAGGCGGTGGCATTGTAACATACACTAAACAATGAAATGAAGTTTTTGCAGTGTTTCAAATAATAAAGAAACATCCCCAAGTCAAACATACTTTGAAATATCGATAGAGGATTGAGCGCATGATCATATATCTTGGAGAAAACGAAGCACCAAGTGGAGTGTGGACATATCCATCATTCTACAAGAGAACAGCTCAAAAGAGAGAGAGAGGGATGACAGGCAGCAGGAGCCCTGGGAGGACAAGGACCTGTTGGTCAGGTTTGCCTGGACAAGCTTTGAGGATCAACTGCGGACAAATAAATTAAGGATCAAACAAATATCAAAGATTATTTAACAGAAAGAGGAGGTTAAAATGGGGTGGCTTTTACTACAAATATTATGTAACACATAACCATATCAAGTTAGGCTATGGCCTACTCTCCAAAGAAGTAATTACCTCGAATTTTACTTTTTTGATTGGCAGTTCATAGTGAATAGAAAGGTGTAAGAAGCAACCGTTCGTGGTCACCTTGGTGGACGTACATGCTAGGTTCTCGACAGTGAGGTTTCTCTCTTTCTGGGTATAGCAGTTTAAACTGGACCTATTATACTTAAACAATTTAGGAATGAAATTCACGACACAACGACCTGCTTTAACTCTTTGTTTACCAAGGACAGAATGGACAATGTGATGGAAGAATAAATCAATGAGCATAATGAGACTCCAAGCAATCAAGATATCCCTCGTAGGTATACCTTTTAAAACGAGCAGCAGCCCCTCCAATATGAATGCAAACTTTAGTGGTCCTACCAAAGCTCACTACATGAAACATGTAGCCTTCTTCTAAGAAAATTGACTTTATATCACTAAAACTAAGTGGATAGAAGTTAAAGGAAGGGGCGCACTCTTTGTCCGTCCAGTACAATGTTTTACGTGCTGCCAGCAGTGGTTTATTTTCAGTCTCAATGCATATCATTGTTCTGCATGTGAACGACGTCTTTACATAAATAAGATTAGACTTCTTGCCTCGATTAAAGTTAGGATGCAGCTGAGACGATTCTGCTACATAAACATTGTAGAGATCTTGCTGAGATGACAACAGTGTTGTCTAGAGAGAGATGCTGCACTTTGTTGTACAACTTCATTGTCAAATAAATTTTGGGTGCATTGGTATAGTCAAACTCATCAACACAAACCCTGACCAAATGGTTGTTCATGAACTGCCTAACAAGGGAAACCTAATTAACTTGACCTCTTTCAACCGACTTTCACATCATACTATAAACAGGTAATAGCCAACAGAACTGTTGCTTGACAACTATAGATTGATCATGTGAACTGAGGTTGTCTGCTAATACTTTATTTTCATAATATGAAATCCTACTATTTTAGATATCAAACACAGCTTTTGCAAATAAATAACCGGCAAGCTTCCTTTAGCAACAAGCAATGCATTGTTCTGGGACAGCTCTTTAAAACTGCACTACATGAAACAGATCTCAACTCATTGTTATTTTTATGCACATTGCAAAGAGATGCTACAGCAATGCTGCCGTCCTAAAAACTTGTCATTCCCCATTTCTTATTTATATACAATTTTCCCACACACAAAAATATACAAATAAGTAAGTAAATAAATAAATAACCAATTAGGATTCCATTCCAGTAAATGGGTAAGTTAATTACATGGACAAAGTTCTCTACAACAATGTCCAAGATCTGGGCCAAGTAATCAAACATCAGTGTCACATGCATGGCCATACACAAAAACAATCACCGCCAGAGCCATGTCTTTGAAATTTCTTCAAGGGATCACTCTCCATCTCACTGAGAGATTTCAAGATTTGGGCAATGGAAATTCTTACATAGATGGCACTTTTTTTACCACAGTACAGAAATCAATTTAAAAATGGCCAGCTATTACATCCAACTGAAATTACTATGTATACTGATAAAAACTGAATCCCAATCCATATGTCAATGTTGTACTGATACTACGCAGTCTTGACAACCAACAAGACTGGGAATATTTTTTAGGGAGAATAACAAGACCAGGAAATTAGTCTCAGATTCCCCATTTACTGTCCTACTACTCTAAATTTCAATTAGCCCCATTTTTCTTTGGTTTAGATCCCTCAAACATTTGAACTAGTCCCCTGGAAAAGGACCTAAATCAAATGAAAAGTCAATCAGGGGATTAATCAACGTTAAACGAGGGGCACAGACCAAATTTCCCTAATTATAAAAGATATATTTTGCAGGTATACATCATGAATAGATCAATTTAGAGCATGCAATAAAAACAAATATTTGTTGTATGTTGAAGGAAACGCCCACAATGTATATTCTATGCAAAAAGTAGCATAGTTCCTTTGCTGAAAGGACTCCGCAACACTTCAGCAAAATGATACAACATACAATGTAATAACATGAAAATATGCGAAAAGAAGATGAATCCCTTATCCAATTATACTTTGTAAGGGCATTGTTTTGGCAATATAAAAATAGAATTAAACAGAATAGCAAAGAAATAAGTAGATAAAGAACAGAGTTGCTACAAACATATAATTAGCAGTAGCACTTCACATCTACTAATATCTCAAAATGGCACAATATAGTTTTGATTGTTACCCATGGAAACTCATGTCTTATGTGAACAGTCTGATGACAAACTTAAACCAAAGCTACATTCTCGTTTTTAATTCACAGTAAAAGATAAGTAATAGTGTTGGACGAATGAGACTCAAAAAAATGATAATGCATGCAGATACAACTCCTTGTAGAATCTTGCGTATGCATGCAGTTAGTACATTGCTAGCAAATGAAAGTCATTTCTCACAAACTGCGATTCATTATCCTCCATATATCAACAAAACTCAGTGAACGCACAAGGAATGCAACCATTGCCAAACAACGTAAAAGCAAAAACCCAATAATGAACCAGACCTACCTTGTTAGTCGTGTTAATATTGGATATCAAAACTACACAAAGATATTACCGGCCATGGTTTTCAGAGGGCTAACTTTTGGGTAGAATCATTGATATCGAGACATGAACAAATTCAAAAGCTTAGAAGCTTAGAAGAGATCCAAACAAGTAACTAGCAGCTTAAACAGAGTTCATTTTGCTACTAATAGTATATCATGAACTAATAATCTATAGTTCGCATATCCTTAGCTTACTAAAAGTTGCGTGACAATGGTATATCACAAAAAATAAATAAAGAAATTCACCAAAACAATAATTAACTAGGGTTGTTATATAAGAGCACAGGGCGGATGAACTTACAAGTTACACATGCATTAAGATCACTTTAAGGTATGCAGTATTAAAGAAATTAAACATTTTAGGAGCACGTGCATATAGCATAAATGAACTTTCATTTCTTGCTTAAAAAAATGCAGTTTCCTTGCAACCCTTGAGAAGCAAAGTTACTTACGGATGGATAAGATTTTAGCATTGAAGAGATCACAATGTACACAGAGGCTAGGAAGCATGGTCGAGGTTTCAAGCGTATGGCCAGCGGCAAAATCATGAAGAGTATATTTATATGGAAAACTATCATAAAGAAAGTCCTGAAAGAGTCGAAGACCTCTGCAAAAAAGTACCTGCATTTGGTCAATACAAATGTAAGCGTGATAAGGGGCAAAACTAATTCAAGTATCATAGAGATCATGCATAATTCTAGGGCTTACCACATGACACCAATATTTGGTGACAGATCTTCAACTGTAAGAATAAATCCATATGTTCTGCAAAATCCAAAAAATTACAAGTAAAATTAGAAGGAAAATGCTGAAGTATTGGATTTGGAACTACATATAAGCAAATTAGCACAAAATATTAGGAGCACACTGACTGCAATATAGCATTATCACAGACCAGTGTAAGCATAAAATAGGAATCACCTACGCTAGCAGACTAAGGGACACGACTAAGAAGAGAGCTTTAAATATACATAATGATAAAAATAAGAAGCCACCTAATAGTTTCGTGCTCGACATATGAAACAATCCATGGTTGGAACTTTAAAAGAAAAGAAACCGTGGCTGCGAAAGCAAAGGGATAAACCAAACTTGATGATAATAAATGTTTCAATTATGGTTATAAGGATAGTGCTTAGTAACAAGAGATGCAAGATTGTGTTGGGAAGGGGATGCGGCCACCCCGATGGTAGTTTGGTAGTTTTTGGGCCCCAGTGGCAAACTTGTTATTACGGGGCATAATGTCATATTCTGTAATATTGGGTAAATCCGCCCTTTATATTGAGAAGTGTTAGGGCTAGAGTTATGTTGAATTTGAAGAAGAAGAAGAAGAGAGAATATGAGTAGCTTTGTTGATAGGTTTGGTGAGTTAGCCATTTATCTTTAATCAAAGTATAGGAGAGTGGTTTCCTCTCTAATTGAGACCAAATTGTGTCTTCATTTCGTGTTATTTTCTTAAAAATCACCTCTTCTTCCAAATCCCTACCTTTCTTCCACCAAAACCCTAAAATTTCCTAACAAATTGGCATCAAAGCTTTAGGATCCATGGTGGAAACAAAGAAAATGGTCGAAACTTTGGAGACTAGATTTGATACTGAGCTCGGAGAGTCCAAACTGAGGAAAATTTCTCTTTGATGAACACGAAAATGTTAGCGATGGAGGAGAGACTCTCTAATTAGATCAAAACCCAAGTTGGCATCCAAATCGCTGTGAATATGGATATCTACATGAAAAAATTGAAGAGGGGTAGAAGCTCTATATCTAAAGAGAGGAGCTTTCCAAACCAAGATCTGAGGAAGACGAAGACCCTAACGTAGATCGGGGTAAAAAGAGCAAGCTTTGGACAAAAAGAAGGTGAAAGTCGTCATCTTTGAAGGTGGTCTATCACAAGGGGTGACGAAAGGCCAGCAGGTGGGCAAACCCGAACTTTCAGGTAGTGAAAGGGGAGACCAGCGTTGAGATCCATGTAGAAAAGGTCGTCGACCCCAAAACTCTAGGTGAGTGATGTAGGATGTGGTGGGATGTAGGGATTTGGTGGAAATTTAGGGTTTCGGTGGATGATTTGGGGAAGAATGGGCTAACCTAAGGTTCTTACCTTCACACCAAGAATTCCAAGGCTTCGCACCAATGAAGAGTGGACCTTTCACAGGTGGGAAAATCTTTCGCATGTTTTGGAAAAATTTCTCATTTTTCATTCATTCGTCGATTGCTCAAAATAACAAGTCTAGTGACCTTTTTAGGCTTACAACCCAACTCTCTTCATATTCCATTCGATGTAGTACTAAACTCCTGAAACACTAAAACACTAAAAAGTCCAAAATACCTAAAGACTTAAACTCAAAAATAAAATAAAATTACAAATAAAATTCATAATCGTATCCCTATCATTCTTCACTGCTTGAGAACTTCACCTCCTGGTGAAGATATGCAAAAGTAGCACATTTGGATAGATATTAATATTCCTCGGCAGTTGGAAAAAACGCATCCACAAGCTCTAAAGTGTATCATGATGCGAATTGGTAGAAGCATGTCATCAAACAATTTCTCACAATTCACAAAAGATAGAAAAACTTTCAACACACGTTTGTAGGTCAGGATATGATGATCTAGGATAACAAACTTTATATGCTCGATCAGAATCAGCTGTTCTTCTTTTGGTAGTTCTAGCGCTAGCTCAACTGATGGATCTGAATAAGGCTCTGACTTAGGTTCGAAATGCGACACAAGATCAAACTTCAGTTCTAATTCTGATTGTGATACATGATCAATCAATCTCTGATTCAAGCTCTAACTTTGGTTCGGGCTCAAGCTTGGACTCTCGTTGTGGCCCCAATACTGGCTCACGTTCCAAGTTATTGTCAGACTTTACTCTAGGCTCAGGTTCCAATTTGGGCTCAGGCTCCAACTTGGGTTAAGACACAACTCGGGCTCGGGCTCCAACTTGGGTTCAGACACAACTCAGGCTCATGCTCTAATTCTGGCTCGGAGTTCAATTAAGATTCAAGCACACACTATGCCTCAGGATTTGGATCAACCTCTATTGTGGGTTTGGGCTTAAGTTTGTATGCTTGAAGAAGAATAATGCACAGCTCACTTATCATTTCTATAAAATCCTTCGTTTCTTTCGAGCTTGAAAATTTCGGAGGTGCATGTGTAATGTATCGATGCTTGGAAGAATAGCGATCTTGAAGATGGAATTTAAATACTGACCACTGACGACTATGACGTGTAAGATTGCTTATACCAAGATCATGCTTCTCCTTTGAATGTGCGGTATGCATATGTATATTTCTGTTCTTTAAAAAAATAAAACTTGAAAAAGAAATTTTCTATATGTAATTCCAAATCATCATATCCATACATGTCATCGAATCCATAAAAGAACGGGACCCGCTCATACATTGCCTTAGGGGAATAGCCCTTCTAGTCTTCATCGTAGTAATTAGTATGGTATCACATAATCTGGAGCGTAGCTTGCTGAGTCAGCTATCCACCGGTGCGAATGGCACTAAATTTGAACTCCAAGCGGGCTTAGAATCGTCAAAAAACAGAAGTTGCGCAGAAATTCTCAGAAAATTCGGCGAAAGGCCCCTGAAATTAAGACGGCTCACTATTGATCCATGGACCAGGTCAACGGCTTGGTCAAGTCATTGACCAAGTCAATCGTCTTGGCTTGAGCAGGCTCGGTGTCAACTCACTAGCTCAATCGACTCGAGCCCGCGTCCAGTCGGCTCAACCGAGCCGATGAGCAGTGCGACGCACTGGACGGCTCGACTCTACTTGAATGATCGACGTGGCGCAACTCGTCGTCCATTCGGCTCGATCGAGCTGACAATGTAGCTCGTCGGCTCCGATCATGTCGACGCCCTTTTCAGGCGGCTCCAATGATCGTTTATCGCGCTACTTGGGACTGTGATTTCGCCGTGAGGAGAAGAGTTTGGTAGGGCCGGACCCCTCAGCCGACATCGATGGCGACGCCAGCGAACTTCTAACTTTTGCGGCGAGAGGCAATTTGGATCATCGGAGGCGACGGGAGATCGCAGTGCAGTTGACGATGACGTGGAGGATTTTGGAGAAGGCAACGAGGGTGACAGTGTCTATATGGGGTGGCAATGAGCACTATGGCTTACTGGCACCGATGGATCTGCATTTGTTGAGCGTTGATAAGGGCATTGCCAGGCGTGGAGGACATCACATCAGCTGTTGGCAACTTCTGAGGCGACGGCGAGAGCCACCTATGACGGGCTGATGAGGTGGCGACGACATGGAGGCTAGGGTTAGGGTTTCGGTTTTGATTTTTTGCTTTTCGGCCTTGGAGTAACGTCTGGCTATGGTAGGATTTGTTGGAATTTTTGTGTGGATCTGAAAATTTTAGAATGAAAATAGGATCTTCGGCTCTAATACCAATTTGATGCAGGACGTGGTGATCCAAGGATTTGAGGGAGAATTTTCAGTAGATGATTTAGGGCAGAATGGGATACCTTATGTTCTTGGCTTCGCACCAAGCTTTCCAAGTCTTCAGACTAAGGAAGAGTGGACCTTTCACAAGTGAGTGAACATTTCACATGATTTGAAGAAATTTCTCATTTTACATTCGTTTGACGGTTGCTCAAAATAACAAGTCTAGTGGCCTTTTATAGGCTTACAAACCACCTCTCTTCCTATTCCGCTTGATGTGGCTTTAAACTCCTAAAAGACAAACACTCAAAAGACTCCAAAATACCTAAAGACTTAGATTCAAAAATAAAATAAAATTACAAATAAAAGTTGTGATCGTATTCCTATCAGTGGGGGGCAACGGCCCTCGATCTGAGGCCGCAGGGGCTCACCGGACCTTGACGACCCCTGGGAGGTCGGCAATCCTTCGATTAGGGGCCTGTGAGCCTCACGAGCCCCCTGGGGCCATTGTGAGGCCCCAACGAGCCCCTGGGTGCATCGTGACCCCTAAGCGAAGCCCTGGGGGCCTCTGGAGCCCCAACAGAGTTGTGGGGGCATCGTGAACCCCCTACGAACCCGTAGGGGAGCAGAGGAAGGGTCGCTGGGCCCTAGCAAATTTCCACGATGGTGGCTGACATTCCTTGAACCCATATCAGCCACATGGAGCTTAGGGGGTTTCCAGAGTTTGACACCATGCACGGGGCGTCAGTGATCGCTTCAAGAGTTATGGTGATCATGATGGTGACCCTTGGAGCCTGGAGAACAGCGGTAAGGATCACATGTGGGGATGGAGGCTGGGAGAACAAATGTGAAGCATGAGGATATCCGTGGGAAGATGGGGGAGCGTCGCAGAGTGCTTATCAACAACCCCATTTTGGACAGCCAAAGGAGAGGGCAAGACAGGGGGTCTTTGGTACCGATAGCAGGGTTCGGAAGCTGAAGCCGGTAGTCTCTGAGGGGGAGGATCCTTATGGGTGGGTTAACCGTGCGGAGAGATACTGATGCGGAACCTGACCCGCATCCGCATCCAATAGGGGCCGGCGGCTATGATGGTGGGACCCCCCTTCTTTAGTTACTTACGTGCGTCGTAGGAGGCGCGGTAACACGTAGGAGGGTTAGCCTAGGGGTATTCTAGTCATTCTAGACTAGATTAGTAATTCCCCACTTTTTCTATAAATTAGGGCTAGCCGTCTTTCTTTTACTTTATGCTTATTTTGTGAAGACATTTGTAGGCATCTTTTGTGAGGGATTTAGGTTTTGTTCCGTGCAATCAAAGCTAGGAGAGCGAGTCTCCTCTCGAAAGAGACTCATTATCTATCAAAATATTGTTCTTCACAATCTTAAGTCCACTAAAAATCCTCTTTTTATATTTTTCCTCCTTTAAAAATCTGAACTTTATTGATTCGATCCACCGGATCGTATCAAATTGGTATCAGAGCTCTAGATCCAAATGACGGCGAGTACTCGATCGAAGGCGGATGCGATTGATGAGAGGATTCAAGGGCTACGGGAGGATCTCAACTGAGAGATCGAAGAGCGATTCGAAGGGTTGAAGAAAACAATGGGGGATTCACTCAAGGATCACGCCCATTCGCAAGAAGACATCCAGATCGAGCTTAGGGGGATGAGGACGGATGCCGCGCAACAAGGACGAGATCTCCGAGAATTGAAGGAGATGATCCAAGCCCTCGCCATGGCGAAAGGAGGAGATCGAGGCAAGGGAACCCTAGAGGGGGGCGGATCTACCCTAGAATCAGCCTCTCTAGGGCAAACGGGAACAACGGCGGCAACCCCCCATCAAATCGATGGCGTGGAAGGACCAACAGACCCGCACGGGTCCGTACAAGTTGCGGCAAGCCCAATCGGGCCTGCCCTAGGGCCGACGGCCCCGCCCAGGCTCCCCCATGCCTGGGCGAGACCGCCCGGCCAACCGGGGGCCTCGGCGCCCCCGGCGAGCTTCCCCAGGCCCTCCCTGGCCTGGGTGGAGCCGCCGGGGCCACCAGGGGCCTCGGCCGACTCCGGCGGGCCCGGGGTGCAGGCGGCACCCCCCCCCCCCCCCGCCTGGGCCGCGGAAGGTGCGGCACCCCCATCCGGGGGTGCGGGAGAGGGCTGCGGCCCATTTCAGGGCCCGGCGAGTTGGGCCGAGCCTTCCGAGGCCGTGACGGGCTGGGCCGGCCCACCTGGGGGCCCGGCGACTTCGTCCCGCCCTTTCGGGGGTGTGGCGGGGTTCGTTCCCCATTCTGGGAGGACTTTGGGGACTATGTGAGGCAGATGGGCTTCGGGAGCAGCTATTGGGACCCCGGCGGGCCAGTTTTGGAGAGCAGAGACCATTCCGCCTGGGCCAAGGCCCAATTTTGCACGGCCACCAGAGTTTCCGGGGCACTACCACCAGCCCGAGGCGTGGGAGAGACCTGCATGGCCAGAGGAGCTGTACGGGGTTGACTGGGGAGGCCCTAGGGCAGCTCGGGGTGGCGAGGTGGTCCGGGGTGGTGACCGAGGCGGAGATAGGGGCAGCTAGGCGACATCAACGCAGATCAGCGGTTGATGAAGCTGAAGATGCCGACCTTTGACGGCACCGACCCTGATGGGTGGATCTACCGAGCAGAGAGGTATTTCCAGGTGATGGGGCTGACGGAGCAGGAGGTCCTGAAGGCCATCGGGATTTACTTTGAGGGGAAGGCTCTGGCTTGGTACCGGTGGAAGATAGCCCGTCCCCCTTTCGGACCTGGGAGGAGTTGTCAGCGATGATCGTGGATCGATTCCAGGAGACGGCAGGGGGGATTTCTACGAGCAGCTGTCGGCCCTGAGGCAGGAGGGGACAGTGAGAGACTATGTAGAGAGATTTGAGATGCTGAATAGCCGGGTGAAGGGGGTTACCGACGAGGTGATGATCGGGAACTTCATGAGGGGGCTGAAACCGTCGATACGAGCTGAGTTGCGGATGCAGAGCCCGGCTACCTTGGAGGACGTCCTTCGCTTAGCACATAAAGCGGAGGAGAAGCACATAGAGGAGAGGCGGATACGGGGCGCTTGGGGGGCACAGAGCTCCCGCCCTACTCCACCAGCCACGACACCGAGACCACCTGCGGTCGTTCCCGAGACGCGAGGAGAGGGCCGCCCAGCTACCCTGGGGCGACGGATGACGGAGGCCGAGGTGAGGGAGAAGAGAGCCAAGGGGTTATGCTTCCGTTGCGACGAGAAGTTCACCCCTGGGCACAGGTGTGCGAACCGCCTACTGCAAATCACCATGGTGCCCGACGAGGAGGGGTACGTGGGTGATGAGGAGTTCGAGGTGGAGCAGGAGACGCCAGTAGAGGAGGAGAAGTCTCACCTAGACATCGCGGAGGTGTCCCTAAACTCTGTGATGGGGTTCACTCCGAACCACACCATGAAGTTAACGGGGCAGCTAGGAGACACGGCGGTGACGGTGCTGATCGACAGTGGGGCCACCCACAACTTCATCTCCAGCCGGATAGTGGAGAGACATGGGCTGCAGCTGAGTACGCAGGAGAAGTTTATCGTGCTGCTTGGGACAGGGAAGATGGAGGAGAGCAAGGGGCTCTGCAAGGGTCTGTGCCTGACCTTGCAGGGAGTACAGATCATGGAGGATTTTCTACCCCTGGAGCTGGGCAATGTTGACATCATCCTGGGTGTACAGTGGCTGAAGAAACTGGGGGACATGCGGGTGAATTGGAAGCGACTCAGGATGGAGTTCGAGGAGGGAGAGCGGACAGTGGTGCTCACTGGGGACCCGACCCTATGTTTATCGATGGTGGCCTTCAAGGCCATCACTCGAGCCTTACGGAGAGAGGGGGAGGGGTACTTGGTGGAGTGCCGATTAGCAGGGGCAGAGCAGGAGCCGCGTGCAGGGGTTCCCGAGGAGGTGGAGCAGGTGTTGGGACAATACCAGGAGGTCTTTCAGGACCCACAGGGGCTACCGCCAGAGAGAGGGCACGAGCATGCGATAGTCCTGAGGGATGGCGCTGCACCGGTGAGTGTGCGTCCTTACCGCTACCCCCACGTGCAGAAGGATGAGATTGAGCGGATGGTCGGGGAGATGTTACAGGCGGGGGTGATACAGCCCAGCGTTAGCTTATTTTCGAGCCCGGTCCTTTTGGTGAAGAAGGACGGGAGTTGGCGCTTCTGTGTAGACTACCGGGCACTGAACAAGGAGACAGTGGCTGACAGGTTTCCTATCCCTGTCATAGACGAGCTGCTAGATGAGCTGCATGGAGCAGTGGTTCTCTCCAAGATTGACCTGAAGGCGGGGTATCACCAGATCCTGATGAGGCCAGAGGATGTACCGAAGACAGCATTTCGTACCCACGAGGGCCACTATGAGTTTCTCGTCATGTCGTTTGGCTTGACGAATGCTCCTTCTACATTCCAGGCGTTGATGAACGACGTCTTTCGGCCGTTCCTGAGGAGATTCATACTCGTCTTCTTCGACGACATTCTGGTCTACAGCAGGACTATGGGGGAGCACGTGGGCCATTTGGATGTGGTGTTCCGAGAGTTACTGAGGCATCAGCTATATGCCAACCGAAAGAAGTGCAATTTCAGTCAGAGGCAGATAGAGTACTTGGGACATGTGGTGTCGGCCGCCGGGGTAGCAGCAGATCGGGCGAAGATAGAGGCGATGTTAGACTGGCCGGTACCCACCACTCTGAGGGCACTACGAGGATTTATCGGGCTGACAGGTTACTACCGGAAATTCGTGAGGGGATACAGCACCATTGCAGGGCCACTGACAGATCAGCTGAAGAAGGATGGGTTCCAGTGGGGAGAGGCAGCGGCCAAGGCCTTTGAGGCCTTGAAGGAGGCGATGACCACAGCACCAGTCTTGGTGTTGCCTGACTTCAGCATCACATTCGTGGTGGAGACTGATGCGTCAGGAGTAGGATTGGGGGCGGTCCTTATGCAGCTAGGGAGGCCGATAGCCTACTTCAGCCAGGTGCTTTCAGCTAGAGCACGGCTGAAGTCTGTATACGAGAGGGAGCTGATGGCTATTGTGTTGGCGATCCAAAAGTGGCGGCCGTATCTGATGGGCAGGGAGTTCGTGGTCAGGACCGACCAGCGCAGTTTGAAGTATCTATTGGAGCAGAGGTTGGTGACAGAGGAGCACCAGCGCTGGCTATCCAAGCTGGTGGGGTACAGATTCGTCATTGAGTACAGGCCGGGATTGGAGAATAAGGCGGCAGACGCCTTATCACGCAGAGAGGAGGGGGTGCACTTGAGAGCACTCTCGTTGCCGGTATGGATAGACAGTGAGCCCATGCTGCAGGAGGCCGAGGCCGATCCGGAGTTGAGACTGATTCGTGAGCAGCTGCAGGGAGGCGGGGAGGCCCCGCAGGGTTACTCACTAGAAGGTCGGAGACTATTATACCAGGGGCGGTTGGTATTGCCGCGGGCGTCCACCTTCATACCCGCATTATTTCAGGAGTTCCACAGTTCGGTGGTTGGGGGACATTCCGGAGTGCAGCAGACGTATATGAGAATGTCTCGGGAGGTTTACTGGCCTGGTATGAGGAGAGCGATAGCACATTTGGTTGCTGCTTGTGACGTGTGCCAGCGTCACAAGTACATGGCCATGGCGCCAGCCGGACTTTTGCAGCCCTTAGCACTACCGGAGCGGGTCTGGGAGGAGGTGACGATGGATTTCATAGACGGGCTACCCAGGTCAGAGGGGTACTCCGTGATTTTTGTTGTGGTGGATAGGTTGAGCAAGTACGCCCATTTTATACCGCTGAAACATCCGTACACGGCTGTTTCAGTGGCTGCAGCCTTCACCAGAGAGGTCATACGGTTACATGGGATCCCAGCCTCCATCGTCACAGACAGAGATCAGGTTTTTCTGAGTGGGTTTTGGCGGGAGATATTTCGCGTCCAGGGTACAGTGCTGAAGAGGAGTACCGCATATCACCCTCAGACCGACGGGCAGACGGAGGTAGTGAACCGCAGCATCGAGACATATCTGCGGTGCTTCGCGTCGGAGACACCACGACAGTGGTATCGGTGGTTAGCTTGGGCGGAGTATTGGTACAATACTTCGTACCACTCAGCAGCAGGTACGACCCCCTTTCGGGTACTATATGGCAGGGACCCACCAGAGCTACTTCGATTTGGGGAGCGACAGACACCGGTCTCCCAGGTAAAGGACTATATGAGGGAGCGGGAGAGCATTATGGAGGAGCTGAAGAAGCATTTGTTGCGAGCTCAGCAGGTGATGAAGGCTAGGGCGGATGGGCATCGACGGGATGTGCACTTCCAGGAGGGTGGCATGGTCTATCTGAAGCTGAGGCCTTACAGACAGAGGTCGCTAGCGAGGAGGCGGAACGAGAAGCTATCAGCGAGATTCTATGGACCTTTTGAGATTGCGGCCAAGATTGGCCAGGTGGCTTACAGGCTGAGGTTGCCATCGACTGCGACGATACATCCGGTTTTTCATGTGTCGCAGCTTCGGCGAGCCATCGGGGAGCAGACGGTGTCCTCTACCCTACCGCCTACACTTACTGAGGAGATGGAGGTGATGCTGGAGCCACTGGAGGTCCGAGCTGTTCGTCAGGGGCCGCGCGGACAGAGGGAGGTGCTGATACACTGGGCGGGGCTACCAGACTGTGATGCGACATGGGAGGCATATCGAGTGTTCCAGGAGCAGTTTCCCCATTTCCACCTTGAGGACAAGGTGGCTCTTTTGGGGGGGTATTGATGCGGAACCTGACCCGCATCCGCATCCAATAGGGGCCGGCGGCTATGATGGTGGGACCCCCCTCCTTTAGTTACTTATGTGCGCCGTAGGAGGCGCGGTAACACGTAGGAGGGTTAGCCTAGGGGTATTCTAGTCATTCTAGACTAGATTAGTAATTCCCCACTTTTTCTATAAATTAGGGCTAGCCGTCTTTCTTTTACTTTATGCTTATTTTGTGAAGACATTTGTAGGCATCTTTTGTGAGGGGTTTAGGCTTTATTCCGTGCAATCAAAGCTAGGAGAGCGAGTCTCCTCTCGAAAGAGACTCATTATCTATCAAAATATTGTTCTTCACAATCTCAAGTCCACTAAAAATCCTCTTTTTATATTTTTCCTCCTTTAAAAATCTGAACTTTATTGATTCGATCCACCGGATCGTATCAGATACTTCACGATAAACCACTTGACTGAGGTGGAGAAACTAATGACAGCCAGCATCTGCTTAGAGGTAAATGACTTGCCTTGGTACCTATAGAGGCAACAGTGGTAGCGTGTACGATCATGTGAAGAGTTCAAGGACTGCTTGTTAGACCACTTCTGTGACACCCAGGGCGAAGATCTACACGAGCAGCTTCATGTCCTTAGCAGAATGACACTGTCTGAGATTTCAGGGAGAGATTCGAGGTGCTTGCTGGTGGGTGAGGGGGATCCATGAGGCGACGTTGGAGGAAAACTTCATGTAAGGACTCAAGCCTGACATCCGAGCTGAACTCCTCTTACAGAGGACGAATGGATTGATGGAGACGATGGATTTGACCCAGTTGGTTGAGGACGGACTTATCGTGGAATGACGATCCAAGGGAGCAAATAATGGGGCCACATTCTGCACTCTGTTAGCTGACGAGACCCAGAAGCCCCAGCCAACGATGATCCAGCCAACAAGTAAAGGGCGGCGAGCCTCCAACAGACGACAAGTACAAGCATCTCATACAGAGGAAGATCATGGACAGGCACACCAAGGGGTTATGCTACCGTTATGGCAACAGGTTCGGCCCTGGTCACCATTGTCGAGATCATGTACTGCATGTGTTGATTGTCGTAGAAGATGGGGATGCGGCCGTTAGAGCGTGACAGAATGGAACGTGCATCCCATTTGAAATAGCACCTACACGGACGTCATGCACCACCTTAAGGACAAGATGATTCTTCAAGGAATGGAGCAGTGTTAGGAAGGAAGTAGCTACCTGATACGATCCGGTGGATCGAATCAATAAAGTTCAGATTTTTAAAGTGGAAAATATAAAAAGAGGAAATTTTATGGACTTTAGATTGCGAATAACTAATAATCGATAGATAAATGAGTCTCTTTCGAGAGGAGACTCGCTCTCCTAGCTTTGAAAGTACGGATCAAAGCCTAAGAACCCTCACAAGATGCCTACAATTGTTCTTCACAAAATAAGCATAAAGAAATAAAAGACGGCTAGCCCTAATAAATAGAAAATAGGGGATTTACTAATCTAGTCTGAAAAGACTAGAATACCCCTAGACTAACCCCCCATACGTGGTACCACGCCTCCTACGCCGCACGTAAGTCACCAAAGGTGGGTGGGTCCCCCTATGTGGGCCGTCGGCTAGGGTTGGATGCGGGTCCGCATCAATACCCCCCCTAAAAGAGCCACCTTGTCCTCAAGGTGGAAGTCGGAGAATTGCTCCTGGGTCACTTGATATGCCTCCCATGTCGCATCACAGTCCGGCAACCCCGCCCAGTGTATCAACACCTCCCTCTGTCCGCGTGGTCCCGGACGAACAGCTCGAACCTCCAGCTGCTCCAGCATCACCTCCATCTCCTCAGTAAGTGTGGGCGGCAGGGTAGAAGACACCGTCTGCTCCCCAATGGCTCGTCGAAGCTGCGAAACATGAAAGACGAGGTGTATCGTCGCAGTCGATGGTAGCCTCATCCTGTAAGCGACCTAGCCAATCTTGGCCAAAATCTCAAACGGCCCATAGAATCTCGCTGACAGCTTCTCGTTCCGCCTCCTCGCTAGCGATCTCTGTATGTAAGGCCTCAGCTTCAGATAGACCATGTCGCCCTCCTGAAAGTGCACATCCCGCAGATGCCCATCCGCTCTAGCCTCCATCACCTGCTGCGCCCGTAGTAAGTGCTTCTTCAGCTCCTCCAGTATGCTCTCCCGCTCCCTCATATAGTCCTCTACCTGGGAGACCGGCGTTTGTCTCTTCCCAAATCGAAGTAGCTCTGGTGGGTCCCTCCCGTTTAACACCCGAAAAGGTGTCGTCCCTGCTGCTGAGTGGTACGAAGTATTGTACCAATACTCCGCCCATGCCAACCACCAATACTACTGTCGTGGTGTCTCTGACGCAAAGCACCGCAGATACGTCTCTATGCTGCGGTTCACTACCTCTGTCTGCCCGTCGGTCTGAGTGTGATAGGCGGTACTCCTCTTCAGCACTGTCCCCTGGACACGAAATATCTCCCGACAGAACCCACTCAGGAACACCTGATCTCTGTCTGTGACGATGGAAGCTGGGATCCCATGTAACCGTATCACCTCTCGAGTGAAGGCTGCTGCCACTGAAACCGCCGTGTACGGATGTTTCAGTGGTATGAAGTGGGCGTACTTGCTCAACCTGTCCACCACCACAAAAATCACTGAGTACCCTTCTGACCTGGGTAGCCCGTCAATGAAATCCATCGTCGCCTCCTCCCAGACCCGCTCAGGTAGTGCTAAAGGCTGTAAAAGCCGGCTGGCGCCATGGCCATGTACTTGTGACGCTGGCACACGTCACAAGCGGCAACCAAATATGCTATAGCTCTCCGCATATCCGGCCAATAAACCTCCCGGGACATCCTCATATATGTCTGCTGCACCCCGGAATGTCCCCCAACCACCGAACTGTGGAACTCCTGAAATAATGCGGGTATGAACCTGGAAGCCCGGGGAATACTAACCGCCCCTGGTACAACAGT
Source organism: Scilla litardierei (assembly GCA_030789695.1). Classification (NCBI taxonomy): domain Eukaryota; kingdom Viridiplantae; phylum Streptophyta; class Magnoliopsida; order Asparagales; family Asparagaceae; genus Scilla; species Scilla litardierei. The sequence continues at coordinate 302,709,025 of CM061142.1, read as the reverse complement.
CTCCGTCCCTCTAGGGAGTATCCCGTCGGGGTCTCCCCACCTCTCTGCAGCTGCTCGCGAATCTGTCTCAACTCCGGATCAGCCTCGGCCTCCTGCAGCATGGGCTCCCCATCTATCCACACGGGTAACGAGAGTGCCCTCAAGTGCACCCCCTCCTCTCTGCGCGATAAGGCGTCTGCCGCCTTATTTTCCAACCATGGTCTGTACTCAATGGCGAACCGGTACCCCCACCAGCTTGGATAGCCAATGTTGGTGATCCTCTGTCACCAGCCTCTGCTCCAGCAAATACTTCAAGCTGCGCTGGTCTGTCTTGACCACGAACTCCCTGCCCATCAGATAGGGCCGCCACTTCTGGACTGCCAGCACGATCGCCATCAACTCCCTCTCGTACACAGACTTCAGCCGTGCTCTAGCTGAAAGCACCTGGTTGAAGTAGGCTATCGGCCGCCCTAACTGCATCAGGACCGCTCCCAACCCTACGCCCGACGCATCAGTCTCCACAACGAACGTGATGCTGAAGTCGGGCAACGCCAAGACGGGTGCAGTAGTCATCGCCTCCTTCAAGGCCTCGAAGGCCTTGGTCGCTTCCTCTCCCCACTGGAACCCATCTTTCTTCAGCTGATCTGTCAGTGGGCTGGCAATGATGCTGTATCCCCTCACGAATTTTCGGTAGTAGCCTGTCAGCCCGAGAAATCCCCGCAGTGCCGTCAGAGAGGTGGGTACCGGCCAGTCCAACATCGCCTCAATCTTCGCCCGGTCTGCTGCTACCCCTGCGGCCGACACCACATGCCCCAGATACTCTATATGCCTCTGGCCGAAACTGCACTTCTTTCTGTTGGCATACAGCTGATGCCTCAGTAACTCCCGAAACACTACCTCCAGGTGGCCCACGTGCTCCCCCATGGTCCTGCTGTAGACCAAAATGTCGTCAAAGAAGACGAGTATGAACCTCCTCAGGAACGGCCAAAAGACATCGTTCATCAATGCCTAAAACGTAGAAGGAGCATTCGTCAAGCCAAATGGCATGACAAGAAACTCGTAGTGACCCTCGTGGGTGCGAAATGCTGTCTTCGGCACGTCCTCTGGCCTCATCAGGATCTGGTGATACCCTGCCTTTAGGTCAATCTTGGAGAACACCACTGCTCCATGTAGCTCATCTAGCAGCTCGTCTATAACAGGAATAGGGAACTTGTCAGCTACTGTCTTCTTGTTCAGCGTCCGGTAATCTACGCAAAAGCGCCAACTCCCGTCCTTCTTCACCAAAAGTACCGGGCTCGAGAACGGGCTAACGCTGGGCTGGATCACCCCAGCCTGCAACATCTCTCCGACCATCCGCTCTATCTCATCCTTCTGCACGTGGGGTAGCGGTAAGGGCGCACACTGACCGGTGCTGCGCCATCCCGCAAGACTATCGCATGCTCGTGCCCTCTCACTGGTGGTAGCCCCTGTGGGTCCTGAAAGACCTCCTGGTACTGTCCCAACACCTGCTCCACCTCCTCGGGGACCCCTGCATGCGGCTCCTGCTCTACCCCCGCTACACGGCACTCCACCAAGTACCCCTCCCCCTCTCTTCGTAAGGCCCGAGTGATGGCCTTGAAGGCCACCAGTGATAAACATAGGGTCGGGTCCCCTGTAAGCACTACCGTCCGGTCCCCCTCCTCAAACTCCATCCTGAGGCGCTTCCAGTTCACCCGCATATCTCCCAGTTTCTTCAACCACTGTACGCCCAGGATGACGTCAACATTGCCCAACTCCATGGGGCAGGAAATCCTCCATGATCTGCACTCCCTGCAAGGTCAGGCACAGACCCTTGCAGAGCCCCTTGCTCTCCTCCATCTTCCATGTCCCCAGCAGCACGGTAAACCTCTCCTGTGTGCTCAGCTGCAGCCCATGTCTCTCCACTATCCGGCAGGAGATGAAGTTGTGGGTGGCCCCACTATCGATCAGCACTGTCACCGCCGTGTCGCCTAACTGTCCTGACAACTTCATGGTGTGGTTCGACGTGAACCCCACCACAGAGTTTAGGGACACCTCTGCGAAGTCTAGGTGAGACTTCTCCTCCTCCACTGGCACCTCCTGCTCCACCTCGAACTCCTCATCACCAACGTACCCCTCCTCGTCTGGTACCATAGTGATCTGCAGTAGGCGACTAGCACACCGGTGTCCAGGGGTGAACTCGTCGCAACGAAAGCACAACCCCTTGGCTCGCTTCTCCCTCACCTCCGCCTCCGTCATCTGTTGCCCCAGAGTCGCAGGGCAGCTCTCTCCTCTAGCCTCAGGTGCAGCTGGGGGTGCTCTCGGTGCTGCCGCTGCGGGGGTGGTACGGGACCCCTGGGCCCCCCCAAGCTCCTCGTATCCTCCTCTCCTCCGCATTGTGGACCAGGCAAAGGACATCCTCTAGTGTCCCCGGACTCTGCATCCTCAGCTCTGCTCGTATAGAGGGCTTCAGCCCCCTCATAAAATTCCCAATCATCACCTCGTCGGTCACCCCCTTCACCCTACTATTCAGCATCTCGAACCTCTCCACATAATCTCTAACCGACCCCTCCTGCCTCAAAGCAGATAACTGCTCATAGAAATCTCCCCCTGGGGTCTCCTGGAACCGGATTAGTATCAGTGCGGGCAGCTCCTCCCAAGTGCGAAAGGGGGTCCGTGCCGCCTTCCATCTGTATCAGGCCAACGCCTTGCCCTCGAAATAGATTCCAATGGCCCTCAGAACCTCCTCCTCCGTCAACCGCATCACCTGGAAGTAACGCTCCGCTCGGTAGATCCACCCATCCGGATCCGTGCCGTCAAAAATCGGCATCTTCAGCTTCATAAGGCGGCGATCTGTATTGATGTCCCCCTGAGGTCCCCCATCTCTACCGCGGTCACCCCCACGGCCGAATCCTCCGCCGACTGCCTCAGCTGGTCCTCCCCTGTCAACCCCGTACAACTCCTCGGGCCAAACAGGTCTCTCCCACGCCTCAAGCTGGTAATGGTACCCCAGGAACTCCTGCTGTCGTGCCAACACGGGCCCTCCTGCTCCTCTATGTGGCTGTACGGGCGCTGTACGGCCCCCAAAATAGCCTCCCGGGCCTTGTCCCCGCCCCGGAAAGCCATCAAAAGCCTGCCCGGGATCAACCTGCGGCATCGGTACCTGTGGATGAGCCTCTGGTCTCCAAAATTGGGCTACTGGAGCCCCAATCGTCGCGTCTCGGGCCCATCCGCCACCGTCTTGCCCCCAGGGGGTTGTCTGCGTCGTCGCGGCCCCCCAGGGAGCTGCATGCACTGCGGCAGGCCCCCAGGGGTCACCTGCAGGCCTGTTTGGGCCTGCTGGGACAGCGGCAGGCCCGAACAGGCCTGCCGAGGTCACAGCAGGCCCGTCCGGGCCTGCCGCAGCCAGCGACAGGCCCAGTCGGGCCTGTCGCTGGCTGCGCAGGCCCGACAGGCCCTGCTGTGTGTTCCGCAGGCCCCCAGGGGCCTGCTGCCTCGCCGCAGGCCCGGATGGGTCTGCCGAGCTTGCCGCAGGCCAGGTGGGCATGCCGCCCTGTTCCAGGCCCCCCGGCCCCTCCTCGCGGTTGTCCGAGCCCGCTAGGGTTTGTGACGACTGCGATTTGCTCCAGATTTTTCGTCGTAGCCGTCGCTCTCTCCGGTTGCTCCCAATTTGCCGATTCAAGTGTTGATTCTACTTGGTTTTCTCCCCCTTGAATCTTCTTGCCCTGATCTCCTCCTCTCTCCATCGTTAGGGCTTGAAGCATAGCTTTAATCTCCGGAATCGACGACGTGGCCTCCCTCAAAAATTTCAGATCTGAAGTTGCCTCCTTTAGCCCTTGGATATCGCGTCCCGCTTGCGCGGCATCCCTCCTCATCGCCCGAAGCTCGATTTGGATGTCCTCCTGCGAATGTGCATGATCTTTGATGGACTCCCCTAGGGTTTTCTTCAACCCCTCGATCTCCCGGTTGAATTCTTCTCGAAGCCCTTGCACCTTCTCATCCACGCCGTCCGCCTTTGACCTCGTGCTTGTCGCCATTGGATCTCAACGCTCTGATACCAATTTGATACGATCCAGTGGATCGAATCAATAAAGTTCAGATTTTTAAAGTGGAAAATATAAAAAGAGGAAATTTTATGGACTTTAGATTGCGAAGAACTAGTAATCGATAGATAAATGAGTCTCTTTCGAGAGGAGACTCGCTCTCCTAGCTTTGAAAGTACGGACCAAAGCCTAAGAACCCTCACAAGATGCCTACAATTGTTCTTCACAAAATAAGCATAAAGAAATAAAAGACGGCTAGCCCTAATAAATAGAAAATAGGGGATTTACTAATCTAGTCTGAAAAGACTAGAATACCCCTAGACTAACCCCCCCTACGTGGTACCATGCCTCCTACGCCGCACGTAAGTCACCAAAGGTGGGTGGGTCCCCCCATGTGGGCCGCCGGCTAGGGTTGGATGTGGGTCCGCATCACTACCACGGTGACATTTTGATATTTTTTGGGCCATAGTGACAAACTTGTTATATCAGGCCATAATGGCATATTTTGTAATATTGGACAAATCTGCCCTTTATATTAAGAGGAATGGTTAGGCTAGAGTTATGTTGAATTTGAAGAAGAAGAAGAGAGAATATGAGTAGCTTAGTTGATGTGTTTGGAAAGTTGGTCCTTTATATTTAATCAAAAAATAGGAGAATGATTTCCTCTCTAATTGAGACCAAATTATATCTTCATTTCGTATGATTTGCTATAAAAATCATCTCGTCCTCCAAATCCACACCTTTCTATTTTTTTAATTTGTACATTCTAATATAATACATAGATTAATGCAACTAAGGCTTAATGTCTTTGTTTTTATGAAATATAACATTTAATTGGAGTTAAGGTAAATGACGAGAAGAGATGATGGATACTTATGATCTGATTCGTTTGTCAGATATAGAGTACGATGATGAGTGGATGATGAAGAAAGAAGCAACGTCTCTCGCAAAAGAACATTTAAGAATTTTTCAAGGCTCAAAGAGGAACAAGCGATGGAAAAAATGAGCAAGCGATGTATGTAATATAAGATAATATTTTCAATTTCAAACTTGTAACTTTTATATTTATGTTACGCTATCTAATATATTTTTTGATTCTATTAGGACCAATAAATTTGAACGTATTAAGAAACAACAAATGACCATGAAAGAAAATAGCAATGGATAATGAAGGGAAAGAGGAAGAGTTTGTGGAGAACGAAAAAGATAATGAGGAAGAAGACGTGATTGAAGATGGTGATAATGATCGGTCTGGAAGTAATGGATCGATCCAAAACGAGGGACTTACTATGAGATTATGATAGTGATAATTTATTATGTAATGTTGTAGTTTATGTTTATATATTTCTAACAAAATTGGCTTATCTTTTATAATGTTTATGTGATTATGTCAATTTTCAATTGTTTACTTTAATGAAAACTTTGTTCCGCACTTTTAACATATCTCATTGTTCATAACGTGTTATATACTTTAAATTCTTGATTAATTTTTTGATATATTTAGTTATTTGTGTGATTTGCTGAATTTTTTTTCCAAATTATCAAATATCTTACTATGCGATATATGACACGATATGGGACCAAAATGATATACGATACAATATAAGACATACGATATGACAACTTTGTGTAAGCATGGAAAATAAACTGCATTCAGTAAGCTAGTGCTATAATTGTTTGGATGTAACAAGGCTGATGCTTAATAAACATATGCAGACGAGAAGAAAAATACAAAAGTGATGGCAAATCTTACTTTCTGAACATTTCCGGCAGCCCATTGATGTCTTTAAGAGAAACCGCACACAGCAATAACACATAACATGACCAAATTGATGCCCATATTAGAAAGTTGATAACTGGTCTCCATGAAAATTGACTTTTACACCCTGTTTCACTAGTCACTAAATATTCCTTGACATGATTTGAAGGTAGACCCATTTCAGCCTGATTGGAGTTCGTTAGCATAAATAACTTTGGAGGAGGAGAATCCAGGCCATATCCTAATAGCAGAATTACCTGATATGACATAATTAAGCACTATAATTCAAGGAGAAAAAGAGACAGAATGATGTATATTCTTAAGAAGGCATGCTGAATATTTAACAAAAATGGCATACCGGTACTATTAGAATAGCAGGATAAAGCGACAAATGTGTTGCCATAACCCATCCAAAGGCTGCCAAGGGAGCTATACCTGTCAACACGAGAACTTTGATTAAAGTGAAAATAATAGCTTAATTCTTATACCAAGTAAAACCCAAGATAAACTTGGCCCAAAAATGCACAATTATCATTGCAAAAAATGTACATGTGCCCATACATATAGGTGATGCAGGACAAACGAGGGAAATAAGCTATTTCATTGCAAAGGAAAGGAAAACAATGCCTTTCGAAGATTCAGCAAGAGATCCTGATTTTTAGTAATTTTTATGCTTATTTAGTTTGTTGTAACAAGCAGCACTTGTTGTGTATGTATGCCCATTAGGCTTTAGAGCTTTTTTTAATATTATATTTAATTGCACGTATGGTACACATAGCTTAAGCCTATATATATAATCATATACTAAAAAAATTATTGAGACTTTATGAATGAAAAATTAATTTAGTTTTAATAGAAACTTTATATAGTTCGTGTGAACCCCTAGTTTTTTAAAAACTCATTGTATGTGAGATGATCTTGAGTGTGAGTGTGACTCGTGTGCGTTAAATCTGAAAGTTATTTGTAAGTTTATTTATCCTTTAGCTATTCAATCCTTAGATCCATTGGTTTTTTTCAAATCCCTAATTTTATCACAAAATCCTACCACTATTAGAACCATAAACCTTACCCTCCACCGACCATTCCCCATCAAGCGGTATCGAAGCAAATATAGATCCAAATATGTCCCAAAAAAATTCTCCATTTTTTTATTAATTTTCTGTAATTTTTTGAACTTTATGTTCAAAAAGAAAAACACTGAAAAATCCCAATGTGAATGTTCATCTTCGTCCACAATTTACACAGACCAGACTCTAACCCTAGCCCAACTGAAACAAGCCCCGCAAAAATAGTCACCATCATCACTGCCCCAAGATTCGCCTCACGTTGTCAACACACTCAGATCATCTTGCTATCATCTTCCCCTTGATTTCTAACAACAACCCCTGCCCCGTCATCATCTCACCAGTGAAGTTCGTCGTCGTCCCCTTCATCACTATCGAAGGCCGCTCATCGTATTCTTCCTCCTCTTCCATCTACAACGTCATCGTCTCATTGCCTAAGTGCCTTCCACATTTGTCACCATTTGCCATCATTCGTCACCATCCACGATTGTGATTTTCATCATTGTAGGACTCTTTGTTGGATTTCTTCTAGGACATAGCAAACATCGCCAACCACATCGAAAGAAAGATCCGTACAATCTCATGGCAAAAAACTCAAAGGCACCAACCCAACCAAAAGTGAGAAGTTCAACTGCCACTATTGATCAACTTAGATCCGAGCTGACCCAGCTCAGCCCCAGGCCCCCAACCAGCCCAAGCTGATCAAACTAGCCTAAGCTGACTAATATGTTGTCGTTTATTTTTTAGGATTTTTGAAAATTTTAGCAATGAACAATAACTCAATGCCTATTTTAAGGTCAATTTTGGTAATTTTGGAGCCATTTCCAGCTCAATTGCGAGCTATTCGAAGCAGATTTAAGCCAAAATTCAATCCTTTTTGCAATTTCATCCAAAATTACCATAGATATTACAAGGATCGCTACTATAAAAGCAACTACAATTGCAACTACTCTCATTCTAAAGGTATATTTAGGAGTGATGCATTCAAACGTTGTCCTTTTTCGATGATATTTTGATTGTCATTCCTATGAAGGTTGGAGTTTTGTCTGAAATATATTTTTGTTGTTTCGACATGACAAAAGAAAGAAAATATATGTATGAAAAATATAAGTCTGATAAAAAAAGCTTAAGGATGTGATTGCTAACGTCCAGACTTCAAGATATTGGTCACAAATGAAAGTTAGACTTCAACGGTACCTTGCCAAATGTCAACCAATTCACCATTTGTCGCACTCAGCACGGCATGAGAAAGAGCCATAAAAGGGTCCATCTAAGAAGGTCAACAAGCTTCTTCAAGAACATCATCTTATGATCAAATTGTACATGAAAAAGGCTCAACTAAAGCCTAAATAAGAGCTACTACCTGAGTTCAAGCCTGAGTTTACATTCGAACCTAAGTGGAAACCACAGATTAAGCCTGAGCGTCAAATAGTGTCAGAGATTGAACCGCGATTGAATTTGAGATTGAGCCCTAGCCCTAGCCCGATTCCGAGATTGATCTTGATTCCGAGATTGATCCTGATTCAAAGATTAAGCCTGAGCCTGAGCTCAAGTTCGAGATCGAGATAGATCTTGAAATCAAGCAACATATTGGTTTTGTGTGGGAGAACATTAAGTTTGTGATTTCAAATCTTTCTCTGCTTACTAGTCACGTTGATTTTTGACTATTTTATCCTTCCCTTTAAAGTATGATCCCCTAAGATGATCACTCAGGCTGTGAGATTTTATGGTTCTTTAAGCCTCGCTTGAGTTTTCACCAAAAGGAAACTTAACATAGGATAAATGAGCGAATTAACCTTCTTTATTGGGAAGCTATGTAAGATTATGCCTTTGCCCAATATTTAGCAAAAGAAATCCCAATATTAGTAGTATTTATGCTTATTTAGTTTATTCTAATAAGTGGCACTTGTTGTGCACATAGGTCCATTAGGCTTCAAAGATCTTTTATTATTTCTTTATTTTATTTAATTGCTCGAGTGGTGCACGTACCTTACTCCTATAAATAATCATCTACCTAAAATTATTGAGCAATTGATGATTGAAAATGATTTGACTTTTAAAAGAAATCTTCGATGGATTGTGATGAGGACCCTTAAATTTCTTAGAAATCTAATTACATGTTAGGTGCTTGTGAGTAAAGGTATGAGACTCCCAGACGTAGGTGCTTGTGAGTAAAGGTATGAGACTCCCAGACGTAGGGTCTAAAAGTTATCTATAAGTTTATTTATCATTTAGCCATTCAATCTGTAGATCCATTAGTTTTTTTTTTCAAATCCCTAGATTCATAATTTCATCCCCAAATTACACCATCATTAGGACAGTAGACCTTAGCTTCCACTACCCATTCCCCACCACTAAATTGAACTCTCATGCTAATTGTTCAAATTAAGAGCCAAAACATCTGAAATTGTACAATAACTGAAAATTTCTGAGTACCTCAGCTTCTTAGAGGGAAAATGCAATGATATATTTCTACCTTGTTTCAAAGGAATGATCACAAAGTATTGACTTGCATATGTTTTTCAACACATCTAGAAACCAATTTATATAAGTCAGACCGAATGCAACTGAGCCGCAAGCGTGCAAAGCAATAGCAATGCAGTAAAAGCATCATCTTTAGTCATAGGTATTTTGGCTTAATGCAACAGTTGAAGGTCGCTCACAGGATGGATGTAAGCACAGATTAACTTGGTATTTTTAATTAATCAATCCACCATTGAACGCATTCATGTACATTTCAATACCACCAGGGTGCCAACCTACCATTTCTTTTTTGTTTGCTCTTTTTAGATTTGCCAATCATTGTAATCTGCTAATGGCTGTTATATTTTCATATTGGCTTCCTCTTCTAGCAGTCACAATGAGCAGCATGTCATGCATAAACAAAGAAAGACTGCAATCTCTCCAAGTAAGATATAATATCTTCCAGTAAGCAATATATTTGCTTCTGTGCCACTTTCATTACATAAAATGAGGAGTTGTCCATTTAGTCGTGCATTCGTGATAGAAAAAATCAAATAAGCAATTGACAGTGAAGTGAGCGCACAATGATGTGTATATTCACTACAATCCCAACCGCTAAACAACTTGTGATGTCATGTGATCACTTACACTGTCCACTTCTGGTATATGTATGATAAAACCTTTGTTTCTATTGGAACTATTAAAGGGACTAAATGACATGGAGCCTGAGCCTATGATGATGGCATGTTAAAAATGTATGCAATGCTAATGCAGATTCATTAATACTCATGTATAGTATACAACATTATATGCAACAGCATTTGTTTTAAATTACACGTATCGTTTAATATTTTTAAACACGAAGTTGAAAGTAATCTTCTTTGTAAGAAGTCGTCCATCAATATGAAGCTACGGACAGTAGCCGGACATTTACATGATTTGTGATCCACCAAGTGTGAAAGGGGTAAAACGGAGGGGGGAGGAGAATAGAAGAGGAGGAGAAGAAGAAAAGAACATCAACATTTAGCGGTATGGTGTAACTGAATAATGACAATGCTTGTGATAGCTATATCTTGAACAGTACACCTAAGAATCTAAGACAATGAATTAATGGTTCATTTTATTTTATTCTAAAACTAATAAACAAGATAAACTCATAACAACAAGGAGTATGCCATATTAAAAGGGGCCAAAAAATTGCTCAAACTTCTTGGCTGATATTCATGGCAGCAAGACCAAAAGTCAAAATGGAGCTTCGCAAAGTTTTAGCTTCTTACGTGAACAAGCACCATAAATGGCCAGCACAACCATCAAATTATCGATTGGTGAGGTGGATGAACCCACACAAGTCACTATTGTCAAAGGATTCCATAAGAATACAAGGGATGCCAACTCTCCAGCGTTTAAATCCCCTGCGAGTACCCAAAAAATGCAAATTCAAAAGTTCACAGAAAGTCAATTTAGCATCACATATAAAACTGAACATATTTGAACAAAGGTTTCAGCAGAAGATACAGTGCAAACAAGTTTCAAGTACCACAAATATCTTTAAATAAAATGCACTAAGACAGAACTAGAGTGCAGACTGTCTTAAGACAAATATTGTTACCATCATTCCGACAGCATTTAAAGCTTGAACTCAGAGATATACAAAAGAAACCTAATATATCCTTTGTTCCAAAACGGTCTATAATGTTACTCTTTCAACACATTAGGCTCAAAATCTCACTTGACATCATGCTAACCATAGATTTTCACCCTTGTCCCAATAATTTGGTAATGAATTTTTAGATAAGATGTTTTTTTAACAGGCTGCAATCCAAGTGTTACTTTTCCAAATAGTTAATTGGCAGGCAGTCTACATTTTGGAAATGAGACATACATTAGATTAGGCAAGCCAAATGATACCGCCATTAAGACTTGTTCTGGTTAGCGAGAAAATGAAAAATTTATGTTGCATCAAATGCAGCAATTGATTTGACATGTATAGAAAAGCTAGAGTTGGCAAGAACAGAAAGAAGAATTCAACCATAGATATCATAACTTATATTGTATCAATGGTTAGGTACATTTCCATAAATGAATGGATAAAACAGACTTGTTTTACAGCTTTGCAATTAGTGTTTCCTAATTAGAGTACAGCAGCAATAACTTTAATGACTGCTAAGCACCATATCCCAAAGCATTAATGTTTACTGGAGTACTCATGCACAAAATACTGATCCGAAAAAAATGGCATTGTGACATGAAATCTCCAAGCAAAATCTTAAACCAAAATGTGCGAAAAAATGCTAGGATGCCAAATGAATGAAAGGGATGACAATCATAGTAGTAGGTCCATTACTGGCTTGCCGTGACAAATTTTCAACACATTGACCAAAGACCATTCACCAAAGCATACTACCAGATTTAGCCACACGCATGCACCCACGCACCTATATGGATTTAGAAATGCTTTTGTCGGTTCTCTGTTTCAAAGCTAAGGCAAACCCTACAAATTCAAGAACTGCTGGTTCTATACAGATGGAAAAAATTTCAACCATCCAAAATTCACATCTATCAAATGTTATTTGGTAAAATAGATATATTTTCCATAAAATTTATTAAGAAAAAATAACATTCCCATTAAGGTTAGAGAACTCGGTTTCAATTTCAGACTAGGTCCCCTTAAAAAATCTTAGTTTTGACAAGTTTCAGTAATTTCCTTGTTTCATTTTTATTTCGGTTTCAGTTCATACATTTATTACATATGTATATATGTATGTGTGTATACTTGTGATGATGATTTTACTAGAACATTTATATAAAAGTGATACTATTGATGGTTTACTTGTGAAATCTATTTTGGTCTTCTCCACTATCGCCCACTGCCTCTACGTCGTCGTCGCCCCTTTCTGGTACCATCTTCGTCTCCATAGCCTCTTCCGATGTCGCACCTCTCTGCCATCGTCGGTCCTCAGTCACCGTCTCGAACTTGAGATCAATGTAGAAATGGAAGAATGAGAGTGTATAGTGTTAGGGTTTAATTAGAAGCGAGTGGGGTCGGACTCGCTTCTAACTTGGATCCGTTTATAGAAATCATCTCTAATTCTTTTCCCTTTCTCTCTCGATCAAGCGTGAGGTAGCTACTGAGCGCAAGCCAGCGACAAGAGTAGGCAGCGGCATCGACAGCAATCGACGACGATGATTTTTTAATATCTCCAAGATCGATGGCACCAGCTTCTTTCAGGCTTCCACCATTTGTTCTCCAGATTGAATGTGTTAATGGATCCTTCCAATGCTCAGGTAAACCTCTCTCATGCTTCTCTATTTTTCCAATCGAATGAACAATTTTTATCCTTATTACGTATTTGAAAGAATTTATTGAACAATTTTACTTAGATTATCGTTAATATGTAGATTTCATTGCCAGATTTGAATTTTTTAGCTTTTTACAGGGGTCTTGACCAAAATTGTGTTTTATGACTTGTTTCGTACAGGTCTTCGACGAAACCAATACGAAACAACACAACTGAAACTCTGTGAATTCAACCAAAACCTCAAACCTTGGTTCCCACATTTACCAATTTACCAGAGCCCTACGGTAACTTAAGACAGATTTTAAAATATGCAAAGTATGACTTTTTCACTTCTACAATATTGCAACCATTGTCATCACTAGCATCATCGAACTGCCTTTCCCATGAAGATTCATCTGTGAAGCCCCAATCAAGTTTCAGATAGCTTTGGAAAAGAATGAGTGTAATGCCCCATAGTATTGTTAATTCTTAAACATTCTCAATTAATATACGCACGCACACATGCATATACATATATATGCATATACATACATGCATATATAAGCATGCATATATACAGGTATATACATGCACATATACGTACATACATACATACATACATATTGTACATACATATAATTATTTACATGCATACATGTATACATGGCTGCTTGCTGGCTAATCATTCTTGAATGGTATTATACGTAATTAGTGTTGGCCATTGGACTCGTTCGAAAATAAACTAATGAAAAAAGTCATTTTTGCCCTAAGTAATTAAGTTGTTCAAATGATTCTTGCAGAAGCTTTAGTCTACGATGTGATGAAGATATTTCTGATGTGGCAATATTATGATGATCATGTAGCATTTCTAATGACATGGCACCGATGTGGCATTTTATGTCAACATTAATGTAACACATTATATCTATGTTACAATTGAGGGAAGATTTTGAACTTATCCTATGTGGCAGTGTCATGTCAAATTTTGGAGGGAAATTTTTTGGATTGAAGGGAAATTTGTTGGGAATACACAAAATCATTGAAACTTTTTTTGAAAACTTATTTGTTGGGGGACACAAAAGTGGAGGGAAACCAACTCAGTTAATATTAGTTATGAAAAAAATGTTCGGCACACACACAATCTCATCTTGGGAATGAACGCGAGTTGTGGGAGAATGAACGCGGGAGATGCTGACAACTCATTGATCCGTGTTGCAAAACCCTGTAAAATTTCGATCACATATGATGATATTTCAGTGGAAACTAAATTTTTGGGAGCTAAGATTTTGAGGGAACCTAATAATTATTGAGCTTTAATTATTGATGTTTGTTTAAAATTAGCAGGTCCAAGATTTTTAAATGAACAATGCCCCAAGGCACGGGTTATATGTATATGGCAACGCGGCGCACGCGCCGAAGGTGCCCTAAATTTATTTGCGTTGATTTGTTGTTCCGCACCTAAGGCGTCCGCGTCGAAATTGTTTTACGTCGAATTTGTTATTCTGCGCCAAAAGCACCCACGTCGAATTTGTTGTTCTGTGTCGAAGGCGCATGCGCTGAATTTGTTGTTCCGCATCGAAGGCGCTCACGCCGAAGGCGCCCGTAGCGCTAAATATTTTTAAGCTAATTTGTTATTCTTTTAAATTTTGGCTTTGAAAAAAAATTCGGGGAACAAAGATTTCGCGATTGAAAATCTTAAATGAATCGTGCCCGCGGTCACGGGTTATGACTAGTACATATATATATGGTAAAAGGATCCTAGGATGCCTCCTTAGATTCAATCTAAGGAGGCGTCCCTATTTTCTCCAATCTACCAAAAAAATTTCATGGGTTTGTTGTTCATCTCATAGATGATCAACATACCAAATTTCACAGCATTCAAATACTTTTTGAGCCTTCATCTACCCCTTGCAACTTCATAGATTTTGCAGCACGTTTTTAGACCGTTGAAATTGTAAGCGGTAGATAGTGGCTCAAAAAGTATTGAAATCCTTTGAAATTTGGTATGTTGATCATCCATGAGGTGAACAACAATCCCATGAAAAAAATTCCAAAAACATTGTGCGAAATGTGGGAAAATGGGGGTGCCTCCTTAGATGAAATCTAAGGAGGCACCCTAGATCCTTTTTTCCCATATATATACATATATATTATATTTATATATATGAATATAGAGGTGTGCAGACATCACATGAAATTTTCCGGTGTTGTCAGCATTTTCACCCTAAAAGTATTTTTTACAATGTGTTCTACAAATTGTTGGCTATCTCCCCACCAATTTTCAAAGTCAATCCAACACTTTTTGAGTCTCCATCCATGCATTTCAAAAACACTACTTAAGTTCTGAAGCTGTCGGCGCAAGATTTTTGAAAGCATGAGTGGAGACTCAAAAGTGTTGGGTTGACTTGAAAATTGGTAGGGATGTAGCCAATAAGTTGTAGAACACATTGCAAAAAAAATTCAAAAAAATACTTTTTTGGGGGGTCAAAGTGCTGGCAGCACATGAAAACCGAGCATGTACTGTCAGCACACAATATTCCTCATATATATATATCACAGGAATTTTCTCTCTCCTGCTCGCGGGGCTAGGGTGCGATTTGGGGGCGATCACCTTATTTCAATTTCCCGTCGGGGGCTCCAGCCTTCTCCAACGAAATTGGTCCCACTCTGACCTCGTGTCTCCCATTCTTCCTCTCATCCTCGTGTTCTATTCCTCCTAGCAACAACGGAGGCTTGAGCTTTCGTGCGCATGGCCTCATGTTCCGACATCTCCAATGCTGCTATCTCGGGCAATGATGAGGGCGGCTGAATGCAAGGCTGTGGAGTCTTTGGGCGATGATGTCACTGGCAGCTGATTCCGGTGGCACACCGATGGGGCCGTGGAAAGCAGCCGATCCCTCAGGCCGTAATGAAGCCTAGGGCTTCTGATCGTTGGGGCGGGGCGAGTGGTTGGGAGCGTGTGGGATCCTCTTCCTCCTCTGTGAACGTTCAAGTGCAACCTCCAAAGCAAGCATCCCTCCTTGGCTCGGCCCCTGTTCTGGGGCAGCAGGGGCTCGCAAGGTGTTCGACACATTGCCTGACCGAACACTTCAGCTATTCATCGTTCTACTTACTATGCTACACCTTCTTACAGCGACATTTGCTCTTATCGGCGCTTTATCTCTCCCAACTATGAGCTACATTTCTCTGCTCTGATTTCCTCGGAGTCCAGGGATGGTGTTGCCCTTCCATCTGTGGAGGATGAGGCTGCTGCCATTCGGTGGCTAGCACCCTGATGGGATATGTTGTTAGCAACAGGCCCTATTACGACCATCTTTATTAGTGGGTTAGTCGTGCATAGAAAATCAAAGGGGAACTGTGCATCCACACTCGAGAAAATGGTTTTCTCTTCTTCTAATTCACCAATGATGCTGACTGTGTGGCCATACTTTACGGGGGGGCTATGGCTATTAGATGGTCGTCTAGTTGTGCTCCGGCGTTCGTCCCCTGACATCGGGCTAAATCATAATCTGCTCTCAGCTGTACCTCTTTGGATTCACTTCCCCAATCTCCACGTCGAATTCTGGTCCAATTCCATTATAGGGTGGATTGTCGGTGTCATTGGCAACCCCCTCTTCACCGACGAAACTACATCGACTGCATCTCGGCTGGCCTCTGCCCGTTGCTTCGTGGAGAGATTCCAGCTCGGAGTTTCCTGATTCTGTCTCTGTTAAACTTGAAGATGGCACTCTCACGAAGGTCCATGTTGTTTACGAGAGGAAACCTCCTCGATGCTCCCACTGCCGCTCCTTTGGCCATGAAATTACCCAGGTGTGTCACCTTTGAAGCCACTGTCTGCTGCCATCGTTGAGCCCTCTTATCCTCCCAAACAGCAGCCTCAATCCATGCCCTCTGAGCCCACTCTGTCTCCCCCTATCGCTTTCGACTTTCGGTGTTCTGGCTACTATCTCTAACTACCCTTTGCCCATTGTTGAGGACCCGCAGCAGCCTCAACGGCCTCCCTCTGAGCCCCCTCTGGAATTGATCCCCCATGTCTTGTCTTCCCATGGTCCCCCATGTTCTAGCGGTGACACCGCAGAGCCCCTACAGCCTGGCTAGCTAGCCCCCATTCTGTCTAAGGATGTTGATCCTGTGCAGCCTGGCAATATGCCATGTGTTCAAACCGGTATTGATTCGATTGGGACTGGCCTTCCCTCTCTGCCACTGAAGCCTCTGGGGTCTGTAAGTAGTCCGAGCCCCGGAAATTTATCTTCCAATGCTTTACCTTTGTTGTCGCTGGTTAACGGTGGTGTAGTGATGAATGATGGCGATGTTGTGACTCTTGTTGATAGTTAGCATCTCCTTCCCACTCAACTTTGCCCCCTTCAAACCACCTCCGTGATGGCCTCTGCACACTCCACGTTAACTATATCCCCCTCTAGACACCACATCGCCCCTCTTAGCCACCAAACCCCCTTAATCCAACCTTCAGCCACGCATACCCCTCTTGAAAATCCCCCCTACACCCTCAAATACAAATCAAAAAGCCCCAACCCCAAAGTCATACCTAATCTGGAATAGCTCTCCTTGGTAGATACTATCCCCACATCCAAAATGACTAAACCCACTATCCCCGAAGCCATGGCCTCCCCTCGGGTGACGAGAAGTAGAGCGGCACCCCCCTTTAAATAATGCATGTTTTTTGTATGGAATGTCCATGGTTTTAACTCTAAGGCCCGGCATAGGGATGTGAGTCACCACGTAACAAAATATAGGCCTTCTTTGGTTGGCTTGCTGGAGACCAAAATTTGGACCCGAGTGGGGATAAGGTGACTTCTTGTTTTTCCAAGAAGTGTGTTTTCTTTAACAATTATAAGTTTGTGGCCAAGGGACGCATTCGGGTCACTTTTGACCCCGCGGTTTTGGACTGCACCAAAATTTCTGCCTCTGAGCAACACATCTCGCTTCAGTGTTAGAAAGGGGGCTTTTCTTTCATTACCATTGTTTATACATCCAACTTGGCTTCGGATCAGACCCTGTTTTGGAGCTCTCTTATTCTTGACAATAATGTCTTCGTTGGTCCCCCTTGGGCAGTCCTTGGAGACTTCAACTCACTCGTTTTGTTGGCGAAAAGGTTGGGGTCGCTTTCTCTCACCCTCATTGTTGGAGGACTTTAATGCCTGTATTGAGTCTTATGGTTTGGAAGACGTCAGGAGTGTTGGGTGTCCCCTGAGCTGGAGCAATAATAGCACGGATGTTGGTCGTATCTCTTACCGTCTTCATCGGGTCCTCTCTAATGCCCCTTGGGCAGATGCTCTCTCTGATTCCTTTGTCAATTACCTCTCCCTTGGTCTAGTTACCACTCTCCACTGTTGCTACATATTATTCCCCACATCAACTCAGGGCCCAAGCCCTTCAGGTTCTTCACGTATTATCTCCAACTTCTCGGATTCTATGCTATCTTGCTCCATGTTTGGTGTAATCAGTATGCAGGATCCGCTATGCTACGTCTTGTGTCCAAGCTCAAATCTCTTAAGGTGGCTTTGAAATCTTGGGTAGGCTCTCGGCCCGGTCGTCCTTGCTATGCTGATATCATGGAGGAGCTATTTTCGCTTCAGGATACTTCGAGTTTCCTCCACGACCCTGCCCTTCTTGTCCAGGAGCGTGCTATAAACAGAAAACGTATCTTCGCCTTGGAAGGGGAAAGCCAGGTGAGGCAAAAGAGTATACAGACATGGTTGTCTTATGGGGACCAGAACTCCAAGTTCTTTAATGCCTCGATCAAGGAGAGATCATCCCAGAATAGTCTTCTTCACTTGATGTCTCCCGAGGATCCTGCTTCCAATCTTCATAAGCTCCGTTCAAACGTCGTGGACTTCTACTCTAAACTCTTCACCCAGGACTCCTACTGGAACACTTTTTCCAATGTTGTGGCTAAGAACATTTTCTCCACTGAGGCCTCTACGTGGATTGGCCGTGATGTCACCGATGGGAAGATTAAGGATGCCCTCTTTTCTATTGATAAAGATAAATCCCCCGGTCCGGATGACTTTTCTCCCCTCGTCTTTCAGGAACTGTGGGGCATTGTTGGTAAGGATGTTTTGGCTGTTGTCGACTCTTTCTTTAGATTTGACAGGATGCTCCAGCAAATTAATCACACCTTCCTCATATTGGTTCCAAAGTACCCATCGGCTTCCTTCATGGCAGACTATAGGCATATCTCCTGCTGTAATGTGATCTATAAAATTATCTCCAAGGTCCTCAGTCAACGTCTAACTAGTGTCATTCCGGAGCTTATTTTTTAGAACCAGTCAGCTTTCATCAAGGATAGGCTTATCTCTGACTCCTCCCTCCTTGCCCACGAGATCATTAGGAATTTCTTCACCTCTGCGGGGGCACGGGCAAGCATCCAACTTGACCTTCGAAAGACCTTTAATAGTGTCAACCGGGAATTTGTCTACTTCTTCATGCACTGGTTGGGTTTTCCTGTGTCATTTACTCATTTGATCCGAGAGTGCATCTCCTATGCCTCCTTCTCTGTCTTGGTCAACGACTCTCCTGCTAGTTTCTTTTCTAGAAAAAGGGGGATCCGCCAATGGGATCACATCTCTCGTTTCATCTTCGTCATTGTAATGGAATTCTTCACCTCTCTCATGGACTTTGCTTGCCTTTTCAAGGCCATCCACCGATCCCAGCGGGGGGTGCAAGGGGTTTCCTTCCCACCTCCTTTTTGCCGATGATGTGCTCATCTTCTACAAGGCTGACCCTCTCTCGTTCTCTACTCTCAACCAGCTCCTCGTCACCTTCCATCAATTCACGGGCCTTGAGGTGAATAATACTTAACGTAGAATCATACTTAACAAGGGATGCGTCTTGAAGAATGAGCTGGCTGGTATCCTGGGCATCCCCATTAACATCCTGCATGTCAGATATCTGGGTCTCCCTCTCTCACCTACATACAACTCGACCAAGATGTGCTCGTCTTCTGTTAGGTTGACCCTCTCTCATTCTCTGCTCTCAACCAGCTCCTCGTCACCTTTCATCAATTCACGGGCCTTGAGGTGAAACGTAGAATCATACTTAACAAGGGATGCGTCGTGAAGGATGAGCTGGCTGGTATCTTGGGCATCCACATTGACACCCCGCATGTCAGATATCTGGGTCTCCCTCTCTCACCTACATATAACTCGACCCCGGCATTTTGGACAAATGTAAGGCTAGGCGCACTGGCTGGTCATCTAGACTCCTCTCCATTGTTGGTCGGATCGAGCTTGTTCTACTGTCATTCATGGTATGGTCTCCTATTGGATCCAATCTTTTTGTATTCCGGCTTCTATTCTGGCAGAGATTGATCGTATGTGCAGGGACTTCATCTGCGGGTCCAAGCTTCATCTTTGGAAGTGGCAGGATATGTGTAAGCCAAGGGCAAAGGGGGAATTGGTCTTTGTAACCTCTGTGATATGGGCACGGCGGCGAACATTAAAATTTTATGGTGTCTCCTTTACTCTTCCTCTCCTTGGGCAGTCTTCATGAGGACGTCATACTTGTGACATACCCATCTCTTCCTCTGTCATCCTTGCTCGATGGACTCCAGATCTTGGAGGCACATCCTTCGTGGGCGCGAGGCGACCTCTGCGTATCTCTGCATCACCATGTTGGCAATGGACATACCACCTCCTTCTGGTTTGACCATTGGCTCCCCGGCGGTCCTATTGCGTGACTTTGCTCCCCTCCCCCCTCTCAGTTGTATCGACGGGTTTCAGATTACTGGAATGGCAACGGCTGGGATCTCTCTGACATCCTGTTGCCTTTTTCTTCTCATTTTGGCTCAGTCTACTTGGGTGAAGCTATTGATTCTTGGGAATGGAGTTCTACTTCCGGGTGCACCCTCCGCTTGCCTTGGGATTGTTGGATCTGGATCTAAGCCTAGAGGAATGGTGAATATGCTAATAAAAATTCTCGTGCACACACGAGATATCGCAGGCAGTTTATAGCACAGATGCAGAGTAAATATAATCAATCACAGAGTGCACATGCAGATTTACTCTGGTTCGATCGCACCCACGACATACGTCCAGCCTCGAAATCAAATACTAGATTAATAATGTTACTGGTACAATCTGTAGCTAGAGCACACACTTTACACTCACCTGGCTCTCCGTACCAGCACTCACCATAGTGCTAAATAATACTAATCCTCGTATAAGCTCTCACTTGACTAGCCCCAACTAGTCAAGTCCCTCTTGTCTAGCACCAACCAGACAAGACCCAAAAGTGTCACAAATATGGTAAAGTTTCTCCTACAAATATCGCTACACTACTACACAAATATAATAATAAAGAGTTTAGAACATCTCAGTTTGTGTAGCCGTAGTCGTCTCTGTCAATCAGCTCAGGTCAGATCGAATCTGACAGGATGTAGAGCCCAATGTCACGTCCCTCCTTGGATGAAACTTGCGGCCTTGATGGACTTGAAGCTTGCGCAATGTTCTTAAGGATGGATCTCTTTGAGGTGCCTCCCCTTTGCGCAATGGATGAAGATGAACTTGACAATGTAGCTTGCTTGCAAGGAGGAGGAGATCTTTGGTAAGTTGCGCAATGGAGAATCCCATTTGTTGATGCGTGAGTTGCTTCCCCTTGGTTGCTTGCGGCTTGTGCTATGAAGATAGCTTCCCTTGCTTGAAGATGTAGGAGATGGCCTAGCTTGTGCAATTTGTTGAAGGAGAAGCTTTGCTTGGAGATGCTTACAAGTTGCGCAATGTAGATTGAGGTTGCTCCTTGGATAGTTGTGGCCTTGAAGAAGGGATTGAAGGAGCTTGCTTGGCCTTGGGCAATGGATGATGAAGCAATGGAGTTCATTTAGAGACTTGGCTAAGTTGCGCAATGGATAGGAAGGGAACCATGCAACTTGCGCACCTTAGGGATGAGAGGAATATGTTGGCCGAAATTTCTCTTTTGTTTGTCATCTCTCTTCTCTCCTTTGAATATGAGTTTATATAGGAGAGGATGGGATCAATTAGAATCAAATAGAATCCCATAATTGAAGGAGATTGGATGAAATCCTAACTTGAATATGATTTGAATAAATCACCATGGAAGATCTCTTCAGTCGCCATTGGATATGGAGTTAGAATTTGTATGGCTTTAGGATTAGAATTGGATCACATTTAATCACAATTGATTTGCATGAGATTCTCCATATCTCTCCATCTTTGACCAAGTCTTCATTTGTGTAGGAATATGATTTGATTTATGCACCAATTGATTTGAATCAATTCAAATATGGATTTGAATTGATTCCCTCCTTATCTCTCCATCTTTGACTTAGTCTAATATGTGTAGCCATTATCTCTATCTTTGACCAAGTCACTTTGCTAATGAATAGCAAATTCTCCATCACTTTGACTTAGTCTCCCTTTGAGTATTTGCGAGAATGTCATTCCTGAAAACATTTGGCACACATCAAATCGTTCACACACGTTTGTTATCATCAAACACGAAATCATATATCGGTGTATCCAACTACACGTTGTATGACTTGTATCCAACAGGGAGCGTCTCCACTCCCTGGTTTGGTTTCCCGGGTATATGCCTAAGTATGCAATCACCCTCCTCTGTGCCCTTACCAACAAGTTCCCCGCGTCGCCCCTCATGGCCCGTAGGGGCATTCGGACTTCTTCCACCTGTCTTCTGTGATGCTTACCAAAAAACAGCTCGTCATCTCTTCTTCTGTTGCGAGTATAGTGACTTTGTCTGGACCACTTGCAAAGCTTAAGCTTGATATTCTCTCCTGCTCCAAATCTGTTCATATTGATGCTCACCTTCTTCGGCGGAAGTTGGAGCAAAAGGAAATACCAAGATCGTGGGGCGGCTCTCTATGCTTGTCATATCTGCTGTTATTTGGTACATCTAGAAGGAGCGGAATAACCGTATTTTCCACTCCCGGCTTCTCCCCAAGACGTCCCTAGTGGCCAAGATTTCTGTAGATATTGTCGTGATCTTCTCCCCTACTTTACTGGAAGAGAAGGATACTGCGGATGACTCGGTCCTTAGTAATTGGGGCTTGATTTGAGGCCCTACTTTTTCTGGGCCATATTTTGTTGTTACGGCCTTCTACTTGGTGTTGCATGTATTTGGTGACCGCTCTTCAGCATCTCCCAATTTGTGTACCCAACCTTGTGGTCACCTTGGCATGACTTGTACATTTGTTTATACTTGTGAAATACACACTTACTTTTCAAAAAAAAAAATGATGTAACACCTTTGGATGGTATGATGCTAACCGGGGACGATGAGATGAAATCTAGATATTTCCCATGAATTCTTTCGTAAAATTATCTAAAATTGTCATGGATACTCTTGTAAGAAGCCATATTCTGTAGATTCTCAAGAAACCCAACCTTAGCCATTCACGGTAAGGGAAACTTGATAAGAGTATTTTTTTCAAACTTAGAGAAGCTTCTAGTTGAAGATATTTCTAGGTTTCTACTATTAAGAAATATGTGTAAATCAAAGGTTAAGAGTTAGGCTACCTTGACTAGGGCCTCAGTTTCTAGCTCCTTTAAATAGGGCTTGTCGTTGACCCTCTCGTCTAAGTAAACCCGAAGCTAAAAGCTAGAGATTAAGAATTGAGTGAGAGAGCAATAAGGAAAGGAAGCAATGAGCTTTCTTTACATGGAGACGAAAAAGGCTATCGTTAAAGAGCTCTTGTTAAGAGTTATTTCGTTTCTTCAAGACCCACATAGGTCTTAGAATCAAAATTATTATCTAAATGATAAAAGCATGTTTTGTAGCCTATGTGCTTTTATGCTTGTTTACCACACGCGTCCAAGTTTAAATTCTTCATGTGAATGCACATATTTTGGTTTACTAGGATTATATCCATGATAAATGATTATTTTATGAAAAAGATGTATGTTAACATCAGATATTAAATATAAGTATGATTGTGTCTTTCACGAGATAAGCGAATATGCATACACAAGGGTGTTGAGATTGCGTATTGATTATGCTTTAATATGCATGAGTGAAATATACGTTAAATACATTGTTTTATCGAAATTTTCATTGTCATGTTTTGTCATGCATATGTATATATGTATTGGTTCTGCGTAGATCTTAATTATGGCATTTTGCCCTCAAGCTTATAATGAAAAGACCCAAGAAAATGGATGTGTAAACCGTTAACCTCATTGTGACATCACTTACCTAGTTTCACTCCATGGGCAATTGTCTTATTCGACATACATAAATTATTACTATCAATTTGCATTAAAGTGTGCCTATTCTATTTTTAAACTTAAACTACTTGGCATGATTCATTTACTAATTAGGCATTAAGCTCATCCAACATTTTTCAGTTATATGCGCTCCAATACTAAGTAGCTAGCTATTGCAGGATCTACATGGTAGGAGCTCATTGAGGATTTAGTGAAAGGATAACATCTCGAGCAATTAATTTTCTAGCACTAGATGTTAATCCTACATATTTGAAGCTTGATATTAAAATTTGAATGATATATATGTATGAATAGTGTAGGATGGTATGCATTTTAGATTATATATGATAATTAGTATTATGTGTTTCATTAGGCTTCGTTACTCTGCTAACCAGTGAACTATATCCCAATGTCACTTGCCCCTAATTATTATTATTATTTTGATGATTTGGAGTGACGACGGGCAAACTTTCATAACCAGTATCATCAACATTGAACCTGTCACTAGCCCCTAATTATTATTATTATTTTGATGATTTGGAGTGAAAACAGGCAAGCTTTCATAACCAATTATCAACACTGAACCTGTAATACTCTGATACGAACCGCTTGCCGTTTAGATCAAATCAGCGATTAATTGATCAAAACAGCGATTTAAAGGTGGAAAAAATGGAAAATAGTGGAAGAACAATTAGAAATTGAGAACTTGATAAAGATTCTTCGAGACGAATCAATCTCCTAGCTTTTATTGAACGCCTAAAAGCCTAAACAGCATCAAATTGATAACTAGATTGTTCGAAGACAAATCAAGCATGCCCTCCTAATGACGGCTAGCCCTAATTTATAAAGGGAAATGGGGATTTACTAATTTGGTCTGACTAGACCAAAATACCCCTGAAATGACTAACGCTAATTCCGGCCCCCACGCCTCCTCCTGCGCACGTAAACAATCGTGGGCTCCCCGCGTGTGCTCGGCTCTGGCGTGTCCGCATCAATACTCCCCCCTAAAAGAGCCACCTTGTCCTCAAGGTGGAAGTCAGGAAACTGCTCTCGCATCACGTCGTAGGCCTCCCAAGTCGCATCACAGTCCGGCAAACCCGCCCAATATATCAGCACCTCCTTTCGCCGCCCCGGGCCCTGACGAACCGCCCTCACATCCACAGGCTCGAGTAATACCTCCATGTCCTCTGTCAAGGTAGGAGGCAAAGTAGCAGACACCGCCTGATCTCCGATAGCCTTTCGCAGCTGTGACACGTGGAACACCGGATGTATCCTTGAGGACGCGGGCAACTCCAACCGGTACGCCACCTGGCCAATCCTGGCTACCACCCTGTATGGACCGAAATATCTAGCTGACAGCTTCTCATTCGGCCTCCTCGCTAGCGATCTCTGCCGGTACGGACGCAGCTTGAGATACACCATGTCTCCCACCTGAAACTGTACATCTCGACGATGCCCATCGGCCCTGGCCTTCATCATCTGCTGAGCGCGTAGCAGATGCTTCTTCAGCTCCTCTAGCAAACTGTCCCTCTCCCCCATGTACTCCTCCACCTGAGACACTGGAGTCTGCCTATCACCAAAACGGAGCAAGGGTGGGGGATCCCTCCCGTACAGCACTCTAAATGGCGTCGTCCCTGCCGCAGAGTGGTACGAAGTATTGTACCAGTACTCTGCCCATGATAGCCACCTATGCCACTGACGTGGTGTCTCTGAGGCGAAGCACCGCAAGTATGTCTCTATGCTGCGGTTGACCACCTCCGTCTGGCCGTCGGTCTGGGGGTGGTAGGCCGTACTCCGCTTCAGGACCGTACCCTGCACCCTGAATATCTCCCGCCAGAAGCCACTCATAAAGACCTGGTCCCGGTCGGACACAATGGACCCGGGCACCCCATGTAACCGTATCACCTCCCGCGTGAAAGCGGTAGCTACCGACACTGCAGTGTATGGATGCTTCAATGGAATAAAGTGAGCGTACTTACTCAGGCGGTCCACTACCACGAATATCACCGTGTACCCATCGGACCGTGGGAGTCCATCAATGAAGT
Source organism: Scilla litardierei (assembly GCA_030789695.1). Taxonomy (NCBI): domain Eukaryota; kingdom Viridiplantae; phylum Streptophyta; class Magnoliopsida; order Asparagales; family Asparagaceae; genus Scilla; species Scilla litardierei. The sequence continues at coordinate 302,683,199 of CM061142.1, read as the reverse complement.
CCATTGTCACCTCCTCCCAAACCCTCTCCGGCAGTGCCAACGGCTGTAGTAGGCCCGCTGGAGCCATAGCCATGTACTTGTGACGTTGGCAAACGTCACAAGCTGCGACTAGGTGCGCGATCCTCTTCTTCATTCCTGGCCAATACAGCTCTCTGGCCATCCTCTGGTAGGTTTGCTGTACCCCTGAATGGCCCCCAGTCACCGAACTGTGAAACTCCTGGAAGAGGACAGGTATGAACTCTGAGCTCCGGGGTATCACCATCCTCCCCTGGTACAACAATCTGCCCCCTACTACCGAGTAACCAACCGGTCCGTCCTCGCCACTCTGCAGTCTCTCCCGGATCTGTCGTAACTCCGCATCTGCCTCTGCCTCCTGCAACATCGGCTCCCAACCCAACCACATAGGCAGTGACAATGCCCTCAAGTCGATGCCATCCTCCCTCCGTGACAAGGCATCAGCAGCCTTGTTCTCCAACCCGGGTCTGTACTCGATGTCAAACCGGTACCCCACCAGTTTGGACAACCAGTGCTGGTGCTCCTCAGTGACCAGCCTCTGCTCCAGTAAGTACTTGAGGCTCCGCTGGTCCGTGCGGACCACGAACTCCCGCCCCAACAAGTACGGCCGCCACTTCTGAATCGAGAAGACTATGGCCATCAGCTCCCGCTCATAGACTGATTTCAGTCGTGCTCTAGCGGTCAGCACCTGACTGAAATAAGCTATGGGTCTACCCTCCTGCATGAGTACCGCTCCCAGCCCGTACCCCGAGGCATCGGTCTCGACCACGAATGATATGCTGAAATCTGGCAAGGCTAGGACCGGTGCCGTCGTCATAGCCACCTTCAAGGCCTCAAAGGCCTTGGTGGCTTCCTCCCCCCACTTGAATCCGTCCTTCTTCAACTGCTCGGTGAGAGGCCACGCAATCGTGCTGTAACCTTTGACGAACTTCCTGTAGTAGCCCGTCAGCCCCAAAAAGCCCCTCAAGGCTCGTAGCGTAGTAGGAATCGGCCAATCTAGCATAGCTGATATCTTCGATCTGTCGGCCGCTACCCCCTCTGCCGACACTACATGGCCCAAGTACTCAATCCGCAGCTGCCCAAAGCTGCACTTCTTCCGGTTGGCGAAGAGCTGATTCGCCAATAACTCCTTGAACACTATCTCCAAGTGGCCTATGTGCTCCTCCATATCCCGGCTGTAGACCAGGATGTCGTCAAAAAATACAAGTATGAACCGCCGTAGGTAGGGCTGGAACACCTTGTTCATGAGTGCCTGGAACGTCGACAGGGCATTCGTCAAGCCAAAAGGCATGACGAGAAACTCGTAATGGCCCTCATGGGTACGGAAAGCGGTCTTCGGCACATCCTCTGGCCGCATCAGTATCTGGTGGTAACCCGCTCTCAAGTCGATCTTCAAAAAGACCGCTGCCCCATGTAGCTCGTCTAACAGCTCGTCAATCACCGGAATAGGGAACTTGTCCGCGACAGTCTCCCTATTCAGCGCCCGGTAATCGACGCAAAAGCTCCAACTCCCGTCTTTTTTCTTCACCAACAGCACTGGTGAAGAAAAAGGACTCACACTGGGCTGTATCACCCCCGCCTGCAGCATCTCCCGCACCAACCGCTCTATCTCGTCCTTCTGCGAATGCGGGTATCTGTATGGCCGCACGCTGACCGGAGCCCCATCCCCCCGTAGCACGATCGCATGCTCGTGTCCCCTCTGCGGTGGCAGCCCCTGTGGGCTCTGAAATACCTCCTGGTACTGCTCCAGTACCGGCTCCACCTCCCCTGCGATCTCTGTCTGCTGCTCCTCCTCAGTCGACAACCCCTGGCACTCCACCAAGAAACCCTCACCCTCATCCTGCAACGCCCTTGTGATGGCCTTGAAGGCCACCACCGAAAAGCAGAGTGTAGGGTCTCCGGTCAACACCACCGTCCGGTCGCCGTCCTGGAACTCCATCCGCAGGAGCTTCCAGTTCACCTTCATCTCCCCCAACTTCTTCAACCACTGCACCCCCAGAATGACGTCCACATTTCCCAACTCCAAGGGTAAAAAGTCCTCCACTATCTGTATGCCCTGCAGCATCAGGCACACCCCCTTGCAGAGCCCAGCGCTCTCCTCCATCTTCCCCGTCCCCAGCAACACTGTGAATCTCTCCAACGTACTCAGTTCCAACCCATGGCGATCCACCAACTTCCTAGAAATGAAGTTGTGAGTCGCCCCACTATCAATAAGAACCGTCACTGCCTGCTCCGCCAACGTCCCTGATAACTTCATGGTATGATTCGGAGTGAATCCTACCACAGAGTTCAGGGAGACCTCCGCCACGTCCATGTGTACACTCGCCTCCTCCTCCGCCAACTGCTCGGGCTCCAGTACCTCCTCCTCATACTCCTCCTCGTCGGGGACGATCACGATCTGCAGCAACTTGCTCGCACATCGGTGACCGGGGCTAAACTTCTCGTCGCAACGGAAGCACAACCCTGCTGCACGCCTGGCCCGCATGTCCGCCTCTGTCAGTCGCCTGCCTGGTACCACCCCCGGCCTGACCTCCCCTCTAGGCGCCACTGGGACTCCTGCTGCTGGCCGTGGTGGAACTGGTGCTGCCGTGCTGCGCTGGCCCTGGGCTCCCCAAGCCCCTCTGATGCGCATCTCCTCCGTGTGCTTCTCCTCCGCCATGTGGGCTAGACGGAGGACATCCTCCAAGTCATTGGGCCTCTGCATCCGAAGCTCTGCCCGTATCGAGGGCTTCAACCCCCTCATGAAGCTCCCGATCAACACCTGGTCAGACACCCCCCGCAACCTGCTAGCCAACATCTCAAACTTCTCCACGAAGTCCCGAACTGTCCCCTCCTGTCGCAGTGCTGACAACTGCTCATAGAAGTCCCCTCCGGACTTCTCCTGGAACCGGTCGAGAAGGTAAGAAGAGAGCTCCTCCCATGAACGAAAAGGGGAGCGGGCTGTCTTCCACCGGTACCAGGCTAGGGCCTTGTCCTCGAAATAGATCCCTATAGCACGCAGGACCTCCTCCTCCGTCAGCTGCATCACCTGGAAGTAACGCTCGGCCCGGTAAACCCAGCCGTCCGGATCGGTGCCATCAAACGTCGGCATCTTCAGCTTCTTCAGCCTTCGATCCGCGTTTATGTCACCGTACTGTGCACCAACCCCCCTAGGGATGCCTCCCTGCACCATCACGCCCCCTTGCCCTCCTCCGGGGCCTCCGTCGCCGCCCTCGTACAGCTCAACAGGCCATTGAGGTCGCTCCCTATCCCCCGCAGGGATGTAGTTCCCCAAACAATCCGGTAGCCGAGGAGGTGGTGCAAAAATGGGCCCTCTAGCGCCTCTGTGCTGCTGAACGGGAGCTGTCCGGTCCTCCAGATGGCCCCCTGGGCCCCAAAATTGGGCCGCAGGAGCCCCAATCGTCACCCCGGGAGCCCCTCTTGGTCCGTCGGGTCTCGCCGTCGCTCCAGGGGGTTGAACAAACCCCGCCACGCCCCCAAAAGGCCTCAGTGGTCTCGCCGGGCCTCCAAAATGTGCTGCCGTACCCCTAAAAGGGGTTTCCCAGCCTTCCGCGCCCCCCAGCAGAGGCGCACCGCCTCCAGCGCCCCCCGCCGGGGGCGCCCCGCCACCTGCGCCCCCCTGCGGGGGCGTTCCGCCACCTGCGCCCCCGAATGGGGGCGCCCAGCCACCCGCGCCCCCGGAAGGGGGCGCTCCGCCACCTGCGCCCCCGCCTGGGGGCGCCCAGCCTCCTGCGCCCCCGGATGGGGGCGCCCAGCCACCCGCGCCCCCGCCTGGGGGCGCCCCGCCTCCCGCGCCCCCGGAAGGGGGCGCTCCGCCTTCCGCGCCCCCGGAAGGGGGCGCTCCGCCTTCCACGCCCCCGAATGGGGGCGCGCTGCTGTCGGCAGGCCCTATTGGGCCTGTCGAACTTACGGCAGGCCCAGTGGGGCCCGCCGTGCTTGCCGTCTGGTCCGGGTGGGTCCCGCTCCCTTCCCCCGCAAACCCTAGAAGATTTGGGCAGCCGTCGCCTTGGTTTGGAAAATTTGTAGCCGCCGCTTCGACAAAAAACCCTTCCGGCCTCTTGCCTCGATCTCCTCCTACGGCCGCCGAGATGGTTTGGAGCATCGCCATCATCGTTGGGATTTGAGCAATCTCTCTCGCCGTCTTCGCCGCCTCGATCCTCATGTGTTTGAGTTCGACTTGGATGTCCTCTTGAGTATGGGCGTGATCCTTGTTGGAGATCTCCATGGCCGTCCTCAATGATTGAATATCATCACCCATGGCTTTCTTTAATTCCTCCATCTCGCGGTTGATTTCTTCACGAAACCCTTGAAGCCGTTCTTCCGTCGCGCCGCTTCTTGTTCCTCCCGCCATTAGATCTCACCGCTCTGATACCAATTTGATACGAACCGCTTGCCGTTTGGATCAAATCAGCGATTAATTGATCAAAACAGCGATTTAAAGGTGGAAAAAATGGAAAATAGTGGAAGAACAATTAGAAATTGAGAACTTGATAAAGATTCTTCGAGACGAATCAATCTCCTAGCTTTTATTGAACGCCTAAAAGCCTAAACAGCATCAAATTGATAACTAGATTGTTCGAAGACAAATCAAGCATGCCCTCCTAATGACGGCTAGCCCTAATTTATAAAGGGAAATGGGGATTTACTAATTTGGTCTGACTAGACCAAAATACCCCTGAAATGACTAACGCTAATTCCGGCCCCCACGCCTCCTCCTGCGCACGTAAACAATCGTGGGCTCCCCGCGTGTGCTCGGCTCTGGCGTGTCCGCATCATACTCCTAACGCATCCTCATGGGGTATTCGTGGACCCAAAAAAATTTAAGACAATGGATGATTCTTCTATATTTTTCCATATTTTCCGAGGTCAAAACAACCCCAACCCGTAAACCCCAACCCAAATCACAATAACGGTTTTAGCCAATATGACGGTATGAATCTGTCAATACGTAAGGCATAACAAACGTATTGGTAGTTTGGTACTTCAAGCATTAAAATCAATCAAGTATTTTATCAATAATTTAATTTTCTACATTATCGTTATTTATTTTATATCTAGAAATACAATTTATTCATATCGCAAATTATGGAAATTGAGCAATAAAAATATGATGAAATTATATTAGTCATAATTAACGTATATGCACTTCATGCGTCAAAATTTAGTAAGTGCTTTGCCTGATATTTAATTTTATTTATCATTGTGATATAATTTTAATTTATAAAAATAGTTTACTTTTGTCATAATTGAAAAACAAACATGATGTTATTATATTAGCTAAGAAAAATGTTTTGATAACTTATGCGTCAAATCCGACATGCGGATTCCTCTATATCAAATTTAATATTCTAATTTTATTTATTAATAACCCATTTTTAAATTAAAAATAGTTAAGATTTGTTAAATAATTGTTAAAACAATTGTTAAAATACATGTTAGAGGTAGAAAATTAAATCATGCTTGACTAAATTTATTTGGAAAATTTTGTTAGCTGTTAAAATCTTTGAACTACGACCGATTAAAATAATAACAGTTTTAACCCAAAAACAGACTATTTCGTGATCCAAAAAATTTAACAAAAATCATTTTAATTGATCTTTCAATTTTTCATTATTTGTAATAATTTTTTCAAAATTTTTCTAAAACCTTTTTCTGGACCCAAAACCTGAAAATTTAGAAATCTGTAAATTTCAAAACCCGAAATCCACGACCCCACCTGTTAACATTCTCATTTCCCCACCAACGTTTTCAGGCTCTTTAAATCTCACCCAACCTTTCTTACTCTTATATACCACCTACTTTTTCATGTAAAGTTTATCTTATCATAGTTAAAAACATACTCAACCCCCTTCTCCTCTAACAATCTCCTCTGTTTCCCTCTCCCTCTTACTCACTTTCATCCGACTACTCATCACCACATCATCTTCATCATATTCACCCTCATCATCATCACCACCATCTCCACCAAACTCACCAGCATCATAAATTTACCATCCTCCACAACCATAACCCATCTCCGACGAGTATGGGTGGTAATGGGTATGCCCAAAGCCCGTTTGGGCTTCCAATTGGGCATGTCACATTGTCATCCATATTAATCCTTCATTAGTTCTTTTTAGTTTTTTGAAAGAACTAATGAAGTAGGGATGGCAATGTGGCATGTCCAATTGGAAACCCAAACGGGCTTTGGGCATGCACATTACCATCCCTACCGACGAGCTATGTTGCATATCCACCAACTCCAACCCGTGAAGAATCGGCGAAACGGCAAGGTCTCCTACGGTTTTCAACAATACCCTTCACATTTGGTGACAGGTATATCCCAGAAACTATTTTATGGCATCTATAAACTTGGCCATCTCTCTTGAGTTGTTGATAGTCATGATCAGCCTTTGTTTCATGGCTTGGTGCTGCTTCTAGCACTTGTCTGTTGTCATGTTGCCGCCTATGTTTACTGCTTCTGTCGTTGCCTTTTCTCACCGCCTTCCATCGTTGCATGTCCTCACTGCCGCCTCTGTTTGCTGCTTGTGATGCTACCTCCTTGCGGCCTTGTGTCATTGCTTGTCTATTGGGGTTGCTACCTTGATGTGGTCTTTAGCGTCTGCTTGTGATGATGTCTTCTTGTAGCCTTGTGGTGGATGCATGTGGTGTCTCCTTGTGCTGGATGCATGTGTTGTAGCTTTGTGCTTTTTTGAGCTGTCTACTTGCGATTCTGGTTTACAGTACTTCTCTCCACTGCCCTGGCCTGAGTCTTGGGTCACTGTTTGCTATGCACTTGGGGCCTTATGTTGTTGCTTGTATTTGCGCACTTGTAGCCTTATGTTGTTGCTGCTTGTCGCCAGCCTTACAGAAGTGCGCTTGCAGCTGTTTGCTGATGATGTGTCTGACAGCCAGCCTTGCAACTGTGCGCTTGCAACCTGGTGGCTAATGTGCCATGCGGCCCTGCTGACCCTCCTTGCGGGCTTGTGTTGCTGACCCTTATAATTGAACTTGTGTGTGCTTGTGTTTGAACCTTGTGGGAGCTCGTGTGACTTGTGATGATGGCCCTAGGGTGTGGGCTTGTGTGGCGTGTTGTTGACCCTTGGGTGTGGGCTTGTGTGGGCTTGTGTAGGCATGTGTAGCCTATGCTGCTGACCCTTGGGTGTGGGCCTGTGTGGCATGTGTTGTTGACCCTTGTGTGTGAGCTTGTGTGGGCTTGTATGTCTTGTGTTGCTAACCCTCCTTGTGGGTCTGTGTGGGCTTCTGTTGACCCTTGTGTGTGCTTGTGTGACTTGTATGTGCTTGGAACTGATCTTGTGTAGGCTTTGGCTGATTTTTGTGTAGTCTTGGAACTAATCTTGTGTGGGCTTGGGGTGCCCCTTTTATGGGCATGAGACTAATCGTTGTGTGTCTGATCCTTGTTGTTGATCCTTGAGTCCGCGTGAACCTTGTGGATGTCCTTGATGCAAGCTTTATCCATGTGACTTGTGTATGCTTGATTCCTTAAACTAGAAAATTGATAATACAATTGATCAATAGGTTCTTTCGTTGGGATATTACTTGATTCTTGGATTAATATGGATGGTATGATTATTGTCCTAGAATGGTCAGAAAGTGATATCATGGGATAGAAACATATTATTTCGGTGATGACATTATTCACATTATTCTGAAAAAAACATTGACTTGAAAAGTAAATTGCAAACCAAATCTTTATTAACTGAGGGAATATATACTTAGGTGTACATAAATGATAATAGATTGGAAGTGATCCCAGTTAATCTTTGTGGTCAAGACCTGGGCCAAGCAATGATTATGTCATTGTAGTTGTGACATTTGGATTGGTTGGTTATATTCACTTGGATATTATATTGGTTGTGAATTATCACAGGGATTATGGATATTGTCCTTTACCTCATAGGTCCTATTCTTGATTATAAAGTTAACACCATGATATTGCCCTTTGGGTACACATATAGATTTTGACACCTGACATACAATGTCAATCCCATTAAATAATCAAACTGTATAAATGATAACAAGTGATACTCTGTTGATTTGAGTGCATACATCATACATTGTCACTGCAATTGACATGACACTCATTATATAGATATACACCTGATATTGCACATGTTACTGTTCTTAATTACTATATCTGACATAGATCTCAATCAATGTTCCTCGTATGACACACATTATTGTTCTTGGTTATTGCCTTAAACATATATATTGGACATGATACTACATCAGACTTTACATGTCATTGTATCTGGGAATGTACTTTACACCTGACACAGTTATTCATACGTCACACTTGACCATCTAGGCTGCACTAGATATCAGGAATGAGATAACTCATATTATTGAGTGTCATGTGAGATTGAAACCACCACTACTGTTACTATTCATGTATTTAGTCCGAGTGAGCGCCCCAAGGCATAAGTAAGTTTGTATGTTGCATAATGTGCCCTCAAGCATAAGTCACGGTAATAAACATATAAACATTGATTTATCTGCATAGTCATGCAAACATTGTTAGCATATCACACTATTATGATGAGATCACATTCCATAAGAAAAAGGGTATATCTGCAATTTTGGCCCACCAAGGACGTTTTCGTAATTTTTAGATTCTAGGGCTTTTAGTAATTTAAACTTTTAAAAGTCTTTTTTGTAATTTTGTATTTTCAATTTATTATTTATATGAGGCTAGGGGTTAGGGATTCTGATATTTGATTGTGGAGAAGCAACTTATAAGGTTGAGAATTCCTTCGTTTATTGGAGAATGCGGCCGTCCTATATAATTGGCACCTTGGAAGAGCAAAATCATTTCAAAAGATCTCAACTTTATCATTGTATCCCTTTATTTTCATATTATTCTCAATAAAAATCCCTCCTTTTCCCTCGTTCTTCTCATCAAAATCCTAAAAATCACATCTTTCCACTAAAAATCTCACCTTTCTTCCAAAACTCTAATCTCTATAACAAAAACCTAAAAAAATCCTATCACATGGTATCAAAACATAGATCATGATGACGGAGGCAAAAAAGACGGATTCTTTAAAGGAACGACGGCAAGCGATAATGGAGGTCATCATGCAAACAACCCAACAGCTCATGCAATCAAATCATCAGCTTATAAAAAATCGTGACGTAGTTAAGGGTGATGGATTCAGATCTGAGCAATGACGATGTCATCAACTCAAATCTGGCACAAAATGCGCCAACTTTGGCAAAAAGGAAGGAAAACGAGATCGACGACTCAGATCTAGAGCAAAAGGCGTCTTTGGACCAAGAGGCGAAAAAATCGATAACTTTGACGTGTATCTGCATCCAGACGGCAAAGATTGGTGCAAGAAGAAAGCGACGAAATCTACTACCGGCCCCAATGGCTCGTCGGGCCCCAGGGAGGCCGGCCCAACCTGTCTGCATGGTCAGGCGACCCCTGCAGCCAGACTACATGGCCGGCGTAGCCCTGCATCCCCTGCAGGGCTGGCTGGGCCTTGCATTTGCCTTGTCAGCCCGAGTGGGCCTGTGCATAGGCCTGCGGGCCCGTCTGGACCTGCGTGCCGTTCTGCTTGGCCCACCATGGCTTGACGACATTTTTCAGGGCCCTTCATGGCTTGATGACGCTCCTCGAGACCCGGCATGGCGCATCAACACTTTTGCAGGGGCCCAAGGCACATGGTTTGCACATGGATGACCTCCTGAGCATCGGTACCAGTGTTTTGGGCACGATGAACCCTCAAACGGGCTGCATAATCATCGTGACATCTATCTGGTCGTCATTGAGGACAGAGACCAATCCTATCCTTTTAACCAGGAGGCAGGCAACCAACTTGAAGCGAATGGCCCACGTAGTACATGCACCACCTTGAGGACAAGGTAGTTTTTCAGGAATAGTAATGATGAGATCGCAACCTAGAAAAAATGGTCAGATCTGCAATTTTGGCCCACCAGGTGCGTTTTTATAATTTTCGAATTTCAAAGGGCTTTTTAGTCATTTTCATTTTTAGGAGCTTTTTCATAATTTTGTTTTTTAAGTTTATTATGTATATGAGGCTAGGGGTTATGGATTCTCAAGCTTGATTGTAGAGAGAAGAAACTAGTGAGGTTGAGAATTCCCTCGTTTATTGAAGTGTGTGTTCATCCTCTATAAGTGGCGACTTGGAAGAGCAAGATCCTCTCGAAAGATCTCAACTTTAACCTTGTATCCCTTTATATTCAGTTTATTCCCAATAAAAATCCCTCCTTTTCTCCCATTATTCTGATCAAAACCATAAAAATCCTATCTTTCCTCTAAAAATCACGCATTTCTACCAAAACCCAAATTTCTATAATAAAACCTAGAAAAATCATATCATGTTGTCATGTCATATATTGTCATGTTACCTGTTTCATATGATATCACTCCTGATATTGTATTTTAGCTTTACATGATATTACTCATGCTACTGTTTATGACATTACTAATGTTATTGTGTTTATGTTTATTTTATATGTGGTTCTCACATATTTTTCTTGTAGTTTTATAAATCTACAACCTATTATAACGGTAGTTTTTTTGCTTCTGTTAGAGGAAGGAAGTGTGGTTACCTAGAATGCACATATCTTGAGGACCCAGAGTCTTTGGAGCAAGGACGCAAAGTACCAGTAGCCAGGCAATCTGTTTATTATATTTCATCATGACGGTTACTTGATTCCATATCCATTGTCATTTCTGCCCTTTGTTATATCTAACAATGTGCAGAGCATTTTACTGTTACTCATTATTAGTTAGAAGTAAACGGAACTTAGATATTATCCTGGAGTGTTCGTATTTAGCTTAAAGAGAGAATTTTTATTAGTCTGAAACATGCATGTGCTTGTCATCTTATGTTTCCTTGGCATTTTTGGGAAGCAAGACGTGACACAATCCTCTTTGAATTAATGATAAAAGCCATAGCAAAGGTAATAAGCAAAGCAAGAAAAGGTCAAACCTTATTATCATACAAGCAAGGAAGTAAGCAATAAAACTTTTTTGGATGCCAAGTCATATTCACGCAACCATTGCGCAAACCTCCAAATTCAAAGAAGAACTACTCAAAGATGTTACACAATATATTTAGACATAGCAAATCACTTTCAGCTCTAGCACACAAAATAGGGGAAGAAATAAAACCAGCTTGGCATATGATATACTGTAATTGATTTTAGAGACCTATGTTGAATGATTCATTGTTTTTCCTCTTTTTTATGTATATTACATTGTTTTTCATCCTTTGTAAATGTATAGTTTCCCTTAAAGTAAAATTGTGTCATACTGATGCGGACGCCCCTAGCCGCCGGCCGCTTTGCCGATTCGCCGCACCCGGGTCCCACTTGATGATTAGGCTTTGATGATTTAGTTATCTGGGGGTATTCTAGTCTTTTCAGACTAGATTAGTAAATCCCCAATTTTCTATTTATTAGGGCTAGCCGTCTTTTATTTCTTTCATGCTTATTTTGTGAAGAACAATTATAGGCATCTCTTGTGAAGGTTTTAGGCTTTGTTCCGTGCAACAAAGCTAGGAGAGAGAGTCTCCTCTCGAAAGAGACTCATTTATCAATCTTTTTCTTAGTTCTTCGCAATTTATAAGATCCAAAAATCCTCTTTTTATATTTTTCCACCTTTAAATTCTGAAATTAATTGATACGAAACCCTAGTTCGTATCAAATTGGTATCAGAGCATTGAGATCCCATGGCGACAAGCACGAGGTCAAAGGCGGATGGCGTGGATGAGAAGGTGCAAGGGCTTCGGGAAGAATTCAACCGGGAGATCGAGGGGTTGAAGAAAACCCTAGGGGAATCCAATCCATCAAGGACCATGCGCATTCACAGGAGGACATCCAAATCGAACTTCGGGCGATGAGGAGGGACGCCGCGCAAGCGGGACGTGACATCCAAGGGCTAAAGGAGGCAACTTTAGATCTGAAAGAGGCAACTTCAGATCTGAAAATTTTGAGGGAGGCCACGTCGTCGATTCCGGAGATTAAAGCCATGCTCCAAGCCCTAACAATGGAGAGTGGAGGAGATCGGAGCAAGAGGATTCAAGGGGGAGAAAACCAAGGGGAATCAACACTTGAATCGGCAAATCGGGAGCAACCGGAGGGGGCGACGGCTACAACAACAAACCTGGAGCAAATCGCAGCCGCCACGAACCCTAGCGGGTCCGGACATCCAAGGAGAGAGGCCGGAGGGCCTTTTGGAAGGCCGGCAGGCCCACCTGGGCCTGCCGCCAGCTGTGCAGGCCCATCTGGGCCTGCGGCTGCACCTGCAGGCCCTTCAGGGCCTGCGGCACAGCCGCCAGGCCCTGCAGGGCCTGCCGCAGCTGCGGCAGGGCCCAGCGGGCCTGCCGCAGCTACTGCAGGCCCGGCCGGGCCTGTTGGGACCTTTGCGGGCCCGTTCGGGCCTGCCGCAGTCCCGGCAGGCCCAAACAGGGCCGCGGGAGGCCCATGGGGGCCCGCCGCAGTTCAGGCAGCCCCCTGGGGGCCCGCGACGACGCTGACAGCCCCCTGGGGGCCCGCAGCAGCATAAACAGCCCCGTGGGGGCAAGACGGAGGCGGATGGGCCCGAGACGCGACGATTGGGGCTCCAGTAGCCCAATTTTGGGGACCAGAGGCTCATCCACAGGTACCGAGGCCGCAGGTTGATCCCAGGCAGGCTTTTGATGGCTTTCCGGGGTGGGGACAAGGCCCGGGAGGCTATTTTGGAGGACGGACAGTACCAGTACAGCCACACAGAGGGGCAGGAGGGCCCGTGTGGGCACGGCAGCAGGAGTTCCCGGGGTACCATTACCAGCCGAAGGCGTGGGAGAGACCCGTGTGGCCCGAGGAGTTGTACGGGGTTGACGGGGGAGGACCAGCAGCGGCAGTCGGCGGAGGATTCGACCGTGGGGGTGACCGCGGTAGAGATGGGGGACCTCTGGGAGACATCAATGCGGATCGCCGCCTTATGAAGCTGAAGATGCCGATTTTTGACGGCACGGATCCGGACGGGTGGATCTACCGGGCGGAGCGTTACTTCCAGGTGATCCGGTTGACGGAGGAGGTTCTGAGGGCCATCGGAATCTACTTCGAGGGCAAGGCATTGGCCTGGTACAGATGGAAGGTGACGCGGACCCCCTTTCGCACTTGGGAGGAGCTGTCCGCACTGATACTATACCGGTTCCAGGATACTCCAGGGGGAGATTTCTACGAGCAGTTATCTGCTCTGAGGCAGGAGGGAACGGTCAGGGATTATGTAGAGAAGTTCGAGATGCTAAATAGTAGGGTGAAGGGGGTGACCGACGAGGTGATGATTGGGAATTTCATAAGGGGGCTGAAGCCCTCTATACGAGCGGAACTGAGGATGCAGAGTCCGGGGACATTGGAGGATATCCTTCGCCTGGCCCACAAGGCAGAGGAGAAGCATGCAGAGGAGAGACGCATTCGGGGGACTTGGGGAGCCCAGGGCCAGCGTAGTCAGACAGCACCGGCCCCACTTCCAGGGGTTACAGTAGTGCCAGTGGACACGGAAATGAAGAGAGAAGAAACCCGACCAGTGATCCCTGGTAGACGAATGACTGAGGCTGATATGAGGGCGAGGCGTGATGCAGGCCTTTGCTTCAGATGCGATGAGAAGTTCAGTCCCGGTCATCGATGTGCGAGCAGGCTGATGCAGATTGTGCTAGTACCGGACGAGGGGGAGTATGCAGATGATGGGGAGCCAGTGATGATGGAAGAGAGCGAAGTTGAGCACGCACATCTGGATGTAGCAGAGGTGTCCCTGAACTCCTTGGTAGGGGTAACCACGAACCATACCATGAAGTTGTCAGGGCGATTGGACGACGCACCGGTGACGGTACTCATAGACAGTGGGGCTACCCACAACTTCATCTCTCGACATTTGGTGGATCGTCATAGGTTACAGGTGAGCACCTTGGAGACGTTTACGGTCCTCTCAGGGACAGGGAGGAGGGAGGAGAGCAGTGGAATGTGCAAGGGGCTGAGTCTGACCTTACAAGGGGTGCAGATCGTGGAGGACTTCTTGCCCCTAGAGTTGGACAATATCGATGTGATTCTGGGCGTACAGTGGCTGAGGAGGTTGGGCGAGGTGAAGATAAACTGGAAGCAGCTTAGGATGGAATTCCAGGAGGGGGGTCGCACGGTGGTTCTGACAGGTGACCCTAGCCTCTGTTTTCCCTCGGGGGCCTTCAAAGCCAGATCTCCACCTTGAGGACAAGGTGGCTCTTTTAGGGGGAGGTATTGATGCGGACGTCCCTAGCCGCCGGCCGCTTTGCCGATTCACCGCACCCGGGTCCCACTTGATGATTAGGCTTTGATGATTTAGTTATCTAGGGGTAATCTAGTCTTTTCAGACTAGATTAGTAAATCCCATATTTTCTATTTATTAGGGCTATCCGTCTTTTATTTCTTTCATGCTTATTTTGTGAAGAACAATTGAAGGCATCTCTTGTGAAGGTTTTAGGCTTTGTTCCGTGCAACAAAGCTAGGAGAGCGAGTCTCCTCTCGAAAGAGACTCATTTATCAATCTTTTTCTTAGTTCTTCGCAATTTATAAGATCCAAAAATCCTCTTTTTATATTTTTCTACCTTTAAATTCTGAAATTAATTGATACGAAACCCTAGTTCGTATCACATACCAAGTCCATGGAATTCAATTTCCATTTGCTTGAATCAGTAAAATAATGGGTGCATTAGCATAGTTATTTTCTGATACAATATATGAGATCGGAGAGATGCAATGATGATCTTTAATTTTTAAAGATACAAAACAGGTGGTCGATCATTGGGTATATTAGATTGATTTTGTTACAGGGTGAAGGGGTTGGTATACCCATCTTTCCCGTCATTATATCATGCTCATATGGGACATGATTAGATGTTTACATAAATCAAAGCAAGTAATTGATTTGTTGTCCTTCATTTACAATGACATTGGATTGATAGCGAAATTGAAACTGTAAAGTATTTGTGCAATGCATAAATGAGCCTCCCACGCTATGGGCTTCCATTGCTAAAATAGCTTTCAATATTAGCAGCATTGTTGGTTGATGTGGCTCCAGATCTTAGAATTTGTTCCTCTAAATGTGAAATGGACATAGAGAAATCTCCAACTTCCTCTCTGACCCTCTACCATATCTTGTTTTATCTACTTGTTGCAAACTGTAAGGGTGCCAATCATATTGACACCTATGCTTTGTATTTCTTTTTTAACCTCCATTCTCGTGTTAAATTTTTTTTAACCTTTAAATTTGCAAAACAGTGTTTTCTAAGAATTTGATTTAAAAAGTCCAATATTGTCAATAATTGACAGTGACAAAATTGGAATGGAAGTATACATGGAAATGCATAGCTAGTTATGATATTGTGATATGGAACCTACTATCACAGAAAGGCATCCAAAATATACGCTAGATCTTACCTGAGGGTTGATTTGCTTTTGTGAGGTTCAACAGTTGCATATTCTGACAGCGTGTAGCCAAAAGCTTTTGACCGGTTGCACAGATAAGCATAGCAGTAATAAGATCTACAATCACAAATATCAAACTGTTCTTTGCATTAATAATGATGATAATATTAACAAAATATCTAGCTCAAGCATTGGGCTTCAAATAGAAGATGCTGAAATAGTGAAAGTGAAAATTAACTTCATATCTGATGTAGACGTTGCCCCTTACAGACTATAACAAATATGTGCTCTGAAAAAGTACAAAGTAAACCCATGGGAAAAGTTCATAGAGCATAGACATTCAAAAATTAACACAGAAAATAAGCCGGTATAAACTTTGCACATAGCCCATCCTAATGCAACTTTGTTGTTACAAAATAAATACCTGTCATAAATGTTTGTAACTTCGTTATCATTTTTCCTTTTAAAAATTTCTACAATGATATCTCCTACTTAGAATCCATCTATTTTTTTCCTGTAGGCTGTAGGCCTCCCCCTCATGAAATCAAATTGATTTGGCCCATAATATTAAAACCTTCGTAGAGCTGGAAACAGAGGACATGACAAGAGGACACATTCGCTTAGTCGATTGATATGTTTTTTTGGGTTTTGGGGATAAAAATCTGATTTTTATTGATATAAAGAGGAATAGAATGAGAGGATGACAGCTCTCCTAGCCTTTGATTCGAGAGAAAAGGCCTAACTCTCTATAATCTAGGGTTCTAATCTACTTCTAGGGTTTTCTCACTTAATTTCAACATGAAGAACGATAGCCCTAGCCCCTCTTATATATAATGAATTGATTTGTCCATAATTATAAAATTGCAACTAAGCCACAAAATTACAGAATTGCCACTGAGCTAGTTTGTCGTCCCATGCTCCAACATACGCCGTCGCCGATGGTAAGTCACGAGCCCATCATTGCTCCCTCCCAAAAGAGCCATCTTGTCCTTAAGGTGGAAGTCTGGAAACCGCTGCTCAAAGACTCCAAAAGGCTCCCAAGTAGTTTCATGGGCAAGAAGGCCATACCTTTGGATCAACACTTCTTGGGTGAATGTATTCTCTTGACCAATTCTCTTCAGCTCCGACGGCTCCAAGATCACATACATATCATCAGTCAAAGTGGCAGAAATGAAGGTGTGTGGTCCCCAATAGCCTGGCATAGTTGTGATACATAGAAAACAGGATGTTCAGTGGACTCTAATGATAACTTCAATCGGTAGGTAATCTGACCAATCCTTGCCTCAATCTCATAGGCCCAAAGTATCGAGATTACATCGTCTTATTTCTCCTGTGAGCCAAGAATCACAAACGGTACGTTCCTAGCTTCAAGTATGATGTCTCCCACTATAAACTGTACCTCTCTCCGATGCACATCTGCATGTGTCTTCATAATCTGCTGGACCCTCGTAAATGTCGCTTCAACTCATCTAGTACCATGTCATTCTCCTCCAGAGTCTGCTCCACCTAAGAAATTGGTGAACTATGGCCGTAGTGTAGTAGATGTGGAAGATCATGCCCATATAAAATTTAAAATGGCGTGGCCTGAGTGGTGGGATGATAAGACGTGTTGTACCAGTACTCAGCCCATACTATCCACTTCGTCCACTGCTTCGGAGCCTCTGAAACAAAATAGTTCAAATAAGTCTATATGCTCCTGTTGACGACCTTAATCCGTCGGAGATCATAAGTTCGTGCTCCTCTTCAAGACCGTCGCATGTATCCTAAATAGCTCCATCTAGAAATGGCACAGAAAAACCCGATCCTGGTCTGACACGATGGATTCCAGGATCCCGTGCAACCGCACCACCTCTCGTATGAATGTCATCGCAAATGTCACTGTGTTGTAGATATGTCAGAGTACCACAAAGTTTGTATACTTGCTGAGGCGGTTCACCATAACAACAATGACTGAATACCCATTTGACCTCAGCAATCCTTCAATAAAATCAATTGTCACCTCCTCCCAGACCCGATCTGGCAAGGATAGAGGCTGTATCAACCGCTTAAAAGCCATCACCATATATTTGTGACGCTGGCAAACGTCACACTTAGCCACCATCTTAGCAACATTCTTCCTCATCCCCTCCCAGAATAACTCTCTAAACAGTCGTTGATAAGTCTTGATGACTCTAGAATGCCCCCCCAACTGCATCCACATGAAACTCCTTCAATATAATCGGGATGTATGTAGATGTCTTGAGCCAGACAATCAGTCCCTTGTGTTGGGATATTGAGACCCATCCCAGTGGATTTTGATGATGTACACAAGTGATATGTGTACTAATATGTTAATTCAAGTGTATATATGTATCAATGGACTATTTTATAACCATGAACATTAAGCACGTTATAAAGCCAATTGAAGAACTTAGAAGCCGTGATCGAAAGTCTACTTTCGAGCCAAGAAATGAAGCACGTGATGGCTTAAGCATATGAAGTGTACAAAGACTTAAGATCAAAACAAAATGGCTCAAGTCAAATATTGAAGAACAAGAGCAAGTGATGTGTGTCCAAGTAAGAGATATACTTAGAATGTAAAAGCCAAAAGTATGTTTCATACACACATATAATTTCTGGAAAAATTATTTTGAAATATATTATATCATATAATACTTTGAGATAATTTTTATAAATTATTTTTCAAGTAGAAAAACCAGTGTATCAACAAATAGCCGACTATCTGGATCAAATAGCCGACTATTGACAATCGGATTTTGCCTACAACTCTGTCAAAATCCAGGTTTGAGGTCTCGGTTTCGGTCTCGGTATCGCTCTCCCGAAAATTTAGGTTTCGGTATCGGTATCGGTATCGCCCGTTTAGGTGGTTTCGGAAGTGAGTTTCGGTTCGTCCGTATCGATAGTTTCAAAAACAGTAAGTTACATGTAACTAGCAATTTGTTACTAATAAGATAATGGCAAACTAATAAAGATAATTTGTAACTTATAACTATGAACAATATTAGTTAAAAATATGCTATTCACGTTAACCATTTAGCTAAAAACACTAGCAAACTTGTAAATAATGTGTAATATGTTTAGACAAATATAGGGTGTGAATAGCGTGTCAATATATCATTTTTAGGTTTTTTGAGAATTTTTATTTAATTACACATTCTTCTTTCTCCATCTTCGACCGATACTGAATGGTATCGACCGGTATCAGCCGAAACTGACCGATACCGTTCAGTATCGGCTGATACCGAAACTGACCCTTAGTTTCGGTCTCGTTACCCACCGATACCGAAATGATACGGCCAATACCCAAGGGTATCGGCCGAAATCTCAAACCTTGGTCAAAATACTAGTCGACTATTATTGAAAATAGCCGACTATCTGGGTCAACCCTTGACAGATTTGGCAACTCGATTTGAATTTGTATTAGCCGTTAACTAGCCGTAGGAGAAGACTTTTTGAGCTAATTTTGTGTTGATTTTATGTTATTTCTTCTCTACAAATAACTGAGTTTTCATAGGATTATACACAACAATTTTATATTATAAGAAAGCTCTCTCTTTCCTCAATAGTGCTCATGTTCTAATTTGTTCTTCATATTTTCAAAAAGGCTATTGTTTTGAAATTCTTTTATACTTAATTCTCAGTTTTATTTTCTGGTTATTTCTAGCCTTTTGCAAACTTGATTTGATCTCCAAGCTTATAGCTTTTCTTATTGAGATTCAAATTTCAAGTTCTTTTTAATCTTTGTGTTCTTAAAGTAATACTTTTTCAAAGATTAAAAAATTGATCATTGATCTCTAAAGCCCAAGTTCATATTTTAGAGAATCAATTTCCAGCATAACTCTTTTTGATCAAATTGTCCTAATTTATATCATTTATTTGATCAAGAGTTTTTTGATTTCTTAAGCCACGTATACACTAATATACTATTGGCTTTAGGAAATCTTATTCTCATTTTCCTATCTGTTGTAAAGTCTTTGAAGAATACTTGGGGTTTGTAATTTCCGGGTGAAGGGAAAGTGTTGTTGGAAATCCTAGTTGGTTGTAACTAGGTGAGTGTGTTGGAAATTCCTGGCGAGGGAAGCTAGGTGATTGTATTGCAGTTTGCAATAGTGGATAAAATCCCAAGCGAGGTTTGGGACTGGACGTACCCGGGGCAAGGAACCAGGATAAATTGTTGTGTTTGCATTGTGCATCTATTTTCTCTCTCTCATTATTATTGCTTGTAATATTCATTTCTGCTGTAACTCATTATTTTCACAAGCATACAATATTGTGTTGATTAAGTACATTTGGGATAACTCTCATTTGAAACTTAGGCAACTTAAAAGAAGGATTTTAACTAAACCGAAAAATTTTATCATTTGTTGATAATCCTATTCAACCTCACTTCTAATGTTGTCTGCCTTCCACATGAATCCAACACTTGGTATCAAAGCGAGAATTAAAAGCGATGGCATCGACATCACACCACTCAGAGGGACTCAACACCATGCGACCACCATTGTTCAACGGAACCAACTACGCTAGTTGGAAGATCCGAATGAAGACACGTCTACAATACTTGGACATTGACGTGTGGACAGTTACTAAAGATCAGCACAAACCACCTACCGAGGCAGACACTGAAAAATGGTCAATTGATGAAAAGAAGAAAGGTAACCCAAACACTAAAACTATGAATGCATTATTTTGTGCAATTACAGGTAATTAATTCAACCGCGTCTCAATGTGAGACCGCATACCCGATTTGGCATACTCTTGAGGTAAGCCATGAAGGTACTGAAAAGGTAAAGGAATCTCGAATGAATCTCGAATCAATATGTTGCATTCTAAATTCGAAAGTTTAAAAATGTAAGGAGAGCGTATTAGCGACGTTAATACTTGATTTACTAACATCACAAATGAGCTTCCAGGATTAGGCAAGAAAATTTCTGAATATGATCAGGTGATGAAGATAGTTCGATCACTTCGACCAGAATGGAAGCAAAAGACCACCGCCATTCGAGAAGCACATAATATGAAGACAATCACCTTGGAAGAACTGATGGGAAATCTCATGGCTTATGAGATAAAGCTAGAAGACAGAAAAATCGAAGAAAAGCCAAAGAAGAAAACACTGGCATTCAAAGCCAACGAAGAGAGTTCAGACTCGGAATACTCCAAAAGGGACGAAAGAGAAATTGCATTTATATAGAGGAAATTTAAAAAATTCCTCCGAGGTAAGTTCGAAAACAAAGATCACGTTCTACTAATGAAATTATTTGGTTTAGATGTAACAAACAAGGTCACGTTCGAAGAGATTACTAATTGGAGAAGAATCGTGACCAAGGAAAAGGCAAAGAAAAGGAGAAAGATAGAAGGATTCACAAAGACAAAAGGTTCGTGAAGCCGAAGAAGGCGTTTGTGGCCTTTGGCCAAAGCGATGTATCGAGCTCCGATGAATCGTCAACATCATCTGACAAAGAAGAACGGGAAGAACGGGTGCACATGTGTTTCATGACGTCAACGTCATCGAATGTAAGTAATCATGCAACCTCCTTCGCATCACTATAGCGACGACAACCTCCCTTAGTAGTAGTGATAGTGATGATGACAGTGATAGTGATTTTGATTTTGATATTAAAGGTGCTTAAAAGAATTGTGTAATGCTCATGAAAAATTCATTAGAGAGTAACACAAATTGAATAAGAAATTTAAGATATGCACCAATAAAAAAGAAGAGATCAAAAAAGAAAACGAGGAATCAATCAATAAGAATAAATCTATTTTGGATGAGGTCAATGGAATGAAAGTTGGGATAAATGACATAGATAATATTGTGATTGCCACCAAGAGGAAATTTGATAATCTCCCAAAAATTGTGGATAAATTCAATAAAGGAAAAGAGAAGCTCGATGATATAATTGACACACAAAAAGCTTCTGGGAGTAGAACCGGCTTATGATATGAAAAATCCAACCCTGTGTACGTAGAAAAGCATTTTAGGGATGCTAACATGAAAAACATGTACTTCAAGATGTGATCCCCAAAAATGGCACGAGCAAAATAAAAGAAAGGTATGTAGATGAATTTATGCGTGAATTTCATTTTAATAAAAATTAACTTGTGTTCATGACAGAAGTACTAAACCGAATTGGATTTGGTTTCCATTAAAATGAGATTTTATCTCGACTAATCCCTCGGGTCCAGATGAAAAGGGTACCAAAACTTTGCTTCCTTTTTATGT
This sequence comes from Scilla litardierei, assembly GCA_030789695.1. NCBI lineage: Eukaryota > Viridiplantae > Streptophyta > Magnoliopsida > Asparagales > Asparagaceae > Scilla > Scilla litardierei. The sequence goes on along the minus strand of CM061142.1, from coordinate 302,661,544 downwards.
ACCAACAGATGCAGGGATTAGCTAAAAGAGTCTCTCAAAGAACTGATCGTACACACGATTGAAGAGGAGATAAAGAGGCAAAAATCAGTGAGAAAATCATGTTAAAATATTATAAAATAAATGAATATGTGCAAAATTATTTCTTATGCATTAGAAAGTTTGTTTGAATGATTAAAAATGAGTAGAAATCAGTTTAATGTATTTTTAATGAATTCTGAAGTCAAAAACAATCAAACTGGCAGAGAGCCGACTATCTGGGTGGATAGCCCCTATATGGGTGTTTTTCTGTAACAAAAAACAGTCGACTATTAGGTTTTGGATTTCGGATTTTTGGACTTCCTAATGGATTTTTACAGCCATTATTCACCCATACCCATTAAGAAGAGTAGATCATCACCCTTGATTCAAACTCTAAGGCTAGGATCAAATGGCAAGCTAGTAAAGCCCTAGTTCTTACCCTCTTCTCTCATTTTATCTCATAGCATCCCCTCTTTTCATCTCCCACTCACTCTTTCAAAGATTTCACCTTTGCACAAGGAGAAGATCAGGGATTGGAGAAGGAAGTTTGGAAGGAAGATTCATCCTCACCCTATGTATATCAGCTCTTCATCAAAACTTCATCTTTTCTAGTTTATTTTTTCTTAGCACCATAGTTAGGGGAGCCCAAGTTAAGAAGAAGAGAATGGAAGACTCTTTATCTCAACCTCTATCTGAAATGGAGCTTATCGCCCATTATCTTCTCAACCCCGAGTTGATTTCAACATTTGATCTCAATGCCAATAGGACTACTCTCCAAGAGAGGTATGTTAAAATCAATGATTTGGAGAATTATGGCATTCACACCATATTTCAATTTCAAATGCTAATCGATTTGTTTTCACATAAAAAATCAGTGTAGATGTTATCCTATATTGACATATATATGGTACACAAATATGATTGTGAACACCTCCACATCCACCGAAACACCTAAGATTTCCACAAAAGTCTTGGATTCTATCATTGTCCTTGACACACAAGGATTGGGACTTAGACTTGGTATCCCAAGCATGGAGACACTTCTCCATGAGATTGAATTGAATGACAAGGATATTCTCGAACATATGTATCGGGAAGCCAAATTTTACAAACTAGCCTACCCATCGGTGATCTCACACCCACGGCACGAATCCTTGCTAACATCCTTTCATATAACATCAATCAAAAGGGTGAAAGACGAGTTGTTCTTTCATTGAACCAAGCCATATGTGTGTATGCCATGTTGGCTCAAATCAAAGTGAACTGGGCTCAAATTACACTGAAAACGTCATCCTAGTGCCACATCAATGAACCCTACTTCTCTTCGCCACAGACATTATCTCACATATATCTTCATCTCCGCCGGAATAGACATTGATGGCGAAACCCACTTCATAGAGCCTATGACTAGGTTCGATTCGGGTGCACTAAATAAGGTGGGTCTTAGTTGGGACCCTGCGAAGAATCCCACCGATGGAGAAGGTGATGATGATGAGGAGATGATGATGATGATGAAAGGGAACCCATGGAGCTAGGCCAATCTTCATCCTTTATGGAGATTCCTCCATACATGCTTACTTTTCAAAAAGCTGTATGTGCTAGGCTTGAAAAGATGAAACTTCAAGTGAACAATGTTAGAGAGGATTTGATCAAAAGGATGGACAAGTTGAAGGAAACAATGACCCAAAGGCTTAATATCACAGATATCTTGATTAAAGAAGTCAAAGAACTTGTCGAAATCAAGAAGGAAATTCAACGTGGATGAGTGGCGTCTATACTTGTGTGGATTTTATGTTTGCTTGGACTCATAGTATGCTTGAACTTTATCTAGAATATGTAATTTGAAAACAATTTGGTCTGTAATATTTGATACTTATGCTACTTTGTTTTCTCACCAAATTTTGTTTCATTGCGTGAGAATAGTTATGCTACAATGGTTTGTAATATTTTATGTTTGGAACCCATGAAACTCTAATTTGTAATATTTTGGTTTCACTCACAATTTTGTTTACTTATGTGAGGATATGATTTATGATATATGTCATTCTCTATTCATATGCTTGCACATTTATATGCTTGAGAATTATATTCATATGAACAATGCATGTTGAGATTTTGTGTTCCTCACAATAAAAGATATTGAGACATTAGTTGATACATCAAGTGAAAATGTTCTATCATGCAAAGTTTTTTATACTTGAGGTCATGATCATAAATTTTTGATCTCACACACTTAATATTGCAAACTTTATTTACATATTATATCAAGTATGTCATTTCCATATCACATTTTATTTTGTCGTGACAAAGGGGGAGAAAGGTTCCAAGGCATATAAAATAACAATATATGGTTAACACTTGAATTAGAATATAATATGAATTATGCATATCTCATCTTATTGCTAATCAGCCTTGATGCATGGGGTGTAACTTCTCCATAGAAATCATGCATCTCTACAAGGGTAGCATAAGTCATTTTTTGTTGTCATATTATATTTTCCATATTTTATATCATTTATTGCCATCATCAAAAAGGGGGAGTGTTGGATATTGAGACTCACCCCCATTGGATTTTGATGATATGCACAAGTGATATGTGTACTAATATGTTTAATTCAAGTGTATATATGTATCAATAGACTATTTTATAACCATGAAGATTACGTACGTTGTAAAGCCAATTGAAGGACTTAGAAGCTGTGATCGGAAGTCTACTTTCAAGCCAAGAAATGAAGCACATGATGGCTCAAGCATATGAAGTGTACAAAGACTTAAGATCAAGACAAGATGGCTCAAGTCAAAGATTGAATGACAAGGGCAAGTGATGTGTGTCTGAGTGATATACTTAGAATGTAAAAGCCAAAAGTATATTTCATACACACACACATAATTTCTGGAAAAATCATTTTAAAATATACTATATCATATAATACTTTAATATAATTTTTATAAATAATTTTTCAAGTATTTTTAAGTAGAAAACCCAGTGTATCAAGTAATAGCCGGCTATCTGGGTCAGATGGCCGACTATTGACAGTCAGATTTTACCTACAACTCCTTATCAAAATAACAGCCGATATTATTGAAAATAGCCTACTATCGGGGTAAAAAGCCGACTATTCCCCATAATAGTCGACTATCTGGATCAACCCTTGACAGATTTGGCAACTCGATTTGAATTTGTGCTAGCCGTTAACTAGCCATTGGAGAAGACTTTTTGAGATGATTTTGTGCTGATTTTATACTATTTCTTCTCTATAAATAGCTGAGTTTTCAGAGAATTATACACAACAATTTTATATTATAAGACAGCTCTCTCTTTGCACAACAGTGCTCAAGTTCTAATTTGTTCATATTTTCAAAAAAGGCTACAGTTTTGAAATTCTTTTATACTCAATTCTCAGTTTTATTTTTTGGTTATTTCTAGCCTTTTGCAAACTTGATTTGATCTCCAAGCTTATAGCTTTTCTTATTGAGATTCAAATTTCAAGTTCTTTTTAATCTTTGTGTTCTTAAAGTTAAACTTTTTCAAAGATTAAAAAATTGATCATTGAACTCTAAAGCCCAAGTGCATTTTTAGAAAAATCAATTTTCGACATAACTCTTTTTGATCAAATTGACAAATTGTGCTAATTTATATCATTTATTTGATCAAGAGTTTTTCGATTTCTTAAGGCACGTATACACTAATATACTCTTGGCTTTAGGAAATCTTGTACTCATTTTCATATCTGTTGTAAAGTCTTTGAAGAAGACTTGAGATTTGTAATTCTCGTGTGAAGAGAAAGTGTTGTTGGAAATCCTAGTTGGTTGTAACTATGTGAGTGTTGAAAATTCCTACCGATGGAAGCTAGGTGTTGTATTGCAATTTGCAATAGTAGATTAAATCTTGAGTGAGGTCGGGGACTGGACGTACCCAGGGCATGGAACCAAGATAAATTGTTGTGTTTGCGTTGTGCATCTATTTTCTCTCTCTCATTATTATTGCTTGTAATATTCATTTTCATTGTAACTCATTATTTTCACAAGCATACAATATTGTGTTGATTAAGTACATTTGAGGTAACTCTCATTTGAGACTTAGACAGTTTAAAAGAAGGATTTTAACTTAACCGAAAAAGTTTATCATTTGTTGACAATCATACTCAACCCCCATTCTAGTGTTATCTGCCATCCACAGGGATCCAACACCTTGTACAACAGGCGATGCCCCTCCAACAAATACCCTAGAAACTCGGTCAATCCCTATAGCAGTGCGATAAAAATCTCCGCCACCTCTACATCCTCCTCAATTTCTCGCAGTAAGGGCTCCCAATCAAGAACCACCTATACAAATAAGACTGCCAACTGTGAATCCTCTCCTCGTCAGGACAAAGCATCCATCACCTTATTCTCATGCGCTGGCCTATAATGAATCTCAAAATCATACTCCAATAGCTTTTAGATGGTTACCTCTATGCTTCTCAATAACGATCCGTTGCTCTAACAGATATTTGAGGTTTTTCTGATCTATTCGCACCATGAAATTTCTTCCCAATAAATATGGCTTCCACTTCTACACTGCTAGCACAATAGCCATCAATTCGTGCTCAAAACAGACTTGAGCCGAGCCATCGCCGTCAATACCTAACTGAAGTAAGCCGCTAATCATGCATCAACACGACGCCCAACCCATAACCAAAAACACATCTCTACCACAAAAGACCAAATGAAATCTGAAAGAGATAGCATTGGTACACTAGGCATGCCCCTCTTCAAGGCCTCAAAAACCCATGTCGCCTTCTCGCCCCGCTAGAAGCTGTCCTTGAGCTGCTCCGTTAATGGCCGAGCAATAGTGATATATCCTTTGACGAACTTTCTGTTGTAATATCACGTCAGCCCTAAAAATCCTATCAACTCCCACGAAGTGGTAGTGCATGCTAATCAGTCATTGCAGCAATCTTTGTTCTATCAACTAACACTCCCTCCGTCGAAACCACAAGTCCCAAATATTCAACTCTCAACCACGTGAACAGGAACTTCTTTGGATATAACTGGTGGCTTTGCAGTTCATGTAGCATAATCTCTAAATGTTCGATATGCGCTTTCATGGATCGGTTATACACCAAAATGTCATCAAAGAAGACTAGTACAAACATCAAAGAAGACTAGTACAAACTCCTCAAATATGGGCGGAATATATTGTTCATGAGAAGCCTGAAAAGTAGCAAGTGTATTGGTGAAGCCAAAAGACATAACCAGAAACTCGTATTGGCCCTCGTGAATCCTGGAAGTAGTCTTGGTCATATCCTCAACTCGCATCATGATCTGATGATAACCCGAATTCAAGTCAATTTTGGAGAAGACCATCGCTCTATAAAGCTCATCTAGAAGCTTTTCGATCACATGGATAAGGAATCTATCTGGCATCATCTCCTTGTTTAATGCTCTATAATTAACGCAGAACCTCCAACTACAATCATTCTTCTTCACTAGCAAGACTGTGCTAGAAAAGAGACTCACACTGAGATGTATCACTTCTGCCTGAATCATCTCCCTAACCATCCGCTTGATCTAGTCCTTCTGCACCTGAGGGTATAGATAGGATATCACGCTGATGGGTAAGACCCCTTCTCACAGGGCTATGGCATGCTCGTGGTCCCATGGAGATGGAGGCCACGAAGCGTCTGAAACACTCCCTCGAACCGAATCAGAATTTTTCTACACCACTGTGGGAATGTCATGCTTCTCGTCCTCTTATGTCAAGCTCTGTAGCTCCACCAAAAATCCTTTTCCATCTGTCTGTATCATCTTTGCCATGGTTTTCAAAGAAACCATAGTTTGACACAAGCTGGGATCTCCCTGGAGTGTCCTGAAACTTCATACGTAATAGCTTCTAATTAATCTTTATGTCCCCCTAAGGACTGCAGCCATCTTATCCCAAGATCACATCTGTGCTGCCCAGGTCAAGTGGCAAGAAAACCTCCATGATTTGAATGTCCTGTAGAGTCAAAATGAGCCTGCAGCATACTCATCTACTCCGCTCAACATTCCCAATCCCCATCATCACCCCGAAAACTTCATGTGTCCACCAGCTGCAGCCTCTGCTGATCCACCACTTAGTTAGGGATAAAATTGTGGGTGACCCTATGGTCAATCAGCATCGCAACCTTCAGATCTCAAATTCTTCACGTCAACTTCATGATGTGATTCGGAGTGAATCCCACCACGAAGTTTAACAAGACCTCTACGACGTCCAAATAGGGATGCTTGTGTTCGCCTCCCTCTTCCTCTACCTCCTCGACCACATCCTCCTCGACATCCTCGTCATCCACTATCAGCACTTGAAGCGTGTTGTCTCAACACCAATGCCCTGGTGTAAATTTCTCATCACGGTGAAAGCATTATCCCTTTGCTCGTTTATTCTGCACCTCAGTCTCCATTAGGCGCCTAAATTGCCCACCTGGCAGTGCCTCGTCGTTCTTTTCTCTACTGGGCTAGAGCCCTCCTGACTGTGCCTTTACCCCCCCCCCCCCAGCTGTACCTAACTACGAAAAGTGGAGCCACCCCCCAAGCCCCTTGGCCCGCCGCTCTGCTATGTACCTGTCCTGAATCATTTGGGACATCTTCATAATATCCATCAATCCCATCAGTCTCTGTATATCAAGCTCGGCTCAAATGTCTGTCTTGAGCCCCTTCATTAAACTCACCTTCAATGACTCCTCGGATATTCCACTCACTCGGCCTGATAGCATCTCGAACTTATTCCTGTAATATCTGACAGACGCTCTCTTGCTTGAGTGAAAAGAGCTATTCATACAGACTACCTCCCTAGAGATCGCAAAATTAGTCGAGCAGGCGGTCCTTGAACTCCTCCCATGAGCTCGCAGTCTGCCTTTGCTCTCTTTGCTGGTACCATGACAATGCATCTTCCTCCAAACATATAGCAACAGTCATCGGCTTCTCCTCTGTCATGCGATTCACGATGAAATATTTCTCGGCCTGCTAAATCCATGCATAATGACCCTCTCGTAAAAATTGACATCTTTAGCTTTAGGACCTTACTTTCTGTGCTGAAGACCACATGTTCAGCTCTACCTCTAGGCCGCCCGTAATGGAACTGACGGTAGGCGTTCTGTTGTGTACCAAAATCTCTAAAATGTGCTCTTTCTGCCCCTATCATCTCCCCCAATCATCATCAAATCAATCAAGGTCTCCACCATCATTATCGTAGTCCTAGTTGGTGCCCTATCGATCATCAAATCTGCCTAAAAGTCTGTCGTACCCTAACAACTGTCGACAAGGCCCAATGGAGCCTCCGCCTCCAAATCCAGGTCTGTGGGGCCCCTGGCAGCCTGTCGATGGCTCGTCGGGCCCCAGGAGGCTCGTTCGTAGCTCGTGGTCCCGGGCAAGGCTGCCAAGGGTTGGCGGGCCCTGTCATCTCATCGCAGGGGCCGTGCGGCCCCTGGCATATTTGTCAAGGGCCACTACTCCTTTTCGGCTCAGCACAAGGGCAATGCAGCCCCTAACGTGGTCACATGGAGCCGACACCCCCTCCCAGCTGAGCCAAGGGATGGTACGGCCCCTGGCAAAGGCTTGTCGACCCCATCTGATTGCTTCAGGGGCAGTGCGGCCCTGGCAATTTCGCATGGGCTCACCGCCCCACTCCGGCTGATCCCAGGGATGGTGCGGCACATGGCGAGGTCGCAGTGGCTCCTATCCCCTTTTCACTTCATCCAAAGGGCGGTGCAACCCCTGGCATGGCCGATTGGTGTTGCCGCCCCCTTCTCCTTCCTCCCAGGGACAACGCGGCCCCTGGTGTGTCTGTTGGGAGCCGTCGCCCCTTACTATATGTTCATAGGGCTCGCAAATCCCCCGTTCCATCTACGACTAGAATTCTTCATCAAAGTTAACGGCTTTCTCCTTGCCTTTGATCACTGTTTTTGTCTTTCGCTTCCGATCTTCGCCATGATCCTCATCTTCCTCCAGATATGGTTCGTTGGATTCACATTTTTAGATCTAGGGCTTCTGTTCATCTCCTCAATTTTTTCATTAGGGTTTCCACTGACAACTTCATCTGGTTTGATATCCATTCCTCCATCAATGATATCTTTTCATCCACCGAATAAAACTTCTCCTCCATCGATTTCTTAAGCCTGTCGATCTCATTATCGAGTTTCTCCTCTATAGCTTCCACCTTTCTTGTTGCCGCCATCAGGATTTATACTTTGATACCAATTTGATAGGATTTTATAGGATTTTAGGGAATAAAAATTTGATTTTTATTGAGATAAAGAGGACTATAAGGATAATTTGGCCATTTGTGATAGGAGGACCACTCTCCTAGCCTTTGATTCGAGAGAAAAGAACTAACTCTCTACAATCTAGGGTTCTAATCTACTTCTAGGGTTTTCTCACTTAATTTCTACATGAATAATAATGGCATCTGGCTCCATTCTATATATAATGGATTGATTTGTCTAGAATAATAAAATTGCCCCCCCCCCAACCCTAAATTACAGAATTGCCACTGGGCTAGTTTGCCACCCCATGCTCAGTCCAACACCACCGTCGTTGGTAATTCACGAGCCCATCATCGATCCTCAAAAGGGAAAAAGAAACGCATGTCATTCACCGTTTCAAATATTTTCGATACAATCGACCCTGATATATCATTTTTGAATCATAAACGATATGATATGACCGATACGACATGGCAAAAATATTTGTATGCTTTTAAGCTTCCATTGGCTGATAATGTCTATTTTGTTATTTGTCGTAGTTTTACTTATAAAACACATGCATATTTTTAAATTTAATACTCAAAACTATTTATATAAGTATTTTCTTCCAAGGTAAGTAAGCTTTTCTATCTTAATTCATGATACGAATGAGAGAAGCGAAATAAAGGGAGACATGCTTTATGCTGACTACATAACAGATTGATTAAATAAATAATAATAGCTATTGATGTAAAGAATATCGAGGAGTCATAATGGGTTTTTCATATTCTTCAAGAAATTTTCTAATTTTACATTGTCTAAAAAGTTAGATAAAAATTTCAATATCTTAAATTCTGATGTTATTCTTTCTGGTAGAATTGTGGTTATTATACCATTGTTGCTACCATGGATTGTTTGTCACCGTCCTTATGGTTATTCTTCTTCTTCTTATTCTTCTTAAGATTGTTATTTCGTATCATTACTTTTACTTACTGTTACTTTTTTATTTCTTTCAATACTTGCTTAGGCTATTGCAATAAGAGCAGCTATAATCATTATTATTTACGGTAGTTACGGTAGTTGTAGATATAACAAACAAATATAGCATTAATTTTATTAATTAGATGAGAACTAAAGTAGCAGAATAGCATAGGAGAAATTTTTACTACTAATACAATTCTGCATATACAATGAAATTTGAAACCTTAGGTTGTTTTGTAATAGTTTGTCATACTTATGTCATGGCTAGCGATGTTTTATAAGTTAAAACTATGATATTGTTCTTGTAAGTTGTGATCTCTATTATAACTTGCACTATTTAACATATTGTATATGTGAAATTTTAAGCTAATATACTTGTTTTAGTGATTTATGATGCCTACGTCAAGGTTCACAAACTCTTGCATATTTTTGAATGAGATTTAATATCATATAATAATTTGTAATGATTCGTGATGCACGTGTCAAGACTCGTATTATTTTGAAAGTTGTTGAATGAGATCTTAATGTTTTCAAATAGTTTGTGAATTTTTAGTTTTTTGTATTCATGATTTATTTATTTTTTTAACGATCACTACTTAGGCTATTGCAACAAGAGCAAATATTATCATTATTATTTGTGGGAGTTGTAGCTATAACTAACAAATGTAGTAGCAAATTTTATTACATACAGAACTAAAGAAGAAAAATAGCATAGGTAGAGAACTTTACCAAAACTAATACAATTCTGCATATTCGAAGAGATTTAAATCTAATGTTGTTGTGTAGCATAGGAAGAGAAGTTTACCATAACTAATACAATTCTGCATATTCAAAGAGATTTAAAATCTTATGTTGTGGTGTAGCAGTTTGTGATACTTATGTCAAGACTTGCAATGTTTTGGAAGTTGAAACTATGGTATTATTCTAATGGTTTGTGATCATTGTTATAGCTTATACTATTTTGCATATTGTAGGAATGAGATTCCAAGCTCATATGCGTGTTTTAGTGATTTATGAAGCCTACATTAAGTCTCACAAAATCTTACATATTTCTGAATGAAAATTAAGATTCCATAATAATTTGGAATGATATGTGGTGCACGTGTCAAGGCTTGTACTATTTTGAAAGTTATTGAATGATATCTTAAACTTTTATAATGTTTTCTAATGGTTTGAGAAATTTTTTATACTTTTTATACTCATGATTTATCACTTTGTACATCATATATTTATATTAATGATATTTGACGCTATTCATAGTATTTTGATGTGACGGAATAATATTGTAAGATATTACAACTACTTTTTAGTTGTTAAGATTTATATATATGTAAGAACTGACATGTGCATCCCGATATTGACACATTCCCGATATATCCATGATATTCAATATCTGATATGAAAAATTCACTCCAATACAATCCCAATCAAGGTGTGAGGTATCGCCCGATACCAAGAGGTATCGGGCGTATCGGACCGGTACCGCTCAGTACAGGTCCGAAACGTCACCCAAAAATCGGTATTGGCCGAAACCCTAGGGTTTCGGCCAGTTTGGCCCAGTATCGTGCGAAACTGGCCGAAACCCTAGGGTTTCGGCCGACAAACGTGAAGAAAGACAAAGATGGAGAAGAAGACGAACCCCCTAGCCCCTAATCCTAGCCCCTGACCCTAAGCAGTAGCTCATATCCATACATACAGCCCCGTGAATGAACATTACCCATTCACAGGAGTGTGTTGTTCATTCACGGGGTGATATGAGTGTTCGGTCAAAAGGTGGAGTGAGTGTTCATTCACGGAGAGACAGTGAGCAACCACGGGAAGAGATAAGAACAAATTATAAAAGGAGTGGAAGGGGAGATTTAGCAGCTTACCTAAACAACGAGAAAAACCCCAACTTTCATTGATCAAAACCCTAATCCCCATCGAGCGTGCCTTCGTTGCCTTCGGAGTTCGGAGGGATCCTGTGAGAAGAAGTCGGCATCGAGACTGATTCGAGAGATGAGGAAGCAAAGTCGCCGGAGAGAAGACGTCGTCGAGACTCGAGAGAGGAGGAAGCACCGTCAGACCGTCGCTGAGAGGCTCGGAGAAGGAGTCGCCGTCGAAATTGGAGTCGCCGTCGATATTGGAGGAAGCACCGTCGATATTGGAGGAAGAAGCGGCGACGAGGGCTCCGTCGAGGGTTTCGCCGCGGGAGAAATAATTTCGAGCGCTGCGGGAGAAATAATTTCGAAGCGCTTTCGAAAATTCTTGTCGACGCACACGTATTAAAGGTCAGTTTTAGTTAATTTTAAGCAAATTACACAATTGCCCATGATAAACAGGCATATTTACAAGTTTGACATTATACAAAAACCTAATAATCCAATCTAATGGCATATTTGTAAATAAACTGAACGTTAGGGGATAAATTGAAAAGGTTGGAAATAGTGCGGTTGGGCCAATTACCAAACTAACCTTTGTGTTCATTATAATTACAAGTTTACCATTAATAGAGAACACACTTAACAGATTGGAATGGCATACTTGTAAATAAATAGAATTTCTGGACTTACTAGAAAATGGGTGTTTTGATATTTTAAAATACAAATAAATATATAAATAGGGTAAAATAATGTAAAAATACGTAACAAATACGAAAAAATATGCAAAAAATACGGAAAATACGTAAAAATTGTTTTAAATACATATTAAATACGGAAAAATTATTTAAAATAAAAAATAAATACGGAAAAAAAATTAAAATACAAAATAAATACGGAAAAAAATTTAAATTACAAAATAAATAAGGAAAAATTATTTAAAATACAAAATAAATAAGGAAAAAATACGAAAACCACATAATAAATATAGAAAAAATACTTAAAATACATAATAAATCCTAAAAATACTATATGGCTAACATCAATTTAATTACCATATAATACGTGGTTAGAGGAAAAATTCCTAAAATAAAGGAGAAGCTTAAAACAAAAGAGAATCTGCATTAAATGTCGCCACAGAGCTCTAAAAAATTTCCCCATTAAATGTCGCCCCCGAGCTCTTCGGGTCGGGTCAAAAAACCGGATGAGGGTCACACGCTCTAAGCCTCTAACAATGGTAATTTTAAAAAAATAATAATAAATTCTAATAGAAGTAAAGGAATTATTGGCAGAAAATACTAGGTACTTAAGTCCTTATACTAGAGAGATACTAATAAAAATACCAATAAATGGTAATAAATATTAGGTACTAAAATACTAAAACATACTAAAGAAATTAATGTTAAATAAATGGAAATACTCGATGGAGAACACAATTAGCAGATAGAATGGCATACTTGTAAATAAATGGAAATACTGGCATTATTAGAAACTGCGTGTTTTGCTATTTTAAAATAAAAATAAATATATAAAAATACGGGAAAATACTGTAAAATATGTAAGAAATACGAAAAAATACGGAAAATACGGAAAATACATAATAAATATGGAAATGTACTTTAAAATACCTAATAAATACGGAAAAATTATTTAAAAATACAAAATAAATACGAAAATATATGAAAAACACATAATAAATATAGAAAAATACTTAAAATACATAATAAATCCTAAAAATACTACATGGACTCCTAAAGATACTATTTAAAATACATAATAAATACAGAAAAATTAGTTAAAATACAAAATAAATACGTAAAAATACGTAAAATGCATAACAAATATAGAAAAAATACTTAAAACACATAATAAATCCTAAAAATACTACATGGACTCCTAAAGTTACTATTTAAAATACATAATAAATTCAAAAAAAATTAGTTAAAATACAAAATAAATACTGAAAATACGGAAAACGCATAACAAATATAGAAAAATACTTAAAATACATAATAACTCCTAAAATGCTATATGGACTCCTAAAGATACTATTTAAAATACATAATAAATTCAAAAAAATAGTTAAAATACAAAATAAATACTGAAAATTACAGAAAACGCATAACAAATATAGAAAAATACTTAAAATACATAATAAATCCTAAAAATACTACATGGACTCCTAAAGATACTATTTAAAATACATAATAAATTCAAAAAAATTAGTTAAAATACAAAATAAATACTGAAAAATACGGAAAACGCATAACGAATAAAAGAGAACTTAAAATACTAAAAATATGTTAGAACTTAAAATACTAAAAAATTTTAATACTAGTACTTATGGGATTGGGTTAGCCATTAAAATACTAAAATTTTCCAATAAAATTTTCTAAAATTTTCTCACAATAGATATACTACAAATTGCATGTTATTTCATGTGATATTTAAGTTGCTTATCTGCATGCTAAATTTTATGAGATAAAATTTAATTGACATGTTTTAATGGTAATTCTATTTTCTTGCATATTATATGATAATTCAAGAAGGCCTCTTAGGTTAGCCATTAAAATTCTTCTAAAACTTATGAGATGAATTTTAGATTGACATGCTATGTTTAATAAATTGTTACAACTATTAAATACCTAATTCATGATTAGGGTAGTCCTTTCCAACGATTATTATTTTAAACGTTCTAATAATAATTTTGATAAAAGTGTACACTTTAAATTGTTGTAATGTGAATATATTAAAATCCAAATACATGATTAGGATAGCACGTTGAAACAAATAAAACCATATAGTTGATAAGGACTCTAATAAAAGTTATTAACGAATCATAATAAATTCGAATTTTAGGATTCAATTAGTTGATATGATTAACTAGTTTTAATAAAAGCCTTTTAGTTGATGGCAAACATATGAATGATAAGTTTCCTTCAATGGACCATGATCCGGCTCAATGTGCTTAGCTAAGTTTGCTGGATCACCCTAGCTAGACTGGGTATAAGTGATCCTGGCTTAGTCAATTCCCTGACCGTGTTCCGTTGTACCGCAAGGACACAAATCATGATTATGTGACACCGTCGACTATATCTAAGTCTAATACGTTAATAATCTTTTCAAGATTAATCGTAACCCTTGGTTTATGGTGCAGTAATTAACATGTCTCGAAGAACTCCACTGTAAAATGATCGCAGAAAACCATAAACAAGTAAGGTGCAACTATTGCCGGAAAGAAATGCATAGAGGCGTGTCTCGCCTTAAGGATCACTTGGCAGGAATTACCGGGGATGTGCTGACATGCCCCGAGGCACCTAAAGAAGTGCGTTAAGAGATGAGAGCGCACATATTTCAAAAGAAGGCCGAAAGGGTACAGGCCAGATTTGAGAAGAGGATAGAGGAGGAGATAAGGGCAAAGCAGACGGAGGCAATATCAGATGACTCAGATGAGGATGAGGATGACACCGAAGAGGCGAGGGACCTTAGAAGAGCTCTTAGAAGTAGGCAAAAACTTGTCGAAGAAGAGATTAGAAGTGAGGACAGAAGGATGGGAGCAGGATCGTCTGGGTCTGGAGCCCCTGGGCTAGCCAGATCGGGTAGTTGTGTCGGCCGAATGGCCGGTATGTTTGCGTGCGGTTCTGCTCGTGATGTTCAGCCAACTGGTAGACCAGCCGGCGCTCTCAGACCCGGTGCCGACCCTTTTTCTCAGACGAAGAAGGGTAAATCCCAATCAACCATAAATAATACCTTCATGAAGAATGCCAAGGCCTATGTCGGCTGAGCTATGGCCAAATTTTTCTACTTCAACCACATCCCATACAATGTGACCAATAGCCCATATTACAGGCCCATGGTGGATGCTATTGCGAAATTGGGACGTGGCGTTGCTCCACCCACTGCTTGGGAGCTGGCACACACATACTTGGACATGGAGTATGAAGAGATCAAAAATTATGTAGAAACTTTTCGTATTCAGTGGGATGAGTACGGTTGCACACTGATGTGCGATGGCTGGACAACACAAAACAGAAGGAAGATAATTAACTTCCTTGTGTATTCAACCCACGGGACGGTGTTCCTGAACTCTGTGGTTGCAACCGACCATTTCCAGATTAGTCCTTACATATTTAATCTTATGTACAAATATGTAGAACTAATTGGGGAGCATAGAGTAGTCCAGGTAGTTACCGACAACGGGGCAAACTACAAGTCAGCTGGGCAGCTGCAGATGCGAAAGAGACAGCATCTGTATTGGACCCCGTGTGCGACGGATTGTATCGACTTGATATTTTCTGACATGGCAAAAGAAGTAGTCAAAAATATCGTCGCACTAAGTCAGATGATAACAGGATTCATATACAACAAAGGATGTGTGCTCAGCTTGATGAGAAGAGAGACGGGTGGAAAAGAGTAGAACCGGCCCGCGATAACAAGATTTGTGACCCACTTCATTGCTTTGGACTCTCTGTACGCGCACCGAGATGACCTGCGGAGAATGATCACATCCAGGGACTGGTCCGATAACTTTCCAAGGCTTAAACCAAAGGATAGGGACGTTGGAAACAACGTGTACGATCTGATTCACGGCGATGAATTCTGGCAGACTATCTCTAATGTCATCGTCGTATTTGAGCCACTGGTGAAGGTTCTTCGAATGGTCGACAGCGATGATAAGGCCGAGATGGGGTATCTCTACGAGGCCATGGACCGTGTAAAAGAAGAAATTCAGAAGAATGTTGGTAGGGGATACAGAAAATGGTGGGACATGATCGACAAGAGATGAGATAAGCAGCTACATCAAGATATTCATGCTGCAGGCTATTTTCTGAATTCTCGCTTTCAATACTCCTCTAATGCAACAAACGACAACGAGGTGATGGTTGGACTCAGACTCGTGATCGAGAGGCTTGAACCAGACATCTCGAAGCAAATTGACATTGACAGAGAGGTAAATGAAATTCGGATAATTTTATTTTGATATATGATTTGATGTAGCAGTTCACATTCTAAAATTATGATTGATAATTGTAGCTGGAGGCCTATAAGATGAGAGTTGGTTATTTCGGCTCCGCTAAGGCGGAAATGGCGATAACAAAGGTCACTCCAGGTATCTATATGGATCTTAAATTTCTATATGTTGCCCATAAAACGGTCCATCTTTTCTGACCACTGGAACTTGTTGCAGCTCATGGGTGGATAAGCGTTGGGTTAGAGCATGCTCCAACGCTTACACGATTAGCTGTGCGTGTGTTGAGCCAAACTGTCTCTTTGTCCAACTGTGAACGAAACTGGACCACCTTCTCCCTCATTCACACAAAGACCAGGAACAGGCTAACAATGGAACACCTTAAAAGGCTGGTCTATGTGCATTATAACCAAGGTTCTAGGTATCGGTTTCGGAGAGGGTATCGCTCCGCCCAAAATTTAAGTTTCGGTATCGGTATCGTCCGTTTCGGCAGTATCGGACGTGGGTTTCGGTTGGTCAGTATCGGTAGTTTTAAATACATAAAATCTATTAGATACGTAAAAAAATAAAGTAGCTAGAATTTTGCCTTGCACACCCACCGTTTTACTTTGCGCACGTACCACTTATTTGCAAGTTTGACTTAGAGTTGCTTTGCGCACCTACCATTTTGCTTTGTGCACATATCACTTATTTACAAGTTTACCATAAAATATCTTACTCTACACATCTACACAGCACACATATAACTTATTTACAAGTTTACCATTCAAAATTTCCCTATTCCCTCTCTCTCACGTCATTCTCTGTCTCTCTCTCGCGGCTCTCTCTCTCTCTCTCTCTCTCTCTCTCTCTCTCTCTCTCTCTCTCTCTCTCTCTCTCTCTCTCTCGAGCAGCAGGAGCGACACAGCAGCGGCGCGGCAGCAGTTGGTGCGACAGCAGGCGGCGGCGAGGCGCGGCGGCGGGCGGCGGCGAGGCGCGGCGACAGGCGGCGGCGAGGTAAGTTGCGATTTTCCTTTTTTTCAGTTTCTTCCAATTTTCTTCTTCTACATCCTCTTATTTTCGATTTTGATCCCATTTTTTCACATTTGCTTGCCGAAACCCTAGGGTTTCGGCCGATACTGATTTTCCGTCGCAATTTCGGACCGGTACTGGGCGGTACCGGTCTGATACGCCCGATACCAAGAGGTATCGGGCGATACCTCAAACCATGATTATAACATGAGACTACGACATAGACATGCGAGAAGGAGCGAGAAGGCCGATCACTAGCTGATCGATTTGGATTAGATTTTTCACGATGATGATCCATTGGAGGAATGGACCAGGGAGACAGAAGACAGGGTGCTCGATGACAGAGACAATCCTTGGTTGGACGTGGCGCTTGCGGAAGCAGAACGTACACGAAGCAACCAGCCGCGGCCAAGTCACGCCCCTGCGAATATCACGTACAAGCGAAAGAAGACCGCCACTCGGGCTCGGCACGATAGCGATGATGGTTCGTCTCCCGATGACCAAGGAACTACAGACGGAAGTTGTGGTGCGTCGGCATCCGTTCGTCCTGCTGAGAGGCGTGGAGACCATACTTATGATACGCATGGGTATAGAGAGCATGATAGGCAGCACAGTGAAGAACGGGGGGACGATGCCTACAGTAGACACTCTGAATATCAAGGGTATCAACGTGCTTCTGATTATTATGGAGGTTATGAATCTTATTCCGGTGGATACTCAGGAAGCCAAGGCGATTATTGCGCACCGTACAAACACTCTGATGTCTATGCTGATTATGATAGTGAATACAGATACGGTCCGACTGTGACTGAGCAGTCCAGCAATCAAGGCAGTCATGACACGCCTTTCATCGAGCCGAGCCGGCCCTCAGCATATGATAACATGATGATATCTTTTTAGGCCCGGAACAGATGCAGCCCGGAACAGATGCAGTATTCATATCCTCCATACTACCATGCACAGCAGCCGGATGATGAGAACTACGAATGAGATTTTTGTATCTTTTTATTTATTTTCTTCATTTTTGTATCTTTTGATGTATTTTATTCAGCTTTTGTATTATGAAGGCAGAGTTATGGTTCATCAATATTTATTGTTCTTTTATATCTATTAATTAGTTAATTGTTATTACAAATGAGTAATATGAACAGAAAAATACATGAAAAATATATGAAAATACATGAAAAATAAAGAAAATGCGTAAAATGCATAAAATACAGCAAAGTATCTCCGATACCGAAATACAGGAAAATACAACAAAGTATAAAATACAGGAAAATACTGTTACGTACAAGAAAATACAGTAAAATACAGCAAAGTATAAAATACAAGAAAATACAAAAATACAGGAAAATATAGGAAAATACAGGAAAATATCTCCGATACCGATACCGAAACTACCGATACGGACGATACGAACGATACCGAAACTTGCTTCTGATACCGCCGAAACGGTCGATACCGATACCGAAACCTAAATTTTGGGCAGAACGATACCCTCTCCGAAACCAATACCTAAAACCTTGATCCCAATATCATATATTAAAAACCTTGATGCCATTGAAGTTGCATACAAGTATGGAAAAAGTATTTAATGGTTGTCGAAATGTTCCATTGTATATGTTTTACACCAAATGTAATAATACTTATGCTCAAGAGAGTATCATATTTAAAGCTTACCTGCAACATAAATGCGCGGGTTGACCATCCAGTCTGCATGGTCAAGATAGATACATGTATCAGCACTTGAAAAGAATAGGCATCTATAGAATACAAGATATCATAAAATTTTGATAAAGGTACCATGCAAAATCAAATATTCTATAAACAAATAAATCAGTCCACCTCTGAAATTAGTATGTTCACTGATGTGGCATAAGTTGATCGCCTATCAATGCACATTGACTTATTTTTTTTAAAGGACTTAAAAGTCAAGATTCAGATATTTTCAAAATAAAAAAATAAAGATCTGAACTTAAAAGCATAATATTGCAAAAATTATCTTCTACCTCTTCGTAGTTAACGGCCCAAGAATTGTCAGTAACAAAGGAGAACCATGATACATCGACCCTGTAATTAAAAAAGTTGCAGTAAGTGATCTGTTGCTACATTTTGCCTCAAAAAATTAACAAAAGACATTGCCAAAGAAACTACAATGCAAAGCATGAGAAAGGAATGCTTTTATGTTAATCAGCACATCTAAACATTTACAAAGAAGCTGCCCTCGGCGGAAAAAAATTCCCGGAAAGGGTGACAAGAACTCCTATACAATGGAGATTTATTGCGGCATAAACTTAGTTGGTCATACAAATGCGCACATGGATCACAATGATCACTTGAGTCATTGCAGAATAAACTTGCATTGGCGTACTCATTTTAATTTGAAAATTCCCCCACCCTTGCAGATGGGAGTCTTTGGGTTCGAATCCACAAGATCCAACAAGGAAGGCAGTGTCATGTTGTATGAGCTCATCTCATTTGGCTCTGCCCAGACAATATTGACACCAAAATTTATAACTGTCTAACATTGATGCAAATTAATAATCCTCGCATATAGAACACCTACTCTAATCATATTTGCATAATCACAAAAAAAAATTATTCTTCCCATCCTCGTCTTTTTTTTGCAGCTCTCACCCATTCTTGCATAAACAACCTAAGATTTCAAACACGGTTGTAAAGATGAGAAATTAACTTCGATCTAGTTGAGTTTTTTTTTGTGACTCGCTCCAAAAAAATAAAAGAGTTGGAACTAAACAGAGTAGAGAATGTAGCTCAATTCAAACAATATAACATTGCTTCACTCCTCCCACCCTCCATATATTTCTTTTTCTTTTTCTTTTTCTTTTGGAAGCTCTTAGCCACAGGCTTACACTATAAAGCAGAAGGAAGACTAAAGAAGAACGGATGCACTTCAATGAGAGAAGAAAACGCCATAATGGGGATAAAGAAGCCCCCTCAACCACAAGAAGTTCTCGTAAAAGGAGAAAGGAGGTCATCTACAAGGGAGATTTATTGTTATATAAGCTTAGTTGGTCCTACGACTGCGCACATGGATCACAATGAACACTTGAGTCATTGCATAATAAGCATGCATTAGTGCATTCATTTTAGTTCCAAAATCCCTTGCTTATTTTGATTCGGAGTGTTATCTCACTACTGGAATTGTTGTATAATGGTTTGAAAGTAGCAGCTGACGTAGGATGACGTAAGCCACTGACTAAATGTTGAACGAGCTATCTTCAAGCTGAGAAGGCTCTGATTTGAGCTATGGGTGTCGGGTCCAAGATATCTTCTAGCTATCTGCAGATATCTGCAACACATGAAGCTCGTCAAGGGGGTCAGATCTGGGGTCCGATCTAATTTCGCTGATGCTTAAGTCAGTGGATGACTTGAAGAGGCTATGTGGAACTATGTTCGACCTGTTGGGAGGTCGTCCGCTAGTTCTCAGGTCGAACTATAGAGGAAATATAAAATAATGTGGATCAGATCCCAAGTATAAGAATACATGAGAGTAGGTTCTCAAAGATTCGTCCCACATCCTCTCGTTGCATAAAGGACTTCTTTAGGTAGGCAGTTGCATGGTAAGTTTATGATAATAAAATTGCTTTATTGTCGGCATTGATGAGGATACATTGTTAGGCATTGATGAGGATGCATTGTTAGAGCGGCATTGAATTGGAATAATGGTCAGTTCGGGTATTGACGAAGAAAACGATCACCATGAATGCAAACCATAAGTGTTGTATCAATATCATGAATGCATACCATAATTATTGTAACAATACCACGAATGTAGTCCATAATTGTTGTAACAATGGTCCTCATCTTCCAAGCTCAACCGTTGCAAAGGTTGAGATCGGGTGATGTGGCATGCATGAGATAGAAGTGACTCCGGTCATAAAGTTAGGTCGGCTCGCAATGTCGGCGAAGGGCAATAATAATCCCCGATCATATGACAGATGACAAGATGGCTCGGCCTGCAAGAGGAGTGACTCAATGCCTTACGGCCGACGAAAAGCTTGCTCAGCATGCGAGTGGAGTGGCCGTCCATCTTACGACTGGTGAATAGATGGGTCCGCCTGCGAAGGGAGTGGCCACGCACCTTACTGTCGCTTAAGAGACAGGTCGGCCTGCATGGAGAATAGCCACGCGACTTACGGCCGATCGAGTGTTTAACCGACCTGCGGGGTGAGTGGCCCCCGCCTTATGGCAGACTTGGAGATACTTAAGTCCGGACTTGGAAATAAGTCGACCGACCGGGGCAGTGGTCCCCAGCCTTATGGCAGACTTGGATATAAGTCGGCCCGCATGGAAGTGGCCCCTCTCTTACAGCGGACTTAGTATTTAATCGTCTTGTGAGGAGAGTGGCCCCCGCCTTACGGCAGACTTAGTATTTAATCGGCCTTCGAGTGGAGCGGCCCCCACCTTACGGTAGGCTTGAGAGATGTTTTGAACTGATCTGTTGGCCTGCGCACTTTTAGTAAAAAAAAGTAGGAAAAAGGGCAATCAAATGCACTCTTTGGTTACATTTGTCAGAGATTATGTTAGCTCGTCAAAAATATGTTAGCTTCGTAAAAAATAGAAACTGAAAGAAACAGAAGGGTATGCTTGGTTAGATTGTTTTAATGATAATACCACATCCAAGCTACTGGACGAGCTCATATGGCGAATGCAATATAAGTCGTTCTGTGCATGTCGTCCCGCTTAGGTCGTCCCGCTTAGGTCGTCCTAAATAGATCGTCCTACATAGGTCCTCCTCACCCTACTTAGGTCTCCATGCATATGTCGGCCTAGATAGATCGGCCTTAGGCAGGTCGTCGCCATCCTGCATATGCCGACCTGGGTAGGTCCTCCTGGGTAGGTCCTCGCTCTGCATACGTCAACCTGAGGTAGGTATTCCTGGGTATGTCGTCCTAGCTCTGCGTAGGTCAGCCTCGTTCTTTTTAGGTTGGCTTGGATAGGTCGACAGGTCGGTTTCGTTATGCTTATTCGGATGTAACATGCATCCACCGCCATTCTGAATTCTTGGGCTGGGCACATTGAAGCATAAAAGCAGAGAGGCGGAGATTGAAGAGAACCACCACAACTGCAAGTGATCTCGAGTCACCGACGACAATCAGGCCGCCACCAATATAGGCGAAAGAGACAAATATGAAGACGATGGAGAGGTCAAAGGCGATATAAACAGCAGCGCAACCAAGAACAATCACAGCAGCAGCACGAGGCCATGGCACAATCCATCGTCTAGAATTTTTTGGGTCTCTCGTGCTTTCAATGGTAAAGATCGACCAGCAAGGTCTTCACTACCAAACGGCAGAGAGACTGTCGAGTTCGCCTCTCGGTCTCCACTGCGATTCAGTTCTATGATCTTCAAGATCATCTTGGTTACGATCAACCCAGTAAAGCCATCGATTGGCTGATTAAGGCGGTTGGGTCTGCCATCTTTGAGCTCCCATCTCTTGACACTATTTCGAGACTTCATTCACAACCACCGCCCGTGTCGATGACTTCAGCGGCATCACGGACCATCTGCCTCTTCTTGGAAGCCGACACCGTCTTTCCTGGCGAGCTGGACCCCTCCTCTCCCCCGCTAGTAGACGGGGCTTGAATTGGATCCGGATCCGAAGTTGAATGGTGTCGCGAGGCTGCAGGGTCGCATTTGCCTTGGGGAAACGACCGATGGTGTTGACGATTGAGGGCCAGGGCTTGCCACACGACCCCTATCAGATGGAGAAGGCACATGCAAGCCAAAGGTCGTCGGCGACGAGATCCTGCCACGTCAGATTCTACCAAGGGTTCCTGATGTGGACGATCTGGTGTGCTGCCAGCTCAGCGTAACGGATGGCAAACTCGAATCAGGACTCTGAGTCCTCAGCGTCGGCCATTTCGATGCTTAAACGCTCATGAGCAAGGGAAAGGTGTTTCAACAAGAGAAAGAAGAGAAATGTGATTGTGAGAGAGAGTAATAAGGGTGTGGACTTTGAATTTTGGGGATAATCGGATATTACAGATGTATGGGTTCATGCATAAGTGGCTTGCGAGCTGAAGTGAGAGGGTTTGAAATGAGAAGTGCAACCCTCTGGAGGTGACAGACCAGCTTGGCCTGAGTAGGTCCTTCCGGAGCCAAGATGCTTGCTTTACTTCAATTAAGGTTCTAGATGTGCTCCCTATCTCCTGTGAGAATGCCTAGAATTGATCCAAAGTCACACATTGTGGCTTGAGCATTCCATGCGGGGAGGAAATGGGATCCACCGGAAGCAGAGTGACATCTGTCAACGAGTCAGGAATTGGCCTTTTAAGACTTTGATTAGTGGAACGAGTTATCATCGATTTGATTGACGACGTGGATGTCGACTCGTTCCCACAGATGACGGCAAAAGTTTCGGAGTGTTTTCTCACCACTGGAATTGGTGTAGAATGATTTAAAAGTAGCAGCTGGCATAGGATGACGTAAGCCGCTGACTGGATGTTGGATGAGCTATCTTCATGCTGAGGGGCTCTGATCCGAGCTATGGGTGTCGAGTTCAAGCTACTTCCAGTTATCTACAACACATGAAGCTCGTCAGTGGGTCGGATCTGTGGTCTGACCTAATTCCCTCATATGCTTAAGTCAGTGGATGACTTGAAGATACTCGGTTGAACTATGTCCAACCTGTTGAGAAGTTGTCAGCTAGTTCTCCGATCGAGCTATAGAGGAAGTATAAAATAAGGTGGATCAGATCTCGAGTATATGAATACCTAAGTGTAAGTTCTCAGATATTCGTCCCTCCTCCTCCCGTTGCCTCAAGAACTTATTATAGGCAAGCGGTTGCATGAGTAACAGTCAGTTCGGATATAGTTCGGATTTGATGAAGAAAATGATCACCATGAATGCAAGCCATAAGCGATGTATCAATGCCATGAATGCAGGCCATAATGTTGTAACAATGCTATATAAATCCAAGCCATGATTGTTGTAACATATTTGGCTCCCTCCCGACAATATTGATGCAAAAAATTTTAATGCCCCATTTGGGAACGGCGGTAGAAAAACCCTCTGATATGATTGGATGGTCACAGCCCCGTTTTTAGGCCAAAATTTTCAATTTCGGATGTAAGTTACCTCTAAAATTTGGAGGTATTGTGACTAACCTATGTTCCCCAATTGGGCCTTATTTGTCCAACATTGACGCAAATTAATCACCCTCACGTCAAGAACATCCACTACATGCCCGATTTGCGGGCTCACAAAAGAAACTATCGTCTTCGCATCCTCACATTTTTTGCAATTCTCTCGTTCTTGCATAAACAACCGAAAATTCCAAACATGATGTAGAGCCGAGAAATTTGCTTCGATCTAATTGAGTTTTTTCGTAGCTCGCGTATGAAAAAATAAAGGAATCGGAACTAAATATAATAGTGTAATTTTTAGATTTAGGAAAAAAATTAAAATAATATTAGATTTCGACCAAAATTAAAAATATTTACAGATTTCGACCAACTTTGGCCACGTCAGCTGCGCCTCGCTGCTGGGAGGGCTATTTTGACTATGTCGCACTTGGCAAGTGCGGCATTTTTGGCCGCGCTTGCCAAGTGAGGCATTTTTGTGGGTCCGCTGCTGTTGGGGTATAGGAGTCAAACTGGCCGCACTTGCCAAGTGCGGCCAGTTTAGAGGCCCGTGACTTAAGTCACGGGTCACTTGGATGGCAGTTGGACCAAAAAGGCTGCACTTGCCAAGTGCGGCATAGTCGAAACTAGCCCACCCAGCGGCGACGCGCCTCGTCGCTGACGTGGCCAAAGTTGGTCTATTTATGTAAATATTTTTTTGGTCGAAAATTAAAATTATTTTTAAAAAATTTCCTGAATCTAAAAATTACTCTAATAGAGAACGTTGTCCAAATATTGCTCTGATTTGACGAATCCACGAGGTCAAATCATTTTTGAATTGAAAAGTTCTGCCCAAAAGTGAGAAAGTAAAACAATATAAATTGGGAAGTAACCTGAGTAAGGGGACATCGAGGACTGCTTGAGCCAGTAACCTTCAGCAACTGCAAAGAAAGTTCAAGAACACACATTTAAGAAAATCTGAGCTCAGATTGTCAAAGAAATCCATCTAATTTAAGTGATGATAAGGATGAGGGAGAGCTGACGTCGGCGGAGACTAGTGAGGGGAGTGGCGATCTCAGGGCGAGAGCCGAGATTGAGGTTGTCGGCGAAGCAGAAGACGACGGCAATCCTGAACGCGATCGATGCGGCCGCCAGCGGCCAATATAACCGGATCACAGCCATTTTGGGGGGACTGCGAAGTGCGGGGCGAGATCCGTGCTTGCTGTTATTTTGCCTTTTGAGGATGAGAAACCCATACACGTGCAGTACGCGTGCAGGAAGCGGTACACGATAATTAGGGCGCGCTTCATCCCTGGTTGGCGCTTAGCAATGAGTTGGTATTTTTTACAAGATTTCCGAAGTGTTATGAATTTGGTCTCGCGTAACTTCCACTATTAAGTAGGTGTCTCTTCGGATCATATACTTGTAACTACTTCTATTCATAATCTATTATATCTATTATACATTTGACAGCGATTTTTGAATCATAGGGCTGACTAGGACAAGATAAAAGACGGCTGGGATTTGATCTTGGTGAATCAACGGTTCATATGAGCAGTTGCGTTTTAAAACTGGGTTTTTGCACCATGGAATCATTGCAAACATTGATTCGCACCCGAGGCACAGCAAACGCACAGTAATCTAGGCCGAAACACAAAGCGCCCTCCCAAATTAAATTGGGACAAAAAAACCCTCGGGCCAGCAAACACCTCGCCTTCTACGCACAGACCCCCCTCGCCTCCTCACGGCACCCCCTCACGAACTCCTCGGAATTCCCCAGACGACGCCTCACCTTCTACGCAAAAAACCCCTAAATTAACATAAGCATCCGCCTCGCCTCGCCTTCTGCTTCTTCTCCCCATCATCAATTTCGCCAGCCTCAAGAGCTTCCTCTCCCATCGCAGGTAACATCCGCCTCCGCCAGCCTCAAGAGCTTCCTCTTGAAGAAATTTAGAGAAAAGGGATAAACGACTGGAGAAATGTAGAAGAGAAACCAGCAAGGTTTTACATTCCTCTTCATGTGTTTAAATACAATGTATCAAGGGTATAATAGTACTTTACAAGAGGATATGAATCTAGCTTTATTGGTAGGTGCTGAATGCATATCTCTACGAGATGCGGTGCATTGTATCGGAACGCCTTCAGATATGAATGTCATTGATTGGTTGGAGATCTCCGAGGGATATGGTTGACCTTGCATATCTCTACGAGATACGGTGCATTGTATCGGAACGCCTTTTGATATGAATGGCATTGATTGGTTGGAGATCTTCGAGGGATATGGTTGACCTTGCATATCTCTACAAGATGCGGTGCATTGTATCGGAACGCCTTCAGATAGGAATGTCATTGATTGCTTGGAGATCTTCAAGGGATATGGTTGACTTGGTCTCATTTCCTTATACGCCCCCGCAAACTGAGCGGCCGAAATGACGAACAGTTTGTCTCGCAATAGCTCGAAGCGATCCGCAGTGAGACTCTTAGTGAAGATGTCAGCTGGGTTGTCCTCGGTAGAGATGTGTTGAACACGAATGTTGTCTGATGTGACCTGTTCACGGATGAAGTGGTAGTCGACTGTGAAGTGTTTTGTTCGGGAATGAAAGACCGGATTGGAAGAGAGTGAGATAGCCGACTTGTTGTCACACCAAATTAGCGGTTTGTCTTGGAGAGGAATCTGAAGGTCAGAAAGGAGAAGTTGTAGCCAGATGATCTCTTTAGCCGTGAGAGAGAGAGAACGGTACTCCGATTCTGTCGAGCTGTGTGCAATCGAATGTTGTTTTTTTGCACTCCAAGTCAAAGGGTTCTTTTCGAGGAAGACACAGAATCCATTGATGGAGCGACGATCTACGGGATCTCCTGCCCAATCAGCGTCGGAGAAGGCGATGACTGACAGAGGACTCGGACGAAGAAGAATGCCGTGGGTTGGAGTGTGTTGAAGATACCGAAGAATCCGCTTAGCAGCTGTGAGATGTGAGTCACGTGGAGCATGGAGAAACTGACATACTTGATTGACAGCGAATGCAATATCAGGTCGGGTCAGTGTGAGGTACTGAAGAGCACCGACCAGACTGCGGTAGTACGATCCATCGAGCAGTAAAGGATCTGAGGTGTTTGGATTCCGTTTTGAGGAGACTGGAGTTCTGCTCGGCTTGCAACCGGAGAGACCGGCTTTCTGAAGGAGATCTTTTGTATATTTGGTCTGATGGACGAAGCAGCCTTGGGAGCTTCGTTGAATTTCCAGGCCCAGGAAGTATGATAGATCGCCGAGATCTTTGAGTGAGAACTCACTGGCAAGCTCGCCAATGAATTGATGTACGAAGTTTGCCGAAGAGCCCGTGATTAGGATGTCGTCGACATACAACAGGATCACGGTTGTTTGGTCGCCAGAGTGTTTGACAAAGAGAGATGAGTCGGCAATGCTCGGGTGGAATCCGTGAAGGCGGAGAAACTGGGAGAAGCGAGCATACCACTGTCGAGGCGCCTGTTTGAGGCCATATAATGCTTTCCGTAGCTTGCAGACATGTTGTGGGAAAGAGGGATCTATGAATCCCATAGGTTGCGCCATATAAAGATTTTCATCGATGTTTCCATGTAAAAAGGCATTGGAGACATCGAGTTGTCTGATGGGCCAGTCGAAGTGTAGAGCCAGGGTGATCAGGAGACGGATAGAACCGTGCTTGGCAACTGGGCTGAAGGTCTCGGCGTAGTCAACCCCTTCCTTCTGATGAAAGCCTTTGGCCACGAGCCGAGCTTTATAGCGGGCAACAGAGCCATCCGTGTGACGCTTAATCTTGTAGACCCACTTGCATCCGATGATGTTTACTGAGGGAGGAGGAGAGACAAGTTCCCAAGTCTCTTGACGGGTTAAAGTGGCATACTCGTCCTGCATGGCTGCGACCCATTGGGGATGTTTGGACGCCTCCTTGTAGGATATCGGTTCTTCTGAGGTGATTTGGGCATGTAGGTTTAATGGTTGACGAGGTTTGAAGGTGCCGACCATGGAACGGGTGGTCATGGGATGAGTCGACAGTGGTGAAGTATCCGATGTGGTCTGAGTAGGTGGAGAAGTGGAGGTTGGAGGTAACGTGGAAGTTAAGTGGGGATGGTAAGAGGTCGGGTGAGTGACCGGATTATGGTGTGCCGAGATATGTTGTAGAATGCTTGTAGGCAATGATGGGTCAGGCAAGGTTTGTGTTGGTGAATCAGCTGGATCGGTCATACTTTGGGTTGAGCGAGCTGTGGAGCGGCTTGGAGAGGTAGGTAGGTCGTGTTGATGGGTCGAATGGTCGGTAGGTTGGTAGATCAGGGGATCGGTGGGTGTTGGTTGGAGGGGTGCAGGTGGATGTGTAGGAATAATGGTCGGTGGGATAGAGTTGATCAGTGTAGGCTGTGGCGTTGGACGAGTCTGAGTAGAGAAAGGGAAGATGTTCTCCTCAAACCTGACATGTGGAGTCAGGTACAGCCTTTTGGTAGACAGCTCCATGCATTTATACGCCTTCATGTGATCAGCATAACCAAGAAAGACGCATGGTTGTGACCTTGGTTCAAGCTTATGTTGTACATAAGGGCGGAGGCAGGGATAGCACAGGCAACCAAAGGTGCGCATCCACTTGTAGTCTGGAACCTGATGATAGAGAATCTCGTGAGGAGATTTGTTTCGTTGCGTTGCAGATGGTAGTCTGTTGATCAGATATATAGCCGTCTTCGCTGCATCTGGCCAATATTGCTGAGGCATAGAAGCTGTTAGTAGCAAAGCAAGTGTAGTTTCAATTACATGTCGGTGTTTTCGTTCAGCCACACCATTTTGCTCGGGTGTGTAGGGTGCCGAGGTCTGATGTATGATCCCAAGTTGGTGAAATAGGGAGATAAATTGATTGTTACAAAATTCCCCCCCACCATCAGATCGAAAAATTTTAATTTTCGTGTTAAACTGCCTTTCAACCATTGTTTGAAAGGTTTGGAAGGTAGCAAACACGTCGGATTTATGATATAGAGGGTAGAGCCAAATATAGCGAGAGTAGTCATCAATAAAACTGACGTAGTACCTATAGCCTTTATTAGATTGAACTGGGGCAGGGCCCCATACATCAGAATGAACTAAAGCTAAGGGAGAATCTGCTCTCGATTTTGACAAAGGAAAAGGCAATTTATGACTCTTACTCATTGAGCATTGAGGACATGGTGGCTGAGGAGACAGCTTGAGGGATAACTTGGAAGCGATTTTGGAGACAACAGGAGGAGCAGGATGACCAAGACGGGTGTGCCAAAGAGTGCCCAAGGTGCTTGATGCAGAAAGAGAGATGGGATTGTGGTGGATCGGGTAGAGCCCATTCCTACTCGGGCCTTTAAGAAGAGTTTTTCCTGTGGTGGCATCCTGTACAACAAAACCAGAGGATGAGAATTGGATAACGCAGTTATTATCTCGAGTGAATTTATAGACTGAGAGTAGATTTTTAGAGAATTGTGGATCATGTAAAATGTCAGGAAGACGTATAGTGGAGTTTAGAGAAGGGATAGAAGAATAGCCAATGTTGACCACTGTGGCGGTATCACCTGTGCCAACAGTAATGTGTTTGTTACCTGAGTATGGTGTCATTTTCTCAAGTTGTGAAGCGGTAGACGTGATGTGATCCGTGGCGCCTGTGTCGAGGATCCATTCACCATCCGTAGAGCGACCTTGATGGACTGCATGAGCCTCGGGTTTATGAACATGCTCACCGATCCAAAAGCAATCGAGGGTGTGATGATTCAGCTTCCAACACACTTGGCAAGGGATAGGTCGGCCAGTCGAGTGGTCGATAGGCACACGTCGTCTCTGCCGTCCGACCTGAGTAGTCGGTGTAGGAGGTTCAGGTCGTTGTGGACTACCTCAGGGCTGTATGTTGCTGGTGCGGCCACCGCGAGAGAAAGGAAGAGAGCCGCGGCCTCCGTTGAATCGCCCATATGTGGTGCGGCCACGGTTGTCCCGTCGTCCGTAGTTAGAGATGAGTGCAGCGGAGTCGGTTGAGGGAGAAGGAACAGAGGACATGGTGGTAGTTGGTGTGCTAGAGGTCGAGAGACGTCGTAGCTGCATGCTGGCCTCCTCGGCAAGGAGACTGCTCCATATCTCCTCAACTGTGTAAGGCTTTCCACGATTTCGGGCCATTACACAGAAGGAGTCGTAAGTAGGAGGAAGACCATGGAGGATCTGGCGGACCATTTGTCGTGTGGTGACAGTATCAGGACCAGCGATTAGTAGCTGGTCGTATATCGCTTTTGCCCGATCTAAGTAAGCGGCCATAGGCTCCTCGGCCATGATGAGGTTGGTGAGTTTGTCTTGAAGTAGCTCGATATGCCCTTCAGAAAGAAATGCATATCGGGTTTCCAACTTTGTCCACAGTAGATGTGAAGAGGTGACACCGAGGGCGACGCCAAGAGCAGAAGGAGATAGAGTCGCCTGAATGCTCATGCAGAGGTGTTGATCGGTGATCACCCATTTGTGAAAGTCGGGATTGGGAATTGGCGGCAGAGGAGTGGTGGTGGTGGATTTTGGATCGGAAATTGTGGGAGATGGAGATGATGTAGATCCATCGACGTACCCGAGGAAGCCGTGCGCGTTGAGAACGCCGACGACCTGAGAACGCCAAAGTATGTAGTTTGTGGAGTCTAGTCGGGTGGTGATTAGGGCGGGGAATTTTGAGATGAGAAATTTGAGGTTAGGTGAAATCGGCTCCATGGAGAGGTTGTTGTGTATACCAAGATCTAATTGCCGTTAGGCGAGAGGCTCTGATACCATGAAGAAATTTAGAGAAAAGGGATAAACGACTGGAGAAATGTAGAAGAGAAACCAGCAAGGTTTTACATTCCTCTTCATGTGTTTAAATACAATGTATCAAGGGTATAATAGTACTTTACAAGAGGATATGAATCTAGCTTTATTGGTAGGTGCTGAACGCATATCTCTACGAGATGCGGTGCATTGTATCGGAACGCCTTCAGATATGAATGTCATTGATTGGTTGGAGATCTCCGAGGGATATGGTTGACCTTGCATATCTCTACGAGATACGGTGCATTGTATCGGAACGCCTTTTGATATGAATGGCATTGATTGGTTGGAGAGCTTCGAGGGATATGGTTGACCTTGCATATCTCTACGAGATGTGGTGCATTGTATCGGAACGCCTTCAGATAGGAATGTCATTGATTGCTTGGAGATCTTCAAGGGATATGGTTGACTTGGTCTCATTTCCTTATACCTCTCCTATCGCAGGTAACATCCGCCATCGATTGAGATTGACGTTTTTCATTCGATCTTTGTTAAGATATGCGTCCATTTGATCTTCATTTTCTCCTCCTGTGTTGTCGCAGTTAACCCCACCTCCCTTGAATCATTTTCTCCGCCAGCAATTTTGTCCAAAAGGTGCACTTCTTTAGCTATTTTCCTGTGATCCCTCCTAAAATAGATGTTTCTTAATTTTCCTGTGATCAAGTAACTTTAGCTAATTTACTGATGT
Organism: Scilla litardierei; assembly: GCA_030789695.1. Classification (NCBI taxonomy): domain Eukaryota; kingdom Viridiplantae; phylum Streptophyta; class Magnoliopsida; order Asparagales; family Asparagaceae; genus Scilla; species Scilla litardierei. The sequence continues at coordinate 302,629,920 of CM061142.1, read as the reverse complement.
GCGTATTTTAATTTTTTCTATTATTATGGATGTTGAAAATTTGCTTCCTCTGATTGGAATTCCGGCATTGATTGATTAATTCTAACCCCAAATAACTTGCAAATTCTAACCGCAAATTGTTGCAAATGTCTTGCTAATCTTAATTGTTGCAAACAGATCAAATTTAATCTTTTGAACACAGTAAACTCCATTTAATTTCTCAACTTTTCAGCTAAACTTTTCAACTTTTCAGCTAAACTCCATTAATTTAATCTTTTGAGTCCCATGTGGATTGAATTAAATAAATTTAACATTACCTTGAGTGATGGTATCCATTAACTTTACCTCATAAATTGAGAATGATTTCCAGATTTCTACTTTGAGTAGGACCAATAAGGAGCTTTTAAAGATTTCCAGATTTCTACTTAGAGTGGAAAGGATTTCCAAATTACACCATAAGGAGCTTTTAAAGGAAGCAAAGAAAATTAGGGGATGATGCTTTCACTGATGATATCCAACTTCAGGATACTCCAGGATACTCCAAGACCAGAAGTCATCCTGAATCATTAACTTATGATCAAAGAAAATTAGGAAGCAAAGAAAATTTCCCTGATGTGATGATGCTGTGCCATGAAAATTTGCTTGCATCTTTCCTTTTTGATGTGGAAATTTCTTACATATCAACAATTTTTTAAAAAATTTAATTTCTCAACTTTTCAGCTAATCTTTTCAACTTTTCAGCTAAACTCCATTGATTTAATCTTTTGAGTCCCATGTGGATTGAATTAAATAAATTTAACCTTACCTTGAGTGATGGTATCCATTAACTTTACCTAATAAATTGAGAATGATTTCCAGATTTCTACTTTGAGCAGGATCAATAAGGAGCTTTTAAATATTTCCAGATTTCTACTTAGAGTGGAAAGGATTTCCATATTACACCATAAGGAGCTTTTAAAGGAAGCAAAGAAAATTAGGGGATGATGCTTTCACTGATGGTATCCAACTTCAGGATACTCCAGGACCAAAAGTCATCCTGAAACATTAACTTAGGATCAAAGAAAATTAGGAAGCAAAGAAAATTTCCCTGATGTGATGATGCTGTGCCATGAAAATTTGCTTGCATCTTTCCTTTTTGATGTGGAAATTTCTTACATATCAACAATTTTTTTAAAAATTTAATTTCTCAACTTTTCAGCTAATCTTTTCAACTTTTCAGCTAAACTCCATTGATTTAATCTTTTGAGTCCCATGTGGATTGAATTAAATAAATTTAACCTTACCTTGAGTGATGGTATCCATTAACTTTACCTAATAAATTGAGAATGATTTCCAGATTTCTACTTTGAGCAGAACCAATAAGGCGCTTTTAAATATTTCCAGATTTCTACTTAGAGTGGAAAGGATTTCCAGATTACACCATAAGGAGCTTTTAAAGGAAGCAAAGAAAATTAGGGAATGATGCTTTCACTGATGGTATCCAACTTCAGGATACTCCAGGACCAAAAGTGATCCTGAAACATTAACTTAGGATCAAAGAAAATTAGGAAGCAAAGAAAATTTCCCTGATGTGATGATGATGTGCCATGAAAATTTGCTTGCATCTTTCCTTTTTGATGTGGAAATTTCTTACATATCAACAATTTTTAAAAAAATTTAATTTCTCAACTTTTGAGCTAATCTTTTCAACTTTTCAGATAAACTCCCGGGGGGAGGGCCTGCCAGAGAATCGGAGCGCCTCCTCTAGTCGGGGCGTGCCGCCGCCCTATGGGGGGGCCTCGCCTTTGCGTCGGAGCCCCCCCCCCCGACGGGGGGGGGATCCTGATAGCCGCGGAGCGCTGCCCCGGATCACCCCCTGTCGAGGGGGGCGCCGCCCCCAATTGCCCCCCGATAATTAAACGGAAGGGGAAGAGGCACAGTTCCCCCCCACAGCGTTTCATTTTGTAAGGGGAAATCGGGGTGTCCTTTCGTATCCCTGGCGGCTGACTCTCCCCAACCCCACTTTTCCCCCCTTAAAGCCCTAATTAGGGTAAGGGAGAAAAGAGGCATGGGCCTCCTCTGATGGGTCAGAAGCCCGGTAATTAAAAAAATTGATAATAAATAGGTATTTTTTAAGCTAACGGGCCAGCAGCCCACTGGCCACTAGCCTGCAGGCCATATTAATTTTAATTCAGAAATTAATATATATTTGTGAAAATACCTTATTAAACCCTGAAAAATATTGAAAATTCTAAAAAATCAAAATCCGAAAAAATTCTGGAAAAATCAGGGAAAATCAAGGTGAGGATATTGAGTTTTATGAACTCCTCTCGGGGTATTTGTGGCAAGTAATAAATTTGTAACTTATATTTGATGTGTAATTGATTTTTAATCGCCTTATTTTTAATTGGATAAAAAATTATTTTACGTTTTGATAATTACAAGGATCCTGAGACCGCTGTGTCGTTACGTTAGTACCTAACCTAACGGGTAATGACGTTTTCCCGTGGTTTAAGTAACTATTAAACGTCAATTTAATATATTTATCCAATAAAATTGCATGCGATGTTGAATAAAATGTATTGATTATGCCTGTGATGTTGCATAATTATTTTATTTGAACTGCCTGGAATGTTTGTAAGCCTATGTTGTGGTTTTTGGATTTGCCATTATTAGTTACCACCATTTATTTTTCCTCGCATTTTAATTTTTCTTTTTGAGTGAAAATGTAGTGAGGCACTAAATGTAAAAGCCAATGTTGGGACCCCCAAGGGTTTCCAAATTTTAAATTTAATTTTTTCTCGTAATTCGAAATGTATAAGGGACTTTGGACTTTTATTATTTTTGTGGTGGCCGACCGACCCCCCCAACTAGTTTAATTTTACTTCTATGCATGTTTTAATTTTTGATGTATAATTAATTTATGCTTATTCCATGCTTAGATAAATGGCAAAGATTGCGAGCGTCGATTTTGATGTTCTCGATGCGGCTAAAAAATTACTTGAGCTGGCAGCTGGACCTGAAGTTCCATCTGCGCTCATAAGTCACATGATTCAGGATCCAGCTATGGCTGTAACAACTGATGAATGAACTTCTACTGTTAGAGTCTCCTATGTAGAGAAGGTGAACGCCATTATCTATATCAGGAGACATACTGATCGAACCCTGAAGGCTGAATATCTAACAGTGGAAGACCCTCATGAACTGTGGATAACACTTGAGGACAGATACAAACATCAGAAAGATGTTATCCTCCCTCGTGCACGTTATGAGTGGGAAAATCTCTGACTTCAGGACTTCAAGTCCGTAGCCGAGTATAACTCCGCTCTCCATAACATCACATCATGCCTGAAGTTGTGTGGTGAACAAGTCTCGGAAACCCGCATGCTTGAGAAAACATATACATCCTTCCATGAGAAGGATGCTATTCTCATGCGATAGTATCGTGAATGCAAGTTCACGAGATGCTCTGATTTACTCTCCTGCCTTCTTATGGCAAAGCAGAACAGAGACCTCCTACTGAAAACTCATAACCTACGTCATGTTGGCTCTGCTCCTCTACCTGAAGCTCACACGGTTTCTTCCCAGAAGACGAAGAACAAGCACAAAGAAAGATTCAACAAGGGGAAAACTGTGAAGAAGCAAACTCTTTCCCAGAACAACAATAATAAGGGGAAGAAAAAGAATAGTGGAAGAGGACTACCTCTGACCAGATGTCTTCTCCCAATAAAAACTGGGAAGACAAGTGCCACAGATGTGGCATGACTGGACATTGGTCTAGGGTCTGTCGTACTCCACGCCACCTCCAAGATTTGTATATGGCAAGCCTAAAGCTTTCCGCAGAAACAAATCTGGTGGACATACAGCCTCCATCTCGGTTCAACACCGAGGATTTCGAGAATGACGACCTCCTTAACTAAAGCAAATTTAGTCATCTTTTCAGCCTTTATCATTAATGTTTTAAATGTATCTTCAATTATGTCCTTCTTTATCTTAATTATGAATCAAATGTAGTTTTACTTTTCATAAAAGTTCTTACATTCTTTTCTAGAGATGAAGTGTGAAAGCCTAGTGGATAGTGCCTCCACGCACACGATCCTTCGTGATAGATGCTATTTTAAAAGCATCATTTATTATAATCATCCCGTCACTACAATTTCGAGACTAAATAAAATAATCGAAGGATCAGGTGAACCAATTTTATTGCTCCCACATCAAACACAAGTTATAATAAAAGATGCTTTATTTTCTCCAACATCAAACAGAAATCTTTTAATTTTCAAGGACATCCGTTTAAACGGATACTACTTGGAAACTGAAGATTTCAAATAGTGTTGAATAATTGTATGTTATTCATCATAAGGATGGTATTAAAATCATCCTAAACGTTTTAGAGGACTCCCATCGAGCCTTTATCAAACATATATCCAACCTATAGAAGCTAATCTGATAGAGCAACAGCAGTGTTCTACATCACCAGAATTCAATCTCTGTTATTATAGACTAGGTCACCCAGGATCGGTAATGATGCACCGCATCATAACCCAATCCCGTAGACATAATTTGAAGAACCTGAAGATTCTTCAAAAGGGTGATTTTCCTTGTCCCCCCTATTATAAGGGTAAATTTAATCACGTGATCATCCCACCTGAAAGTGGGGTTTGGGTATCCTGGCTTCTTTGATAGAATACATGGAGACATTTGTGGGCCAATTAACCCATCAAATTTTCCATTTCAGTACTTTATGGTACTGATAAATGCATCTTTATATAATTCGTTCCCAATACTAGGCTCACAAACTAAGAAGCCGAAAGCTTCCGAGACCATTTCTTGGGACACTAAGTTTTTGTCTCATTATGATCCGCGCACTAATCTGTATGAAGATGACATCCTGAAGATCCTTCACATTCAGAATATAGTACATCTACTACCGGACAAATTCGATGATAACCAGATGATTATCAGATCACACGTCCCTGCTACCAATACGCCAGATGGGATTGACATCCCTACAGATGGGTGTAATCTACCGGCAGCAGAATTGACTGTACCTCAAATAAAAAGAGGACAACCATCTGGCTCCAAGGATAAATTCCCTCGCAAGAGGATAATACATGTGAAGTAAAGAATATCCCACCACAGGATGCTAAGCTCAGACCAGTAACCTCTCCCCTCCTTCAGTCCCCCAAAGAGGACAATATAGGAGAAATATCATTAAAATTCGAACGTACTGGGGAGATACTAGACAGAAAAAGCACTGTCGACGACGACGACTTCGCGTTCGATATTTCTGTTCACATCGTTCAATGTGACGATGATATCGATCCACTATCTTTAGCTGAATACAAACGCAGAGATGATTGGCCAAAGTGGAACGAAGCAATAGGAGTAGAGCTGGACTCACCCTTGAAACACAAAGTCTTTGGACTAGTAGTCCAAACACCAAGAGGTGTAAAACCTGTGAGATACAAGTGGGTATTCATAAGGAAAATAAATAAGAATAATCAGATCGTACGCTACAAAGCACGGCTTGTAGCTTAGGGATTTTCCCAACGGCCGGGGATAGATTATGAATATACTTCCCCGGGTTATGGATACGATCACATTTCCGATTCATAATAAGCTTAAATGGAAGGCCTAGAAATGCAGCTCATGGACGTTGTGACTGCATACCTACATGGCAATATAGATAAAGATATCAATATGAAACTTCCAGATGGTTTCAAAATACCAACAAAAATAAAAGATAAACCTCAGGACATCTATTCTGTTAAGCTTAAAAGATCATTATATGGTCTTAAACAATTAGGAAAAATATGGTATAACAGACTGAGTGATTTCCTTGTTCAACAAGGTTTCACCAATAATGAAGTCTCCCCGTGTATTTTCATTAAAACCACGGGAACATGATTCGTATTAATAACCGTCTAATTAGATGACTTAAACCTCATCGGATCTCATGCCGAGATTGATGATATATATGCAAGCCTCAAACTAACGTTTGAAATAAAAGACCTAGGCAAGACTAAATATAGTCTTGGCTTACAGATAGAAAACCTCAGCGGAGGAATCCTGTTACACCAAACCACATACACAAAGAAATTACTCAAAAATTTCCATATGGATAAGTACCATCCTCTAAATACAACAATGGTCGTTAGATCTTTGGATATACATAAAGACCCCTTCCGGTCGCCGGAAAGAGGGGGAGGAAACATTAGGTCCTGAAGTACCGTACCTTAGTGCCATTGGAGCACTACTATATCTAGCAAACTGCACGCATCCTGACATAGCATTCGCAGTCTTCCTACTAGCCAGATACAGTTTTAGTGCCCGCAGTGCCACTGAAACGGAGTAAAGCAGCTTCTGTGCTACTTCCAAGGGTCAGTTGACCTGGGATTATACATCACGAAATGTGGATTTTCCATTTTGATTGGTTATGCAAATACAAGTTACAGGTCTGATCCACATACCGAGAAATCACAGACTGGTGTTTATTTTCGATGGTACAACCATCTCCTGTAAATCTTTGAAGCAGACCACCACAGCGTCTTAACCAACTCTCAGAGCTCGTGACAATCCATGAAGCTAGCAGAGAATGTGTTGGCGTCGTTCAGTCATTCATCACATTCTAGTGATGACCAGTCTGAAGACGGACGACCTTGAGCGAACCATATTTGGAGATAATGCAGCTTGTATAGCTCAACTACAAGCTGGTTACATCAAGGGCGACAGGACGAAGCACATATCTCCCAAGTTCTTCTGGACTCACGAGCTACATGGGCATAAGCAGATTGAAGTACAGCAGATTCAACCTTGTAATAATTTAGCTGATCTGTTTACTAAGGCATTGCATAGATGTACTTTTAGAAAGCTTGTAAAAGATATAGGGATGCGACAGCTGAAAGACCTACAAGCCTGAAGCTTGTACGGATCAGGGGAAGTTACTTGTGTATTGTACTCCTTTTCCTTAAGCTGTTGGTTTTTCCCACTGGGTTTTTCACAGCAAAGGTTTTAATGAGGCAAAACACAGTAACTCTGGATCCAGCAATATCTACCACATATTAGCATATTGGATCCTAAAGAATTCATATGCTAAGAATGGATTGATGAGGTGGAGTGTTATGAATGGGGGAGACCAGGTCTCCCCCACTTACATCCATCATTATGCCCACTACTAAGTGGGTGTCTCTTAAAGGTCTCTCCCACTTACATCCATCATTATGCCCACTGCTAAGTGGGTGTCTCTTGGGATCCTATACTTGTAACTCCTCTTCATAATATATATATGGCTATGGTATCAACCATTAGCCTATACCTTCATATTATTCTAACAAAAGTTATTTTTGTAAATAGAGATCTAAAATGTTGTTGTTGTTATGAATGGGGGAGACCTTTGGTCTCTACCCACTTACATCCACCATTACACCCACTACTAAGTGGATGTCTCTTAGGATCCTATACTTGTAACTCCTCTCCTATTATCAATGTATATGGCTATGGTATCAACCATTAGTCTTGACCTTCATATTACTTTAACATGTTATCACTCACGCTCATCAGCTGAGTCGAATCCCTGCCGACGGACGAATTGTGAGCAGATAGGGCTTCCTTCTCCGAACTTTGCTAGATTCGGAGGGTCGGATCTAGAGGCAATTTTTTAGAAACCTCTAGATCATCATTTTACATGCGCATGATAAATCTGTGATTATGTTTTTCTAAGATATCTATAGCAAAAATTTTAGCAAGATCTACAAGAAAAACAAATTTCAAACAAACAGATATACTGATTAAACAAATTTCAAACACACATATTTCCCCAATGTCGAAATGGTTAAAGAATTCAAAATTGGGCAAAATTTCCACCGAATGCAAAATTAGGCAACATCCCCCATTCGAATCGAAATTGAAATTGGGCAAAATTGAAATGGCTAGAGAATTGAATCGCATTCGAATCACCATTCTCGTTCGAATCTCATTCGAACTGTCAGCCTCGAATCGCTTGTCCGCCAAAACAGGGGTTTGATTCACCGGAACGGGGTTCCGATTCACCGAAATGGGGTTCCGATTCACCGGAACGGGGTTCCAACCACGGCACACCCACTTATCGGGGGCCTCCTGTTTCTCTTATGCGCCGCCCCCCCTGTCAGGGGGCCTTATGTGTCACCGGCCCCCTGTCGGGGGCCTGCCTCTAAGCCCACCCCCCTGTCAGGGGCGGGGGGGCTCCTTGCGTGTCACCCCCTGTCGAGGGGGGGGGGGTCCTCCTGTAGCGCCGCCCCCCTGCTGGGGGGCCGTTCGATTGGCCACCCCCTGATGGGGGGCTTGACTGCATCGGAGCGCCGACCGTGCCCCCTGCTGGGGGGGTCCTTTCGAATCCTCTGGCGGCTGACCCTCCCCAACCCCCTTTCCCCCCTTAAAGCCATAATTAGGGTAAGTGGGAGAAGAGACATGGGCCTCTCCTGATGGGCCATGAGCCTAGTAAATAACAGAATTGAAAATAAAAAATGGGTATTTTAGGGTTGATGGGCCTGCAGCCTGCAGCCAGCCCTCGGGCCTCTGGCCTGTAGGCAAATTTAATTTAAATTCAGAAAATATCCTATTAAACCTTGAAAATTATAGAAAATTCTGGAAAAATCCGAAAAAATCTGAACAATTTCTGGAAAAATCGGGAAAAATCAGGGTGAGGATATTGAGTTTGATTAACTCCTCTCGGGATATTTGGGGCAAGTAATACATTTGTTACTTAATTCGATGTGTAATTCATTATTAATCGCCTTATTTTTAATTGGATAAAAATTATTTTACGTTTTAATACTTACAAGGATCCTGAGACCGCTCTGTCGTTAGGTTAGTTATCTAACCTAACGGGTAATGATGTTTTCCCGTGGTCCAAGTAACTATTAAACGTAAAATTACTATATTTATCCAATAAAATTGCCTGCGATGTGGAATATAATATATTGTTTATGCATGTGATGTTCATACTTATATAAACTGCCTAGAATGTTGGTAAGACTATGTTGTGGTATTTTGGATTGACCGTTATTAGTCACCACTATTTATTTTTTTCGCATTTTTTTCTTCCTTTTGAGTGAAAATGTAATGAGGAACTAAATGTAAAAGCCAAAGCCCGGAGATACTTAGCCTGAAGACGGAGGAAAATTGCTAATGCTGGGACCCCAAGGGTTTTCAAATTGTAATTTTAATTTTTTTCTCGTACTTCTAATTGTATAAGGGACTTTGGACTTTTATTATTTTTAGTGGTGACCGGCCGATCCCCACAACTAGTTTAGTTTCACCTCTATGCATGTCTTAATTTTTGATATATAATTAATTCATGCTTATTCCATGCTTAGACTAATGGCAAAGATTACGGGCATCGATTTTGATGTTCTAGATGCGGTTGGAAAAAGTTACTTAAGCCGGCAGCTGGACCTGAAGTTCCATCTGTGCTCACAGGGCATAAGTCACACAATTCAAGCTCCAGCTTCGGCTGTGACAACTCATGAATGGACTTCTACTGCTACAGTCTCCGATATAGATAAGGCCAAAGCCATTATCTATGTCAGGAGACATATTGATCGGACCTTGAAGGCCGAATATTTAACAGTTGAAGACCCTCATGAACAGTGGACAGCACTTGAGGACAAATACAAACATCAGAAAGATATTATCCTCCCTCGTGCACGTTATGAGTGGAAAAATCTCTGACTTCAGGACTTCAAGTCCGTAACTGAGTATAACTCAGCTCTCCATAACATCACCTCACGCCTGAAGTTGTGTGGTGAACAGGTCTCGAAAACCTGCTTGCTTGAGAAAACATATACATCCTTCCATGAGAAGGATGCTATTCTCATGCAATAGTATCGTGAACGCAAGTTCACGAGTTACTCTGATTTACTCTCCTGCCTTCTTATGGCAGAGCAGAATAGAGACCTCCTAATGGCCACTCATAACCTACGCCCTGCTGTCTCTGCTCATCTACCTGAAGCTCACACAGTTTCTTCCCAGAAGATAAAGAACAAGCACAAAGGAAGATTCAACAAGGGGAAAGCTGCGAAGAAGCAGACCAGAGCTCCTCCCCAGAACAACAATATTGAGGGGAAGAAAAAGAATACGTGGAAGAGGAATACCTCTGGCCAGACGTCTGCTCCTAAGAAAAACTGGGAAGACAAATGCCACAGTTGTGGCATGACTGGACATTGGTCCAGAGTCTGTCGTACTCCACGTCACCTCCAAGATTTGTTATGGCAAGCCTAAAGCCTTCCGCTGACACAAATCTGGTGGATATACAGCCTCCTACTTGGTTCACCGCCGAGGATTTCGAGAATAACAACCTCCTTGACTAAGGATGATTTAGTTATCTTTGATGTCTTTTTCATTTCTGCATGATGGATCTTAAATTATATCTTTCTATTAATGAATCGAATGTAGTTTTCCAACTCATAAAACTTTTGCATTCTTTTCTAGAGATAGAGATGAAGTGTGAATGCCCAGTGGACAGTGCCTCCACGCACACAATCCTTCGAGACAGATGCTATTTTAATAGCATCATTGATTATCATGGTCCCGTCACTACAATTTCGGGGCTATATAATATACTAGAAGGATCAGGTGAAGCAATTTTATTGCTCCCAAACCAAATGCAAGTAATAATAAAAGATGCTTTATTCTCTCAAAAATCAAAAAGAAATCTTCTAAGTTTCAAAGACACCTGTTTAAACGGATATCACTTGGAAACTGATGATTTCAATAATATTGAATATTTGTATGTTGCTCGTCATAAGGATGGTATTAAAAACCATCCTAGAACATTTCAAAAGACTCCTATCGGGCCTTTATCAAACATACATCCAATCTATTGAAGCTAACCTGATAGAGCACCAGCAGTGTTCTACATCATCAGAATTCAGTCTCTGGCATTATAGACTAGGTCACATAGGATCAGTAATGATGCACCGCATCATTACCCAATCCCGTGGACATAATTTGAAGAACCTGAAGATTTTCAAAAGGGTGATTTTCCTTGTCTTCCCTATTATAAGGGTAAACTAATCACGAGACCAGCCCACCTAAAAGTGGGGATTGAGTCTCCTAGCTTCTTGGAGAGAATTCATGGGGACATTTGTGGGCCAATTCACCCATCAAGTGGTCCTTTTAGGTACTTTATGGTACTTATTGATGCATCTTCAAAATGGTCATTTGTGTGCCTTTTGTCCACCTGCAGCCTAGCTTTTCCAAGCTATTGGCACAATTAATAAAGTTGCGTGCACATTTTCCATATAACCATATTAAAAAATTACGTCTGGACAATGATGGGGAATTCACTTCACAAGTCTTTCAAGACCATCCCCAAGAAACTGGCATTGAAATTGAACATCCAGTAGCTCATGTTCACACCCAGAATGGGTAGCCGAGTCTCTTATAAAGAGGCTACAATGGATTGCTCGTCCATTGCTAATGCAATCACAGTTGCCTGTGGATGCATGGGGACATGCCATTTTGCCTCCTGCTTCGCTTATCAGAATACGACCCTCTGGTGGTCATATTTTATCGATGATGCAGCTTGCATATGGTGTACCTCCCGATATTTCTCACTTGAGAGTATTCGATTGTGCAGTCTATGTTCCTATAGCACCTCTACAGAGGACCAAAATGGGTCCTCAACGCCGTCTAGGTATCTACGTAGGGTATAATTCGCCCTCCATTATTAGATACCTTGAGCCCATGACGGGCGATGCATTTAAGGCTCGTCTTGAAGATTGTGGGTTTGATGAAAATTCTTTTCCCAAACTAGGCTCACAAACTTAGAAGCCTAAAGCTTTAGAGACCATTTCTTGGGACACTAAATCTTTGTCTCATTATGATCTGCGTACTAATATGTGTGAAGATGAAATCCTGAAGATCCTTCACATTCAGAATACAGTACATTTACTCCCGGAAAAATTTACTGATAACCAGAATATTTTCAAATCACACGTCCCTGCTACCAATACGCTAGCTAGGATTGGCATCCACAAAGATGGATGCAATTCACTGGCAGTAGAATCGGCCGTACCACAAATAAAAAGAGGACGACCACCTGGCTCCAAGGATAAATATGTCTATCATAGTTTCATTATTACATGAAACTTCCATATGGTTTCAAGTTTCATTATTATATGTCATAGCATTTCATTATTTCAAGTTTCATTATTATATGAAACTTGAAATAATGAAATGCTATGAAATGGATAAATATGCCATATCATAGTTTCATTATTCTTAAAATTCGATAATAATGAAATGAGAAAAGAGATATATCATATCATAGTTAATCATGAAATATACTAAGTCCACAGAGATGAAACCAATGTCCACAACTCATTCTCTAAGCAGTATAAATATGTCATGATCGAACATTTTCAAGCATGAGTGGTATTTTGTTAAGCTTCACGGAATGAGTTAGTAAATTCAATTTAGGTAAGGCGTCACCATACTACGCCCGTTTCATGACTCCTAGAACCCATCAACTTTGCCAAATCTATATTCAAATAGAAAGTGGGGAAAGGATATGGAATTTTTCTTTTTATAATTGTTTTTGGCTATATAAAAATTATATACATATTTTTCTTTCTTTATACACATGAGATAACTAAATATGTACAGGTGGCCTATGCATCCAAGACCAGACGGTCTTAGGACATTTGGTTACGAAGAACCCCTCGAACCTTTTATTTGGAATATTTGTTTGGTTTTTGTATTATTGGGATTTTTGCAAACTCACGTAAACGCGATGGAATGCAAAATATGATCAAAGACCATTTATTTGGATATGCACAAAAGAAAAGGAAAAAAGCATAGAATCTAGGCATGGCTCGTTTTTAGGAATTCTAATCATCACTACTTTGGTTGTCATGTGATTATCCTATCTCTTTTGAATTACTAAACATCCATGAAGCAATAGAATTATCAATCAAATTACGCAAGAGTCAAATAATTTTTAGATTTGATTTATTCATTTTTAGCTCAACTGTTTCGAGAATGTGGTTGCGAAGCCATGGATTCTAGTATGAAAAAGCATATTAACAATGATACTCTAATCAAGGAATTGAACTCTAATCTAACAGATATCAGAGTTCATTAAAAAATTCACAATATTTCATAGAAAATGAAGCATATGAGACAAAAATATAGATGTGAACATGGTTCAACTGAAAATTTCAAAGTGTGTTTCACGACGAAGCAAAGTGCGTGCACTGTGCACTCCCCCAAGCTTAACGTCACATTGTCCCGAATGTATGTATGCCATGGATAGAGGACAATGGAAAAATAGGGAGTTACACAACAAAATAATATCTCTCCCCCAAGCTATTTTATATGGTGCCCGGTGTGGACAGATGTGCACAAAAATTTGGGAGAGAAGCAAAGTAAGCATCATAAAATTAGGGTGGGCAATTAAATCATAGAATATGGTGGGGTGCAAAAGATAATTGAGCCATCATATGGGATGAATTTATTGAACTAGGAAAGCATAGAAATCATATACGGTCCTCTCGCTATCGAGAGAATTCGTGATTATTCAAAGCGTAAAAATCTACTCTATATCTACACTACTGGATTGATATCACCTTTAGAAAATGCGGATCCAGTATCTTTGACGGTGTAGGTAGCTGCTCTAACTGCACCTTCTGTGGCCCCACCAGCTACGTGGCTCCACGGACTCTATCAGACTCCTGCAATGTGGCTCCCAGCATCTCTCCAAGGACTCCACATGTACCTTGAAAGAGATAAGTCGCATCAATCTGATGTGTATTATTTTTCCCCAAAATAAAAGTTTTCCAAAGAAGATCGTCAAAAGAAATATGTAAAATAAAAGTAGGTTGATGATACTCCCCTGGAAATATTTCTCTGCTCTGGTGTACCATGACAGGCAATTCCTTGTTGTTCATTTTGGGTTCTTCAGGCAACTCTGGCATATAAGCAGGGTCTCGTCAGGCGACTCCTTGTTGTGCTCCTTGGCAGGTTCCTCAAGTAGTGACACATCGAAGCGTACCTCCTGTCCATAATCGTATGTGTCCTGCAAAAGGTACGACGTGTCAAAGATATCTGAATCAAAGTAAATATTGAATGGAATACAAGATTCAGAGATGGAATGGGTAAAAATGTCTCCCTGAGTGGGATCAGTAAGCTCTGGTGGGCAGTCCTTTGCTGTAGTGCATGGTGGAGGTGGCTGCAGGAGCTTAAATGAAGGTGTGCAGTATTTGGGCTTCATGTGAATATCCTTATCATCATCCCAAATAGTGTCCTACTCAACGGTTTGCTCGTCTTACTCAACGGTTTGCTCTGGCTCCGTTAGCATGTCATCCTTTTGATGCACCGCCTTAGCCTCCTCCTCAGTAGGTGCAGGTGACACTATGGCCTCAGGCATCTCCTCCACAGTATACAAGTATATCCTGACACCCTCAACTCGACCATGGACACTATCATCAATGATAACTACAGAAGAGATGCGATCAGTAATAAAATTGTGAAATTCATGCTCAAAAGGATCACCTGCAACTAATGTCATTGGATCGGTGGACCGAACTTCGTCCACGATGCTACTCAATATGCCCAAAAATGTGTCCTTGTCCTCTCCCTTGGGCTCATGAGATGGATGAGTCCAGCTGATATCATCGACCGTGTGTTGCAGTTGATCGATGGTCTCCTTCAGCTCAGCACAGGTTTCTTCAAGTCGAAAATTAAGAATCGCCCTGCTCTCCTTTATCTGCACAAGTGCCAAATTGATGGGATGGTCCGGACTAAAGAGACAGACACGGCTTTCGTAAGGCATGTGTCCCTCCACGTCACAAGACTGGCAGTATGCATATCACTCTGAGTAGTGGTCGTATCCATCCATCTGGTAGTATGGGTCTTGTGGATAATATCTGCATTCTTCCATTTATGCCTCATACTATGTCGAATAATCTTCGCCTGAATAATCCCAAAATTGTTCCATTGTACCTGAATTGTCAAAAACCAAACAACCTGGAAAAGATATTTGTGGTACAAGGAGATAAACATAATAATAAAACAGGTGGTAATGAAAATATCTCCTTTTATTTCTTTTTATAAATTTTTGTTTTTATTCGAAGTCTAGCAACCTAATTGTGATAAATAGATAGTATCGCATAACGCCTCCCCGGCAACGGTGCCAAAAACTTGTTCGGATTCCAGGCTTTTACCTCGGAAGCGCGAATGTCGTCTTACCGCAAGCGCACGGTGTAAATAGTGGCGAGTGGGTATCGTATCCATAGGGAGGCGGTTGTCACACTACCTATCGATCCTAGGCTGGGTTAGGTTTCGATGTTTTATTAGGTGGAGATGGATTATGGAGTGTTGTAATGGTGGTAGATGTGGAGCGCGAGGGTGTCACTATCAGTGGGGCACATACAAACACAAAAGAAAACAAATAGAATAAAGAGAAACCAAATGAGGAAAAATGTCACTAGGGTGTCAGGAATCCCCGCTAGGGCTTTCAGGTTTCGATAACGGGTCAAGGATCCCTTCGTCGAACGAAGAATCCGGATAGGAGTGTCATATCTGGGGATGGGAACGAGCACTTGACTTTCGTCTCACGCTCGTTTGACACCTCCCCATGTGCAGCCGTGCTTTTGCAGTTGGCTTTGCATGGGGATGCATGCATTACGCTCGGCACTTGGTTCCCATACCGTAAATCCGTGTTCACTCTCGTGATCTATGAACTGGGATACCACTCTACGGTTGGTTCAGGCAGTCAGGCTACTCTCGTAGTCGCCGACTAGCGGATTGGGGATTAGTGGTCACCCCCGACTCTCGAGTCACCTCGTGAACACGCGCCCCGGAAACGACTACTAAGCCCAAATCAAATTCATGGAGATTCTCCATAAGATATGGAGTTGCTTTCGCGATCCTCCAATCATAGGGCTAATCCCTCAAAACCCATTATCAAAACTACCGTATAGCAATCCTAGATTCATTCAACTAAGGTTAACCCATCATCCAACCCCTAGAATCCTAGGGTTCTTCCCTAATCCTAGCAATAGATCTATTCAATCATCACAAAAGAGATGAGAACAACAAGAGTAAAGATGAATGCAATAAAAGATTCAACAATAAAAACATAAGAGAAAGATGACAACAAGGGAAAATATACTTAACTAATGAAGATCTGGTACATAAACATCCAAGAGGGTGCCTATGGCATAGCCTAACCTCTGAAAATCATCCCCAGAGACAGAATATAAGTGAAAGGAGCTAAAAACCGGCCTCCCCAAATGATGGCCCAACATTTCTATTTATAACCCCCTACCAAAAAACCATTAAAATGACCTGAAAGTGGTCTGTCGACATAGCGCTCGGTCGAGCACGCCCAAGCACTCGACCGAGTGCTCCCTTTTGCGCTTGGTGTCGGTGCTTGGAGAAGGGGCCACTCGATCGAGCGGGGTAGCCGCTCGGTCGAGCGCTCCCTTCGAGGAATCCATGTCGCTCGGTTGAACATTAAGCCGCTCGGTCGAGAGATGGGCCGCTCGACCGAGCAGTTGATCACTCGATCGAGCGTAAGAACGCCATATTTTCCAGAGAGTTGAAGGAGATTGAAGGGGCTCTCCAGACAGCTGGCTTGGGCGAGCGAATCGGTCGCTTGGGTGAGCGAGCCATGTCACGCCCCGCTTCCCTAAAATGGAGGCGAGACGTGAAAAGGCCCGCACGAGAGTGGAGCTGTGAAGCCCCAAACCCGATAAGCGTCAATAAAACATAAGTAGGTCCCTGTAACCACAAACGAAACAACAATAATAACACAAGGAGAGACAGAAATAAAATCTCAAATCTCAGAATTTGTCCAACATTAAAGTTAAGTTCAACATCCAGAAAAGCCACCAGGCTAAAAGAAAGAGTCTAAAGGCCCAGAACAAGGTCAACAAAAGGGACAACATAACAAAGTATAGGTGCCACGCACCGACAACTAAACAGCAGTCTAAAACAAAAGGGAAAGCTCAACGAAGACACTAGGACTGGTCCCCAGTGTCCACGTACTCCTCGCCAAACACAGGCTCGGGCTCGGCGTCTGCAAACACCTCGTCCTCAACAATGAACTCAGGCTCAGGATCTAACATGTGTCACCCAAAAGAGTAAAGGGGCACATGTCAGCAAGTCTAAAAGACTTGGGCAAGGAAATTGAAAGTAAGGTAACTAACAACCTAGCAGTTATGGTATGATGCATGACATGGCAAGTATAGTATGGAAGTGGGAAGTAATGGGAAGCACAAGTAGCAAGTGGCAAGTAAGGCATGGATAACAAGTTTTACAAGTAAACACGGACAAGTACAAGTCAAGTAGTTGACGTCCAATGAACACGTCAAGTAAACACGTCAAGGAATCAAGTTGTGCACAGAGATTCCGCATGTTGGCTAGAGTGGCTGATCGGGCCAACTCCTAAGCTCAAGTGACCGTTTATCTCTACCACTCCACGTGTATCGAGCCAGGGCGTTACCCTGCACACGGAATGCTCGCTTCTGGAACACGAGCCAGGAAGTGTATTTAACACGTATGGCATATGGTTAAGCCTGCAACGCAGGTGCCTAGCCGGAAACAAGTAGATCGGGCATTGGCTATCAACCAACTCACGTAGCCCACTTCTGGAACACGAGCCAGGAAACAAAAGTATGGTAGCGTGTGCTACGAATGCGACATTCAACATGGATAGCATGGATGACAATTAATTCGCATACCGTTAATTAAAATTAAACATGACATGGTAGTTATGCAACATGATAAATGACGGATCTAGCTTCGTTGTCAAGCTAGTTCCTGAAATTGCGCCTAGGCGAGTATCATTTCGTCGCCTAGTCTCTTTAACGCCTACAACAAGCAAATGGCTTAAGACATGGCCCAAAACCCTAAGTGGCAAGTTTCACTTGCCTAGCACCGAGGATGACGATCAACGAGGCCGTCACACAAATGCTAACTACGGAGATGAGATCGCTGCCATGGCAAAACAACATTAGAACAACATCCAACCTAGTTTTATTAGGGTTTCACAAAAACACAAATGGGCTATGAGGATATTAAGAGATCGAGTTATTACCGTATCGGAAACGGAAGAACGATGCCGAGCAAGCACAACAACGGAAGAAATGATCCGGGGAACCTAGGGTTCAGATCTGGAATGGATGGGGAAAATATGGAGAAATGGGGTTTTGGGGGGTTTTGGGGGTTTTCCGACGACCTAGAGGTGGTGGCCGGCCAAAATGGAGAGGGGGAGGAGCTGTAGATGAAGGAGGAAGGCTAGGGTTAGATAGATGATGATTTGGGGAAGAAGGAGGCTCAGGAGAAGTGAAAGAAGAAAAGAAAAACGTTTGGGGGTTGAAATAGGAAGTGCTGGCGGCTGCCCAGAAATTAGGGTTTCGACACTGATTAGTCGGTCAAAGAGCAACCACTGACCGACTAGTTTGGGAGCTAGTTGGTCGGTTGACCAACGCAGACCGACTAAGTCCAAACAATAACTCCTATACAAAAATAGGATTTAGATTTAGTCGGTCAAAGAACAACTACTTACCGACTAGTTTGTCATCTAGTCGGTCGATGAAGGTTCTTAAACCGCCTAAGAATGAATAGTACTTGGTATCAAAATGATCATAGAGCTAGTCGGTTAAAGAACGATTGCTGACCGACTAGTTTGCAACCTAGTCGGTCGACCAATGTTCTTAGACAGACTAACGATAAACAGTAACTCCTGAGAAATTTACAAATCCCACTAGTCGGTCCATGAAGGTTTGACGACCGACTAAATCGTCATCTAGTCGGTCAGTTGCCCTTCTTGTACCGGCTAACGTGCACAGAAAGTTCCGAAATGGAGCACGAAGCTCCGGGATTGATTCCTAAGACTCCTAAGCTTGATCTAACAATAAGATATGACCGATATGAAGCCCATCACGAATGACTTACTCCAAAATCGACGATTCTAAGGAAGAAGCTAGAAAATCACGACGAAACGATCGAAAACAAAAGCTACGGAGACGAAAACCACACATGAGGAGAAAATCCACCAAAACACACATATATAATATAAATAATCCAAATACATGAAAACCAGTCGTTACATCCTCCCCAACTTAAGAAAAATTCCGTCCTTGGAATTTCCCAACACTCACGTGTCCGGAAACAAAAGTGGGTAGTGCTCTCGAATCTCATTCTCGTTCTCCCAAGTAGACTCTCCTGGCGAGCCGTGTCGCCACATCACCCTCACAAGATTGACAACCTTGTTCCGAAGTGACTTCTGACGCCTGTCCAGAATCTGCACTGGCTGCTGGTCATACGTCATATCAGGACGAACGGTAATCTCCGAGAAATCCACAGCATGAGATGGTTCGCTAATGTATCGACGAAGCTGCGACACATGGAAAACATTGTGAACTCCTTCCAAAGATGGTGGCAAGGCTAAGCGGTAGGCTACCTCGCCAACTCTCTCCAGAATGTCAAACGGTCCAATGTATCGCGGGCTCAACTTCCCTCGCTTCCCAAAGAGAATCACACCATGATTCGGGGAAATCCTCAGAAACACATGATCGCCCGGCTGAAACTCCAAAGGACGACGTTTAGCATCCGCCCAATGTTTAAAACGGTCCTGAGCAATCCTCAACCTCTCCCGAATGTTCCTGACAACATCCACAGCCTCCACGATCATCTCAGGTCCCAACAGCTCCCGATCACCAACGTAATCCCAACTCAATGGCGATCGACATTTCCTCCCATACAGAGCGGCGAAAGGCGCCATGCCAATACTCGCCTGGAAGCTGTTGTTGTAGGAAAACTCTACCAGATGTAGATGGTCCTCCCATGAACCATTGAAATCCAACATGCACGCCCTCAGCAAGTCCTCCAAGATCTGAATCGTCTCTCGGACTGGCCATCCGTCTGCGGATGGTACGCCGTGCTGAAACTCAGACGCGTACCCAAACTCTTCTGCAAACTCTGCCAGAACTGAGATGTGAACCTCGTGTCTCTGTCCGACACGATACTCACAGGGACTCCGTGAAGTCGCACGACCTCCTCCATATATCTCCTCGCTAGCGCCTCAGTGGACTGTCCCACTGGGAATGGAATAAAGTGCGCGGATTTGGTCAATCGATCTACGATCACCCAAATCGCGTCATTCTGCTTCGGACTCCGAGGTAGTCCAGTCACGAAATCCATAGTGATGTGTTGCCACTTCCATTCCGGAATCGGAAGCGGTTGTAGCAACCCTGCCGTACGCCGATGCTCCGCCTTTACTTGCTGGCAAACCAAACACTTGGCTACACTCCTAGCGACACTCCTCTTCATACCATGCCACCAATAGTTCAGACGAAGATCCTTGTACATCTTGGTCCCACCAGGATGCACAGAATACGGTGAACTGTGTGTCTCCACCATCAACTCCTCTCTAATATCCCCAGCTGGCACACACAACCTAGCTCCAAACCTCAGCGAGCCATCCTCATGAATCAAAAAGTCAGTCCGCAGACCGACTTCCACCTGCTCCCGAATCTTCACCAGCTTCGGATCCTCAGCCTGGCCAGCCTTGATCCGATCCACGATCGTCGACTGAATTTGCATACTCATCAACGAAGAAGCCTCTCCAGGAAGAACAATCTCCACACCAGACTCGCAAAAACCTTGCTGCAATCTCCACTGCGAAGTCAAAATCATCACCGCTGGAAGCCTACTCAGCGCATCAGGAACCACATTCACCTTGCCAGGGTGATACTGCAAATCAATCTCATAATCCGCCATGAGCTCCAACCATCGACGCTGTCGCATGTTGAGCTCCTTCTGAGTGAAAATATACTTCAAGCTTTTGTGATCGGTGAAGATCTTCACTTTCTCACTCAGCAAGAAGTGCCTCCAAATCTTAAGAGCAAACACAACAGCAGCCAACTCCAAATCATGCGTCGGGTAATTCTTCTCATGAACCTTGAGCTGACGCGATGCATATGCCACAACATGCCCGTGCTGATGCAAAACACAACCGAGACCCTTGCCAGAAGAATCGCAAAAGATCTCAAATCCATCGCTGCGATCAGGCACAACAAGAATATGGGCAGTCGTCAATCTCTCCCTCAGAACACCAAAAGCATTCTCACAATCACCCGACCAAACAAAAGGTACATCCTTCCGCGTCAATCTGGTCATCGGCTCGGCAATACGGGAAAAGTCCTTAATGAAACGCCGATAATAACCAGCAAGCCCAAGGAAACTCCGAATCTCAGACGCTGACTGCGGAACAGGCCACTCTCTGATGGCCTTGATCTTCCCGGGATCCACTGAAATACCATCTCCAGTCACAACATGACCGAGAAAAGCCACTCTGTCCAGCCAAAACTCGCACTTCGAAAACTTAGCATACAAACGATGCTTCCTCAAATCTCCAACACTGTCCTCAAGTGCGAGGCATGCTCCTCCTCCGACTTAGAATAGATCAGAATGTCGTCAATGAAGATAACAACAAACTTATCTAAAAAGTCATAGAAGATCAGATTCATCAGATTCATGAAAACTGCGGGTGCATTGGTTACACCGAAAGGCATAACCACAAACTCGTAGTGTCCATACTTCGTCCTGAACGCTGTCTTCGGAACATCTTCCTTCTTCACCTTCAGCTGATGATAACCACTCCTCAGATCCAACTTTGAAAACACCCTCGAACCTCCAAGCTGATCAAAAATATCATCGATGCGAGGCAACATGTATTTATTCTTGATGGTCACCGCATTCAACTCCCGATAGTCCACGCACATGCGACGTGAACCATCCTTCTTCTTCACTAGCAGCACCGGTGCTCCCCACAGAGACACACTAGGGTTGATATAACCCTTCTGCAAAAGCTCATCCAGCTGCTTCCGCAATTCCTCCAACTCAGCGGGCGCCATACGATATGGTGCCTTCGAAATCGGTTGCGCTCCCGGAACATGATCAATAGAAAATTCTAAAGCTCGATCAGGTGGCAAACCATACATCTCCTCAGGGAAGACGTCATCAAAGTCCCGCACAACCTCTGGCCTCTCCAACTCCATCTGCATAGCCAAAAACTCCACCGGCCTGGCCCGAAACCTGATAGGACCAAGCGAACTGCTACCTCGGCTGAACTCAAATACTGGATGTCCGGGAATCTCGAACACCACCTTCTTCCTCCGACAGTCGATCGTAGCATAGAAGCTCACAAGCTAATCCATCCCAAGGACCGCATCATAGTTGATGATGTCGTGGACAATGAAATCAGCGTAAAGCTCATGTCCACAAACCACCAACGGGTAAGAATTGCAACCAAGATGCACCGAGACCACGCCATTCCCTGTAACGATATTCCAACTCCTGGGAAGAGGGGACATCGACAAGGAATGCTTCTCCACGAAGCTCCGAGAAATAATGCACATCGATGCACCTGAGTCAAAGAGAACTCGTGCAGGAAATGTGCACACCAAAACCACACCTATAAACAGTCTAACAATCAAGCCCTAGTCTAGCAAACAATCATGCTCAAGCAACGACATAATCCAACAAACTAAACTAGCTAAGAAAGTAACAGCTAGATTGAGGATTACCTGCGATAACCTCATCCACAGCCTCGCTCTCCACAGCGGTCATCAGAAAAGCCTGCCTCCTCGGCGGAAAAGCCTGCTGAAAAGCCTGCTGAAAAGCCTGCCTCTATGGAACAAGAGCCGCTCCACGTCCAGCAGGAACAGATGCTCTCTGCTGCAATGGCTGTGCTGCAACAGGTGCCCTCTGTCACGCCCCGCTTCCCTAAGATGGAGGCGAGACGTGAAAAGGTCCGCACGAGAGTGGAGCTGTGAAGCCCCAAACCCGATAAGCGTCAATCTAACATAAGCAGGTCCATGTAACCACAAACGGAACAACAATAATAACACAAGGAGAGACAGAAATAAAATCTCGAATCTCAGAATTTGTCCAACATTAAAATTAAGTTCAACATCCAGAAAAGCCACCAGGCTAAAAGAAAGAGTCTAAAGGCCCAGAACAAGGCCAACAAAAGGGACAACATAACAAAGTATAGGTGCTGCGCACCGACAACTACAGCAGTCTAAAACAAAAAGGGGAAGGCTCAACGAAGACACTAGGACTGGTCTCCAGTGTCCACGAAGTCCTCGATCAACGCGGGTTCTGACTCAGCGTCAGCAAACACCACGCCCTCAACGACAAACTCAGGCTCGGGATCTAATATGTGTCACCCAAAAGAGAAAAGAGGCACATGTCAGCAAGTCGAAAGACTTGTGCAAGGAAACTGAAAGAAAGGTAAACTAACAACCTAGCAATTAAAGTATGATGCATGGCATGGCAAGTATCGTATGGAAGTAACAAGTGAAGTACAAGTAAGAAGTAACAAGTGGTAGGTGTGACATGTATTGTCAAGTAACAAGTACAAGGGATCACCCACACACATGTGAGCGCCCTATTGCCCGCAGGCTGTATTCAAGTACAAGGGATCACTCACACACAGGCGAGTGCCCTATTGCCCGCAGGCTGTATTGAGCTCATTTTCTGGACCACGAGCCAGATTTGTAATTGGCCTAGGGTTGTGCCCGCAAAACGGGTGCCTAGCCGGAACAAGTAGCACTAGTATGTAGCGATGCTACGCAATCACGATGAGTGTTCAAGCATGCAATGACATGAGCAGATATTCGCGTACCGTTAATTGAATTTAAACATGACAGGCAAAATGCAATGACATGAACAAATATTCACGTACCGTTAATTTTAATTAAACATGACAGTTAAAGATGCATGGATGACATGAACAGTTAATACGCGTACCGTTAATTGAAATTAAACGTGACATACAAGCATGATGAAGGTGACGGACCAAGCTTCGTTGTCAAGCTAGGTCAATGGCATCTAGACGGCTATCCTTTCACCGTCTAGTCTCTTTTACGCTAAAGCAAGGTAATGGCCTAAGACATGGCCCAAATCAAGAGATGCAAGTTTCACTTGCCTAGCACCGAGGATGACGATCAACGAGGCCGTCACACAAATGCTAACTACGGAGATGAGATCGCTGCCATGGCAAAACAATATTAGAACAACATCCAACCTAGTTCTATTAGGGTTTCACAAAAACACAAATGGGCTATGAGGATATTAAGAGATCGAGTTATTACCGTATCGGAAGCGGAAGAACGATGCCGAGCAAGCACGGCAACGGAAGAAATGATCCGGGGAACCTAGGGTTCAGATTTGGAATGGATGGGGAAAATCTGGAGAAATGGGGTTTTGGGGGGTTTTTGGGGGTTTTCCGGCGATCAAGAGGTGATGGCCGGCCAAAATGGAGAGGGGGAGAGGCTCTTGATGAAGGAGGAGGGCTAGGGTTAGATGGATGATGATTTGGGGAAGAAGGAGGCTCAGGAGAAATGAAAGAAGAAAAGAAAAATATTTGGGGGGTTTAAATAGGAAGTGCTGGCGGCTGCCCAGAAATTAGGGGTTCGACACTGATTAGTCGGTCAAAGAGCAACCACTGACCGACTAGTTTGGGAACTAGTCGGTCGGTTGACCAACACAGACCGACTAAGTCCAAACAGTAACTCCTGTACAAAAATAGGATTTAGATTTAGTCGGTCAAAGAACAACTACTGACCGACTAGTTTCGAATCTAGTCGGTCGATGAACGTTCTTAGACCGACTAAGAATGAATAGTACTTGGTCTCAAAATGATCATAGAGCTAGTCGGTTGAAGAACGGTTGCTGACCGACTAGTTTGCAACCTAGTCAGTCGACGAACGTTCTTAGACCGACTAACGATAAACAGTAACTCCTGAGAAATTAACAAAGCCAACTAGTCGGTCCATGAAGGTTTGCCGACCGACTAAATCGTCATCTAGTCGGTCGGTTCCCCTTCTTGTACCGGCTAACGTGCACAGAAAGTTCCGAAATGGAGCGCGAAGCTCCGGGATCGATTCCTAAGACTCTTAGGCTTGATCTAACAATAAGATATGACCGATATGAAGCCCGTCACGAATGACTTACTCAAAATCGACGATCAACGGAAGAAGCTAAGAAATCACGACGAAACGATCGAAAGTGAAAGCTACGGAGACGAAAACCACACATGAGGAGAAAATCCACCAAACACACATATATATATAATATAATAAATCTAGATACATGAAAACCAGTCGTTACACCCTCCAAGGCTTTTTCGACCTCGGACAATCCTTCATGGTATGGGTAGGATCCCCACAGACAACGCACTGGCCCAGGAATCTCCTACACTGATCCTTGACATGCCCGATCTTGCCGCAGAAATGGCAAGTCTTCTGAATAGGCCCTCCTGGCCTCTTGAACTGAGCTGGCTGATTAGGCTTGAAACTAGGCCTAACCACTGCTCTGGCCTGCTCCATAGGCCTCTTCCCAGCACCAGAAACATGTCCTCTCCTCTGACTCAGGTTCAGCTCCTGCCTCCTCGCAGCGACCAGAACCTTCTGATAAGAGTCCAGATCAGAGGCAGACACGAAACTCTGAAGCTCCAAAGCAAGTCCCTGCAGGAACCTCTGAGCCCTCTCATCAGCATCCTGCACCATCTTCGGTGCGAACCGACTCAGCCTAGTGAACTCTTGGTGGTACAGGTCCACCGTCAAGCTCCCTTGCTTCAGATCAATAAAGCACTGCAGCATCTCCTTCCTAGCAGCCTTCGGAAAGAACTCCTCATCGAACCTGGACTTAAAGGTAGCCCAAGCTATCGGCTCCACCAGCATCTTCTCTTCCGCATCCCACCAGTTCCGAGCATTATCCTTGAGTTGCCTCTTCGCCAAATCAACCCATCTAGCCGGGGTGATCTTGGCCATCTTCAAATTATCCTCAATGTTCCGAATCCACTCATCGGCAGCCAGAGGACCCTCAGACCTATCAAAATATGCGGGACCCAGCTCCCGAAATTGCTTTGCTCCCGGCTCGGAGCGAGGGGCATCCTGGATTGCCCGACCAGCTCGAACAACTGGAGCATTCTGGACTTGCAAGAGCACGCCCTGCTGCACTTGCATCATCTGGAGCATCATCCGCATCATCTCTCCATTGGTGGGTTCCCGCTCAGGCTCCTCGTCATGAGGGGACGCACCACTACCTCCACCACGGGTGAATCGCCTTCCTGCCATCTAATGACACAGAAAACGAAGAAGATTAGACGCATAGCTTATGACTCGGACGTCGAACTTAGTTTATTGGACATTCTAATATTATTATCGTCATTCCGATAATCGCAGTTACAGAAGGACCTGCATGGGCCACCAATAAAACCCGTCACACCCCGTGTCACGCCCCGCTTCCCAAAAACATGGAGGCGAAGCGTGAGAAGGTCCGCACGGACTTGAAGCTGCAAAGCCGCAAGTCCGATAAGCGTCAATAAAACGAAGTAGCAGGTCCCTGTAATGTGACTCAGAACAACAATAATAATAATAGCAAAAGAGGCGAATAATATAGCATTCATTCAACTCATAGTCCAACAAAAGTCCACAACCAGAAATGCCACCAGGCAACAAAAGAGTCAAAAGTACAAGGCCCAGCATGGCCAAAAGAAACTAACAAAACGGTGCTACTCACCGACAACCACAGCTAACAAAGAAAAGTACGGAAGATCTCTAAGATTGATCACCGGTATCTTCGTACTCCACGTCACCAACAGGTTCGGGCACGAACTCCACGAACTCGTCACCCTCCGCAACTGTCTCTGGCTCAGCAACTAACATGCGTCACCCAAAGAGAAGGGACACATGTCAGCAAGTCTAAAAAAAGACTTGTGCAAGGAGACTATAAAAGTAAAGAAACCTAGCAGTTCTAAAGTAAAGTATGACATGGATATAAAATGACAAATGACATGGCATGGCAAGTAAACAAGTAAAAGACAAGTACTGGAATTGTAATCACGTCATGCACAGAGATTCCGCCCTTTGGCTAGAGTGGCTGTACGGGCCAACTCTTACGCTCAAGTGACCGTTTATCCCTACCCCTCCACGTGTGTCGAGCCAGGGCCTTACCCCCGAACACGGAATGCTCGCTTCTGGATCACGAGCCAGGAAGTGTTTTTAACACGGATGGCGTAGGGTTATGCCCGCATAACGGGTGCCTAGCCGGTAACACGGAAACATGGATTTTGTACATGTAGTGTAGCGTGTGCTACGATGCAAGTTTAACTAGGATGACATGTAAGATGCAATGCATGGCAGTTAACAATTCAAGTGCGTACAGCTTAAGGAATTTAAACATGGCAATTATCAATGCATGAATGATATGTCAAGGTGTCGGATCTAGCTTCGTTGTCAAGCTAGGTCTCAAAGTTGCGCCTAGATCGCTATCATTTCACGATCTAGTCTCTTTCACGCTAGTACAAAGAATTGGCCCAAAACATGGCCCTAAGAGGTGTTGGCAAGTTTCACTTGCCTGATACCGGATTGTTGATCGTCGTGAGTAACGAGAACGATGTCCTACGGTAGATGAATTCGCTGTTTATGGTAAAAATAAGGATTAGACGGAAATTCTAAATCTTTTGCATTTGAAATCCTATATCTAATAATCCATTTTTAATTAGGGTTTCTAGTTTACGGTGTGGGTTAATAGAGATTACAAGAATAAGATTACTAACCGTAGAGCAGCAGATGGAAGACACCAAAACGAATCTAGATTTGGTGATGAAGAACGATCCCGGGAAACTATGGCCGAAAACGGGATCTCGGTGACCTAGATCGGTGTCCGGCGCAAGATACGGTGAGAAATAACCTCCGAGGGTGAAAGAAATGTTTTGGGGAAGATTAGGGATGATTTGTGAATGATCTTAGCTCAGAAAGAAATGAATGAAAAATGAAGGAACGACGGATTAAATAGAAATAAGAACGGCGGCTAAAAACAGATCTAGGGTTTCGAGGTCAACTAGTCGGTCAAAGAAGAGTGGTTGACCGACTAGTTTAAGAACTAGTCGGTCGGTCACCTAACGTAGACCGACTAAATGTCAGACCGAGAATAGGGTCTGGTACAGGTCGACTACTTTAGTCAGTCAGAGCTCAACTGGTGACCGACTAGTTTAAGAACTAGTCGGTCGGTCGACCAACGTTGACCGACTAAAAGGCAACCAAAAGCTAAAAGATAAGAATTAGAACTAGTCGGTTGAAGAGCAACTCTTAACCGACTAAAATTTTACAGTAACTACTGTAGAAAGGACTGTACAAGAACTAGTCGGTTGAAGAACAACAGCTGACCGACTAGTTTGCAACCTAGTCGGTCGGAAATTGTTCTTAGACCGACTAACGACAAACAGTAACTCTACTATTCAGTGAAACTCAGAATTAGTCGGTCTGAGTACAATGCTTGACCGACTAGTTTGAGAACTAGTCGGTCGAAGGTTGAACTTAGACCGACTAACGACAGACAGTAACTCAGCTATTTTTAATATGTTGAACTAGTCGGTCCATGAAGGATTGCCGACCGACTAGATCTCATTCTAGTCGGTTGGTTCTCCTTCGTGAATCAGCTAAGATGCACCAGAAGTGCCGAAACGAAGCGCGAAACTTCGGGAAAGATTCTATGGCTTCTAGGATCGTCCAAACCGTATAATTACGGCGTTATTAAGCTAAAATATGAGGATTTAATCGAGAAAAACATACAAGGAGGAGAAATTCAACATTAATCAGATAAAGTATATTCATTACAAACACCGGTCGTTACATCCTCCCCACCTTTTGAATGATTCCGTCCTCGGAATCAACATCAGCCACTACTCGAAAACAAGTGCGGGAAGCGCTCTCTCATATCATCCTCACGCTCCCAGGTGGACTCACCATGTGAACCATGCCGCCACTGCACTCGAACCAAGTCGACGGTCTTATTCCTCAGTTGCTTCTGCCGTCGATCCAAAATTTCAACTGGCTGCTGGTCATAGGTAAGATCCGGACGAACCGTGATCTCCGAGAAATCCACAGCATGGGACGGATCACTGACGTATCGACGTAGCTGAGATACGTGGAATACGTCGTGAACTCCCTCCAGTGACGGTGGCAACGCCAAGCGATAAGCCACCTCACCAACTCTCTCCAGGATGTCAAACGGCCCAATGTACCTCGGACTCAGCTTGCCTCTCTTTCCAAATCGGATAACTCCGCGGTTCGGGGAAATCTTCAGAAAGACATGGTCTCCAGGCCGAAACTCCAAAGGCCTCCGTTTAGCATCTGCCCAATGCTTGAAACGGTCCTGCGCGATCCTCAGCTTCTCACGAATGTTCCTCACAACATCCACAGCTTCAACGATCATCTCAGGCCCCAACAGCTCCCGATCTCCAATGTCATCCCAGCTCAGTGGCGAACGACATTTCTTCCCGTATAGCGCGACAAATGGTGCCATGCCAATACTCGCCTGGTAGCTGTTATTGTAGGCAAACTCTACAAGGTGGAGATGATCCTCCCAAGAACCCTTGAAGTCCAACATACACGCCCTTAGCATGTCCTCCAAGATCTGAATCGTCCTCTCTGATTGGCCGTCCGTCTGTGGGTGGTACGCCGTACTGAAACTCAGACTCGTACCCAAGCTCTTCTGCAGACTCTGCCAAAACTGAGATGTGAATCTCGTGTCTCTGTCCGACACGATACTCACAGGGACTCCATGCAGTCGAACGATCTCCTGCACGAACACGTTACATCACTAACTATTCTAGGAAAAGGAAATAGAAATGGAAAGTAAAAGGATTTACCTCCATATATCTCCTTGCCAGTACCTCAGTGGACTGTCCGACTCGGAAGGGAATAAAGTGCGCGGATTTGGTCAATCGGTCTACGATCACCCAAATCGCGTCATTCTGCTTCGGACTCCGAGGTAGTCCAGTCACGAAGTCCATAGTGATGTGTTGCCACTTCCACTCCGGAATTGGAAGCGGTTGTAGCAACCCTGCCGTACGCTGATGTTCCGCCTTAACCTGCTGACAGACCAAACACTTGGCAACGCTCCGTGCCACACTTCGCTTCATGCCATGCCACCAATAGTTCAGACGAAGATCCTGATACATCTTGGTGCCACCAGGATGCACAGAATACGGTGAGCTATGTGCCTCAACTAATAACTCCTCTCTGATATCTCCAGCTGGCACACAAACTCTGGCTCCATACCTCAGCGAGCCATCCTCATGAATCCGAAAGTCAGTTCACAGACCGGCTTCTACCTGCTCACGGATCCTCTTCAGCTTCGAATCTCCAGCCTGACCTGCCTTGATCCGATCCACGATCGTCGACTGTATCTGCATACACATCAACGACGAAGCCTCTCCAGGAAGTACAATCTCAATACCAGACTCACAGAAATCCTGCTGCAACCTCCACTGTGCAGTCAACATCATCACCGCTGGAAGCCTACTCAACGCATCAGGAACCACATTCACTTTTCCCGGGTGATACTGCAAATCAATCTCATAGTCTGTCATGAGCTCTAACCATCGACGCTGTCGCATGTTGAGCTCCTTCTGTGTAAAAATGTACTTCAAGCTTTTGTGATCGGTGAAGATTTTCACCTTCTCACTCAGCAGGAAGTGCCTCCAAATCTTGAGTGCAAACACGACTGCTGCTAACTCCAGGTCGTGCGTCGGGTAATTCTTCTCAAGTGTCTTGAGCTGACGAGAAGCATACGCAACCACATGCCCATGCTGGTGCAACACACAACCGAGACCCTTGCCAGAAGCATCACAAAAGATCTCGAATCCTCCACTACGATCAGGCACTGCTAGAACCGGTGCAGTCGTCAATCTCTCCTTCAGAACAGAGAAAGCATCCATACAAGCATTGGACCAAACATACGGTATATCCTTCCTCGTCAGTTTAGTCATCGGTTCGGCAATCCGGGAGAAATCCTTAATTAAACGCCGATAATATCCTGCAAGCCCAAGAAAACTCCTGATCTCAGTCGCTGACTGTGGAACCGGCCACTCTCTGATGGCCTTGATCTTCTCGGGATCCACTAAAATCCCATCACCAGTCACCACATGCCCCAGAAAAGCCACTCTATCCAGCCAGAACTCGCACTTCGAATACTTGGCATACAACCGATGCCTCCTCAGAATTTCCAATACCGTCCTCAAGTGCGATGCATGCTCCTCCTCCGACTTAGAATAGATCAGAATGTCGTGAATGAAAATAACGACAAACTTATCTAAATAGTCGTAGAAGATCAAATTCATCAGGTTCATAAATACTGCGGGCGCGTTGGTCACACCAAAAGGCATAACCACGAACTCGTAGTGACCATACTTCGTCCTGAACGCCGTCTTCGAAATGTCCTCCTTCCTCACCTTCAGCTGGTGATATCCACTCCTCAGGTCCAATTTGGAGAATACCCTCGATCCTCCGAGCTAATCAAAAATATCATCAATCCGCGGCAATGGGTACTTATTCTTTACAATCACCGCATTCAGCCCTCGGTAATCCACGCACATGCGACGCGAACCGTCCTTCTTCTTCACCAGCAGGACCGGTGCTCCCCACGGAGACACACTGGGATTTATGTAACCCTTCTGCAAAAGCTCGTCCAGTTGCTTCCGTAACTCCTCCAATTCCGCTGGAGCCATACGATAAGGTGCCTTCGAAATGGGCTGCGCTCCCAGAATCAGGTCAATCGAAAACTCTAGAGCTCGATCGGGCGGCAGACCAGACATCTCCTCGGGGAAGACGTCATCAAATTCACGCACCACAGCAGGCCTATCCTTCTCCATCAGCATGGCCACAGCCTCCACCGGCTTGGCCCGAAACCTGACCGGACCAAGCGAACTGCTACCACGGCTGAATTCAAACACTGGATGTCCGGGAATCTCGAACACCACCTTCTTCCTCCGACAGTCGATCGTAGCGTAGAAGCTTGCAAGCCAATCCATCCCAAGCACAGCATCATAGTTGATGATGTCGTGGACAATAAAGTCAGCATACAGCTCGTGTCCACAGACCACCAACGGGCAGGAATTGCACCCAAAATGCACCGAGATCACGCCATTCCCTGTGACGATGTTCCAACTCTGGGCAAGAGAGGAAGTCGACAAGGAATGCCTCTCCACGAAGCTCCGAGAAATGATGCACATGGATGCACCAGAGTCAAAGAGAACTCGTGCAGGAAAAGCGCAGACCAAGATCACACCTAACGGACAGTCTAACAATCAAATTCTATTTTATCAAACAAACATATGCAGACAACTAGTCATATCTAACAACCAAACTAACTAAGAAAGGAACAGCTAGTTAGAAAGTTACCTGCGATAACCTCATCCAGCGTCTCGGTCTCAGCAGCAGTCATCAGAAACGCCTGTCGTCTCGGCTGGACAGCCTGCTGAAACGCCTGCCTCTGCGGAACGAGAGGCGCTCCACGACCAGCAGGAACAGGTGCCCTCTGCTGCAACGGCTGAGCTGCAACAGGTGCCCTCCACGGCTGCTTCGACCTCGGGCAATCCTTCATGGTGTGCGCAGGATCACCACAAACTAAACACTGCCCCAGCATCTTCCGGCACTGATCCTTGATATGCCCCGTCTTGCCACAGAAGTTGCAAGTCTTCAAAGTAGAAGGTCCTCCAGGCCTCTTGAACTGCACAGGCTGGTTGGGCCCGTGCCCCGGTCTCACCACTGCTCTGGCCTGCTCCATAGGCCTCTTCCCAGTGCCAGAAATCTGTCCCCTCTTCTGATTCACAATCCTCTCCTGCCTCTTCGCCGCAATCAGAACCTTCTGGTAAGTCTCCGCATCAGAAGAAGTGACATAGCTCTGCAGATCCAACGAAAGACCCTGCAGAAACCTCTGGGCTCTCTCCTCAGCATCCTGCACCATCTTCGGTGCAAAACGACTCAGCCTCGTGAATTCCTGGTGGTACTGATCCACCGTCACATTTCCCTGCTTCAAGTCAATGAAGCGCTGAGCCATCTCTCTCCTTGCGGCCTTAGGAAAATATTCCTCATCAAACCTGGACTTGAAGGTAGTCCAAGAAATCGGCTCCTCCAGCAACTCCTCCTTGGCGTCCCACCAGTTCCGCGCGTTATCCTTCAGCTGCCGCTTTGCCAGATCAACCCATCCAGTCGGGTCGACCTTCGACATCTTCAGATTATCTTCCATGTTCCTGGTCCACTCATCTGCAGCCAGGGGTCCCTCGGTCCCATCAAAGTAAGCGGGACCCAGCTCCCGAAATTGCTTCGCTCCGGGCACGAAGCGAGGAGCAGCCTGGACAGCCGGCGCTGCACGAGCAGGCGGAACATTCCGGACAGTCTGCAGAATTCCTTGCTGCACCTGCATCATCTGATGCATCATCCTCATCATCTCCCCGGTGGTGGGCTCTCGGTCCGGCTCCTGGTCGCGAGGGGGCACACCACCACCAGCACGGGTATTCCGTCTTCCAGCCATCTATTGACATAGGAAAACGAAACAAATCAGACTCTTTGCCTAAGGCACGGTATTGAATTTTGTTTATTGGACCTTCTATAATTCTTATTGTTATTTTGATTAAGTCACAGTTACAGAAAAAAAATTGGACCTGCATGGGCCACCAAAGAAACATGTCACGCCCCGCTTCCCAAAAACATGGAGGCGAAGCGTGAGAAGGTCCGCACGGACTTGAAGCTGCAAAGCCGTAAGTCCGATAAGCGTCAATAAAACGAAGTAGCAGGTCCCTGTAATGTGACTCAGAACAACAATAATAATAATAGCAAAAGAGGCGAATAATATAGCATTCATTCAACTCATAGTCCAACAAAAGTCCACAACCAGAAATGCCACCAGGCAACAAAAGAGTCAAAAGTACAAGGCCCAGCATGGCCAAAAGAAACTAACAAAACGGTGCTACTCACCGACAACCACAGCTAACAAAGAAAAGTACGGAAGATCTCTAAGATTGATCACCGGTATCTTCATACTCCACGTCACCAACAGGTTCGGGCACGAACTCCACGAACTCGTCACCCTCCGCAACTGTCTCTGGCTCAGCAACTAACATGCGTCACCCAAAGAGAAGGGGCACATGTCAGCAAGTCTAAAAAAAGACTTGTGCAAGGAGACTATAAAAGTAAAGAAACCTAGCAGTTCTAAAGTAAAGTATGACATGGATATAAAATGACAAATGACATGGCATGGCAAGTAAACAAGTAAAAGACAAGTACTGGAATTGTAATCACGTCGTGCACAGAGATTCCGCCCTTTGGCTAGAGTGGCTGTACGGGCCAACTCTTACGCTCAAGTGACCGTTTATCCCTACCCCTCCATGTGTGTCGAGCCAGGGCCTTACCCCCGAACACGGAATGCTCGCTTCTGGATCACGAGCCAGGAAGTGTTTTTAACACGGATGGCGTAGGGTTATGCCCGCATAACGGGTGCCTAGCCGGTAACACGGAAACATGGATTTTGTACATGTAGTGTAGCGTGTGCTACGATGCAAGTTTAACTAGGATGACATGTAAGATGCAATGCATGGCAGTTAACAATTCAAGTGCGTACAGCTTAAGGAATTTAAACATGGCAATTATCAATGCATGAATGATATGTCAAGGTGTCGGATCTAGCTTCGTTGTCAAGCTAGGTCTCAAAGTTGCGCCTAGATCGCTATCATTTCACGATCTAGTCTCTTTCACGCTAGTACAAAGAATTGGCCCAAAACATGGCCCTAATAGGTGTTGGCAAGTTTCACTTGCCTGATACCGGATTGTTGATCGTCGTGAGTAACGAGAACGATGTCCTACGGTAGATGAATTCGCTGTTTATGGTAAAAATAAGGATTAGACGGAAATTCTAAATCTTTTGCATTTGAAATCCTATATCTAATAATCCATTTTTAATTAGGGTTTCTAGTTTACGGTGTGGGTTAATAGAGATTACAAGAATAAGATTACTAACCGTAGAGCAGCAGATGGAAGACACCAAAACGAATCTAGATTTGGTGATGAAGAACGATCCCGGGAAACTATGGCCGAAAACGAGATCTCGGTGACCTAGATCGGTGTCCGGCGCAAGATACGGTGAGAAATAACCTCCGAGGGTGAAAGAAATGTTTTGGGGAAGATTAGGGATGATTTGTGAATGATCTTAGCTCAGAAAGAAATGAATGAAAAATGAAGGAACGACGGATTAAATAGAAATAAGAACGGCGGCTAAAAACAGATCTAGGGTTTCGAGGTCAACTAGTCGGTCAAAGAAGAGTGGTTGACCGACTAGTTTAAGAACTAGTCGGTCGGTCACCTAACGTAGACCGACTAAATGTCAGACCGAGAATAGGGTCTGGTACAGGTCGACTACTTTAGTCGGTCAGAGCTCAACTGGTGACCGACTAGTTTAAGAACTAGTCGGTTGGTCGACCAACGTTGACCGACTAAAAGGCAACCAAAAGCTAAAAGATAAGAATTAGAACTAGTCGGTTGAAGAGCAACTCTTAACCGACTAAAATTTTACAGTAACTACTGTAGAAAGGACTGTACAAGAACTAGTCGGTTGAAGAACAACAGCTGACCGACTAGTTTGCAACCTAGTCGGTCGGAAATTGTTCTTAGACCGACTAAAGACAAACAGTAACTCTACTATTCAGTGAAACTCAGAATTAATCGGTCTGAGTACAATGCTTGACCGACTAGTTTGAGAACTAGTCGGTCGAAGGTTGAACTTAGACCGACTAACGACAGACAGTAACTCAGCTATTTTTAATATGTTGAACTAGTCGGTCCATGAAGGATTGCCGACCGACTAGATCTCATTCTAGTCGGTTGGTTCTCCTTCGTGAATCAGCTAAGATGCACCAGAAGTGCCGAAACGAAGCGCGAAACTTCGGGAAAGATTCTATGGCTTCTAGGATCGTCCAAACGCTATAATTACGGCGTTATTAAGCTAAAATATGAGGATTTAATCGAGAAAAACATACAAGGAGGAGAAATTCAACATTAATCAGATAAAGTATATTCATTACAAACACCGGTCGTTACACCCCGCTTCCCTAAAATGGAGGCGAGACGTGAAAAGGCCCGCACGAGAGTGGAGCTGTGAAGCCCCAAACCCGATAAGCGTCAATAAAACATAAGCAGGTCCCTGTAACCACAAACGGAACAACAATAATAACACAAGGAGAGACAGAAATAAAATCTCAAATCTCAGAATTTGTCCAACATTAAAGTTAAGTTCAACATCCAGAAAAGCCACCAGGCTAAAAGAAAGAGTCTAAAGGCCCAGAACAAGGCCAACAAAAGGGACAACATAACAAAGTATAGGTGCCACGCACCGACAACTAAACAACAGTCTAAAACAAAAGGGAAAGCTCAACGAAGACACTAGGACTGGTCCCCAGTGTCCACGTACTCCTCGCCAAACACAGGCTCGGGCTCGGCGTCCGCAAACACCTCGTCCCCAACAATGAACTCAGGCTCAGGATCTAACATGTGTCACCCAAAAGAGTAAAGAGGCACATGTCAGCAAGTCTAAAAGACTTGGGCAAGGAAACTGAAAGTAAGGGAACTAACAACCTAGCAGTTATGCTATGATGCATGACATGGCAAGTATAGTATGGAAGTGGCAAGTAATGGGAAGCACAAGTAGCAAGTGGCAAGTAAGGCATGGATAACAAGTTTTACAAGTAAAACACGGACAAGTACAAGTCAAGTAGTTTACGTCAAGTG
Source organism: Scilla litardierei (assembly GCA_030789695.1). Taxonomy (NCBI): domain Eukaryota; kingdom Viridiplantae; phylum Streptophyta; class Magnoliopsida; order Asparagales; family Asparagaceae; genus Scilla; species Scilla litardierei. The sequence continues at coordinate 302,593,336 of CM061142.1, read as the reverse complement.
AACACGTCAAGTGAACACGTCAAGTAATCAAGTTGTGCACAGAGATTCCGCCTGTTGGCCATAGTGGCTGATCGGTTCAACTCCTAAGCTCAAGTGACCGTTTATCTCTACCCCTCCACGTGTATCGAGCCAGGGCGTTACCCCGCACACGGAATGCTCGCTTCTGGAACACGAGCCAGGAAGTGTATTTAACACATATGGCGTAGGGTTATGCCTGCAACGCAGGTGCTTAGCCGGAAACAAGTAGATCGGGCATTGGCTATCAACCAACTCACGTAGCCCACTTCTGGAACACGAGCCAGGAAACACAAGTATGGTAGCGTGTGCTACGAATGCGACATTCAACATGGATAGCATGGATGACAATTAATTCGCATACCGTTAATTAAAATTAAACATGACATGGTAGTTATGCAACATGATAAATGACGGATCTAGCTTTGTTGTCAAGCTAGTTCCTGAAATTGCGCCTAGGCGAGTATCATTTCGTCGCCTAGTCTCTTTAACGCCTACAACAAGCAAATGGCCTAAGACATGGCCCAAAACCCTAAGTGGCAAGTTTCACTTGCCTAGCACCGAGGATGACGATCAACGAGGCCGTCACACAAATGCTAACTACGGAGATGAGATCGCTGCCATGGCAAAACAACATTAGAACAACATCCAACCTAGTTTTATTAGGGTTTCACAAAAACACAAATGGGCTATGATGATATTAAGAGATCGAGTTATAACCGTATCGGAAACGGAAGAACGATGCCGAGCAAGCACAGCAACGGAAGAAATGATCCGGGGAACCTAGGGTTCAGATCTGGAATGAATGGGAAAAATCTGGAGAAATGGGGTTTTGGGGGGTTTTGGGGGTTTTCCGGCGACCTAGAGGTGGTGGCCGGCCAAAATGGAGAGGGGGAGGAGCTTTAGATGAAGGAGGAAGGCTAGGGTTAGATAGATGATGATTTGGAGAAGAAGGAGGCTCAAGAGAAGTGAAAGAAGAAAAGAAAAACGTTTGGGGGTTTAAATGGGAAGTGCTGGAGGCTGCCCAGAAATTAGGGTTTCGACACTGATTAGTCGGTCAAAGAGTAACCACTGAACGATTAGTTTAGGAACTAGTCGGTCGGTTGACCAACGCAGACCGACTAAGTCCAAACAGTAACTCCTGTACAAAAATAGGATTTAGATTTAGTCGGTCAAAGAACAACTACTGACCGACTAGTTTGTCATCTAGTCGGTCGATGAACGTTCTTAGACCGACTAAGAATGAATAGTACTTGGTATCAAAATGATCATAGAGCTAGTCGGTTAAAGAACGATTGCTGACCGACTAGTTTGCAACCTAGTCGGTCGACCAATGTTCTTAGACCGACTAACGATAAACAGTAACTCCTGAGAAATTTACAAAGCCCACTAGTCGGTCCATGAAGGTTTGACGACCGACTAAATCGTCATCTAGTCGGTCGGTTCCCCTTCTTGTACCGGCTAACGTGCACAGAAAGTTCCGAAATGGAGTGCAAAGCTTCGGGATCGATTCCTAAGACTCCTAGGCTTGATCTAACAATAAGATATGACCGATATGAAGCCTGTCATGAATGACTTACTCCAAAATCGACGATTCTAAGGAAGAAGCTAGAAAATTACGATGAAACGATCGAAAACGAAAGCTACGGAGACGAAAACCACACATGAGGAGAAAATCCACCAAAACACATATATATAATATAAATAATCCAAATACATGAAAACTAGTCGTTACAAGCCAAGTTGCTCGCCCGAGTAGCTCCTCGTAGCACTGTTCCTTCACCTGTTGTATCATAGCTCGGCCGAGCGCCTTATGCGCTCAGCCGAGCGATCAGGGTAATGCTGACATCTTCTTGCCCTCTTCACTCTTTTCTTTCCTCGCTCCTCGACAGCTTTGAGTCATCGAAAGTGATGCTGCTGGTACTCCAGTGTCTATGTCTGCGCTCTCTTCCCCAATATACTCTGAATCGCTCACATTTCCCTGAAATGCAACCAACCACTCTTAAAGTCAAATAGTTCCAATTATTAGCGTAAAAGCATATAAAATTGGGATTAAAGCGATCATTTTGACGTGTAAACATATAGATGAAATGTGGAATACTACGATACATCAGTCGCATATCTTGACACAGTTTTGTGGGCCGTACCTGTGCACCAACAGACAGGTATAAACATCAGAAAGATGTTATACTCCCAAGGGCCCGTTATGAGTGGGAGAACCTGAGACTTTAGGACTTTAAGTTCATAGCTAAGTATAACTCAGCTTTATTCAGTATCACCTCATGCTTGAAGTTGTATGGTGAAGAAGTCTCAGAAGATCACATGCTAGAAAATATTTACACGTCTTTTCATGAAAAAGATGCGATATTAATGCAGCAATACCGTGAACGAAAGTTTCAGGAAGTATTCTGAGCTGTTATCATGCTTATTAATGGTTGAACAGAATAGAGAGCTTCTTCTTGGAAGAAGATGCATTATGAGCTTCTAGGAAGGGGCTATACCTGGATGGCGCATGTTAAGAGTGGCAAGGAGAATAATAACAAAAGAAAAGGAAAATCTCAGAAGGGGGGACCAAAATAAAAAGGCCAGAGGACAAGTCCACCAGAACAAAAATGAAGGGATGCGAAAGTTTACATGGCGAAGAAATGTCAAGAACAAAAATAAGCAACCCCACCAAGGAAGGATTTGGAAGACCAGTGTCATGGTTGTGGCATAAAAGGGCACTGGTCCAAAGTGTACAGAACTACGCATGAGAGTTTTGGAGGAGTATAAGGACAAATGGAGAGTAATGTGATTTCTATGCAGAGAGGAGGTTGTTTCCTCTATTAACAGGTTTGAAGCTGAACAAAGACATCATGAAGAAAAAGGCCGAGACAAATCTGGTGACCAACTACTCCCACGCTCCAGTGCAGTTCACAGATGCTGATTTCGAGAAAGATGACTTGTTCGATTAGTTGCTTTTTTCTTAGTTAAAAACCTTACCATAGGGAGCTTCTTATGTTTTTCATAACTATACAAAATGCAATTGAATAAAGTAGTTATTTTTCAAATGTGCTTATATGTTTCATCTTTTAATAGATGTACTTCTCTCATGACTGCCTAGTAGACAATGCCTCGACACATACATTCCTTCAATATAAATGCTATTTTCATAGCATTATACCATATAATAGCCTGGTAAATACAATATCATGACCATCAAATATAATTGAAGGATGAAGGAATGCAAATTTGTTTCTCCCAAATGATACACAAATAAAAATAAAGGATGCATTGTTCTCTCCTAATTCAAAAAGAAACTTATTGAGTTTCATGGACATCCGTCTAAACAGTTTCACTTAGAAATTGCAAACATAAATAACGAAGAATAGTTGTATGCAACGTCTCAAGAAAAAGAATCAAATCCATACTTGAGCGATTTAAGAGCCTCTCATCAGGCCTCTATCATATAAAGATTTGGAGAGATGAAGTAAATTTGTCGGAGCATCTTAAGTGCCCGATATCATCCATGTTTCTATTTTGGCATTATAGACTTGGCACCCTAGATCGGTAATGATGCAGTGCATCATATCCCAATCCTATTGGCATGATTTGAAGAATAAGAAGATTCTTCAAAAGGGTGAATTCCTTGCATCCCTTGCTATAAGGGAAAATTGATTACAAGGTCATCTCCACTAAAAGTGGACAAAGAATCTCCAAGCTTCCTTGAAAGAATATAAGGAGAAATATATGGACCAATCCACCCCTAGTGGGCCTTTCGGTACTTTATGGTACCGATTGATGCATCCTCGAAATATTCGTATGTGTGTCTACTATCGACCCGCAATTTAGTTTTTCCAAAGCTATTGACACAAATAATAAAAGTGTGGGTGTATTTTTCAGACAATCAAATAAAGAAAATACGTCTGGATAATGCTAGGAAATTTACCTCTAGGCCATTTCAAGAATATTACCTAGCAATTGGGATAGAAATTGAACATCATGTACTGCATGTTCATACCCAAAATCGGTTGGCAGAGTTACTGATAAAAAGACTCCAATGAATTGCACGTCCATTATTAATGAAATCCCAGTTACCGGTGACTGTACAGGGACATGTAATATTGCATGCTACTTTTGTAATAAAAATCAGACACTATGGAGATCAGAGTCTTTCTCTGATGCAACTTGCATACGGAATTTTCGGTTGTACAGTCTATATCCCTATAACACCATCGCAGAGGACAAAAATGGGTCATCAACATCGTTTAGGGATCTATGTAGCGTTTGACTCACCCTTAATTATAAGCTACCTAGAACTCCAAACGGGGATGCTTTTAAGGCACGTCTTGAAGACTGTGAATTTGATGACACAACGTTCCCCAAATTAGGCCCAGATCCTGCAAAATCTGGAGCTCCACAAATTATATTGTGAGATACAAAAACACTAACCCACTATGATCCGAGAACTGAGCAATGTGATGATGTAATCCTGAAGATCCTCCACATTCAGAACATTGTTCATCAGTTACCAGATTCATTTACTGACAATCAAAAGATTGTCAAATCACACATCCCTGTCGCTAATACCGTAGCTAGGATTGACATCCCCGAGAATGGATGCAATCCACCAGCAGCAGAAGTGGTTGTTCATCAATTGAAAAGAGGCTGACCACTAGACTTCAAGGAAAATCCAAGCTAAATAAAAACTTCTGAAGTCCTTGTGGAAATACCACCACTGGAAAATGAGCTCATATACATACCCTCACCCTTCCCGGAAACCCATGAAGAGTAAAAACTAGGAGAAACTGAAATATCATTAAACTATGTATGTTCAGGAGAGGTGTTGGACAGGAAAATCACAATCATCGATGATGACTTTGCATTTCACATTGCCATTCACATATCTGAAAGCAATGATGATGATGATGATCCACATTCTGTTACCTAATGCAAATGAAGAAATGATTGGTCAAAGTGGAATGAGGCAATAAAGGCAGAGCTGGACTTGCTTAAGAAACGAAAAGTCTTTGGACCAATAGTCCAGACACCAAATGGTGTCAAACCTGTGGGATATAAATGTGTATTTGTGAGAAAAAGAAATGAAAATAATGAGATCACATGCTACAAAGCACGGCTTATAGAACAGAGATATTCCCGAAGACCAGTATTGATTATGAAGAAACATACTTACAGGTAATGGATGCAATTGCTTTCCGATTTTTAATAAGCTTAACAGCAAATGAAGGATTAGATAAGCAGGTAATGGATGTTGTGACTTCATATCTATATGGAAATATTGAGATATGTGTGTGTGTGTGTGTGTTATACAAATAAGAGCTATTTTTGAATTTTGTCCTACGTGGCCACCTTTGTCCTACGTTGACACAAAAATGCTAAATGGGACAAACTAAAGTGCTGTCTAGGACAAAAAATAAGTTGAAATTTTGAAACTTGGGGAAAAACTTGGAGGGAAGTTTGAATTTTAGGGGAAATTTTGAAATTTTGAAAAGGATATCATGATCTCTCAAAGCCCCGGCTCAGCCGCATAAATCTCTCTCCCCCCCAATGTAAATTTTATGGAGCATCTTCTTCTTTCTATCCCTCCCTCTCTCCCCCAATAACCTCAGCCACGTAGAAACTGTGGTTAACACATATCGAAAACCCACCCCCAAAAACTTCAGCCACACAGATCAACGAGTGTTGGGGATCCATCGCATTCTGAGAGTTGGGAGCGAGAGATTTCATTCAATTCATTTCCTCAACAATGATGACTGAGGGTATGGTCATCACTTACAAAGGCGAGCAATTTTACACTAATTTTTTCGATCTGCATATACTGTCACTGATTCCCATCTGCATCTACTGTCATTTCATTTTAGCTGTGGTAGTGTGGGAGGTGAACAAGCTTCTGCTAATCAAGGAGGCACAGGTTGTGATGTCGCTGGCAGAGGTAAGGTCGATCTTCACGCTTTGTCGGTTTGTGTGGGAGGTGAACAAGCTTCAAGATCATCTTCACCGCTTTGCCCTATCGATGCTTATACGTGAAGAGGTAAGGTCGATCTTAAAAAAAATGTTAGAAGATTTGTGTTTTAATTTTTATAAATTTTAAAATCAATTGTTTCATATTACTGCTAATTTGCCAATTCTCTATAGGGACTGTTGATAAAGGTTTTATTCGTCACTTAGGGTCCTTCTTAATGAGCATCAAAGCATGCTGATGACTTCTTGGCATTCGAGGGTTCAAACCAATGCTTGGGGCAAACCAAATCCTAGAGGAATTATTGAGAAATCAATGGAGGCAAACATTACGATCGATCTGGACAAGCTCCCGATCAAGTGACTCGAGTCGATCAAGGAGTCCATAGTCGAGCATTTCCCTTCCTACGAGCATCTTGCTTATCTACCAAATTCTAATCTCTCGACAATTTTGTGATTTTTTAAATTTCAGAGTTTTTTGTTTTTCGTAGAGAAATCAGCAATGAGGAGACTTGCCTGAACATGATACGACGGATCGATTTCTCTTTGATCATCCAACAGGACACGAAGAAGGCCAAGAGCTCAGTATATGTGAGAATAATATTATTTGATTATGTAATGGAAATTGTTTTATGTTAACATGTGTATGCAGCATTTGGACTGTGGGAGTACTCCAAGCTAAGTTGCACGAACACAGACACCTTAACACAAAGACGACACGACATAATGGTACTTAAACAAATTCTAAAAAGCATATTCAAATGTTACTATTGTGTTACAACTTGGATTTCTGACACATATCCAACACAACACGGTTCTCTCATTCAAGCGCCCGTGGTCCCTAGACTGTAAGTTAATTAAAGATATTATAACCAAAAACCTTTTGGATTATTCATCACATGTTTTGATGTTTTTATCCTTTTTTCTTATGAAAATATCATAACACTGGCTTTAGTAAACTCTGCCTTTACTCATGGTACACTTATGGCCTGCTAGGGATCTTGAATGATATCATAACTAAATTTTGGGGGTACAACATTCTATGCTTCCTGGGCATAATATTAAATGGGTAAAAAATGCCATGGTGAATGTATTTGAAATTTGGCTATGAGGTAAATGTATGATGAATGTATTTGAAAGTGGGTATACTCAATTTAGGGGGTCTCTCTCTCTCACTCTCATATATATATACACACACACACACACACACACACACACACACACACACACACACACACACACACACACACACACACACACACACATACTAGTCATTACTCGTGCCCATAGGGCACAGTTTATTTAATGGCTGAGTTTTTCTCGCAACAAATTTCAAGTTTCCCCCAAATTTCAAGTTTTCTCACAAAATTTCAAGGTTCCCCGCAAATTTAAGTTTCCCCCCAAAATTTAAGTCCCCCCAAAATTGTCATTGTCACCTAGGACAAACTTGCCACATAGGACAAAGCTTTGTCCTGGTATGATAAGATTCAAAATCTTCATCCTTTATAGAATAGATGTATATACTCTTGTCCAAATTCTCTTATCCAAATTCTCTTGTCCAAATTCTCTTATCCAATTTCTCTTGATAACATCCCTATTTTATAGAATAGATGTATGCGTATGTATGTATGTATGTATATGTATATATGTATGCATATATATGTATGTATATACTCTTGTCCAAAGTCTCTTGTCTAATTTCTCTTGTCCAATTTCTCTTGATAACATCCATCTTTTATATTATATATATATATATATATATATATATATATATAATTAGGGCTATGATATAATTTTTACCAATTATGTATTTGATTTTTGATTCAAACACTAGCCCATTGAAGGGCATCAACCTCGACTGCTAATTAATCGTGACGATGTCCCGTATCACATCCATTGAAAGCTCAAATCTTTCGTAGTTTTGTGCTTTAATTCTATTAATTAAGGGTAAGAATAGTTTTTGTGCGCAAGTGATGTTGCTGTCAGATATAGAGTTGGATTTTGGCGTTAGAACTCTTATTCGGTAATTGAAATATTTAGGTTGCACCTAGTTAGTAATATTTATGTATTCATTGCAGGAACTCGTGGATATGTTTCAGGAACTCAAAATATTTTTGCATATGTGAGTATAACAAATTAAATGCTATTGAGTTGTATCGTGGTAGATATCACTGATAAGTAATAACACAAATAGTATCTTGGCAGCCATGGTTGATGACATGCATCATAGTGATTATTAGTTATTGATGCAAATTCGTTACAAGGTAACATTGGTAGTTGCATATATTGTTTTTCATAATAAACAATGAATTTTAAAGACTGGGAGGTCTGTATTTATGCTCAGCTGCTGGTGTTATATGGTTGCTATAAAATAGGGGGCTCTGCTCACCATTTTTCCTCCAAAACTGCTGCTATAAAATGGTATCTCATATTATAGTTGTTTGAAACCCCTCAAATTATAGAAAAAGCTTGAGTGTTCTGCTTTACTTAGGGTAATAGTCAAATGATGAAACTACTGTCATTTCTTATGAATGAAACTGAATGAACTTCATGATTCCCAAGAATGTTAATTATTAACATGCTCATCATAGGTGAGAATAATTTCTTTGATTATGTGATGGAAATTGTTTTATGTTAACATTTGTATGCAGCATTTGGACTATGGGAGTACTCCAAGCTGTGTTGCACTAACACGGACACCTCGACACAAAGATGACACGACACAATGGTACTTAAGCAAATTCTAGAAAGCAAATTCAAAATGTAACTATTGTGTTACAACTTGGACTTCCGATACACGTATCCAACACAGCACGGTTCTCTCATTCAAGTGTTTGTGGTACCTAGACTCTAAGTTACTGTGATATTGACATATTTATGTCTCATAATGTTAATTAGAGATATTGTAACCAAAAACCTTTTGGATTATTCATCACATGTTTTGATGTTTTTATCCTTTTTTTCTTATGAAAATATCATAACACCGGCTTTAGTGCCATTACTTATGGTTCACTTATGGCCTGCTAGGGATCTTAAATGATATTATTACTAAATTTTGGGGAACTAAATTTTTGGGGAACAAAATAACAATTATTGTGATATAATTATTGTTGTTTGTTTAAAATTAGAGGATCCAAGATTTAGATGGGGGAAATAATTTAAATGAACCGTGCCCAAAGATGATGACTAGGACATGGTGACTGACAAACTTTTAGGGGGCTTTTGAATTTTGGGGTTGAAGTTTAAATTGTGTGTAAACAATTTGACTGGCGGGAAACCGCACATGTTATGTCACTCTTGGGGGGAAATCCATAAGTTGACTTGATTTTGAATTTTAAACCGCACACTACTTTGATATGGGTGCAGGGTTCATTTGTTTACAGACATGGGTTACTCCCTCATGTTTTCTCGCCGTCGATTCGACGAAGCCCCTAATATCCTGAAATAATCGCCTTTGCAAGCGATGACATCAATGTTTCCGACGAGGTTGACGGTGGATCCAAGGACTACAGTGATCATCGACGAGGTAATATTGAGAATTGGATGGATTTTCCCTTTTGGGTTGCAGTTTATACCTTTGAGAATTGATGGATTTTGTTGACGATGGATGAAATTTAAGCATTAATGCATGATTTAATTGTTTGCTGGTAAAATTTAAGCATTATATGGGTGCATTGTTCATTTGTTTGCATACGTGGGTTGCTACCTCACGTTTTCTCACCGTCGATTCGACGAAGCCCCCATATCCTGAAACAATTGCTTCTGCAAGCGATGACATCAATGTTGTCGACGAGGTCAACGGTGGATCCGAGGATGACTGTGATCATCGACAAGGTATGGTTGAGAATTGGATGGATATTTCCCTTTTGGGTTGCAGTTTGTACCTTTGAGAATTGGATGGATTTTGTTGACGATGGATGAAATTTAAGCATTAATGCATGATTTAATTGTTTACTAGTAAAATTTATGCATTATATGGGTGCAGGGTTCATTTGTTTACAGACGTGGGTTGCTCCCTCATGTTTTCTCGCCGCCGATGAAGCCCCCGTATCCTGAAACAATCGCCTATGCAAGCGATGACATCAACGTTGCTGACGAGGTCGATGGTGGATCCGAGGACGACAATGATCATCGATGAGGTAATATTGAGAATTAGATGGATATTTCCCTTTTGGGTTGAAGTTTGTACCTTTGAGAATTGGATGGATTTTGTTGATGATGGATGAAATTTAAGCATTAATGCATGATTTAATTGTTTGATGGTAAAATTTAAGCATTATATGGGTTCAGGGTTCATTTGTTTGCAGACGTGGGTTGCTCCCTCGCGTTTTCTTGTCGCCGATTCGACGAAGCCCCCATATCCTGAAACAATCGCCTATGCAAGTGATGCCATCAACCTTGTCGACGAGGTCGACGGTGTATCCGAGGAGGACAATGATCATCGATGTGGTAATATTGAGAATTTGATGGATTTTTTCATTTTGGGTTGCATTTTGTACCTTTGAGAATTGGACGAACATTGTTGACGATGGATAAAATTTAAGCATTAATGCATGATTTAATTGCTTGATGATTCGTCTTTTTCGCACTCCGATGGCTGCTGAATGTGTAGATGACAAAGCAATGGAGACTAAAAAGCCAATCTTTAGATATATTAGGCGCTATTACTATGAGTATTGTGGAATCTGCAGGTCGAAAAAAGTTCTCATTAGATCTCATGTGCACACCTATCATAAGGTATAGATTAAATCTGTTTCATTTTATTTGTTGACAAAAATCATAACTTAGTGATTAGAGCTGTAAATTTCAAGTCAATTGGGAAGCTCAGGACATTGTCGTGATTGTTTGGTTAGATGCCGTAACTGGAGAATTTTGACTATTCAGCTATCCATAGTATCTAGGGTTTCATTACTGGAGCTAGCTAGCTACAATAATTAGTTTGTCGTTTTTTTGAAAAAACAATCAGGTCTGCTATAAGGATGATGTACTACATGTAACATTATTGCAGATCATTAGATTCAATTATTTAAGGAGAGTTAACTTTATAAACTGATTTGTATTTAGATTAATGAGGAGACATTGGCTTCATTAATGAGGACAATTATGAACAGATGTTTGAATAGATAGTTGGTAGTGTGGCTTAATTGTTTATGTGAAGCTTGTGCTCTTTCATAAGACTTAGTTCAACATGAGTTCAAGCTCAACAGCACCCTGACAATATGCATTGACATGCAAATCTATTCAATGCCTCCTTAGCTCTGCATCAAAGTACTGTATGTTACATGCATCATACTCCCCTATCTAGGATAACATCATCTCATGCTACATCAAATATCAGACATCAGCTAAAGCCAACACCTAGCCCCTACATCAGAGGAAAGATACCGAAGTTACATCATCTATTGAACTCTCAGTATAATAGAAAATGTCATCATTGTTGGCATTGGTATGAATTGCACTTGATTCCTTTATACTTATTTTAAAATGTAAATTCAGTACGAAGCTGAAAAGGAAAATTGATTCAGAAATGGAGTTGTGCAAGAATGAATACATTTGCGAAGAATGTGGTGAAAGCTTAACTAAAACAACACATGCAGGTCACTCTTTTGAGGTGATTAATGTTTCTATTTTATTTTATTAAGTTTGCATGCAATTTTTGTTAGCATTACATCTGTTCTGTTTTGCAAATGCAAAATGTTTGTTTCCATCACATTTGACATATAATTCTAGTACTGTATATTGTCAACATCCTTAGTTTTTTTAAAACAACCAATTTCTCTAAATGATGTCAGTAGTTGTCCGTGATTATTGAAACTTGCTTCCGAGATAGGTAGAATTTGTTGTATTTTGATTTGATCACATTGCAGTGCAATAATTCATATGAAATTTCCCTTTATACCATGGTTAATGAGCAGCCTTTGTTCAATTTTGAATATCAGCTTTCTCTTCATTATTTGTCCATAGCCTTTATTCCGAGATGGGCAGACTTTGTTATATTTTTGGATTTTTAAAATAAAACAAACAATGAAATCAGCATCAGCTAATGATCGTAATTACAGTGGTTATTGCTCTTCTGGTTCTTTGAAGAATTTGATGGGGTTTTGCTCAGTTAGAGTTGGAGAGAGTTTATCACTTCAGAGTGATGAGCCCAGTGATCAGGTCATCTTCTTCTCTGCTTATGATTTTATTTGGATGCATGAACATTTTTGATTAATTATTTAGATGTGGGTTTCACACTGCATTGGTAGAACATTTGGATTTCACACTGCATTGGTAGAACATTTTTGATCGACTTTGCAGGTATCTTCGATTGTACATGTAGAATAGAAACCATCCCAAAATGAGGAGAAATTATGATGCATGTGGCTGAAGCGAGTCTCTGTCCCCAGCCTTGGATTCCATAGTGTGTGGCCAAAGTGGGTCTCTATTTTTTTCTTCCATGTAGTTCCATATTTTGACTTCATATACAACTTTAATGTTGGAGTTGCTTAAATACCGTGCACATCATCTTTCCTTAAAATTTTGATAAATAACTTTAAATATCTTCATGTAAACAACAATCCTATATTTCGATCCATGTTCGTGTATATATGTTCGTGTATTCACACTAAATGATGCTTCTACGAAGAAACATATCACTTCTATAACCACACCTACAAATTAAATACGTATATTATTTCATACCAAATTGATATGTTAGGAAATTGTGATCAGACTGCATCCATATTAATTTATGGAAAAAAGCCAAAATCATACTTGCTTCCAATTGAATATGGGTATCAATGTCCGTGTAGGGTAATTAATGTGGCCATATGTACATATATCCAAATGCGCCCAATGTTTTAAATAATGGCATGTTTGGCTGCCTAGGATCCTGCCTAGGACATTCTGTTGACGGTGTTCTTGCATTATGAAAAGAAAGAAACATTAGTGATTAGCTTAGAAATTGTGAAACTGAGAATTCCCAGTTCAACCAAATACTGAGGTAATGTTGCATAGGCCCATTTACATTGTTTGTAATGAAATGTAGTTGAATTCCAATTCATGTCAATTAAATGAAAGATCAACTAAATGCCTAATGTTACGTATGCCTAATTTACATTATTTAGGAGGGAAGTAAAATTTGTTGACGTCTAATTCATGTGCTTTGCTGGGATGTAAGTAGAATGTCTGAATTGGTTGGAAAAGATAGGTCGTGTTGATGAGATTTAACAAATTCCAACTTGCATTTTGGTTTAATTTATTTAGAATTTTATAATTTGATAAAAAATAGAACGACCGGAACAATATATTTAGCGAATCCAAGTTACTATCTATTGTTGGATTGGATCAGAATTTTGAAATTGGTGTGATAGGTAGAAATGCCATCAGAAGGCTTGCACGCACAGCCAGAAGTCTGTTGCACCAACTTATCCTAAGTTCACCCCCATTTAAATGTCACATAGGGCCGTGCATTTGGCAAGGGAGCAAAAAGAAAAAGCAAAGGAGACAAGAGAAAAATAGGAGCCCAATCCTGAAATAATTTATACAAATGCTAACAACTTTTTATTAGAAGGTTAAAAAGATACCACCAAGCCTCAGATTTAGCTTGATTCAATTAAATCTTAATTTTTCTTTCAGTACACTTATTTCTATTTCACGCTTGGTTTTAAGCTTCATTTGCTTAACAAAAAAAGCTATGATCAACATTCTTCCATAATTAGTGAAGCTGTAGATTCCTTCCAAATTAGAATCAAGCATTACTCAAGCTCCAGCAACCATGAAGGATCTCAAGCCAAACTTGAATGCATATACGGGTTCATCTCCCCTAGGTCTAGAATAGTTTGTGGTACGACCTAAAGATCGTGATAGCCCGACTTTCTATCCCTGGTCACAAAACACCCCACCTACGTCATTCTTCCATCCCAAGGACCGGTGGGCCCAGTGCTAGGGCACCAATCCCGCGACTCCAGAGACCGTGCGCTTAACTCGCCCATGGCAGAGTGCCAGGTTACCCCGGAGCCCGACATGGCCGAAGAAAGGGCGCACCCTGCTATGGGCGGTAGCGGAGCCGCACTCCTCCAGGGTCCCGGTCGTCACTCGACTTGCCTCCCCACCTGCTCGCCAGGAACAACACGCAAAGCACGCTGTCGGACAACGTGCCCTCCAACCGGGGCGACCTGGCGACCCCATCAGTAGCGCCGTACCTCGGACGCGCACTGACGACTCTTTGGCACATCAGACGCGACAAACAACCTAGTACAAAGGACACTACTGACACTAACACCGCCCGACTGCCTGACAAAGCACCCCTTAGCCGCTGCGCCCCCTGACACTTAACGCTTTTGGCCCCGACACCTTGAAAAAAGCCCCCCTGGCCGTTGCGCCTGACAAAAGAGTGGCCAACACTCCCGTTCCTGACATCCTCGTCCGAGCTTCCACTAACAGCAGGGCCAGCTCAGCACGCCGAGTCAGCATACCGGATCAGCCCCACCTAACCGCCTTCCGATAGGTATAAATACCCCTTCACTTCTTACGATGAAGGGGTTGGTAAATTTACTCTCAATCTCACTATTCACACACAAGAGCAATGGTCGTCCATATCTTTGTTCTTCCACTCATAGCTCGTCAAGTACGGTCGGCTCACCCTAAGTCCGACCTACGTGCCTAGCCCCCGCTTTAAGTCCTGTTACTGACTTAGGCATCGGAGAGGCTAAGGGTTGGACCCCAACCCGGCCTTTCTGAAGAGTTGCTCCTTGCGCAGGTCAGCTCATCGTCACCGGTCATGCTCGCCATTAACCCAGGCAGTCCGGCCCCTTCACTGCATCCTCCCGGATTCAACACCGTGGTCAGCTCCCGCCACAAGTTTAGCCTCATCATCCCACTAACCACCTATCAAAAAGCCTATCCTAATTCTGTCATTAGCATAACCACCGTGC